>CM075853.1:95567042-96259566 GCA_037975125.1 Latrodectus hesperus
AGTGAGAATAAAATGTTTTGCATTAAATTCACAGGAATGACTAAGCAGACACTTTTATTAAAATAAAGCATTTTATAGTTCAAATAATAAGTAAGTTTCCGGAAGTGTAATTGAAAACGAAAAGAAGTTGAATAAAACACTCAATTTTTTAATATTTCGTCCTAATTGCAATTGATTGCCGATCTATTTTTTTAAAATTAATTTTTAGTATACATATATATATATATATATATATATATATATATATATATATATATATATATATATATATATATATATATATATATATATATATATGTATGTATATTATATATATATTAAATTATATATATTATATATATATTAAATTGAATTTTATGGGTAGTAAAAATACTTAATAATAATAATTTTAGTTAATTTCTGACACATTGAATAATTTGTAGTACTTTTAAATGTAACAATAATATAATTAATTTTAAACTTCATAAAGCATTTAAAATTTTAGATACTTGACACAAGCCATACTATATTATGCAATATTTCTTACTTTCTTTACCTTAGAGAAAAGTACGTGCAATTTACATGTAATTACTCATAATAAGTAAAAATAATAATTAGATGCTTAATATAGTAAGTAAAAATATTAATTTACTTAATTTAATGATTAATAATAAATAAATGAGTTAAATTAATATGTGAAGGACATTTACAATTTTAGAACAATTAGCTAATTAAATTTAGATATTGCTTCATTTCCCTTTTGTAAAAAAATGTAATTTATTAGCGATAAGAGATGAAAGGGTTAATTTACTCCAATATTTGAGTCTTACAGTTTAAAAAAAAGCTTTTGGCAACCCAAATTTAAGTATTTTAGGTTTTGTTTTATCATAAAAGGAAGCACGTGTAATTTATTAGAAAACTTTCTACTGTAGCTTTTTCTGAAAATATGTCGTAAAGTTAAGTTTGACAGCACTTATAGCCATTTTAATCATTTCGTTTTAGATTCACAGAAGAACTGGTAGTGGTTATTAATAAGCGACACGCGATTTGCTCATTTTCTTTCGTTGGCATGTAATTATACAGTAGTCAGTCAAAATACGGTGTAAAACGTTTTTACAATTGTGCGTTTTGTATTTGAAGTTTTCAAAAATGGTATAGAGTTAATCATCTATACTTTGTTGGAAGTGAATTATAATTTTCGTATTTCAAGAGCGACAATTGCAGTTTGGTATTATCAATGGAAAATTAATATATATCTGTTAATAATGTAATGTTATTATTAAATACAAAAAATGATGACAATAATATTTCTATTGTATGACTACAACATTAATTTAAAGTTTTATTGCTGCTTTCTAGCAAAACATGTTAACGCAATTTTGATTATTGCAATCACAGATTACTTAATATAATTTTTTTTTATCAAATTTTGTTTCCACTTCAGAATGTACCTTACGTTAAAATTAGCGGTCAGTATAAGATTTATAACTCCATATTCATTTTCTGCACTCAAAAGTTGAATTGATTGAAATATCCATGGAAAGAGAGAACTTAAAAAGAATTCCAAACCGTTGTAAACATTCGTTTCCGATGATGGATTTGAACAACAGTTGAAATGAAGATTACGGCGTTGAACTTTTAATTAATTGTTCCACTAATTAAATTTAAAGGAGCTTGAGTTGAGTTGTTCACTAGTATACGGTCACATTTTGTAAATGAAGGATATTTTCGTCCTTTGGACCTACAATTATAAATTTGATTCTGAATCATTATAAACACATAACACAAGCCATACTATATGAAATCGATAGACCATAAATCATTCAGTAACGATTCAGTAATACATAATATATTTTTGGCTTGTGTGTGTGCGAATATGGTTTATTATTTGATTAATTTTACATGATGGATGATTAGTTTTATTGCACAAATGCTCCTGACTGCTTAAAGGACTAGATAATTACTTTTGCAAGTCCCTAAAAGCAACCCATCAATTAGAAAATTTTCAAATCAAGTAACAACTCAACGACAAATTCAATCCTAAATAATTCCACACCACTTCAATTAGAAGACATTAGGAATACTTAACATTTATGAGTCTTCTCAACACGAAGGTCATTGTGAACAATGCCAAGAATATACCTTCTACTACGACTTTAGATGGTTTGCATATTATAGAATTCGGACTAAAATGTTTCAAAAATGAAATTAGTTTAGTTACACTTACTTTTATCTTTGTGTGAGAAAATGTATTTACATTTACTTTTTATTTTAAATGTTCAAATTAAAAATAAAATGATTGAGCTAAAATTTGATATAGATAAATAATAATATATATATGAATATATAATATATAAGAAATTAAAAACTTATGATATCTCCATTAATTGGATAAGCTTGTGCGCCTATAAATGAATTATATTAAAAATAAAGGGAAATTTTGTTAAAAAGAAGATTTAAATGTAACCCTTACGGTAATTTTATTTCAAAAATATTTTTTACAAAAATTAATTATTTTCTTAGAAATAATTTATTTATTTATTTTTCTGAAAAGCCTGCGATTAATTAAAGTGCTTCATTTATGTTGCTCTGTGCAATTAATTTATAATTGAGTATACTATAGAAAAAACGTGCTCGGTTATTTTCTGCATTAGAAGTCTAATTCTTTGAGCACTAAATTCTGTTAAGAGTCACACACACACAGTCCTTTCCCCAAGTTTTTTTATCGCATAAATACCTTAAAAATATACGGTCATGTTATATATATATATATATATATATATATATATATATATATATATATATATATATATATATATATATATATATATATATATATATATATATATATATATATAATCTCTGAGTAATTTTTATCTACATTCTTAAATATATAGTACAGAAAATAATATTTTATAAATGATATCTAAAAAGTACATTTATTTAGTAATTTTATATTCTTATAAGGAAGCTAGATTTTATTTTGTTATAAAAAATATTATCTCAGGATTTTTAGTTCAAAAATTAACACTTGATTTTGCAAAACGGACTAAGGTACAAAAATGTTTATTCATTGCTTTCATCAAGACATCTTGAAATATTAATATACATTCATATTACAATAAAATGCTACTCAAACGAGGAAAATCAAATAATTTTATATTTTATAAAGTGAAAAATTATTTGATTTTTCTCGTTTATAAAATATTTCACGAATATACAAATTAGTAAATTGCATACGAAGCTTTTAAATACAAGTAAATCAACAAAATACAATAGTCCATTTTTTCATTGATTTAATAAAGATATATAGGAAGCGATAAAGAATACATTTGTGTGCATCAAGATTTTGAACGAATGCATTCATTTATAATTTTATTAGTTTTACAATGGTAAAGAGCAAAGAATTCTGGCAAAATGCCATTGCAAAAGTTTTTATACCTTTATTTTTATCTTCGAAGCTTATTACACATGTATAATATATTATGTGCATATATTAATTATTGGTAGCTATAACTTTTTAATGAAAAAAGTGATTTATCTTTTTTCGGGTAGAGTATGACCACAATTATTTTTATAAAATAATAATTATCAATTAATTAAAATAATAATAATTATTATTTTAATAAAATAATAGTTATTAAAGAATTAAATAATAACTATTTAAAAAGAGATATTTTTTAAAGAAAGTTTGGAAGTATTTCTAAAATGTATATTATGACTTTTTAATAATAATTTATAGACATTTTATAGAAATGAGGATTTTTATTTATTTATTTTATTTCAATTGAATAGCAATAAATACATGAGTAATTATGGAACTAATTTTTAATCAAATCACCAGATAATGATTAAAATGAACGAAATGAACTTTATAATTTTAACGTTGATTGGTTTTAAGCCCAAATGTTAAACATAATTCTTATGTAATAACCCGTACAATTTTAAAATTTTGTAAATGGATTTTTTATGTTTTATCCATTTTATTGAATTTTTAGAAGAGATATTAAAAGTCTTTGAACCAAGTTTTCATAACCAAATGTCTGAGATATTATTTCTTACATGATCGAAACATTGTTTTGTAACTTTTTTGAAATTTATCTTGTTTAATAAGTAGATTATAAGTCTCAGTAGATATATTAGTCAGCGTATTTTAGAAAGAAATATTAACCCAATAAATTCTGACGCGTTGTTTAGAATGATTAACTCTGTATTCCCCGGAAAAAATATTTTGCGTATATTATGAGAAATGTATAGACTTCAAAGCCTTCCGCAACAATTTTTCAAAAAAGAAAAGTAGAAAATGATTAAGCTTAAAAGATGCAATTTCCTAAAATAGTTATAATTTATTACACATTACAAAAAGAAGTTAAAAGGGGTTGAAGAGGAAAATGAAGCTCCTTTTATAAGCCGGCTACGAAGCAATTTCCGCATTTTCTTTGTTAACAAGTTGTTTTACCCATCATAAATAGGGAGTGTAAATGAAATCATAAAAGTGAATCGATCGCATAAATAATTTATTAGAATAAAAATGCATTTTTTCTATGGTATCGTATATAAGAATATAGAGCTTAATGTATTTTTTAAATGCATAATTTAGCCATTTATTGTACGAAAGATAAGAAATCATTATTATATGAAGAAGTTCATTATTATAAAGCAAAATTTATTCTTTGTGAATAATTTATCGTCATATACTTATAATGATTTGCCTAAATCATAACCAAGTATGAGTTCAATGTATTTTAACTTTTAGAACGAATTTTTTAAAATTATTTTAATCTTATATTTATTATATCATATTTTTATATTTATTCCTTTAAATTGAAAACTGTAAGTCACAAAATATAAACGATACATTTATTAATAAATCTAAAATACAGGATTTTTTCGGAAATGCTTAAGAAATGTTTCAATTCCCATAATTTTCTCCGAGCATAGTTGTTTTTAGAGCCTCAAATTCTCTTTAAGACATGGATTCGGTTGAATTAGCTTACGAGTGTAAAAGCCAACAGTAAAGTAAGATAGTCCTTTCCAAATTATTCCAGACGAGTTGGTACTCGAATTGTCCAATCTTTCACCTTTTTTCAATAGCTCGTGAATTTGACTCTTTCCTCCGACTTAGATGTGTCAACAAAAATTGTATTGTTTTACTAGATTTTTAATGTTTCATCACTTGAAACTCCTCGAAGCAATAAACAAACAGAGGGCTTGGCCTTCCACCACCAGAAGTATCATTTTACATGGAAGATATTGCAACTCCGACCTTCTGGTCTGCCCAGTTGTCATTAGTGAATACGATGGATCTTCGGTTGGGTCGGGATCAGAATTCATTACTTTCCTATCAAGACACCCTAACCAAGCAGTTCACTGCGGCCTGTTAATAAAATAGAAGATGATCTTATGATTGTTAAAGTGAAATATTAACTAATGTCGAAATTTCTGGAATTACTAAGTATCATTAGATAGTAAATTATATATATATATATATATATATATATATATATATATATATATATATATATATATATATATATATATATATATATATATATATATATATATATATATATATATATATATATATATTATATTGCCCTCCGCTTAGCATTAGTACTCCACTTGTCACTAATGAAAGTATATATCTAGAATTATAAAATTAAATTAAAACGTTAAATTTCATAAATATTTTCATGTTTATAAATTAATTTTAATAAATACCACTTAGCAAATGCATATTTAAAATTATAAAATTAAACTAAATACGTAAAATTCAATCGTTATACGTACTTAGTAAGTATTTAATAAGTGCGCTTAATAAGTGTTTTCAGACATAAATTTGGTTAGAAATACAAAATTAGCAAAATACGTATAAATATCATTTACCAAATGTACATCTAGAATAATAGAAATAAGAAAAGATTCTATTTTTTGTGATGTGTGTGAAAAGTATTTTGTTCTCTGTATATTTTACATATCTCTTAACAAAAATGTGTTAAGATCATAAAAAATTAGCTTTGAAAAGTAAAATTGCATCTTTACTTAAAAGCACTTTGTAACAAATAAGTGTCTAGTATTCATAAATTAGATTAGAAACGTAAATTTATGAAAGTGCAATTTGAGTTATAACAGCAATTGTGTTCCTTAAAAAAGGTGAGTAATTTGATCAGTAAAAAGTATAATATTTTTATATTCAATTATTAATAGTATTTATTATTTATTACTGATTTTATAATTTTAGTTAAAGAAAAGTTTTCACCAGATTTTGCTTTGTATGCAAAACGTGATTATTACATTGTCTGATTTTAATATATTCTGTTACTTTGAAAGAGCGAATTACTTTTATTAATAAGAGGCGCTCAAGTGTCTCAAGTTTATTTAATTATTGTGGAAAAATAACCCTTTATTTAACATTAATATTTCAGTTTACTTAAAATTAAGAAAAAAGGAAATAATCAGATTACGTGTTTTTTTACGATTAAGGTTATGTATCACTTTTCAAACTATAAGAAACATCTGAAAAAGTTTTATTTGCAATAAGAAAAATGGTGTGTTTGGAATGTTTACAAAAACGAAATGTTTTATTAGCCTTTTTTACTTTATAAATTAATGTTCTGTTGATGGCAACAATGACATATCACGTGACCCATGCGATGGGTGGCCATTTTTTATTCCGTTCGTCGTGAAGGCATTGTTGCTTCACCTGGTTGTCTCCCGTAGAGCTCAGGCCCACATCTTCTATTACGCAGTAGGTGCTTTCTTTTCTTCTTTTATTTGAATACTTGTCACTGTGTCTAATTGACCTCTTTATTACGTCCGCGTCAGTGGCGAGAAGAGTTTAGTTGTTTGCTTTCTACGAATTTTCATTCTTATATTTTTTACGATTTGTATTTTTCTTTGTAGATTTTAAGACACTGGTATGAATTTGACTTGAATAGCGTTCTAATTAGGTCAAAAGAAGGCCCGATCTAATTTCTTTTATGTCGATGATTCTTTTGCGTATTACATTCATATGCACTTTATCACCTCAGAATTTATTTTCTAAGTTCTGTGAATATCAAAAATCAAAATAAATAAATAAAAATAAAATAAATATAAATAAATTTAAAAAAATAAAACAAAATTTATTTACGCAATAATTGAGATAATTATTAAATTTTCAAAAGTGTATATGATAAAAATTTAAATTTCTTATATGTCTTTTATATAAGAAAAAATAGAGCTTGCTATAGTCTAAATGTAAAACTATGCTTTTCGATCAAACTAGCTTCCAAACAGTTATGGATTTCAATGTTATTCACTTCAATAATACTATGGTTTTCAATAATTTGGGAATGGAATCTTTTATAAAATGTAGTGTCCTATCAAAACAACCTTAATATGCAAATAGGGACCACAGAATGACATTTAAAACTCTTTTTGGTTTTCAGAGACTTCTGGTTCAAACTCAATCATTCGAATAATGGAAGACTGTTGTCTGTTTTCCGCATGCATATTTTACTTAAAATTCAATTAAATGATTATTATTCATTGACTTATTGATGTTATTCATTAAAAAGTTCACTATAAAATTGTTAATTAATTCACGTTATTAAATTGGCTGTTAAGTGCGTGGCTATTTACGTATTTTCAGGGTTTTCTCCCTTGCGGTATGTGAGTATTTTTCTCTATCTATGAAAAATTGATACGAAAAGAAGTATATAATGTTAACATGCTTATAACACTCTATAATAATTAGGTTATACAACAGAAAAGTCAACTATTTACATAAACTTTTATGGGCATACTGTTTATATTAAAAAGAGTAAGATACGTAGTTATATTTACATGAATGTTGGGTAAAAATTGAAAAATATCTAATATTTTAATGTGAGAATTTTAGCACAAAATATTTCATATAAAAATTAAAAGCGTAAAATTTTAACTGATCATAATTTTTTATTATTAAATTATTTAATTGTGATAAGCTTTAAAATCCTAAATTTATCTCTCAAATAACATTCTTTTGAGAAAATTTTAAAATAATCTTGCCAAAATACAAAGTTTTGAAATTTGTATTATAAATATATAAAAGTATACTTTAGATGACTAATTTGCACAAAATTTGGCTGATAAAAGGTAGAAAAAAATAAGAAAAGTCATAATGAAATTGTTTTTTTAAAATTTTAATAAGTAAAAATGTTAATCGATTAAAATTTATGTTTTATATTCAGCTAGTGATGACTAAAGAGAAAACTTAAAAATAAAAGATTTTTCTCAATTTTTATGCTTTAGGTTCAGTTTTAGCTTCTATCGAAAAAGAGAAGATGGGTGTTTTATTCTTGTTTTCAGCATGATTAGATATCAGAGTGGGTGCTTGGCAGTTTTCTCAATTTTTCCAACTTGGAGAATGAGAATACCACCTTCTATTTATTAAATGTCCTCCAGAAGGCAAGAATTGGCAGATGTTTAAGTGTTTTTTAACAGTTGAAGTTAGATTAACTGCTGTTGGATGTCAAATATCCACGTCCGCGTTGAAAGTCGAATTCAGGAATTTATGAGCTGATGGTCAGTAATTTGATCATTCAGTTTTCCTTTCATTCTAAACATAAAAACCAACAAAATTTAATTAATATTTCCCCACTTCATCATTTATGTCATTAAGAAATAAGAGGCCGTGATAACCTGTTGGTTAGGGCATCGGTCTTCTGTCCGGTAAGTTTGGGTTCGATTCCCAATGTCATCAAAGACCCACCGAGTACATGCAATATACGTGCTCGTTAAATCAGTGAAAACGGAAGACCTGTGGTTTTTCGTCGAGCAGTGTGTGTGTAATGAAGTTAGATTAACTGCAGACTAAGTAATGGTCTGAAGAAAATTTCTTCTCCTTCCAGATCAATGTCAAAATTGAGGAAGTGGATCCTCTTGTAGTGCCATCTATCGGAGGAGTCGCAAAACGAAAGACGTACTATTCTGAATTCATTTCGTAGCCGTCGGCTAACGAGTTTGGCTTGCCCAAGTGTCATGAGTAACAACACCAGAAATATAATAGTTAATTTTGGCATATTTTCTTTATTTTTTTTCAACAAAAATAATCAACAGTTAGAGTCCCACGTCAGACATGAATTTTGCTAGTGGCTCAAAATCTACTTTTAACTATATGTCCTCGTCAATTAACCTTCGTGTGAAGAAGTGAACTTTAAATGTTAATCAATAAGTTACCAGAACATAAAAATAACTACCGTTATGATGTAAATAAATTCTTTTTTTATAAATATTATAATATGCTAATTTAGAAACGCATTTTAATAATTATACATTTCTGTAAATTTGCACAAGCACATTAATTTATTAGAGAAAATTGTTTTTTCATAATAACCCTCTTTAATAACATCATTAATTAATTACAATAAAAAATATTTTCTTTTTATGTTATAAAGCAATACATTATTTTCATTAGGTAAATGTAGACATGTAAATTAAATTTTGCATGTTTAAAAAGTTTGGATTAGTTTAAGAATTCGTGAAAAACCAAATTTATGATATAAATTATAACTATTCTTTATCAATAAATGGTGTCCGTTACGTTTTCCACTTTAGGAATTCAGGGCTACCGGCTTTTGTAGATTTCTGTTTCCAAAGAAAAGCCTGTGCTTTACTTTTAGTGGAAAAATTGAGAATTAGAAAAATGTAACCTTTATATATGTACTGTATATTTCTAACAATATTTATACTAACAGTAAAGTTTTGTTCAAAACTTTTTTATCATGAAAAAAGTTTCAGATATATATTAACTTTTCCATTATATTCCCTGTTAGCGACATATTAAAAAGAATGTAAATATATATAGATAAAAACAATATTTTTTTTTTCAAAAATAAAAAAGAGTGAATGTTTCATTTAAAAAAATTATAATGTGGGAATGTACAAGGAAGGGAAAATCTGATGCCATAAATACTTTTTCTTGATAAATCTTTCTTCTTGTGAGAAACATTCCCTGAACGAATCGCTCTATCTAAATGAATTACATCATCTCACACATATCATAAGTAACTATACAAAGAGGTTAAATTAATATTTATTATGTTTAAATTAATAACATAAGTTGTATCCTAGACTTTGAAGTGAAATCTAGTTATTAATGTAAATTAATTGGATGAACTACTTCATAACACTTTCATTGTATTCCACGCAGCTGTTCTCAACTGAATATCAGACGAAAATTTGGTTAAAGAAGCAGATTAAGCATTTTATTTATGTTGATATAAAACTTGTTATATAACTAATATCATATATTTAGCATTTTCTAACTTCAATTTCTGTTTTGTTATATTTAATACTTGACACGTATATTCAATAACGCTTTATTCTCTAGTTGATTGCATAGAATAACAATCACATTCCAAGACGAACATTTTGTTCTATTTGCTAACAATTTTGACTGAAATATATTTGCATCAAACGAGAACAATTGTTTAAATAAAACAAAGAAATTTTTTGGATATGGAAAACACAGTGACCTTATTTCTTTTAATTTCATAATTTATAGGAAATATATATATTTTCTAATGTTCAATACAAGTTGATTGCATATTGTAAATTACATAGCGTGACGACCTTGGTGTTTTATGTCGCCAACTCCATTAGTTTTTCCCCTTTTAAAGTTCCTAAAATAAGATTTTTTAAGGGTTACCATTCTCCAACAAGTGAACAAATTGGTTGACCGTGACCACAAAAACAATCTTCAACTGGAAATTTTTTTCAAGCAAAATGGTAAAAACGTCAATCACTTTCTAATAAAAGACATTTTTGGCGGCTGGCTTTTAATCGACTTTGAAAGACTAAATGAATTCTAATATGAATTTTTGTTTGCAAGATTATTTAAATCAGAACAACAGGCCTTGGCATTTTCCAAGGTTCTTTTGCAAGTGCCTGATTTAATAGACGTGGGAAAGAAACTTAATGCGTTGCTAAGACAACAATAAGACTCATTCGTCTCAGCAAAGATTATATGAACATGTAAATTTTTTTCAATCTAAATAAAAATAAAATTGACACTACAATAAATACCAATCTGAATAGAAAGGTAAAATTAATTTCGGTTTTAATTTTAGGAAAACTACATATGAATAAGTCTATATTTATTTAACTGAAGCTATTATATTTTTCATGAGAATTAATCAGAAATAATTATATTAGTTGACTATTTAATTCAACTAACCTATAATAATTGAAAAATTTAACTACTTTTGATTGTACTTCATAATAAATGTCATGATAGCTATATTTATATTATTTTATTATGTTTGAAAATCTATCGTTATTAAAGACAAGTAAATTAAGTCTATTTATGAAAACAACAACTATTCTAACTTTCAATGTAGTTGCTATCTTTTTATTTTAAATTTGTTTTCATAACGTTATTACAAGATTTTGGGAAATATAAAATGGAAATAAGTTTTTAGATTTATTTGATTGCGTAGGAATTTTTTTCTCAATTATAATATTATAAATGATACAAAAAATATTATTAAAAAATTATTTGCCCTCAGTATGAAAATATTTTTTCTTATATGTGTATACAAATATTTTGTTTTAAAAGAAATAGCTTAAGAAAAATTATTGCTCTTCACAAATTTATAATGATAAAAAGTCAGTAAAATGAATCAGATTTTTTAATTCAGATTACTAACATAAACTAATTAAGATAGTAACTCTCTTGAGAAATTTTGCAGGTTGTTTGATTTGTTTATTGTTTTTTTTTCGCACACAGAAGCTAAGTAGATCAGTTCCCAATTTATAAGGGATTGCGACTACAACAAGCATCCATGCTTAACATAGGACTTGAATTCACGATCTATTGAACTGCAGGCCACAGCTGTAACCATTTGTCTGCCATATTGGTTGACGGTGGTGTCAAAATGTCTTTATTAGAGTTCATAAATGTTACTTCATATAATCTTATTATTTTGTGTGAGTGTGTGTAGTTTTTGCATAATTTAAATCGTAAAAAAATCATGTATATACAAAGTTATTTATAATTTATGAAAACTTATTTTTACTGCCTTTTTCAGAATAAAGCAAGCTGTAGTGGCATGAATTGGATTTTTTCATTTGCTATCAAAAATGTTTTTTATATAATTAAAAAATACTGAGCTTATTTATTTAAACGAATTATTTAATTTGAATTATTAATAATAAATTGTTAAATAATGTTTGGATAGATAAAATACGGCTGATAACTCATGGACATATCATTTATATGCAGCTGATCAAAAATAAGAAGTAAAATATTGTGTGGGAAAAATCAATTTCCTTCATTCCGTAAGGAATATTAGCACCATGAAAATTTCTGCACGTAGAAGACTTAGCATTTTCTCATCATATTAATTATTTTTAAGTAATGTACACCCTTCAGAAATCCCAGGAAAACGTAACAAATTATCTAGGCAGCTTTTACTCCTTTAGCAGTTGCAGAGAATGCGGCTCCAAATAGGCATAGTGAAAGTTAGGAGATGTTGTTGTCTGTAGCAAAATATCAGTTTCTGGAGTCAGTAAACAGTATGACGAGCAATATAAAGCTGGGTCATTGTTCTTCAGTTGAAAAGTGACTAGGGTCAACATAAAGAAAAACATCATCAGCCTATGTATTTTCTCCTGTCAAAGATTATTGATCAAGTGGTTTACAAATCAGTCTTGCAGAAGATAATTTTTTGTTTTTATCTGGCAAAATATAACAAATGGTATGATTGCTTATAATTAAAAATAAATTTTTTAAAATCTAGTTTGTAGCAAAAAAGGGCCTTCTGTAAATGCTGTTGAACCTCGTGAGTTTGCTATACCGCTTTGAAATTTTATTTGCAATGCAGTTAATTTCATCAGACATCCTTCTTTTAATGCAACATAAAACATGTTTGCTCATTTCTTGCTCTCAAACCAATTCGTTGTTGCTCTAGCAACCACAACGACAAACAATGATGTTTAGTGTTGATGTATCTCATCCAATGAACATTGAAATCTACCAGAAAAAAATAATCTAAGTCCTTTTCAATTATTCTGTCTTTCTTTTGATTAGTAAGGATGTTCTTTAATCTTTGTTGAGTTGTCATAGAGTTCAAATACAAAATTTAAGTTGGTTTCTAAATTTTTTTGGTAGACAAAAAGCATAATTATACAGGTTTCTATGATATTTAAAATAAATAAGTTACAGAAACTAAATACTTGTATGTGTGTCTGTGAAATCCATCATTAATCTATCTTAGTTATAGTTACAACATGAATTAGTATAATTTACTTATTTTCACTTTTTAATGTTAAAATATAAAATGTTAAACAGAACAATTTGCTTGAATTTGAATAACTCACGTTTTTGTGTTACAATTTACTCTGCTGAACATCGTGATTTATTTAAAATCAAAATTTGAGAAATTTTCAGATTGAAGAACAAAATATTTGCAATTGAGCAAAAAGTTGCAAAATAGTTTCTATTTATAAGAAATATCAACTTAAAAAGCATTTTTAAAATTTATTTATGTTCTTTTCACTAATATGCAAATTTTTTGATCCTTAATATGAAATTTTGATTTATCAAATTTTTTCTACCTAAATTAGAGATGTATATTTATAAATTTTAATTAAGGATAAGCGTACATTTTCAGAAATATTAATATAAATAAGTTACTGAGGGGATTAAATCTACATTATATCTAAAAATTCATTTTTAATTCCTAATTGAAAATGGAAGTGCTGTGTCACAATTTATAAATTTATTTTTTACCCTATTTAAAAAGTATGGCACAATTCTTGCCTTTTAGAACAATACTCGAATATAGTTGGAGGATAAGGAATTAAAAATCATGAAATATATTCTGCGGGCTATCATATGAATCTAACCCAAAAATCACGCGACGCGTTTACCTTGAAGTTGGATTTACCATCTGATTCATCGGTAGCCAAATTGAGATTTTTTCTAACACCTCCACGCCAAAAGAAAAGAGAAACGCGTGAGCTACCGAAAAGCAAAGCTTCAATTGTCTAGCCAAGTGCTAATCTTCAAGATCTAGAAAAAATGTAATGGTTTGTTAATTGGACAGCGGAGGATAAATGGATTGTTTTATCCTGACGCAACAGTTCCTAATACTTTTCTGGCTGTATTTTTTCACTGGTGTTAGCATGTTTATGATGTTGAGGCTCAGGGGATTTGGGAAGAAAGTGGAAGTGGTTTTAATGGGTTTGTTTTGACAAAGGATTAAAACAATTTAATGTACTTTGAAAGCAATCGTGAAAAGCCTTAAAGAAATTATACAAGTCTTAAAATTGAAAACATTCTGATTCCAAATATTTTAAGTTCATTTTTATCACCTGACCCATTAGTTTATAATTCTAAGAATGAGAATGTTCACTTTTACTTAAATAATTTAATTTGAAAGAAAAGAGAGTGTCACACACACAAGCAATTAATCATTTATCATGATTAATTGTTTGTGTATTGCATTAACTATTTTTTCTAATAATGGAAAAAATCATATATATATACATACATATGTATAATATTATATATATATATATATATATATATATATATATATATATATATATATATATATATATATATATATATATATATATATATATATGTATATATATATATATATATATATATATATGTATATATATATATATATATATATATATATATATATATATATATATATATATATATATATATATATATATATATATATATATATATATATATATATATATATATATATATATATATATATATATATATATATATATATATATATATATATATATATATATATATATATATATATATATATATATATATATATATATATATATATATATATATATATATATATATATATATATATATATATATATATATATATATATATATATATATATATATATATATATATATATATATATATATATATATATATATATATATATATATATATATATATATATATATATATATTGTGTGTGCACAAATACATTTTATTTCTTTACTTTAGAAATCTTTTCTCTTTCATTAACTTTTCTATGTATTTCATTCTTGGTTAAAGTTAAGAACAGATTATACATGTTTTATTTTCTATTTTAGATCTTATATCTTAGCAGATAATTTTTAAGCGTTTTATCTTTTTATTTTTGTGATGATAAAAATCAAGTTTCTGGTTCTTTCCATTTTTCATAACTTTTCTGGTTTTTTATTTTTAATTCTAAACAGTAGTAACATTAAATTTTACTATGGTATTTTTGCTTAAAATATGTACATAATATATAAAAATAATCGAAAAAATAATGATTTTTATTTATTATGATTATTAATAAATTTAATGTATTAAACAGCTATCTGTTTAATGTAATGTTAAATTTATTAATAATTCTTTGTGTTTTAAACAGAATAGTTTGCGGAAAATTTTCAACCATGTAGAGGTTGACATACATACTTAGATTGTTAAGTGGAATGTTTAATTGTTTGTGAAGATGTTCTGGTAGGCAAAATGTGTGTTTCACGACTAAATAACTTACAACCGACACTCTATGCTATGTTGGTAGAGCCCAACTCAAGGAAATATGCTGTACAGGGAAGCATGCTGAGGAACAACAACTCTATATGTAAAATATTAATTTTTTTGATATTTTAACTTAGAAATTGATATGAAGGTGTTTTTATCGCACTAGTTTTGTTTCTTGTTTTGTTTTCCCGATTTAAAGGATTAAGATTGGAGATACCAAGCCTAATAACAATCAAGGTGTGGAGGGCCTTAACTATCTCAAAAGTCAAATATTGTTGTAAGGCATTCGAATATCAATAATGTCTCAACTTCTGGAAAGAAATGTTTGACAATAATGGGTAATATTCCCATGTCCCAAAGAACAAAAGACTAGAAAATTTCTAAATGCCTCCTGGGTACAAAGGCAGTTGAGAAATTGTTGACTGGAATCAAACTCGGAATCTTCCATTTTGAATTGGTGAGGTATTACCAATATGCCAAAATGAGTTTAATGAAAAACTTGTCATGGCTTATTGTGATTTTCTGATAAAAATTGCTTTACCGATTAGAAGGTTTGGGATTTATAAACACATGATGTAACAATAGAAAATAGACACTACGTTTCTACATACTTTTCTGTTGAAATTAGTACTTAAGAAATTTTCGATTTTATTCTTTTGCGACGTTTGAAAATACTCCATTATAATAAAAAAATTCCTTCCGGTAATGGTAATTCCTAGTGAATGCGTTTAGAAGCTTTAAGAAAGCTTTAGGTTAAGATATTTTTCATGAGAATAATAATTGAATACTATTTCTAGTTGCAGCATGTTATTATCAATAAGCTTTTTAGCGTGGAAACGTTCATATTCAATTACAATTATTATTAATTAACAAAAGATACATATAGCATTTTTTAATTTCTTCACATACAGTTGTCAGGTTGAGTGGTTGGAACTCTTTCTAATTTTGTGTTTTGCGATGTGTAGATATCTCTTTGTATCAATAAAATGTTATTCTGAATAGCAAATAGCAAAGGAAAATTGAAAAACAGTAAGTATTAATTGTTAAGTTATCCATCGGTTTCTTATATCAAATATGTGTCCATGTCACAGTAGTCTTTGTGTTGCTGCAATTGATTTTAACATTAGCTTTATAGATATTGAAAACTGACATATCTGGATATTACTTCATTAATCACATTGAATAAAGAGGAAAATTGCCTAGCTGTCAATTGAATCGCTGCAATTTAGGCTTTTCTTCAACAGGTCGTGGGTTCTATTGCCGTTGCTATGGTAGATATTTATAGTGGTTAGAAATCTACTTTAAATCATAGATCTCAGTCGAAAGAGTGACCATATAGTCATAAATACACCAAATATAAAGAGACAGTATTAAAATTCTTCTTTGTTATTCTTCCTCTTGTATGTCTTATATTCGATATACTGCATAAATAAATAAGTAAAAAAAGGAATACATACTTGAAGAAATGATTGCAAAAGAAATTTATACACATAATAAAGATTTGGCATATTTAAATCCTGATATAGACGTTAACGCCCAATGATTTATCTTCTTCTTGAGTGAAGTATTGAGTGTGACAGAGGTTTTCTTAGAAAAGGTCAAATATTTTTTGTTTATATAATTTAAAGTTGCAACAACTATATGTTGTATCTCAATTTAAAATCAAATCGAATATTTGGGAGCACTTTAGCAGCAGAAATCATTGAAGCGAGATTATAAATAACCCCGCTGCGTTTAACAATTTTAAATTAAAATATATCAACCTTCATAACACAAAACACATTCAGAATTTTTTACTCCTTTGTTTTGAAACTTAATTATTTTTTCATTTGCATTTCTTGTTAACTATTTAACATATTACATGATAATGTTTAAGTAATTTTAATATCAATATCATTTTAGATTTGATTGATTTTTATATATTAGATGAATATGGAAAATTTAATGAAAATTTTATTTTTAGATTGAATTTGCAATATTTATGATTTATTTGATTGCTCAAGTGATAGAATTGCATTTTTATTCTTCAAAATTAGAAGTCAATTTAAATTAAAAATTTAAAGTGACTTTGTATTATTATTGTTTGAGGTATTTTAAAGTTTAATACTGAAAATATTTTGTTAGTACTTACTACTGAAAAAATAAACATATAACAAAACTTGCGATGTAACAAAGTTTTGAAAGATATGGTGGCATTGTGTTAAGGAATATTGCAGTTGACTTAATTTGCTGATCACTCAATGGTTATTTTTTGCACTTGAAGCTGTATTAGACAGAAGCCTACAACTTAAAATTGATCCCAAAGCACTACAAGAATCCGTACCTATAGAGGGATGGAATCCACAAACTGGTTAGTGACACAGTACATAGGTATAGAAAATAGCAGCTTTCATCCTGGCCCAACTAAACATTAATATTGAGGGGATCAATGCATATTTTATATTCATAGTATATAATGTACCTCCATCATTATCAGGGATAAGTTTGATCGTGAGTTGTTGATTTCGTTACTTAAACATAGTTTATTATAAAACAGCTTTATGTTTAACTATTCCGAAGGGAGAAAGGGAGATTAAGTAATTATATAATAATATGATATAAAATTACTATATACATAACATAAATTTGCATGTTAGGAAGGTTACGAGTTGGATACCAAGTACATTAAAGGAATGCGGTATTACGTGAGCCTATGTATTTTTAGGTATTCTGTAAGATGCGATATCCGTTCTCTAATGCAATATGATTTAGAAGGAAAAGTTCCAAATTTGACTGTCGATTCTACCCCCCCCCCACTTAATGATTTCTCAAAATTAAAATCATTTTTATTGGTATTTTAAATAAAAAGAAATAAATACCTGGAAATATATTGCAATAATCTAAAACTTTTCCAACTTTATAACAGTAAATGTAATTTAAAGTACTTTGAAATTGTCCAGAGAATATTTTGAGTCAAAATATTAAATACAGTAAATGTTGTTTTCGAATAAATTGTACATATCGATAGCAAAACGTAAAATTTTTGAAAATGCACCAACAGAAAAGGAAATTCTTCTAAGGGTTAATAGGATATATTTTCTGAAAGTGTAACAACTTTTTTTTTTAATCATAGCAATTCAACCGCTTTTGATGGAAACGCGCTCAAGTGTAAATGTATATCTTTTCTCCTTAAGTTGATTGAAAAGGCACTCACAACCAGAAATATTGCGAAAGGGTACAATTGAAGCATATGCACCTCCTAATTACCGCTGTCTTCGGCTGTTTGGAACATTTCGGTGGCGATAGCAATCTCAAAAAGGCTGACTCGAACCCATCTGGACAGCGAGATTCAACATTTGCAATAATGAAATGAGTTAAATAATAATAATAATAAAAAACCCATAGCCGAAAGGATTAGGTTGAAAATGTCAGGAAGATACAGCACACAGCCCACGTTTCTGAAGCTTCAGAAAAGAGATTGGTTGGCTTCGAGTCCAGAAAAATTTCCGCCTTCACAAAAATCGAACGCTGCATCCCTCCTCTTTTGCTTCCGTCCCCCCAGGTCTATTTGTTTGTTCAAATAAGGAGTGAAAGTTCTCTGTTAATAACAGCCTGCGTGGATCTTATCAAAGAGAAGCATTAGAAACTTCAACAGAAAGGAAACTAAGTCACTGGAAACACAGGCCTGTTCAACTGCAGCTTGAACAGAAAAGAACTCTGACAGACAGGTGTACGAGATGCATGAAACCGTGTTGACGTAGGGTACTTTTTTTTCCAAGTCGTTTTTATTTGAGAGATGTTAAATTTTTTTTTTCATGCTTCAATATTATTATTTCGTCAGTTGAGATAGCTTTGAAGATTATCAATTGGATTTCAGAATTTGTAATTAAATATATTTCACTTCGCGATATTGTGCTCTCATAAACAAATCTAACCTCAATAGCACATGACCTCTATGTGAAAGTCATACCATTCCCACCACTTTTCAATTTTTTTTTCTTTTCAGTCGGATTGTAGGAATGTTAGAATCTTTAATATCTGGGACAAAAGTGAATACTAATTTTCTTCTTGAGTTTATTCTCTTTTTTTGAGCTAAATAAATAAAGATTTCTTTCCGCTTAAAATACTGAAAAGATTGTTTATTTACATACAGAATTAAATTCTGTGCGTAGGATATTTCGGTATTAAGAAAATGAAAAAAATATTGTTTCTCTCAGTTGAGAAGAGGACAATAAAGGTTTGAGTTTCACCCGTTTTCCTCCATAATTGAGACTATATTATTTTGCATAGTTGTAAACTATTTAAATGTTTAATGAATTTTAATTATATTTTATAAAGTAATTGATAGGTTATTTTATTGCAGTTTAATAAAAATTGATTATTTTTGTCGTCGAAGCCGCTAATCGTTGCTTGATTATTGTAATTTTGGACCATCGTCAAGGAACGACAATGAATCTTGACATGGGACACTTCACCATAGGACACTTATTGAAGATTATATATATATTGTATTTTTTTTAATGTTTTATTATTCCTCCTGAGAGACACTATGAAATGTTTACTGAATTCTAGTAATTTCTTAATATATATATTATTAAGTTTCAAGAGTGAAATATCATCCTAGTTTTTAGAAAAAAAAACAAGTTTCGTAAGTTTAAATGATATATTTATCTACTAAATATATTGTAATCAGAAATGAGTAAGTTTATTTGGGGAAAACATTTAATTAGGAGAGAAATTTCTTATAACAAAATTTTATTCTATTTTTTTTTGAAGTGAATGAATTCCTTTCGACATAGTGGATACCTTTTTTTTTTTATCTGACTCGATAAAGAAATATATTTAAACTGTAGATTGATGTATAAATTTTATAAGATATTCATCCCTCTCATTGTGTGTAGTTTGGAAAGGAAAAAGCAGAAATAGAGAGAATATAGAGCTTCATTAATTGACAGTGTCATAAAGTTACAATATTACTTTTGGGTAACTGGAAATAGGCAGACCAAAATGAATGCTGGGAAAGAAATCAACTTTTTTTTAAAACCACTGGAATTGATGAAGAAAGGCTTTGATCTTATATTTGTGAAGTAATTGCTTCTATATCTGATTTTACTGAAATCTGTCATGTTGAAAGTGCTTACGCCTGCAGAATTTTTCTTTAGGTCCAATGCCTCCTGCTGGTAAAGTATATATATATATATAATATATAATATATAATATATATATATATATATATATATATATATATATATATATATAAATATATATATATATATATATACATATATATATATATATATATATACATATATATATACATATATATATATATATATATATATATATATATATATATATATATATATATATATATATATATATATATATATATATATATATATATATATATATATATATATATATATATATATATATATATATATATATATATATATATATATATATATATATATATATATATATAGACGAGCCCTGTACCTTTAGTTTAACGGGTTTGGAATACTTGCCCATGACCAAATGCCTCGTAATTTTGAGCCATGGTCAGGTGACGAGGTCAAACTTAAGCTTCACCCTCCTCTCCACATCCACAAAACAAATTCAAAATTATCGCAGTCATCCCCACCTAAAATGAAATTTAAACCTACAAATTGTAAAACTGAACACCACTGAGTTGTAATATTTTGTTGTTGTTGTTTTCCTATGACACTTGGACAAGCCAAGCTCGCTTTTGCCTTTGGCAGTGCGAATTAAGTCAATAGAGAGCGTCTTTCGTTTGGATGAGAGCACCACAAAAGCGAAAGTACGACTTTGCTCTTTGTAAGGTGCCTCGTAATTTTGAACCACGGTCAGATGACGAGGCCACACCTGAGCTGGCACCCTCCTCTCCACATCCACGCCACACCAGCGGAAGGACTTTGGACGTCACAGATTAACGTGGACACGTTTCCAACCCGCGGAGCTCCAGTAACACAGTGAGGGAGTGTACTAGGTCACCCTACCAATCACTGCACGCGGCAAATGATGCTTCACTTTGCTCATCCGACGTGAAGCTACTCAGCCACTGGAGTTCAACTTGGTAAAGAGTTGCGAGAAGGTGGACCATTTTAGTTTAGGTGCAAACCTCATGTTTGGTACTGATTCAAAATGATGAGATGAACGGTTGCATTGAGTGACTCGAGTCAGCATGAAAAAAGCAGTTGGAAATATCGAAATACCTAATCTATCTAAAGCAAACATTTTTTTTGTTGAGAAATGCTGAGTTATCTTACACTTGCCATACCAAAACTGAACGATAACTGACATTTCAGTCAAAGAAATGATGACATTAAGAAATGTTATTTTTTAAAAATTTCCATTTGTCCAAAGATACATATCTAAGCTCTTACTTGCTTGCTTGTTTGTCGCTCAACGGTCATTTTTTGCACACGAGGGCTAATTAGACCGGGACTTACGGTTTAAAGTGGATTCCGAACCACTACAAACATCCATGCCCAAGGTGGGATTCGAACCCACGAACTGTTGAACCGAAGGCAAGAGCGCTAACCATTCGGCTGCCAGCTCGGCATCTAAGCTCTTACAGTTATGCGTGTTTTATTCTTCGTATATGAGACGTTTAATAAAAATTAATACTCTGTAGATTAAAGGAAATTCATACTTACTGCAAACACTTCTTCTAAGAGAGATGTTGAATCTATGTACTGCTGATTGCCATTATTGCTTAAATATCAATTATGAGCTCGATATGTGTTATAAAAAGAGCATATTAAAAATTTATTTCATATAGTTATTCATCAAAGTATATAGTTATTTATCTAGGAAGGATTCATCTTTATAATCACCAATTAAAAATTCAATAGTTTAAAGCAGTGTTTCTCAACTGAATTTACTCAAAAGACCGGTAAAATATTTCGGCACGTTCGCGCGGACCGGTAATATTAATAATTTGACCCAATGCACAATTTTTTCAAAGATAAATCATGAAGACATGCATAATTTTTAAAGCATTTTGCCGAAAATGTAGTTTCACACAAATAAGTTGAGGAAAAAGGCAATAAAATCTTCAACGCCTTTGCATGAATATTGGGGTATTCTGTTGCAGTCTTTATCCAGAATTGATATATATTTATTGATTTGAACTATGATTTAAGCCCTAGATCTGAAGACAGTTCAATAAGTTCTGTTTCCTGGACTGTAGTGAGATTGTTATCATAATTATCAATAAATGGATTGATTATCCACAGATTACCTGAACGTACATCTTCTTCTGGGGGATAATACTGATCAAAAGCTATTGATAGTTCTTTTAAACTCTCCAAAATAATGCTGATAACGCTCTTCTGATCCATGTCATTAGTATTAATGTAATCAAAGAAAGAAGCAAACATATCAAAAGTGTTTTCTTCCGCACGTTTATACCAGAGTTTCAATTTCTTTTTGAAAGCATCAATCTTATTGTAGTAGTTAAAAACGGTATTAGTTTACCTTGAAGACTTAAATTTAGTTCATTTACCAGTGAAAATATGTCTCATAGATACGAAAGCAAGGCTACCCATTCTTTGTTCTGAAAATGTCTGCTCAAGAATGATCCCTTTTGATTTAAAAACAATTATACCTCATTTCTTAATTCATACAACCGCTTAAGGACTTTTCCTCTGGATAGCCAGCGTACTTCGGTGTGTAACAATAGTTGTACATGATCTGATCCCATTTCTTGACATAAAGTTGTAAACAATCTTGAATTAGGGGCGTTACTTCTGATAAAATTTACGATTTTTACCGATTCCAGAAGAATGTCATTCAGTTGTGGGGACAATTTCTTTGCTGCTAAATGTTCGTGATGAATAATGCAGTGTGTGACTACTAATCCTTCTGATGCTACGTCTGTTATTCTCTTTGCAACACCTGTATGTCTTCCAGTCTATAGTATAGCAGTATAGCAGCAGCGCCATCAGTACACAAACCAATGCATTTTTTCCAGTCAATGGAGTTAGTTTCAATATAATTATTAACTGCCTTAAATATTTCAGCACTTGTTGTTTGGGATGGTAATTCGATACAGCACATCAATTCTTCTCTAATATCATTGGTTGCATAGTCAATGTAACGAACATAACATAATAATATGGCATTATTTGAGACGTCAATTGACTCATCCATTTGGACAGCAAACCATTTCGATTTACGTAGATCTTGGAGTAGTTGACTTTCTATGTCGTATGATAACTCACATATTCTTCATCCAATAGTATCATTGGACAGAGGCAAAGCTTTCATTTTATCTTCAGCAGATTGGCCCAACACTTCAGAACACACGTTTATCAAACACGGTTTGACAAGATCTTCAGCAACTGAGTATGGTTTTTAGATTTGGCAATACGCAGAGCAACTAAATACGATGCTTTTAAAAGCGATTTATCAACCGAGAAACATTTTTTAAAAACATCCTTTTGAATTTTCATCTCTAAACTTTTTCTCCTGAAAAAGTCCAGGGTTTTGCTTTCCAGTTGTGGCTGCTTCGTTTGTAAATGCCGCATGAGCTTGGAAGGTTTCATGCTTTCATTGGAGAGAACATCTCTACAAACAACACATTCAGGTTTTGGACAATTTTCTTCTGATTGAGGCCAGAGAATAAAACCATATTTCAAATAATCTGCGATGTAGTGCCTTACAAAGCTTTTTCTTTTTTTGGAAGATTGTGGACTATATTCATTTTCATCTGTATTCGAAGGGGCGGACGACGTACTTGGTTTTTGAAAATCCTTTCTTTGCACGAAATTTAGTAATGTGCGTTTCGTTTCCTTCTTACTCATTCTGGTTATTGATTTTATATACCTAATGTTACAGAAATAGTAGTTATAGCATAATATTAAATTCAGAAGTTATTAAAAACTTACGCTGATAAATAGTTTTCAAGAATTGCCCAAGTGTGCAGAATAATCAAAATCAAAAACAAAACGTAATCAAGACGCTAGACGCCTTGAACACTGCGATACTGCGATAGTCAGCGTTCAAGTAATCAGGGATACGCAAGGCAGACAGGCGCACCCTAACTGGTGTTCTAAGCAGTATTGCCAGAACAATTTGATTAAAAGGAATAAGTCGACAGTTCAAAATGTAATAGATTTCATAGAATAGTAAAAAAGAGTGCCGAGGTACCGGCAGTTTGTTTTTTTTTAATTTAGGTAAAGGGTAATTTTGTAAATTTCATAAAAACTCAAAATAGTAACAGATTTGGTGAGTAACGTAACAACGTAAAAGGACTGCTGAATAATAATAGATCTATTATAATTATAATAGACTGGCAACGCTGGTGGTACGGCAATTTATGAAACGCGTTTAGGTACATAGTTGCCAGTTTGTTGTATTTTTCATCAAAGATTACATTATTTTTTAAACTAGTAAACTATTATTATTGTAATGTAGGTACTGTATCGGTGGTCGGCCTATAAAAGCTGGATATTTCGCGGACCGGTAAATATTTCTTGCGGACCGGTACCGGTCCGTGGACCGGCGGTTGAGAAACACTGGTTTAAAGGATGATAGAATGATACCTCCTCATGTGTGATCAGATTGGCGATTAGAGTGATAAGATTTGGAGAGATTTATTCCAATAAGCAAAAACGAGTTAAAAATGGCTTACTGATTTGTAAAATATAAAAAACATTGATCTGTTTCTTGTCTTTTCCTTTATTATAACAGCAAAAGAAGATAACATTTAGAGTTTATATGTAAAGTTTAAATGAAGAACACACAGAATTTACTTACAGCAATAAAGTTGCAAGAATCTACGTGAATGCTGAGAAAATTATATATATATATATATATATATATATATATATATATATATATATATATATATATATATATATATATATATATATATATATATATATATATATATATATCCCTTTAACGCGCGGTGGTCGCGCCATGAAACCACCAATTTTCGATATTTTTTCTTAATTCCTTTTCACGATTTTTCACTTAAATTTTATAGATTTCATATTTTTTACTTTTAAATAACACTAACAGATTACAGCACCAAATTAATTTCCTGTCGGACTCCTTCCAATATGGCGTTATTTAATGTTCATTTTTAACAACACAAAATAACGTACTTTTTTAATGTAAATAATAATAAATATCAGAAATATTTTCTTCATATATCGTCATGTCTGTCATAAACAATATAAATGCAGCAGTAATTTGAACTAGATACGTAAAAAACTTTCCTTTTTTGAGGGAAATTCCTAGTGGTTGCATCACGCAACCACCGCGCATCTAGAACACATGACTAACGTGAAGAGCAGACTACATGACATAAACATGGCCTGCATATTATGACTGGGAATTAGAGTGTTTAGGAGTGTGGGGAAGGGGGATTTGAATCATATGGTCATTTTACTTGTAAACAACATGTGGCTTTGAATCATAGGGTCATTTTACTTGTAAACAACATGTGGCATTTATATCCCCAGTGAACATGTACTTTCGCTATTTCTGTTTCAGAAAGACTTTTCAGTTGCAGATTTTTCTTTGCGTTGAATGTTGCGTTTGCTCCCAGGCTAGTACGGAAATTTTTATTTAATAGTATTTTGTGTGTTTTAAATTTAATGTATATATATATATATATATATATATATATATATATATATATATATATATATATATATATATATATATATATATATATATATATATATATATATATATATATATATATATATATATATATATATATATATATATATATATATATATATATATATATATATATATATATATATATATATATTTTTTTTTTATCAAAAATAGTATTTACGTAAAATGTTTATTTAAATTTAAAATAAATAATAGTAATATATTTTAACTGTGCGTAAATATTTTTTTCTTCTGTTCAAATTGAAAATGCATCGCAAAGGGCTAGGAATAGCTGAGGCCTTGGCTTTGCTTGAAGAACTTCCTTCAGATCCAGAATCAGAAATCTCAGATGATGATAGTGACAAAGAAGTAAATGTGCCATTTACTGCCAATGATAACATTCAGGTGGAAAGTGATGAAGGATCAGATGATGAACACAATATCGAACACATCATCAGTAGTTTGATTTCAATGGGAAATAAGAGATCTGTTCCCAAAAAAAATATCAAGCTCCGCATGTATAAAAAGCCACAAACCTCATGTTCCAGGACAAAAAAGATTAAAGAATACTGAACACATGCCAATAAAATGCAAACCACGGCGGTGCGCATTTTGTAGCACAAAGGAGAAACCTCATGGAACAAGATACATGTGTGAAACTTACAATGTTGGTTTATGCATGAATCAAAAAGATAAAAGATGCTTTGAACAGTTTCACAAGAAATAACTTTTTTCTAATTGACATTTAATTTTCATAATCTAATTGACATTTAAAAAAAACTGTACCTGCTAAAGGAGGATTCTAAATTCAGTATCGACGTGTTTTTATAGCAACTAAATTATATAAATGTTTAATTTTTCACTTTTACTACTCTTTACTTTGTAAAATATTGTAAAAAAATAATATACTGCATTTTAAATACAAACTATCTAAGAAGTTTGCAATAACCATCATTTATTGAAAGCGCGTACGAAACAAGGTAAGTTTTTTTCCCCTGCTAACTCAGTAAGTTTCAAGGTCCGAGACGCGCGCTGGCCGCCCCTTGCGACCACCACCCACAGATAAATGGGTAGATATAGATTTTTTTAAATTCATATATTATTTGTCTGTGGGATCATAACATTCAATTTTTAGAGTTCTTTAGTTTAAAATTTAAAAAAAAATATTGCGCGTGTCAAAGGGATATATATATATATATATATATATATATATATATATATATATATATATATATATATATATATATATATATGTATGTTGTTTTTATGTTAAACGATAGAACTTCATTTTTTTGCGTTTAAATTAAAATTTCAGTTAGAAGTGATTTTTTTTAATTCTTCATATTTTTATTTATTTGGATATTTTGTATAGAAAAAGAATGGATAGTAATATTTTTCAATAAAAAGTACTCCTTAAAGAGGCAATAGTTCCAAAATTTAGGTACATGTTTCCTCTGTAAAAATATAAGTTAATTGGGCGTGTGAAAAAAATCAGAGGTCAAAAATAAATTCATTTAATTAAATACAGAATGATTTAAATTATCATTATGGAAATAATAATTTTAATCATTGGAAATGCCTCGAAGAGAATACAATCAGCTTTATAGGTAACAATTTTGCAAAATAAATTAATCCTCTGAAAATGAAGATTGAAATTTTGTTTTCCAGATAATTGCATTTAGGATCTGAAACTCGGATTACACCCTGGAATTATGTGATCAAATCTATAATTGTAAAATTACAATTGTGTAGTTTTTCTACGGCTTGTTTTGAAATTTAAATCTTTTTCTTAATTTTGAAGTATTTATCCGTATATTTGTGAATATTTTTTAGTTTTACTTTTTTACTACGAACAACACACACAGGTTTTAACTGATATACATACATACACACATATGTATATATATATATATACATGATATATATATATATATATATATATTAAAATTATAATGCATGCATACACGCTTATTTTAACTTAGACAAAAATTTAAAGGATAAAATTTATTTCTACGTGCTAATAAGGCTTTTCTGTAATCGATGTCTTCATCAAGGAAAGGAGAAATAATTGGCTGCCATCAAAATATTTGACCTACTATAAAGATAATCAATAAAATTTTATGGAGCTTGATATAGTCGCACTTAAAGTGATGCCACACTCCAGAATGTTTTTATTAGATGTTGAATCATAAATTTTTGAGATAATGATCCAGATTGAGGAAAAGGAATTATGGGTATTTCATGGCTGGGAATTATCATGGATTTTGTCAAGTAAATTATTAAAACTTTTATGTTTAAATTGTCTAGCAGAGATGAAAAGTTTTATTTATAGTTTAATCATCTTCAAGTCTTATGTTTAATACTTAATTTGAATTCATATAAAAGTGAGTCATCACATATGCTATTATTTAGATTTGAAATTTATGTTACCATTAGGTAGGTGAGGTAGTTATGATAGATTTTCAGATATATTGCTGAAATTAAAATCTTAGGTAACAAAACAACAATGTAGCATAAGTATAAAATAAGACACATGACTATTGCCTATTCTATGGCAAAGCGCACGTGGAAAATTAATGCAAAAGAAATGTAGTAACTATATGTGTATTGTAGCTTATATGCATACTAAAACAGTTTTATACATAAGATATTTTTTATATACAAGTTATTTATTAATGTGAAACAGCCTAAGTTAGTTTTAAAGTAAATAAGGTGAAAAATGACTATGAATTAAATATGGTCTAAACTATGAAAATAGTTAACTTCGAACTCAGAATTGTGTGTGTGATGCTCTTTTCCTTTTTAACTCAAGAAATTGTTATTTTTTTGATCAAATCTTTTTTCAGAATATAAATTTAAAAATAATAAGCGAAAAAACAGAAATTTTGACTTTTTTCTTTGAAAATCATTCCGTTTCCTGTTGAATAATTTCTGGATACCTGAATGGAAATATATCTTCCGAATAGTATCTTGCTTCTAAGTATTGCTATATATTTTTTGTTTTGTTCTTATTTTTCCATATCTTTATAATAAGTTGCTTTTTACCCCTATAGTTTATTGGTGGAAAACCACACGAAAATTTCTAAGAGACAAACGCTTTCTGCTGTAGAAAAAAATCACTACAATTTAGGGAACGTAGGGAATTTAATATTAAGATAGCAGCTCTTCAAGGAAAACTAAGCAATTTGTCCCAGTCAATTTGGCCCTTAATAGCTAGCTGAAGAGACACCGTGCAGTGAAAAATCACAAACCAGTGAACTTAGAAGACCATTGCACATTAAAATTTAATTGGGTGCAATATATTTCTTGTGATATGATATGAAAATTTTGGAGGAGAGTGTGAATTAATTATTTTGCAATTTGCCAAAATCGTAATTTTAGTGTAGCTAAACTATTATTCTAAATTATTTAAAAGTAAATCATAAGCGACATCAGCGTTTAACTTGTAATAACTACAATAAGCTTGTAATAACTACAATTAAAAAATTTTGATGTGTTTGGAGAGCAACATGTTTGACACCGAATTCCATCGAAGATTTTTGTACTGAGAGAATCAAAGTATGTTAATCTATCATATGAATTAATGTACGTAATCTGGTGTCACATTGGGAAGCTTGGAAATAGAATACTATATCAGATATCGAACATGTTACTCTTAACCATTGTTTAAAATGATGCTTTGTAAATCGGTGGTTAGTGGCTTTGTCAATAGAAATAGGAAGACGTAAACTGTGAAATAAAATAAAAAAACACTGAGTATAAGAACAATGCAGAATAATGATAAACTACAGGAGAAAATAATGAAAATATTAAATTATGGTTACATAAAAATGAACTATTATTTCACTATTTAAGAATTCTGAAATTAATTAAATTTTATTCATTCCTTGTATGTTCAAATAAGAACATTTTAGATTGCGTACACATATTTATAAATTTACACTCAAGCCACGAAGCGTATTTCAGTTTCCTATGTTAATTAATATGTTACGAAACACAAAAATATTTTTCATTAAGATTTATTGAATAGATACTATGTATGAAAACAGTTATATTAGAAGCATAGGAGCGCATGCGCTCTGATCTTCCTCTAAAGAAGGTGGAGGGGAAGTAATCAGGTCTGACATTGATAAAAAAAATCCGTGCCCCGCCCCCCATCTTAATCCCACCTGTCCCCCCAAGGCTGTGGGCCTTTTTAAATAAGTTCCTTTAATCTGCCATTGCTTCAACCCTAATCTTTACTCTAGCCAGCGTGTGCAGCACTTGATAGGAATAACGCCCTCATCATAGATTTCGTTATCGAATGATTGACTCGTAGCAGCACCGAATTATGCAACGATTGTTTTTCTGTATGCATCTATAAGCCGTGGGTGTAGTCATATTGTTTCATTCTTATAACACATCGAAATCACTCTGTCTCAATGTGACAGCTTAATATAAGCTTCTTGAGAGGTTTCTTTGCATAAATTAAATAATTTAGTATACAAAAATAGCTCCTCATTTTTGAAGTCAAAGTGTTCATAATATTTATGTGTTGAGGTAAATTTTACAAAAAAGGAAATTATATCTATCACAGTTTTTGATTAGTTACAAGTTTATTAAAATACACATCTGGCTGCATAGTTTTGTCTATAGAACACAAATAACATTTTATATGATAATTCCAGTATTTTATAATATGATATAGTCACTCTTTTAATTCATCCATTAATATTCAATAATTAGCATTAAGTAACATTAATAGTTAATTTACACTTTTTTGAACTGAATTTAATTATTTTTATTATTATATTTTGTTTATTGTGTCACGAGAAATATCCATTTTTCAAAGAAAGAAAATTGTATTTATTTTCTGATTTTGCCTAAAAGAAGCAAAGATTTCGTATATCTATCTAACTAACTATCTATCTATCTATCTATCTATCTATCTATCTATCTATCTATCTATCTATCTATCTATCTATCTATCTATATATATATATATATATATATATATATATATATATATATATATATATATATATATATATATATATATATACACTACTGGACAATTGCTAAGGACGGATAACACTATCATTCATAGCAACCACAAAATGAAAAGAAGCAAAATGCGGAAAATTAGAATAAGTGCAGGATATAGTAAGAAGAAGTATGCGCATGCAAATTTTTTTCCACGTCTGTTCATTACGCGATAGCGTTCATAAGAGCTTTATAGTTTTTGACGTGCGTGGACAGTTGTTGTTTCAAGTCAAAGTTTTACAGGAAAGATTTAATAGACGATTTTGAAATTTTTGGCATGTCTTCCCGACATCAATTAGATTGATTTTATGCGTGGCTGAATTAGTAGAAAGATCGAAGAAGGGCGAAAAATAACAGATGTTGCCAGTTAGTTCGACATCGCTCACAGCGTTGTTTCACGGCTGTGGAAGTCACTTAACACTACTGGAATGTGTAGTAAGCGGCACAGGGGAGGTCGTGTTAGAAGTACGACGCCTGCAGAAGACATATATCGTCCTATCAGCAAAAAGGGACAGGCGTACCACAGCTCAGCAGGTGGCAAATCAGTTTTTTGCTGCCTCAGGAAAGCAAATCTCCCGAAAAACTGTTGGCAGACGTTTGAGGGGAGGAGGATTATACGCCTGCAAACCTGTTGTGTGTCCCATTGACAAGACAGCACCATACTGCCCGTTTGCAATGGTGTCTTGAGCATCGCAATTGGACTAAACAGGACTGGGCATGCGTACTATTCTCAGATGAGAGTAGGTTCAGTCTGTCATCGGATTATAGACGCCAACTGATCTGGCACAAGAGTGGTACCGATTATCGTCCAGAAAATATCCAGGAAAGGGACCGATATTCGACATGCAGTGTCATGGTGTGGGCCGGCATCATGATCAATGGCCGCACGCCCCTACATGTAGTTGCGAATGGGAGTATGACGGGCCAACGATATATTAATGAAGTTCTACTTCCCCATGTTCAATTTTTCCGTGGTGCTGTCGGTCAAAAATTTGTTTTTATGGATGACATCCAACATGTCATCGAACATTCGCTGTTTAGGATTGTCTTGACAGTGAGGTTATTCAACTCTTCGTATGGCCATCACGTTCTCCAGATCTAAGCCCCATTGAAAATGTGTGGGATGCTTTGGGGAGGCAAGTTGCTGGTCGAAACTATCCTCCAACAAACAAGAACACCCTCATCCATGCACTCCCAGAGGAATGGAATAAATTGCCTCAACAGCAGCTGGATAATGTTGCGGAAAGTATGATACGACGTGTGGAATATTGCATCATACTCCACGGTGGACATATCCCGGACTGATACCTTTCTTCAAGGTGCCTGCTGACTTTTAGATGCATTGTTCCTTTTTTCCGTATGTAGCATCAAATGAACATTTTTTTTTCTTTCAGATGTTTCACAGCTTTTGTACTTTCCAGAACAATAAATATTCTTTATTCTAATGTCTGAACAGTGTGGCAACTATATTTTATCCTTCTAGGTCTCATGTCTCGCTTAATGTTATGCTACATTGCAATTTGTGATCCATCATTAGCAATTGTCCAGCAGTATATATATATATATATATATATATATATATATATATATATATATATATATATATATGCTGAATTGAACATTAGAACCTGACTGTTAATCTGCCAGGTCAGCCAAACATGTTAACCTCAGCAACAATGCAGTATTTATCTACCAAAGATCGTAGCTAAGAAGCTGTAAGCAGAATATCAAATGATATTCTTCGGAAATTTACAAAATGTGGTTAAAACTATATTATTATTAGGTTTAACCAAGGGACTTCAGACTACTTGACAGAAGAAGGCAACTTTGACAATAAAGATAATTAGGAAGTTGAGATTTAAAAAATATCCTGAGGTATTTTCAACAATAAGCCACAATTTCTGCTTAAAGAATATCTAAATAAGGAAAACATTCAAAAATGATCTATCGAAAATTTTATGGCATATACTGAGCAAATATGATCGATGATTTGAACAAACAGCAGATATTTTTTAATTAGATTCTAAAATTCCATGTCTATGTACTTCTCCTAAAAAATAAACTTTTTCAAGTAAGAGGTTAACTGGATGATAATAAATAAATAAAATACATAAATAATATATATATAAACTCAAATACATATTAATCGTAAAATTAAATATGTGTGTGAAATTTATGATACGCGCGCTTCCTAAAATAATATATACAAACATATTTAGAGACATGAGAGCTTGAATATATATATATATATACATAATCGAGATTTTTTTAAAATTTTTTGTAAAATTGCAAAAATGCTAAAAGAAGAAAAATATAGCGCAAAGATAAGACTACCTATAATAAGCAGATGGAACATATAACCAACCTTTTCTTCTTTTAGCATTTGTTCAAATTTTAAAAAAATCGAATATTTATATTTTGGTAATTTTATTTAAGCTACTATCACGTTACACATAAATTGCTAAACATATATGATTTTGTTTTTTGTATGTGTTTTTGTATTTATTTCAAATTATACTATATATATATATAGAGAGAGAGACTTTACACTTGAAATCTAGATATCTATGAGTCACAAATTTGTATTCATACGTTACATTCGTATATAAGTCAAAATATATACAAGTATAAATTAATTTTCATTCTGTTATAGCGTTTAAGTATAAATTTATATAATTGAAATCTGTTGACAAATCCATTTGTTATTGATGTATATTCTGCCACCCATTAAAATTTTCACATCATATAAATATTAAATATTATTTGATTTTAATCTATAAATATATAAATTTGATATTCCTTAGTTCTCGCGTACAGGCAAAATCTACGAATGATCGTGTTACACGCAGTTGGGGAATACAAATGACTTTTAAAAAAACACAGCAAGAACGTGAGGAGATTAATGCCGTTTCAATCCACCTTTTATTTTTTCCTCACTCAGTCAGTGATTCAGTGCACATGTTAATCGTTCGTCTTAAAAATACTTTAACAGTTCATCTCCTCGTCTTATTTTTACTTATGATCGTGTGTTTTCATCGCCCGTTTTGAAGTGGAAAAAAAAATTAAGAAAAAGAAATTGTCTTAAATCACCGTCTTGCGTTGAGAATCTTAATGGGAAAAAAATAAACTGTTGATCCTTTAAGATGGGGAGATTAAAACTTAGCCATAAATGTTTTTAACGCCCCTAACTGTCAACTCAAAACGAGGGCTGTTTATGTGACTGTTAATGGGCGAGTTAAGACTTTTTCTTGTGATTTTATGACTCGTTATTCGCTTTTGATTTTAATGGTTTCGAGGGATTCGGAAAGAGAAGTTTTTCTGATTAAAGGGATTAAATGATGGTGATGTGGATGGAACAGTGTTGATCATTTTTATTTCGACTTTTATCTCCGTTTGAAGTCATTGAGAAAGAGAACAAAGTCGTAAGGAAACTAATTAAGAATTTCCACAAATCACTGTGTGATGATATCTACAAAAAATAGTACCGTTTATAAAATTTATGAGTAGTTGTTAAGCTTTATTTTTCGTAAAGAAATGGGCTTAAAATGGAGCAAACAATAAGATTTTATATTAAAAAACTAATAAAAGAAGCTAAAAAATAAAAAAATGGTGCAATTGCATAGTTAGAAGGCATATCTTTCTTTAATTGTAAAATATAGTTGGTATTTGAATATCGCTGATTTTTTACTATCTACAGGTAGTTATCAAAGTCATGAGAAAACACCTGTTGGCATTGTTGAATGCATTTTGTAGGCACTGTAATATAATAAATGTTACCAGTATTTTTTTTTATAAAAAGAAATGCATATGTATTTCCGGTATTATGCGGTAATTTTATTGGAGTTATAAACTTCCAGGATTTGTTTTTTGAAAAGCTGAAAATTTTGGATCTTACAGGATTTTAAGACATCCGAATTATAAGAGCCGTGTAGCAGGAGCAATTGTGACTGGAACATGCAAGTATTTAGGCATTACTAGAGACATAGTGTCTGAAAACATGAAAGTATACATTCAACGTGGGTGGCAAGAGAAGCTCAGCAAAGAAAAATTGTGAACGGAAAGAGAAAGTCGAGATGTCTCTCCTGTCAATGATTACAGTTAGAAGGCATTTTCATAAACGGAACATTTACAGTATAGTAGTAGTAGTAATCCCCAGGCCACTTGTCACAGATGTTATTGCTAAACTTCATCTGTAGTAGAATCACACTTAAAGGTACTATTTCATTATGGATAGCCTTAAGTTGGAAAACTATTTGATAGCTTTTAAGATCCAAAAATTTAAAGACCTTGCAAACGGCCTAAATGATTAGTAAACCATATTCACCTCTCAGAATGGAAGAAAACTGATAAACTCTCAGCCCCAATTCTGATAGCTGTGCAAACAGAAAAAAAATACTCATCTTCAATTTTCAAGTCTTCAATATTCCTAGATTTTTGCTTTCCAATGCGATGATTAACTGAGACCACGATAGGTACGAACGTACTTTTATTCACACTAGCCTGTTTCGTTAAAGTTTCATGGAAATCTTTCAGCACTTAATTCTATTTTTGAGAAGCTCCACCAGTATATTTCATTCAGTCTAGACCAGAATTGTGATCTACCAGTTAGGAAGAAGTAGCCAGTGGGAGTCTTAGCAATTTAGAAAGCAGAGACCATGTGAAAGTTTCCCAATGCTTGACCAGCTACTTCCGTGGATATCATTTCACTTAGAAGACATTGCGACAATGACTTATTTAACGTATTGCAGCCTCTTTTTGTGAATACGACGGATCGTACGTTAATGCGGAATTCGAGCTCACTCCCTTCCAATCATGATAACAGCGCCTTAACCACTGGCAGTTTTGAGATGCTCTTGTTGTTGCACCAGCATGCTTCCCTGTACTATCCCTGAGGAGTTGGGCTCTACCAATTAGATATAAGCAGTCGGGTGCAGTCTTCATGATTTTGAAGTAGGGACCAAGCAGAAGAACCCCTAGAACTTGGCTCACCCAGCGCTAGAATTTCATTTGGAAGACATTGCGACCACGAACTATTTAACGTGGCTCCTAGTTTTGAGATGTTACATTTTTCTTCACATCATTGGTCAAATGGTTCTATTCATTCAGAAATCATATTTACATACGTTGAGGATGTAGACTGTAGCAACTGCAACAAAATGTTATTAAAATGAATTTTCGTTGGCCAGTGATTTAACAAAATTCATATCGCAACACTAAAACTAAAAATTGTCACTCTTAACAAATTTTTTTCTAATACATCTTAAATATGCATACAGCTGTTTCTGCTGACATTTTCGCGAGTAAAACAAGAATAATATAGCAATAGTTTGGCATATAACTATATAGTTATACTTTACGTATATTTTTACTTTTCCTGATTGATTAACTATTCTATTTTATAAAACATTAAGAGCAAAATATATTGCCATATAATTGGTAATGTTGGCCAAGATGTAAACCAATATTGGACCAATATTCTTAAAAATCTAGCCACAATATGGAAATGTTAAACATGCCAATTTAGCACCAATATTGGAAACCAAGCATCTGCAAAACTATTAATAATGCAACTAAATATTTTATGGTTTCTCATTTTTGTTTACAAAATTTATTTTTTGAGATAGGTCACATTTTACACTAAGCCTATCCAAATTATAATTTATAATCACATATATAAAAGAACCATAAGTGTTCACTGTGGTAGCAGATAAAAATTAATTATGTAATAGTATAATACATAAAAGTATTAAAGATGTTTAATGATAGAGAGTAAACGAATAAAAAATTAGAATTATTATATATAAAAAATGGTATTTTTTGGGTTTTAGAGTTACTCTCTTTTGTTATTGATAGTTTATTATTGATAGATAATTATCTGATTGGATTTTTTCCCACGAACTACACAGCATGTATTTGCACAAGTTTCATAATTATAAAATGCTTATCTGAAATTCATGTTTAAATTCAAATGTGCTATAGGTCTTTATGTACTAAGGCATATCAGTACTTAAATAAAATGAAGCGTAGCGATTTTTTGAAGGACGCACCCACACACATCGATACATTTCCTGCTTACTTAATTGATAACATCGTATTATAAAATGATTATTCATAAGATTGATTTAGTACCATTGCTTTGTAACATTACTTTTTATGTATGTTATACATGTTTATATAGCTAACACTATTTTTTAAGTAGATGGTTCTTTAAGTTGCTACCATTGTTCATTTATTAAAAGTACACAATGCTATTTATTTTAATTTAGGCTTATGAACAAAATTATTTTATTGAAATTATTTTGATTTTGTTAAAATTTATTTCTAAATTATATTTTGTGAAATTAAGTTTTCAAAAATGAAATGTAATATCTAACACGAAGCCCTTTGTAATAAAAAATGTTCAGGGAATCATGAGCTGTAAGTACAAATTATAGTTTCAGTTATTAACGAGGATCTTGAATATTGCATCAGGATTTCACGATTGCATTGACTTATGAAACTTAACAACTTAAATTTTAACTTCACAATTATTTTATTTTTTTACACCGATTTTCTGTGCTTAATGGGAGAAATATATAAAACCATTTTAAATATCTCTTTCCGCATTTATTTATTGCTTATATTATAATAAGTACTCATTTTACCGCTGGAAAAAATTGTACTTTTCAATTAGTCAGATTAAAACAAAGTTGATGTTTCAAAATACTATTATACATGACAATTGATGGCTAATTTATTAATATAATTCTTTAAGCATATTTTCCAAAATTCAAAAACATTTGATTTTTTATATAGAGATAAGTAAATTAAACAACAATTAAAAATATTTCTTACAATACACCACTGGTCATTAGAATTGAAAATCTGTTCTGGAAAGAAAATAAAAAGAAACTATTTAGTGTTACAGTAGAAATGGAAAATTACATGCAATCAAAATGATTAAATTCGCAAATGAGTTGGTATTTTACAGGAGTGAGAAATCAGTAGAAGTAATAACAAGGGTAATTAAAAGGGCACTTACTCCTTTAAGCAGAATCAGACTGCGCTTAGATAATAGAAACAAGCAACTCATTGCCATACTTCATCAACCATTATAACTGGAGAAATGCTAGCCTCTCACCAATGTAACCAGATAGTTTCAATTAGAAAAATGTCGGGAGAATGTACAAGGTATGGCAAAGATCAAATGACACCTGTACTGACGAAGATTAGAACGTAACATGTGCTCTTCTTGCATTATCTTGTTGCAAAATCGTATTTCTTAGGTATCGAAGATAAATTTTAAGATATTAGAAATCTACCGATCATTGATACGAGCTAAGGATATGCATATCATTAATTCAAAGGTTTATTTCATCATCAAACGAGCTGCCCTATAACAACACGGAATGCAACCAGGTGACCTTCTCTGAGATGAAATTATGCTATCGAATGCCACCTCTTTTGAAAAGATGACATTATGCCATTTTTATATCCAGTTTTGTCAAAAAGGACATTATAATCCTTATCTGTCAATGTATCATTGTCATGGGAAGCCAAAGTAATCGAACTTGGGCTGTCAGTCCATGTTGTTCAAATGTTGTATTTTCTGAAGCACTTCTGCCATACCAGTGATAAGATTAGGTAGTAATTCGGGTGGTCCAGACTACTAATTATATGGAATGGATATAACTCCTCTTCTCGACTTCAAAGATCGGAGCTATCTCCATAATGATGAGTTTTCTTTACTCAGCGGACGGCAAAAGTCTTACACTCGCTTGCGAGTAGTCTTTCAGCATGCAAAGTTGTGTCATAGTACGAGTAGTAACTGGATCTTTTGAAAACAAGCTCATTTCGTAATTAATGGTCCATAATGAGGTTACATGATTTTGCAAGGCCATATCATGCAATGCGATTGTCCTTTCAGGCGTTAGTTTTGGAAGAGCGTCGAGGTGAAGTATGTCATCCAGTATTAAATTCAGTAATTCACCAATCCTCATTCATATGCAATTAATTCAATTTAGCCAATGTGAATTTTTAATTATATTACGAGCATTGATTTAATATTTTCAAGCTACTTTTTACAAGCAATACACCATTTTTATAAAAATGTTGTATGAAAGGTTTATCCCAGTTTTAACTTTAAAGTGAGTCACAAACCTCATAGTTGATAATTTCTGGAAATATTTTAATGCTATTGTAGTGACCAGGAATTTTACTGTTATACAATGTGATATAACAGTAAAATTCCTGGTCACTTATATTACAGGCAAAACACAAATATTACAGGCAAAACAAATATTTTAGTATCTGGATCACTGATTCCTAACTTGGGATTAGTAAGTGGATAAGCATGTTTGTAGAAGCATAGATTGTTTTTTGTTTACAAATTTTTTTTGATGTAACTATTTATTTTCATTTTTACAAACAAAATATTTTCAAATTTATAAATGGAGCTGAATTTGCTTAGTAAATATTGAAATAGTTTGTTTTTAGTTTAATAGCTGAAATTAAGATCCTTTATTTTTTAAGTATGAGTCCCAAATAAATTAAAGTTATACCTGTCATGGCTACTATGCATAATCTAATATTGACAGCCAATGCTGATCCCATATAACAAAATGTAGATTCTATAATAAAAGATCTAGCCATTATACTAGTGATCTTTGATCTATACTGGCGATTAAGTATTCGCTAGTATAGAGAAAAATTATCCTATTCAAAGTTAATTTAGAATGATATTAGCAAAAATGATATTGCTCATTAGAATATTGCAATCAATTAAAATAATTATGATTAGATATATTTTTAATTTCTTACTCTTTAGAGGACAGATATATTTTTTAATTATAATCGTCAATATAATTTACAAATATAAGAGTAAATCTTTTAAGTTTGGTTTATTTTGTTTACCACTCAACGATCCTTTTTTGCATATGAGATCTAATTAGAACAAAAATTACAGTTTAAAATGGATTCCAAACCATTAGAAGCATATGTAACCACGTGGCTGATTTCGAATCCACTAATAGTTGAATCGAAGGGTAAAGCTCTAAGCACTTGGCTATTAGATAGGTAAAATCTCTTAAGATGAAGTAAAGTTTAAGCAAAGTTTATTTCATTATATTTCAGGAGAAAAATATACTTTAGGGTGCCTCTTGGAGAAAACTAGTGATTTTTTTCGTCAAGCTTGTTTTGATGCATATTTGAAGTAACAAGATGACGCTGAAAACGATAAACGAACCAGAAATAAACCAAAATCGCTAATAGTATGACACCGAATTGGCGAGAAACTGAGGCCACCCTAAAGTATGGCCACACATTTCAAGGTTTCTTTTTCTAAGAAACTATTTGTCATTTTCAACCATGGTCCATTAACAAAATCAATATCTATGCACGCACCACCTTCTACAAGCTACGCCTTACTTTTGATAAGATATTTGATCTTATGGAAGATTTAATATGCATAGAATCATTGAGTGCACAGTCATTGGTTAGAACTGGATTCACACCTTATATTCTTGGCATGGAAGAGACATTTTCCCCCATCAGGAAATCTCAATTCTAAATCGTCTTAATAGTTCTATCATATGATTTTTGCTTTTGTATGTCATTATCTTATATTCTGTTGTCTAGTTTAGGCAGACTAAAGTAGCTAAACACAGTCATCCGCCTTATAATTTTCAACAAATATCGGATGACAAGATTTACATCCGAGTTAAAGCTCTTCTTTTTAAAGCATGGTGCAACAACATATGATCATTAAGTTCAACGAAAATTTAACATGCACATTACACCTCACATGACAATTGTCGATTGCGTCAAATATCAAACTAGCTGTCTTTTGAACACGAGAATGATATTTTGCCTACCACTTACAGCTTTTTCCACGAATTTGTAATTTTTCACAGTTTAAGATTGTTTGCTTTAATTATACTGTTAAATTTACAAAATTTGAATTTTAGATATCATTGCTTTCTAAAATTATGAATTTTGTTCTTTTTAATTTAGAAAAACAATACAAAGCTTTATATTTTTTTGACATACTTTTATACTGATTACTATGTAAAAAAATATTTATAACTGTATGGAAACAATGTTCATTAATTTATAGTAAAATATTTATAAGTATATTAAGTATACACAGAGACAATAGGCATATATTATCAATGGACGAATATATTTGAATTGTGACAGATTTCATAGTCAAAGGATGTCATATTTTGAAACATCATTCTATTGCCTTCCTAACTCATATAAATTATTTATGAAAAAATGAAGCAAAATATTTTTAAGTATTTTTTCCGACTCAAATATTTCATGATTATTTTTTTAAATTTGTGTTTCCTTATATCATGAAAAAATTTAAAGCTGACAAATTAAAAGTGTCCAATTTCATCAATGAATTATTTGATATATGAAACTATTAATAACTTACGCTCTGTGCTTTAAGCAATAACAGAGAAATTTATGGCTTGATAAGCACTATTATTCACATAAGGTGAATTAATCAGGATATTTTCTTCCTTACTATTCATTTTGCCATTCATGATAAAGCAAAATAATGACTACTTTCCCATAACGATTGATCAATTCTATTTATTCCTTGATTAAAATAATATTTCAATCTTGACTTTGGTTAGTTTTCTCTTGGCGAAAATACTCCACTTTGTCAATCGAACGAAAGAAACTGGATATTATAATTTATATGACACATGGCGAAGAAAAAAAAATCCTGGAATTACTATGTAAAATACAGAGCAATATTCATAAACTATTATTTGCATGGGAAATCCGTATCACCGCGAGCATGTACGATGCAGCCAGCATACATTATGGGTGAAAACAACCGCCATAATTACGGTGCAAAAGAACTAGTAACTTAAGCTATTACAAGACGATTTATGCCTACTTCTTAGCCAACAAGAGACTCTGAAATAAACAAAACTTCTTCAATCCGGATGAAAAATGGCTTCGATTTTTCAATTGGTGCTGTTCTCAGTCCTGTCGATTTATTTACCGGGCACACCTTTACCTTGTGGGTTGCCACTTCTGAAAGAGCAATTTTTCGACTTCAGGATGGTCTAACTGAAGAAAATCTCATAGAAAAACAGTTGTCGGTATTAATTCCTTGGAAGTGAGATGTCATCTGAAGTGTTTTTGTAAATTCTTTACCCCGACAGACATAAGGTAATGGAGAAAAATTATGGGCTGGGTGATGTAAATTTATAAAATATCTCGTTTCGCTTAAAACGCACGTAGGAGTAAAAGTACAGTCATTATATCCAATAATAAGAACTTAATCCTACGTTTAACTGTGAAAAAATATTTCCTCTCTTTTATCATGTTGATACTAAAACATTATTTTGTTCTTAGTATTTTTTGCTGAACTGGTGGTTGATTAAACATTCTGGTTTTCAATTTAGTAGTTCATTTATTCAATTCCAATCTCTTACCTGGATATATAGTGGTTTAGAAGAATCTTCAAACTGTATATCTCCTTCAAATTAAACATATTCTGTAAAATAAACCCCAGATAGGAAATTTCCCGAGCACGTACTCTGACTGATATACTTGCAAAAAAAACAGAATGTATCCATCTTCTCTTGATCATCATAGTTTTGTAAAAAGAAGCTGTGGTGAAACGAACAAACTAACTATATCTTTAAAATCTACATATTATTTTAAAAGATACGCAATTTGCATCAAATTGATTATATTTGCTACACTGCGTAACCTCTTTAAATTATTTTACATCTGATTCAATAAATTTTTAGTTTATACATAATTCAATACATGCTTAAAATATATTCTATCATGGGAAAATGTGTCTGAAATCTTTGGGGATCCCTCCTTCTATTTATGCCCTGAAATACAATTATAAAATTAATGCAAAGCAGAAATTGTTTTCGTTTTAAGTTTTAAATGTTCTTTTCACCAAAGGTATATGATATTAGTAAACTTGCATTTTCCCAAGAATTTAATTAAATTTTCCAATGAATTGTTATTTTAAAGTTTCGCAAGGATATTGTTTCTTTTAAAATCTATAAAAATGAAACTATCATTTTAATAGCAATTAAATACAGAAAGTAATTTAGCACGAATTTTAATTAGTTTGCAATGGTGAATACAATTGCTAGCATGTTACTATGCAATACAAGAGAAATAACAATAGACATGCTTCGAACATCCGTTTGTTTTTCATTAATAAACATAACAATTAGCCTTTGGCTTTTCAACCTTTTTTCTTCAATAAAATGACCTGTTTCCCAACTTTGCATTGCATAGAAGAAATACTTTTGACAAATTGACCAAATTTGTAAAACTGTTTAACGTATTCGATTCTGTTTTTCAATTCTTCGATCAAGCGTGCTGTTTTGAGACAATGCTTTCGAAGGATTTTTGTTTTCTTTAATTGTTTGATGTTCCATCGAAGAAGATGGGGGAATTTTCACTATTTTTTTCACCATCAAGAAAACTGATACGGTTGTTCTCATTAACGGCTTTTTTTTTCGTACTTATGTAACATGAAGCAGATGTTTTTATTTCTTCCATTGTTTTTCCGAAATCGATTCACTTTCACCGACCGGATAAATACTAAAAGCGACAGAAATGGGGTTACAGTTGGGGTTAAAGTTCGAAAATGTTTCGCTAAGTATTTTTGAGATAAATTTTTCACTTCCGTTTTGAGAATGAATCCGTTTGAAATGGAATAATAATAGTCAAGTAATGGAAAAATTAAAAAAGAATTTTTTTTAAAAACTTTTCATTGATGGAATATTAATTTGAGCTAAAAAAAATAATAGTTTTTTTAATGAAAATAAAATTAATGTTAAAATGTAACATTGTTCTTATGAATTTATTCAAATAACAAGCTATCATTTACGATGAAACTATATAAGTATTTTTCAGGCATGATAACCTAAATTTAAGTTGGGAAAATTTGTAACAAATTATAAAATTTTTTAAATTTTCTGTAAATGTGCTGTTGTTATAAATTTGTATACTAAGACAAAGTATCTAAAGTAAAAATAAATTTTTTATCCAAGCTATTGGTTTGCCGTTTTCATAATTTCCAAGAAATTAACCTTTGCATCAAGCTAATATCTGTTATGTACATAATATTTTTATGAGTAATATCTATAAATATATAAATGCATATTTGCGTATGTAAGTATGCAAACAAATGCATACACATTATTTGTATTTAAATATAAATATATATATGAATATACAAATAAGCACAAATTTGGATACATGATGATATAACACATTACCAACATCATCTTATCTGAGAGCGATAAATTATATGGAGACAAGTAAAAATATCTGGTAGGGAAAAGATTAAAAGACAAGATTGAGATTTTTTATTTTTAGAATTAAAAAACAAAAGCATTGTAAAACCAGCATTGTCATTAGATGCTGAACGAAATTTCATATCTGAGGCTTAAAAATAAAATTTTGTATCCGAAATATGTAAAGTGTATTAAAAAACTGCATATCATATAGGAAGTTTCACTGATGGAAATGTTCCAAGTTTAAAATATGATAATAAATTGTAAACATTAATGAACGGATTTCCTGGTTGAATATTGATAAACACGAACATGAAATATATAATTTATCCTTAAGTTAACAAATGTATTACAATTTGATACAAACTGCCTGAGAAATTTTTCGAACTGATTTACTCGTTGAATATTTCTTTTTTTTGTTGTTTATTATCTCCTCTGTATTAAATACTCAACGATAAATCAAAAGTTTTACATCGATATGCAAAATTTACTACTTTTTAATGCCTAGATTGATACCATTATAATCATTTATTAAAGTGCCTTTGAAAGAAAACTAGTATATCACTCAGAATACTGTACGCTTTATTTGAGGCTCTCTAATCGTAGATATGTTAAGAGTTTGGTTTCATATACCAATTATGCTTTTCAAGATGTGTACTTAAAAGCTATATTTAAGAATAAATGGTATGCAAATAGATTCTAAAGGAAGGTTAGTGGAAGAATATTCTAATATATTTCTTTCTGTCCATCGAAAATGTATGGCGATTAGCCGATTAATCCATGATTAATGTCCTAACACAATTAGGATTTATGCTTTCTGACATACCAACCAGTTTAATCACTGTGTAAGGCCATCCGCTGAATTAGGATACAAGACGATGCCTGTCAACGCATAAGCTATCTCTGGCTTACAGATTTGAACACCATGTCCACGCTGCTGTCTTCAGGCATTCAGTCACACCCCTTTAAACAAACACCTGTCGAATCGATTCTGAAGGAGTTCCGCTTTGAATCGATATAGATCACGTGGGAAAGGTCACTTTCTCCTAAGCGATATATTGGCTTTTCAGAGTGACAAATTGTTCCATTGCCGATCCGAAGGAAGATCTAATTTTGTTTACGGTTTAATTTGTCTGTTTTGCATTCAGAAATCCATCTTGAAAATTGATACTGAGCAATGAGGATCAAGAAAATGGCTATTAGCTTTTTGTTTGTCTTTCTGGTTTTGCATAAAACTATAACTAACGTTTATCTAATTGTGCTTTCTGTGTCAATTTCTCATCTAGTTGCCTTTTGAGTTTTTGATTTTGTCTTTTAGCTAACTATCGCGATTTCTGAAGCTTTTCAGGTGAAAAGTTATGCAATGAAATGATTTGCTTGCTGATTAGGCATTTATTCAAAAATGGACCAAAATAGGGTAATTAGGTTAACACACTGTCTAACAGCTGTTCATAATTAATTGCTTTGTTCACGAATAAATTTGAAATAAATAGTATTGTTGTGCTTGTGTAGCTGAAATTAATTTAAGCCTGAAATATATAGTTCTCTTAAAATTTCTTAATTAATGTATTTTGCTCATTCATGTGCCGAATAATTTAATTTAATAAAATAGCAAATTTATTAATTAAATTTAAACAAGAAAAATCTGGCGTTTGAGATTCCATTATTAAAAAGGCATGTTTTTTAGGATGGAAGTTAAAAAATTCAAATTACTTCCTGACAATAAGTAAAAAAAAAGATACTTGGATTCGTTATAATAGAATCTATATAATTGTATCATATTTAATAAAAATGTTTGAATGCTCATTTACATACCTTTTAAATTAAGGTCTTAAATCATTAGGCTATAGTTACTTTTTAAAGGAGAATTGTGTGTGAAAGTCAAATGCTTTTTTGTTTAGTTAGTCAAAAGTTTTAATATGATTGTTTAGTCAAATGTAAGAAGGTAATAAGCAGTCATTTCATTATATTAAGTAAGTCATTGTAAAGTAGAAGTTGGTAAGACTATAAATTTGTATAGTTAAAAATGAATAATATTAAATTTTCCTGGAAATTTTTGTTTTAAAAAAGGAACATCAAAGTCAAAATTTAGAATTAATTGTCCATCTGTTTCTGATAAGAAAATGAAAAAAAATAGTAAAATTTCATCAGCGATATATCATTCAAAGTGAAAAATACATAGTATCATTAATGTTTGCAAAATAAAAATCTACCATCTTAATTATCAAACAGATGTTGAAAAAGTCAAATAAAACATTTGACGTTATTCTTTCAAATCAAACACACACAAAAATTGTTAAATCCCAATGTTTCTGAGTTTAACCACTGTATTTTAGTAGTTAATATATTTCTTATACTACAATGAACAAAATATAAACAAACTTCATGAGAAATTATTTGAAAGTAATTGTTATTATATCATATAAAAACATAATTTTTTACTAGATTTGGTGCTAAAATATAACTAGTTTGAGTCGTAGTATTAATTATAGATTACCTTCTAAGAGCAGAAGATCTGAAATAAGGATGATATGTTCATAGAATGTCTTTCTTCATAATGACTCATTATCTTAAACAATTTAAATATAGTCATATTTTAAGGTTTCAGCGTTGTCTGCTTCATTAGGTCATTACCATTTACTCAAAAAGAATGCATTTTTTAGATGAAAGAATGCCGTCATGGCTGAAATTACCTCAAAAACCAGCTGATGCATCTTAAAATAAGCTTCCAGATTACCCAAATTTATTGCTTCCTTTCACATATTTCATTTGATTAGAAATCAAAATTTTCTTTTAATTTTAGCACAAATTTTTATATAATAATAAGCAATCCCTGCAGAATTTTATAAGGATTTATAAATTATTATTTTGTTTATAAAATATAGAGAATTAAAATTAAAAAGGCCTATAAAATCAAATATTTTTCATGGGCTCTTAGTAACCTATAGTTTTGATCGTTAATAAGAGTGAACCTTATAACCTTAATAAGAGTATTGATAATATAACCGTTAACAACAAAAATAAAAATTAAGAGCGACAACATAAAAAACTCAAACAATCAATTCTCTAATGAGATACTTCTAGAAACTTCTCAGTTATGTACCTACCAATGAAAATGTAACAAGTTAATTGCAAATTAAGAAGGTTAGAAACTATTGATGAAGGACTAAGTTGTCTCTGCTAGGCCTTTTATTGACTATTGTATACTTTCAATGCATGGGTTTTTCATAAGTTTTTTTAAGTCTCATTATATGTATCTAACAAACTTCCACCCAATACGGTATATTTAGTAAAAAACATAGCAACATTTATAGCACTAATTCTTGATTTTTCTTGTTATTGTATTCATGACCAATGTACATAAGTGTTAATCATGAATCTCTAAAGTTTTTCCTAAAATTTTAAATGTATATATTTTTTTCAGAATTGTTTATCGTAATATTTTGCTTCAAATTTCAAATAAAATGTTTACGATAATACAATGAGGTATTTTATCAGTGCTGAATTTAGATCAAATAATGATATTGGAAATTCTGCTAATATTCTCACGTGTAAAAGTTTTTGAGACTCGAATACATCAGAGTTAGTTCCATTATTATCTTAGACATATATTTGGATATTATTTGGTCATTTGAAGCATGAAAAATGCAATGTTCTTAAAACATTCGATTATGAATGTACGGAAAAATTATATTGATACAATTGCTTGCTGATTTCCGTATCCTTATATTTAAGTGCTTCAGAGATCCTTATGCAGCAATGTTTGTTATGCTGTCGTCATAGATTTTTTAATGCTATCGTCAATTTTGTATAATTGACTTAGGAAAATTAAATGCGGTTTTTTTTAAATATGCGAAGGCTACAACCATCCTCATTTTCTTATATCTTGATTACTATTTTCCACGTAGGATTAATTATCTGATGACATGTAAAACTTCGTAACACACTTCCACAGGAAATTTTTTTTGATTTTTCATTTTCCCTGCCACGATGTTAGTAAAATTTAAAATTAAACAATATGAGTGGAGAAGATATGACACTATACCTACTGATTAATCAGTTAACCCTCCCTATTTTTCTTCTAGTGATGAGGTTGAGGCTTGAGCTATTGGCCTATAAGAACACATTAGATGAGGGACATTCCAGTCAATGAAGTTTAGCTTGCTTAATCTCTCTCAGAACATCGATCTCTAAATGAGTCTAGGAAGATCAAACAAAATCGATTTAAATAACTAGAATTCTTCAGCTAAAATCCACGAGTAGTATTGTAAAAGAGTACAGGATTATCCTTACAAATACCATCTCTTCGAAGTAAAATCCAATTGAATAACATAAAATTCAACCATTAAGTCACTGTACTACTCCCTGTTTTGTAATGGTGACAAAAAATTCTAATGTATATAATGATGAAAAATGTGCAACATAATAAAATTTGAAGTCAACTTGGGAATTTGTGTGGCTCTTCTTAGTTTTTCTCCTTTTATTTTCCTTATAATGGGTATTTTTTTGTAAATGAGAGCTAATTGAACTGAACCTACAGTTTAAAGTGGATTGCGAACTCTACAAATGCCTAAGAACAACGTGAAATCTAAATCCACGAACTTTTGAATTGAATACAAGAGTTCTAACGGTTCGGTTACCAACTCTATATGACTCCCAATAAGGAATTAGAATAAGAAAACGTAAATCTACATGATCCATCTTAAGAACTTATATATATCTTTGCAGACATACGTCTAAAAATGTTATAATGTGAAAGGGTGTCTTACATGGATCTCTTAAGATATTAGAGAGCAAAAATGTAAGTCTTTATGGTCCGTCCTATGAAATTAAAATAAAAATAATTTTTATGGCTAAAATTTGAAATGGGAAAATTAAATCTTCTTGGCTCATATTTAAGAAATTATGATAAAAAATACAAATTCCGGTGTCTCGTTTTAATAGTGTTAATAGCGTTTTAATTTAATTATGTTTTCTTAAATGTACCTTTTTTTAAAATATTATAATTGAAAAAAATAAGCGTAACCAATTTTAAGAGATTATGAAAAGAAAATTTAAGTTCTCTTGATCTGTCAAATTAAGATTGAGTAAAACCGTGTCATTATGAACCCAGTTTTAGAAATTCAAAAGTGCAAATCAAGAAAAGTACAAATCAGCAGGTTTAATATTACGAAAGATATTTTAGAAAATCTGAATTCATGTGGCTTAGCTTAAAAAACCATAACGTAAAAAGATAAAATCTTTGTAATCCGTTAAAAGGAAAAGATTAAAAAGTTCAAATAACCCCTTTTTAAATGTTAAATAGGAAATTATTAATTTTATACAAATCAGCTATTAGTAGTAGAAATAGAATAGCATTTTTCTATAAAAAATACATTATAAATGATGTTTAATTAATATAACAACACAAATAGAAATTTCTTTTAGAAATTCAAAGCTTAAAAAAAAAATACAATGTATTTCCATTCATAAAATCTGCTGGTAAAACCTCAGTGAAAGCATCTTTATTTATATTCTATTAAGTTATTCAACATCAAAAAGTTTTATTAAATTATTTAACATTAGCTTAAAAATTTATTTGACTAGATCATCAACTAAAAGAGGCATTAACTTGTTAACTTAATGAAATAATAAAAACTGAATTAGCCTAAGTTTTCAAATTTTAAGATTTTCAATTTTCACTGTAAGAAAAGTTAATTTAAAACATTGAAAATATACAAATGTACGTCAATAAATAAATTCACTGTCTTGTAAGAAATGCAAAGTCCTGAAAAAAATTGAAGATTAGTAGATTTATATAGTTTGTGCAATTAAATAAATAATCACACATTTAAATCTAGGCATGTTTTATTAACTGACAGTGCCATAAAGAATATTAACATGAGTAGCTTCTAAAGCAAACAGAGACATTAAATTATTAATTTAATATTAACAAGTGAATGTCTCTTATGTTATAAATTGGTACTCAATATAATAGGGAATCTATTATCTTACTATTACTTATCTAATAACTTATTTTCTGTAGATTCTACCATAAATATAGCAATTTATTATATGGTTCGATATTATTTTAAGGTGCAGGATTTACTTCCAAAACTTGTTCCAAACATATTCTATAAAAATAAGATCTTTCAATCTGGCTAGTAATAAAAGATCGTTATATTAGTATGAAGAATGCAAATAGAGCTGTGCAACATATAGTGAAATGCAATCTTGTTGATAAAAGGTACCTCAGCAACTTGATTGCAGACCATATATAACGTAATGTCAAAGTACTTTGTATTACATATGTCTATTGATTGCGTCAACAAATCTCCCCACAGAGTGTTTCACCATGGATTATGGATGAATGCCTCTCAATATAAAAAATGATGAATTTGATTATAGATTTATCAACCTCCTCATACGAATATTGTAGTCGTGATCTCAAAGAAAAATTATTATAGACCACATTCCTCCATCAGATAACATCCATATTTCTAGAGTTAGTATCAGTTCAAGCGAAACTGATTTTACCACGGGGTTACTTTGATTTGATATCATCGCAATTGAGACCTTATTCTAGAGTGGGCAAGTCGTTTCAGATGTTATACCTTGATATCTCTGAATCCAATTTTATTGCCATATTTATAGCAGATGAAGTAACACTGCTTGTATAGACGGACTTCTATTTTGATAAGGAGTTTCATGAATTTGTGACTTTGGGGTGTCTTCATAAATAGTCAGCTAACATAACTATTTTGTTAGATGATTCTATCTTCTCTAATCTATTGCTACTAAGGCCTTCTAGTTATGATATTGTTTCTTTCAAAATGTAATAAATACGTCGATTCGACCAATTCACTTCTCTTTAAAGATAAAGATCTTTAAAATCTTACTTATCAAATATGGCTGTCTAATCCTAGTTTCATGTGAGTTCTAGAATTGTCTTTTATAAATACTGTATATTACACAGCTGTAAATGTATTGCACGAGTCTTTTCAATTGTTTGTAGAGAAATCCTGTTCGATTATATAAATTATCAAATCAAACCCCCATGTCAAGTTTAATTCCATTCAAAATTTTTCGAGGTGTACCTTGAGTTTTTGGCAGTAGAATATATTTATAAGATAATTAATTAATTTATCAGATAATTAATTCGAAAATTAATCATACTGATCAAAGAAATGCTGCCTAGAAATTGTTTGCATTGCATTAACTATCGCAAATTTAAGAATTTTTTATTAACACTCCGTTTTGATAAATATTTTAGGTGTGTATTAAATCATCGAATCATTGATAGTAGAGAACTTAAAAGAAATTCAAATCACCCCCTAAAAGCGGTATTTGTGACTATCTCCTTCCAACTATCAATCATGAAAATGGATCACAAAAGGCTTGTAAAATACTTCGAAGAACATGTAAATATTTTACAAGTATTTTATGTGAGTAATAGTTCTTAATTTTCATTTTTAATTTTAATTTTACAAAATGAAGCAGACAATCATTGGTCAAAAAGTTAAAATAGTCTAATGCTCAGAATATTAGAAATATCATAAGCGAATGTTTCTGTAAATAATATACAATCTGCTTAGTTTTAACTGTAAAAAAATGGTGGTGCATGTAACAAAACAAACTAATTTGAAATAATCAAAAGTTCAAAAATAGAAAAAGTATCAGTTTTCATGAAGAATGTATACTTCATTTTAACTGTATGAGAATAACATGAATTTTTAATATATTGATTATTTTAAAATTATTAAAACTAAATAAAAATCTAATTTATCCTTTAGAATTATAATAAAATATATTCACATTTCATTTTTACATAACTGCCTAACTGGAATATTTGCCTCTTATTCTTTATTCAGAAGCAAATATTACTCGTAAAAATCTTGAAGTTTTATCTGAACAATCTTGGTAAGTAAAGCTTAGCAGTAGGACAAATGGCCATTTATCCTACTTTAGTAATACTTTAGTAATTAATATTTAATCTTGAGTATTCTGATTTCAATTAAAACATGTAAAAATAACATCATTAGGTGAACATGCATCTAATTAATTGAAAACATTCTTGAATGTTACATGCATTAAATTCATACACTGACTCTCTAAGGAATATTAATTTCTATTCAGGGAAGCACGCGAGCTCACAATTAAGAAAAGTCCAACATTTTCAACGCTATGAAAAATAAATTTTTCTTTAGATTTCCAAATTACTTTTACAAGTATAAAATGGATTAACGATGGACAGTTATGTTTCACAAGGATCGCTAGTTGTTGCCAAGGGCAACCGCTCTAATCATTAGTCAAAACTATGCCATTGGTATTAATTTGTTTTCCCTGCCTTTTTTATTCTTTCCATGCATTTTATTTGTTTGATATGCACCATTAATAATCATTCCCCACAATGCAATCGCAATTGATGATTGTGTCGGTGAGCACGTCCTGCTTAGTCAATTTTTCACGGGAAAGAAACACATTGTAACGAACATGGCCGTAAAACTTCATATTTGTGGTTCATTAAAATACTGGGTTGCAGTACTTGGTATAGATGCAATGATTTTTGTGGGAAGGTTAATGTATATTATTAAAATCATGTTTGTTGCTGAAAGTTCATAATTAACATCCCATGAATCATGTGCAACTTAGTATTCATTTATACTTTTACTAATAATGCGATTTACACTTTGATATTTTTCCAATTTTATATGCATATATTTTTATCTTGATTGTATAGAATCAATACATTTCCAATTTAATCAACAAATATTTTTTACATTAACTGAATATATGCGACTTAAAAATTAATAATACTCCTTTACCACCAATAACTTTTTTGTTAAGAATTACTAGGCATATAAATTTTATTATGAATCTTTTATTTTCACCAATAGTTTCTTCTCCAAGTTATGTAGAAAATGTAACTGATATTGAGTCTTCTTTATTTTTCAAGGATTTACTGTCCAAATGAGTGGGAAGAATTAAAACAGGACTCTTTCGCACTACTAGGATATTTTTCTTAAAAAATATCCAATCAGGTAAAATCAGAAATCTTTTTCTACTTCCAATAATTTTTCTATTAAATAAGCGAATGCAATGAAAACAGGCAATTTTACTAATTTTTACTAATTAAAGTTTAAAATATATTGCAATTGCTACCATATTGTCCATCAAGTAAATTTCTGCATTTAAAATTAGAAGTCTTCCATAATTTTCCATTTCATCTTAAAATGAATAATAAATAAGGAAGATATGTAATTTATTTACAAATAATGTAAATAAATTGTCTATCTTCCTCAGTTCTTAATATGTTTCCTTCATATGAAAATGTGACATTAAAATTTGGTATTTTCATGTTAAATGAATTAAAGTAGTATAAAAATTATCTATTTTAACTAATAGTCATTTTTTGCAAAAAGTGTGAAACACGTATTAATAGTTAGATAATTCATCGACTAACCTTCATTCATTTTTCCTACACGAAGGTTAGCTCGAATGAGACTAACATATTAAAGTGGATTCCGAATCATTCCAAACAACTATGCTGAGGTGAGAATCGAATCTAATAGAATTAAAGGATTCACCTTAACAGTGATACAATATCTGAAATAATCAATAAAAAATAAAAATAATTAAATTTCTTGGAGATGAATTGTTGGTTCTCAAATCAATTAAGCCAATTTTCGAAATTCTTCTTTGTCGGCGGACTTGTATTTAGTCAAATAATGTATTCTCTTTCTGAATACTTGATTAGATGAAATTAATTTTTTACGCAAGCAAGAGATTACGAAAATCACTTACTTGTATTTAAATGATGATTGCAATACCAGAGTATAATCCCATTGTAGGCCAATCAAAACTTATCAATTCCAGAAATACGTGCTCAATAATCGTCAATCAAAATAATCGGCAACCTATTCGAGAAATTCAGAGGGAAGTAATATCGTAATTTATTATTAAATTGCTGAAGCAGTTCAGGTTTTTCTTTTTATATTTAGAGCCTTCACACTATTAAGTTGTCATAAAAGAGTAGTAAGGAGTTCGTTTATGTGTATACAACAAAAACAACTCGGTAATTAGTAATATTTGCAGTGGAATCACGTACTGAATTCGGGTAAGGAAGGCCTTCATCCATAGAAATATGCGCGTCAATAACAAAGCTATCAATCACTTCATCCACAAGTAACTTAATTTAACTGCCTTTCTTTAACTATAAAAGAATGTAATATTATCTTTTTTATCTGTAATAACACTCAGCAGTTAGACAAATCAAAATATTTTTCCTTCCCTTGCATAAGATCTGTACAATATAATTGTTTTATAAAACTTTCTGATAAAAACTTAGTAAATGTAAGGAATTTTATCATTTAATTTATTGGTATCTATTTGATTTTATAAATACTATTTAATAAAACGACTGTTTTAATAATATGCAGTACTCATTTTATTCTACTCAAGATTAAAATTGCGGATAATTTTGTTGGTATGAATTATATATGTATTTGACAGAGCAATTTTTGAAAGATTTTTTTATTGAAAAACAAATTTATTTTGACAGTCACTCAGTATATTTATAAGACCTGAATGGAAAAGAAAGACAGTCTTACATTTTTTTTAGATTTATAGCCCTGTGATTATCAATTATAAATAAGTAATTTAACTCAGGTGGAAAGGAGGTAACAGCTCAGTTGTAACCTCGTCACCTTACCGTGGTTTAAAAATCGAGGTGCTTGGTGAGATAGAAGAGTATACCAAACTCATTAAACTTCAAGTACAGTCCAGTGTTTGCTTGCACCGTTATGTATGTATATATATACACAGATATTTATATGTATATATAATCTGCTTAATAAAGGATATGGTTTTAACTACAAATTTCCTTATATTTTGAACAAGTATTTAGATTTTGTAATTAATGTTTTAAAAGTTGGCATCTTCATATATTTTGCTTTTGTATTAAGATAAAAATTGCTGGTGAATTGCAATAATATAAGGCAATTCTTTTGCTTATAAATATTAAAATAGTATTCAAATCTATCAAATACGTTTATTCTTTCAATGTATTGAATGTATCTTATGTGTGTCTTGGATTCAATCCATGTAATCAATTCTATTGTTAAATCTATCAAATCTATATCATCAAATGCTAATGACTTACATATATATATATATATATATATATATATATATATATATATATATATATATATATATTATCTGAAAGAAAATACTTTTAAATCCTATTAAGGCAATTTACATTTATTTATTTAAGATTTTTATAATTCTTTTCAACGATTTAAAATATGTATAACATAGCTAAAATATTCAGATGTTTAGTTAATTTTAATTATTTTTAATAATTTCTTACAAAAAATACTAAATACAATATGCCAGGAGTTTATAGCATAAGTTTTTGGGATATTATTATACGTGTTTATTGATTAAATTAATTATGATTTGTATTAATGGTCTGTCCTTATTCGTGGATGGTAGCAAATTTGCGACTTCAATGGCAGCAGCGTTTTCCAGTTTATGCAATTCGCATGTTTGGTTTGGGTGTTGCACTATTCTCTTCTAGGTGTTGGTTTTATACCAAATTAGCCTTTTCGGAGCGGTTTTCGCTGTTTCTTTTCTAGACTGTCTGATTCTACTGAGGTTTACAGTATTTTTTAAACGAATTCTGAACCATTACAAGCAAATGTGCACAAAGTGCGAATAACACTCGTAAGATGTTGTACTGAAGTTCAGAATACTTATGATCAGGAGTCAGCACAATCCTTTCTGAACAAAATTATGTTGACTGAGATACCACACCAAGATTTTTTTAAAAAAACGAGCATAATTTCTATCAAACTTATTCAAAATAAAATAAAATGCAATTCATGGATTGTAAGAAAACAAGAACTACAAAGAAACCAAATTCTACTTCTCGGTAATTATTTCCTTTGTCATCTACATCTCATGAATGGTTGAGGAAAACAAAGAAAAACTAATAAGCAAATTTCCAGTTGATAACATAAAAGAACATAATCCATCTATCCTTTAGATGGTGCGTTTGATAACCTTGCAGATAAAAAATAATAAAGAACTGAAGGGGAAAATATACATTCCAATAATAATAATTCACTTACCATTTGAAAACCATCAGAGGCATCATTAAAAGTAACAGTGCAAGACCGAAATGCTCACTAAGCTGGTTTTGGACTTTTACATCTCCAATATTATAACATAACTCCATAAGGTTGCTGAGCAGTCATTAAACTTCAGTTGACATAGAATACAATAGCTTAATGAAGTTAGTTTGGAGATAAGGCCGCAAACATTCGCCGCAGAAAAATACCAATTGAATATTAGCAACAAGTCCTTCGGTGTTAAACTAGTAATTTCATTGATGTGGAATACTTTTGTACAACGTTATGGAGTATTGTGTGAAAAATAATGATATGCCTAATATTTAGTTAGTGTCTGGTAATGTTCGCATATTCACTGACAGAATGCGTTTATCACGTCCTTGAACAATGCGTATTGTTGTATGCTTCAATGTCCATTAATGAACAAATTTAACGTTTAAGTGGCTCATGAAATATGCATGCACCGATATTTTGTTTTCTTATAACTGTAAGCAACAGTTTATTTGCAGCACAGTTACTTTTTCTCTCTCAAGGATTATACATTTTTACGTATGTCTCTTAAAATTAACTAAATTTAAAAATTAATTTTTTTTACTGTTTTCCTGTTTTGTAAACTTAATTCACTTCTTTAAAATTTATTGCTTTGGCTAATCATAGTTTAATGTTAAGGAAGCATTTTTTAGTGAGAAAGGTTTCAATTTGAGATAATATCTATTACAGGTCTTCACGTAAGGTAATAATATAAATTAGAATTAGAAAGCTTTACAGTTTTTAGTAGTTAGATTTTCTACTACATAGTGTAAACACTTATATATATATATACATATATATATATGTATATATATATATATATATATATATATATATATATATATATATATATATATATATATATATATATATATATATATATATATATATATATATATATATATATATATATATATATATATATATATATCTTTTATGTACTTAAAAATATTCTTTAGGAACTAAAGGGATTGAAAATAATAATTTTTTATGACTTTCGCTATATTTGTAATATTTTCATACAGAAACAATATTTTTTATTATTAAATGTTTCCAAATAGAGTTAGTATGTATGCACTTTTATAAGATCTCTATCCTATCAATAGTTAATTTCATCATCGAGAAGATTATTTTACATGTAATAGTAGGCAGCAACACCTGCTTTTTATTCAAATCTATCTGAGAAGTTTGAGTTTAACACTCATCAAAAGATATCTGCTTATGAAATAAATAAGTCATATGTATGAAAATTGTTGGCTATATAAATGGAATTTTAAATTAATGTACAAAAAATTATTGAAAAAATACCTTTTCTATGTTTCTAATGCTTGCTTTTACTTTCTACTTGCTTTTGTTGCCTCATTTAATGCCTATAAAAACTTAAATGCATGCTAATTGTTTGTTTTTTCACAGGAAAAATTATATAAAATTAAAAAATGCTCATAAAGGCATTAGAGCTCAATATGAATATATAACTTTTTTATGAAGCAGGTGCTGTAACATGATGACATGTCTTGGTAGCTATACGTGGTTCAATGTTTTCTACCTTAAGATTAAAGTAATTCTATAATGAATATAACACAAAATATAATCATTTACCATAGCTACCCATATAATTGAGAGCAATTTGATGTCTCCATCTTTATTAAAACTTTCCCAGGGCTTCTCCCCAACAAAATTCTGCTGTGTCAATTGACTTGGCCATAATTAGCTCCAGAAGAACATGACCAAGAGCGAGGCCTAGGCGTTAATGACTTAAAAGTCCTCATTAAGTCAGCGATTAAAGCCCTGTTATTGATTCCCTTGCACTGGAAGATGATTATAGTGATTGCTCTACCACAACGGGGAATGTAATAGATGTTTTAGGGATAGCTCGAAGCGAAGACAATTCTGATAACAATGACAATTAAGATCCTTTCCAGTATCTGTACATAACACATTTGTACATATAGAGCTATAAATCCTAAAAGGGAATAGCAGAATGCTAATAGAGACAAACGCTTGAAACAGAGATTGAACCAGCAATTGAGATGTTCAGCTGTAATTTGACAGATGAAACGTCATCCAGCGGAAAATTGTAAGAAAGTTTTGCAATGCATGAAAATGGCGTTCGTGTCACTGGAACTTCCCAATGATTTACAGTGTGCAAAGATTAATTACAGATTCCTGCTGAATACATGCTCTAACGTATGATTATGGTTTCTACGAATTAAATTATTTATTCTTTATACATTCGAATGTTTCTACTACCACAAAACAAAATGACTTATTATGCCCATTTGTTAATTAAGTGAAATGAACCAGTTCATTTTTGTAATGAAACAAAGATGATAATTGGCAAACACGCACGTACTATAAGTGAAATTTTAATGTATTGTGAGAATCGTTATAATTTTCTAATTACAAAACCTGTATCTGAAATGATTAATTGGATTCTTTTTAAACAGTCTCAATCAATGAAAATATTTGACATCTCATAGAGAAATAGTTGTTGTCTACTGAAATTGCGCTTCGTCTATTTTGGTGCTGCTGTCCACGTCATCGAATCTCCACGATTGCTTGCAGAATATGAAATCTGTGCTTCCTTGGTGACCATAAGGGATAACATGCTGGATTTTTGAGTCTTGCTGTCGCTAAAAAGATAGAAGATAGATTATTTTCTTGTGTTTCATGGATCATAAAATCAAGTCATAAGCTTTGAATCTATAATCGGGGTAATTTATATGACAATAATTATATGCATGAACTGTTCCACGAAGCTTGTAGCACCATTATTTCATCACAGTTTTTAAATCATGCATTAGAAGCGCATTTATACGAGTTTTTTAAAGTCTGATTTATATATTAAATACAAATTATAATATCTTTCTAACTAGGTGTATCGAAAATTGTTTTATTAATATGCAATATATTTAGACGGAGAAAATTTTGCAAAAAGTGCCTAGTTAAAATAAAGAAAATAAGACTTTTATCTGAATTAATCATGCTCTGATTCTAAATTATATCGAGGTAAAATTCAATTACAGATTTAAAAACTAATTTTTATTAAAGTTAAATTGTTTCATTTAAAAATATTGCAAATAATGTTCCTCAGAGCACATTGTCAGTATTTTTTATAAAATTAATTTATGTTACAGCGATCTGTTTTCAGTTAATTATTTCTGCCGATCAATGCCTCAGCATGTTGCCAAAATCTCCTTATCTTTGAACTCATGTAAATATGTTGACACCTGAAATGGCACCTCACTCTCCTAATTTCCCGACATCATTGGAAAAACTTTAAATCCTATAGAACTTCTAACGAGGAATAATTTTCTTAGCAAGATTATCTTTGACTGCGCCAAGTAATGAACTTGCTACCTTCGAGATAACAAAATGATACATTTCACCATCTCTTTCAAGCTATCACAACAATTTTCATAACGTGAATTATGTATTATAAATACCAATTATATGAAAATATGATCCTCCAATCACATAAAACTATTGCTTTTCTTAGTTATAGTTAACTAATTAATCGTGTTTCTTTCCTTGAAAGGAATACGCGTATTCATTATTGATTATCCCATATATAATTTTATATAAATTAAATTGTGTTGTTAAAACATTATATATGAAATACATAATTTATAGATGAATTTCATTCATATATGAACTATGTAAATGAATGAAATTCATAAATGAATTTTACATTTAGATATGAACAAGATTTTATTGTTAATAATTCTAATATTTTTGCTTTGTTTTTTATTTAGAAAATATTTTAGATTATTCTATTTCTTTGATTAAAAGTATTTTTATAAAAGAGATGAGAAAGTAATTCGATTTTAGCTGATAAATTTCATGGTCATAGGCAAATGACTGGATTTCTCATGAAAAATTATCATTATTTGTAGGCAGCAAATATTAAGGTAAAATTAATTAATATCCTATGTTTAGGGTATATTTCGCTATATTTTGTGAGATCCGAGTTTGCTTATTTCCTGCAATTATTATATGCAGCCCTCTCTGTATATAAAAGTTTGGTCTAATTTTATTTTCTACAAGAAGAACAAGCATATTCTTGCAAAAAATATATTTGCAAATTATATTATATAATATCATTTCATAAAAATGTATGAATTCCATTTATTTTAATTCTCTGAATTAATTTACAGGAATTTTCTTAAAATAAAGCAATGATTATAAGGTTTGTCCTTTCACGTTGTCTGATAAAATTTATGATATTTTATTAGACCAAGAGAAGTTTCTTAGGAAAATGAAAATTTTTTACATTAATTATGTATAAATCAATTCAAAGAAGAATTAGTAAAATGTATTTCTGAACAGAGAAAGAGTTGCTCTCAGGACTTGATTTTTACATGGGACTTGAATTTTAGATTGCATTTTTAATATGTGTGATTTGAACACTGATGAATATTTAAGGGACTAAAATGTTCAGTTTTCAATGTATAGACTATATAGTCAGGGCTAAAAATGAAAACTTAATTTTCAATATGTTGGAGACACAAGTATAGTCTTTTCATTTTTTCCTTAAAAGTTGTTTTACTTTTGCCTTAATTTAGTGAAAAAATTTTTTATCACAATTTCAGGGTTGATCATTGTGAAACAATATTTGAGTTGAGAAATAAATGAAAAATAAAAGTTAAATTGCATAAACATAGCATTTTATATGAATTTATGAACACAATATTTACATCTAACTTTATGAAATTCTCCACAATGATTTATAAACAAAAGCTACCACGACCATGAAAATTACGTCTTACACTGAATTTCAAACACCTATAAACATCCATAAATAAAATGGGAATCAAACACACACGCAGTTAAGCTGAGATAATGCTGCCATTAACCAGCCAACTGGATTAAGTAGCAAGAAAAGTAATTATTGCATAGTTAGTACATTATATAGAAATAAAAACCATTTAGAAATTTCTCTGACTACACTTGTTGGTTATTATAATACGTTTCTGGCTACTAAATCTTGTTACCTTAAGCCCTTTATAGCTAACTACCTTGTCATTTTGAAACATGGACAAGGTCCAAGCTGACATCCATGCTTCCAGTTATATCACATCAACTGGAGAGCATTAAATTCTTATAAAAAGAAATGTATGGTAATTGTCTTCACGAGTGCACCTTGAGATAACATGCGGCCATTACTTCCTCCACCTGTGAAGAAAAAGGATATCATATATACGGCGGAATCTTGAAGCGTTTGTGGTGGGGAGAGACACCGCTCTGCATCTACAATATTTGTGTTGGTTTCCTAAGCCAAATTTTAAGGGATTATTATGCTTTTGAAGACGTAACTATGATTATGAATAATTAACCAATTGTTTAACTTTCTTAAACTGTCGTAGAAATAAGTATTTATTTATTGGAAACATCATTATCGAATTTTTGATTAGTGAATTGTTTGGGCTTCTTATACCAGCTTTATATTTAATTTATGAATGTTTGAGATGCCAGTCTCTTATGAAAACATCTTAGTTTTGTGATGCTTAAAAAACTGTAATAAATTAAAAAACAAACAGCTGTAACTTTGACAGTGATTCTTTCTCCAAGACCTACGCAGTTTGATTTACAAACAGATTACTATTTCGAAATAAAAGGAGGAAACTTATTAGAGGGTCAGATATAGAACCTGCTTCCTTCCGAACACGAGAAGAACAATTTTTTCCAGTCTAATGAAATAACTAAATAAATGAGTTACTGTTTCTTATATTTGTGTTGTGATCAGATGGCGGAGTATAAAACATGTGTGTGTGTGAGTCATCCTTTTCTTCTCGCTCCTACACGATGTGATTGGAAGGAAGGAATTCTCTATTATCCGAGTTCTGCTTAACCGAGTATCTAATAGAGACACATTTCATAAATTTAAAAAGGGAGATATAGACGAAATTATCTTAAAAATGATTCCTTTCTAATAATTCGAAACAAAGCAAAAATAACAAATAAACAAATAAAAAAATTGTGTGCTTTTGTTTACTTTAACAAAACGTAAATTATCTCCATAATATTCACTTTTATCTGTGCAAAATAATTTTGATTTAAGTTAAGATCTACACATTTGTATTTTTTTTAATTCAAAAAAATTTAGTTCTTGACTTTACATACAAGAGGATCAATTGAGACTAAAAAAATAACTAAAAATAATAGAAACTACAAATAATGAAATAAATTGTCTTTAACAAACTATGATAATAAAAATAATGAATAATTTCACTTCATTATCAAAGGAATTCTAGTTAATTTAATTTCTCTTGATTCCAAAGAAATTTCGTTTTTATGCACTTTTGATTATAGCAAGTTTAATATGAGTATTTTATATACTTTCTTCCAAATTTATTATATTTTACTCTAAATGCTGAAATTTCTTACGTTTGATTACTTCATGTTTAGTGCATGTTAAATTTGATTCAGTAACGTAGATAGGCTGTTGAAATACACCTTCTTTCATTTGAAGCTACATTAAGAAGGTTGCTGAGCACTGCCAATTTACCTGTCATTTTATACCTTAGTCAAGTGACGAAGTCGACATTGGAGATGTCGTTCTGCTATGTACAGCGCACCTAACCAGGTAAAATAAGATTTTTTGAACACTTAACATCTGATGGCCTTCTTTTTACAAAACGCTTTAACTAGGTAAAGTACTTTACTCTGAGGAACCGCTGTAGTTTGATGGTGGGGAATGGCGCCGCTTTCTTTTTCGGAACACTGCATAAGCTTCGGAAATCTTTAAAGTTTTAAGTGAAAATATGAGAACATTTTATTTACTTCTAACAGCGATTCATATCTTTTAGGGATAACATTTTTTTAAAATTACATTCTGAATTAAAGGGAGAAATGAGGCGATGCACAAATTCATTACAACCAGTAGAATGTGTAAGGCAAATGTAATAGAAGTTAAGTTAACATGGTCTTGTTAAAATCTAAGGACAATTTTGGTTTTGCAACTCACATGTACGGAAAGTTGTGGGCTTAATGCTTAACACATCTGAAAACCAAAATATTAAGGAGATTTGTTGGTCAAATATATCGTCTCAATTAACCATGGTGTAAAATATTAAGACTTCCAGGAGTCTTTTGCGGGTTCAAATTATAGAAATCGGCAAGCGGAAGCTTCCCGATCCAAGAATAACATCATTCTCTATGGGGTTACCACGTACCTAAATACTCCAGTTTGGCTCTAACACAACAATCATATTTAAATATTACCATTTTTGTCTGAATTTGTTTCCTTTTAAATTTATTGATATACACATCAGTTCATTAAGCTTGTTAGGGTAAGCACGCGCAGCAATTAAAATTGGCGTTGTGTAAGCTTTCTTCCATTGATTAATCGTGATATCAGTCACGAAATTGTCGAAGTAAGATGGGTGAGATTCAAGGCGAAGAAACGGGGTGATATCGGAGACCAAATTAACAAAAGGAACACGTAGGACAAGACCTGGGGAAGGGTCACTGAGAACGAGACTTGGGTTTTAAGCACTCATCTTTTCTGCTGTTACAATGAAATACCCCCGACGTTGTAAAAGTTTGGTAGCTGTCACGTTTACAACATTTAAAGGGGAGTGATGTTTTTATAGCTCGCTCTTTGGTTGTTATGATGCGTTAGTTTCGAATATTGACCTTAACCCGAAGTAGTTGACGTTTATGAATAGTTATTCAACCTAATGGTGATGATGCCAGATGAGAAGTTAATGATAGTTCAAAGGATTGAAAATACATATTTATTTAAATAGCTATTTTAAAAACCGGTAGAACATTTTTTCTGATTTTAATGGTTTTGTTTGGATTTATTAGCATTTGGTAAGTTTAAATGGAAGTTGAATTTTCTGTTTTTAAGAGAAATACTGTTATCCAAATTATAGACTATCCCTGAAAAATAACTTAGAAATATAATGATTATTTTGAATTATTTAATAATTGTTTTCCTCAGTTGACATACTGAGGACTAAAAAACTATAACATATCGTCTTGGTATTTCTAAAAGGATAGAATTGAATAATGACTGAGTTTAGAAATTAAAAAAAAAAAATGATCTGCATTTGTTGTATTGTAGATATTAAGACACGAACCATATCATTTTATCATAATATAGATTTTATCGAAACATATTTATCATAATATAGATTTTTTCCAATTGATTTATTTAAGAAAACTCTTATAAAAAGTGAAAATAAAATATATAACCCAAAGTTGGATTCATCTGGATAATATGTCCAATAAATCTATTTTGATCATTTCTATTTCAATAAGTTATTGCTGTAAATTACATTTTTTTTAACAATCGAAGCTACAAAAAATAGGTATAATCACCTTGTATTTTTGAACAAAGTTCAAACAACAAAGTTAATAACTTCGTTAGCAATTGTTTCTTCAAACTTTTTTACTACATTAACGAAAGAACATAGTATTTTACGAAAACTGAACGGTCATAGACCCTGTCAATACAATGATCTTCGTCTAAGTTTGGTGTGTGCTACCTAACTTATATGAATATGCTACCTTTCGGACATGAAATTTTCGAATTTTTTTACCACCTGCCTATCGGGACGTCTCTTTTTTAAAGAGAAGACAAAATGTTTCTTGTGTAACTCATCAGCATATTTGCCGAAATATATTTTTAATTACTGCCAGCCAACTTCCAAAAAATACATTTCCAATACTTTCGAAATTGGAAGATATTAATTATTATAAGATGATATTATCTTTTATTTTGTTCACTTTAAGACATTTCCTGTAGTCTATAAATAATAAATAATACAAATATTAGAGACATTATTCTTAATGATTATTAATATTACGAACACAATATTCATTGATAATCAAAATATAAATTTATGTCTATGTTTTTGTAAGGTTTTAATGCATACATTTGAGTTATATAATCAAGTATTTCATATTAATAAATCATTTTATTCAACCAGTATAAAAAGTGGATATTTATGATCCTCCATTCATGATTACCAATAAAAAATAAAAGCCAACAAATATTAAATACTTTAACAGTAATTTTGTCTTGGTGCTTTCTAAAAGGGTAATAATTCAAATCACTTCCAAGAAGTTGTATTTGGCATTATACCACTAAATATTCCTAAGCCAATCAAAACGAGATAATTTCGAATCCTTTTTTGGGTGCGCCCCTCAGTCGGTCCTCCTTCGATTTATCACCGCAGAGTTAGCAAGCCCTAGTGATTAAAACTTTAATTTACAATTCGCCGTATTATAGGATCGGTCAAGGGTCAATTCACTGACTCTTTTTTTATAAAAAAATGCAATTATAAGCTTAATGTTCACTCTCTAGACTGGTTATTTCTCTTCTCGGCTGTGACCAGCTCCAGTGCTGTAAAATAATCTTGTGCTTTTTATGAGTTGCTTTAAACATTTATGGTGTTAGCTACTATTGTATGTGTGTTACGAGCACAAAATTAACATCTTGAAGTTTAAAATTTGATTTTTGTCTTTAAACAGAAGTAATATTTTGTTCTGTAAAATATTTATTTATGTGGAGAAGTTGACGTTTGAAGTTACCAGTTTCTTATTCAAACAACAAAAAGAATTTTTAGGATAAAACTGTCTAGAATTGTGTGGTTAAATATCACTGGCAACTTAAAATTATGTCATAAAGATTCATTAATTTCATTTGTATTCATGCAAGTGCAAACTTTTCTTCCTTTGTAAATGGATTTGCTTCTTTATAAGTCAATAGTATTTTATGTATGCAAAGATAAACCTTATTTTTATTTGAAAATATCCTTATATTTAAACAATTTAAACTTATATTTTTCCAAAAGTATTAATTATTATAAAAATATTATTACATATAGAATATATTTTAATTTAAGAAAGTTTTTATTTTTTTTTAACATCTATAAAACACATCTATAGCAGCAAGAAAAGGAGTAATAATGGAAAAATATGGACAAATGTCATTAATGTTTTCACAGCATTAATTTTTTCTGTTTTTACTTTACAATTTATGAATAACGATGATTATATACAGTATTTCACACTTTCAGATATTTAAATTTTAATTATATTCTGAAAGGAAAATAAAGTATTGTAAAACAAATCTTTACAATATTTATAGTGCGCTTTCCCGAAAAAACTACACTATGTGATTAAAATGAATACAAAAAATTTAATTAACATACATTTCTTATAATTTCAGATAACTCAAGCACAGTAATTCAAAATTTTAGAGGAAAAATTAGAGAATTATAATAAAACATATATATCACAAAAAATTACCACAATTCAAATTTTTTATACGTATAAAAAAATAAAGAGATTAGTAAAAATGAAAATAAATCCCCACACTGTCCGCTTCATTATAGAACATTCAGAATCGAGACACAAATATATGGTTTTTATGCTATGGTATGCTAATTTGTAATGAATTTATGCTGTGAAATTAACGTAAAATGATACTTGCAATTAGAGAAATAGTGCAATGTAATAAAAATACAATAAAAGAGTTTTAAGTGGCATTTCCAAGCTTTTTATAACATTTCCAAGATTTAGATGGGCCTTCTGTAACTACTAACGCTTTACTTCATTTTTATAAGTATTTTTTTACTTGATGCGCAGTATTCGATGAAATTTATTGGTATGGATTAGTTTAATCAATACAACAATCAATATATAAGCAAACTTAACTAAGCTCAACAAGTGAACTTTAATAATTTAGGTAGACGCCATTAGAAAATTTAATTAATGATTTTAGAACTGTACAATAAGAAGGGCTATTTAGCCTTTTTTAAGTAATGTATAGTAAAAAGACGAAAAAAATAATAACAGATTACGATATTTACAACAGCAATTAACGAGAAAAATGACTGGTACTCCATTTGATATAGTAACTATATTAAAGTTAGATTATCTATTTCAGAATACAAAGGTAATGGATAAGCTTTCAAAGTAAAATATTGGGCAGAATGAAAAGCTGAGTGAAAAGGTTGAATATTATGGATATGGAAGTGGATTACAATGACTAAATGTAGAAAAACTGCAGATAAAGTTACCTGTGAGTTCAATCATGATTTGGATTCCTCAGAGTCATTAATTAAAGTTAAGAGAAATCTTCATAAGAAGAATATTTACTGCAGAATAAATATTCCCATGCCAATTGCCACAAACGATAAGGCCAAACGTTGTCAACAGTGGCACCACAATCACGAAATTGTCAATTGAAAGCAAATTATATAGTCATATAATGTTCACACTTTTCTCGATAGTTGGACAATTGTAAGTTTGGAGAAGCAAGAATATGATCATATATAGGCAGGGATGGTAAGCTCCTTGATAGTCCGAGCCAGTTTTCAAAATTTGAAAGTTTTAGGGAGTCGCAGTTAAATTAAAAGGTATGCAAAAAAAGTATTAAATTTTTTTACAGAAACTACATTGATTAAAAACATATAAATAAAAATTCAAAATATATGTATTGAATTTAAAAATTAAACATTTATTTTACTTCTCTTGATAATTCTTTTAAATTTGGTGAATAATTGGGTGACAGCACTTCTTAGTAATTCTTTGAGATACTGGCTAGTTAATATTGATCAGTGTTTGGATTTCATGAATTTGAAAGTGAAATAAAATGATTCACATAAGTATGTTATTTCAAACATTGAAATAATTGGACAAGCATACTTTTTTTTAACTCAGGCTACTTTGATTCTGATACAAATTTTCAAAATTCAGTAATTTAAATTTTAATTGTACAGCTTGATCTTCTTGCATCTTTATTAATTCTGATTCTTCAGATGCTTTTTGTATCATAATTATATTGAAAATGGAAAACTCACCTTGAGTTATGTTAATTTCAAATACAAACTGTTTAATCCAGAGTACAATGTCAACTATCCGTTGCAATGAAAGTTTACAAATTCAAAATCGGTCTGGAGTCGGCCAATTACGCCATTGTTTATGTTCGTTTGCGCTGTTTTCGATCAGTCTTATCATTCTTAATTTAGACGGAAATGAAATTTTCTACAACATTGCACTCAGTCTTTCGGTAATTTAAAAGACATTCTGAAACATATGCGTAACGTTAAAAATATTTTAAAATATAATAATACAAAAATGAAAAGGAAACTCGGGTACATCGAGAGCCACAAATAATCCTTCAAATAGCCACATTTGGTTCGAGAGCCGAAGGTTGGCCACTCCTGATATAGGGTCTATGCTATATCCTGACACGCACGAAGGAAATCCTGTAGTGGTATAATCAGCTGTGTTGAGATTTTCTACCAATCTTAATATTGCCCTGTCTTAACCTTGAAAGGAAAACTCACTGAGGAGAAATTTTAACAAACTATTATTCATTTTATGATGCAAACTTTGATTTTTGTTGGGGCTGGAATATTCTTAAGATGATAATGTTATTGTTTTTGCTGCAAAATGACTTCTCAAGTCATAATTTGAGGAACATGAGAGTGAAAGGAAATATCTATCTTGGATATGTGAGGACCCATGTATTTTCTCAACTTCAATGTAACAGAATCATTTTCGTCTATCTTAGAAATTGAATCTGGAATAAACTTTCTTCATTGGCCTTTTCTCTGTAATTTTCCCAAGATCTCCATAAAGAATGGTGCAGTGTTTCTTTAAACACTATTCAGCATTTATATGATTAGATTTTCCTTCCGGATAAGTCTAAGTTGTCTTGCAAGCCCACGATGATCTCATTCCACTTTTATAAAGCTGCTTAATTTCTAAATGTATCAATACTTAAGAAGTAATATTCAGGACTTTTTCAAATTATATATATATTTTATATTATGTTATATTTGGATATGTCAAATAATAATATGTGTTTAATCATATAATTCTTTCCAATTTATTTTTTACTTTTGAATCATTTTTAGTGGCTAACGGAAAAAATTTTTTTCATAAATATTTATTTAAAATAATCCTACATAATTTAAAAGTTCTGATAAAAAGTTAATAAAAAATTAATTATTATGCAAAATCTGTTATTTCAACCTTATCTGTTGGAATCATTTGTAATTTTATTGATAACAATGAAAAAACAAGAATTCGTCAAAAATTTGATTTTGTCAAATGATTGATGAGGTTTCTTTGCATTATTATTTTTGCAAATGAAGGTATAATTTTAATTTACAAGAATTATTTTACATCATCTTCATTTTGTATTTTATGACTTGACTATGATATTGTAATACTATCTTGTATAACTTATAAAGTATCAAAATTTATTCCCACACATATATAAAATAAGTTCATAACAGAAAAGTATCCATTTTTTATATTATGTTTATGTTTTCGCCAAAGAATTAGATCACAAACACTTTAAAACAAGTGGGGATAATTCTTAAGCAAGTAATCCTGGCTGATGTTGTACGTTAATAAAGATCAAAAGATGTTTACGAAAACATTTAATCGCAATATGTATTCGCTTATGTAGAACATGAAAGGACTGCTTTACAAGAGAATGGAATTCATTTCGCAGCTAATAAAAAGGACGAAAGAATAAAAAAAAAAGTAAAGGCAGCTTCGTGCACAGTAGCTCTGACTTAACAGTCACGCCTCACTTCATGCAATTCGCCTACGCATTACACGAACTTAGCGAATAAGCTTTTCCGGCTGGCGTTAAATGAGCGCGCCAGTCGGATAGGAAAGTGGATGAAGTTTGAGATGGCTCGTGCTTCCATTGTTTACAAATGGTCTTAAATATTCCGAGGGGTCAAAGAGTAAGGCATGGGAGTTCGCGGCTTTCTCCATCAGACTCTGGATTAGGAGAAGTTCATTACAGCTCTGAGAGAATATGCAGTGTTTCATAATGTATAGAACAGAAGCATTTGAATTTGTTCATTACCACATATTTATGATGTTCCTCCTTATTGAGGATTCAGTGTAATGCGTTTTATATTTCGATGAAAAAGTCATAAGTTTCGATTAAGGAAGTTACTACATACAGTTAATATATTTAAATCTGATATAAAACTTTTGTATCTGGATTGAATGAGAGTATTTGAATTTTTACCAAACGCACATTCGACCATCAAGAAGTTGGCTTTGCTTTCAACAATTTTTGGGTTTAATTCCAACATGTGGGAAGTGCTTTGGAATTTACAGTTGTTTTGAATCCGCTTTAAATAGTTTATCCGGATTAAATTTGCTCTCATATCTGAAAAGGGAAAATAGAAAAACAAAAATTTGGTTACTATTATTATTAGTTCTGCGATATATATTAAAAATAACTATAATTATGCATGCTACTTAAGTTATTTGTGAATACAATATGATTTTTGCTATTTTAATTTTTAAATAACTTACTGTAGAAAAATTAATTTCGATTATTTCATCATTTCATTTGTATTTGCTTTAATAAAAAACAATATTTAAGTGCTATTATTAAAATTTCATTAAAAGAATTTGCAATCAATAAAATTGAATGAAAACAAAATAATTTATTTGAAATTTTAATGTTTTAAAAATATTACATTTCATTTACATACCTTTTTCTGTAATATATATATATATATATATATATATATATATATATATATATATATATATATATATATATATATATATATATATATATATATATATATATATATATATATATATATATATATATATAATATATATATATATATAATATATATATATATATAATATATATATATATATATATATATATATATATATATATATATATATATATATATATATATATATATATATATATATATATATATATATATATATATATATATATTGTTATGTTTTTTGTGGTAATTTTTTTAATAGTGATATTAATAGAAAAATATTTTAATTGCAAAAAGTTTGTTATTCAGTATTGCAATACTACAAAAGTACTAATAGTAGGTAATTTGTAATAATGCACCTACAACACACACAAAAGCTATATTGATAGAAAATTAATATAATTCTACAGCTATTAGAGAGAACTAGATTGATTTCCTGACCAACCGAAAAAAATTGTCACCAATCATACCATTAAAATTAAAAAAATGTTTTAAATTCGCTATAGAATTGTTTTAATTGTTCTAGTAATTATAAATACAAATAATATTCAATAGAATTTTTAAATCGTTTGTCTTCATTTAAATCTTACATTTAAATGTTTATTCATATTGGAAGAAGCAAAACACCCACACAAACATTTAACAGTAATTATATCTTCTAAATTTCATTTACAATTTAGAATGAAACTCGTTTCAGAAGTTAGATAGAACACTTTACTAAAATTTGTTCTTTAAAACCATTTACTTCAGTTATTAACTTTGAATTTAAAAATATTAGATTTCGTATTCTTAGAAGAATTTAAATAAATTGGGGGGAGGAGCCAATAAGCACAATTAATATTTAATTTTGGACGAGAATTCAAAAAAGATTTGGATTTTATCTATTCTTCAAAAATAATATTACACTTTTCATTGAAAAGGTGAATACATTGTAATTGCTGTTGTGTGAAAAGACTGGACAGGAGTCTCTCATGCTATTGGTGATTTATGATAAATTGGTGTCAATTTATAAAATAAATCCAAGTACACACAAGAGATTTACCACAAATCCCCAGTAATCATCAATAAGACTTATTTCACTGCTAAGATCGATATCTCAACTCTCTAGATCATTTAACAGATTTTAACAGTCTTAAGAAGTAATACGTGGCAACCAAACGATGGAAAAAAAGTCTTCAGCTTTAGTTGTAGATTCATTCTTGAACTAAGTGAAGCTTATTGAGAAATCTTTAAAGTTCAATCTTTAAAGCTCAATAATAAAGATATCTTTAAAGTTCAATAATTTTTCATTAAATGTTGGTAGCAACAAGTGAGTCTACTAAGTGAGTTAAGATTACAAGTAGTTTATATTTATAGACACATCAGCTAAGACCAATCGCACACTTACTGTACTAAAACTTAACCTAAGCTATAAGGAGAGTAGTGCTCTCGGCTGATGCAGGACACTTCTGTATCAAGTATTCTAAGTATATTAACCGGCTTTTACAAATGATACATCGAATTAAAGGTAAAATATTTGATGCATTTTTACAATTCATACATCAAATATTTCTCTTTTTTATTCTATTTATCATTTGTAAAAATCTAATATTTGAAGTTGCAAGTTCATTCTGGCATAAACCTCAATACTTCAACATTTTTTTTGGACCCCAAGGGGTGGCTGGCCACGTTTAAAGATTTCAGTTTGTAGAAATATTCAACCACAAATATTATATTATAATGCAATACCATGAGGCGTACGCTTAGAAACACTCCCAAATTAGCATTACGGATCAAAAGGTACATATTTAAACTAGATTTAAAATCATTTTGAACAGGTGTGAACTCAAAATCTTGATTATTATACTGCATGGAATAGTTATTACTTTTAAGATAAGGTAACTCGTTTAAATTTCCTGATTAGTTGAAGATTTTACTCTTACTTGGGTGTAAACATCTTATGTGCGTAGCTATAAAAGCTAATCTTGGATTGATTTAGATATGGTGTGCAAAAATTGGCAGATAAAATTTCCAACCAACAATTACAGTCAATTTTAATAGAATTGAGCCAAACGTATCCAAATTATGTATATAAGAAATAAATGATCTTTTTTTTAGAGTATTCGAATAATATACCCTTAAAAAAGATAATATCTTCTTTATTTCTATTTATAATTTATGACTATTTTAATTCCCCATATTCAACCGTTTTTGTAATAAGAAGAGAATTTAATTCAGGTGGAAATTTTGTCTCTTATTTGGTTTGAAACTACAAATCATTAAAAGTTTGTACGATTCTATCCATTAAGTAGTTACTACAGTCATGAGATTTTGTAAGTCTATATATTTTTGTATGTCTATTGGAACATAAATAATAATTCAAGCACAAAACTTAAAAATGAGGGTAAGATAAAAAATTTATATAAAAACGTGTTTGCAGAGGATATAATTTGAGTTGAGAATCCAAGATTTCTTAAAAGATGATACTCTCAGAAAATGTAGAGAAAGTTGCTAAAAAACAAATTCAAGTTTAATTTAACAATAGCATTTGCTAAATTAACCAAAACACAATCTTAAATAGTTTTCCAGGATTAGTTAATACAATGCATTTTTAAATTTTTATAAAAAATGACTGTTAAATTAATGGTAATAAGTTAAAATTATTCATTAAGTATTATTTAAGTAAATAAAATAAAAATCAATTACATCCTTATGGAATGTTAATATATTAAACATTTTAATAATTAAATTTTAATTGAAAAAGGAAGTGAAAACAGATTTTCTGTCTAGTAATATTTCTAGTTTATATAAATAAGAATAAAAAAGGCTTTGTAATATTATTTTACTTCAAACTCTAATATATTGACATCTCAAAGCAAAATTCAATAGTTTTTTCCTGATATTATTCAAGAAAATGAAGGAAAATTGCAGTAGTTTCAATAGAATGATAGAATGACTGCCCTAAATCCAAAATCAGTCACTATACGGCCCCTTCTAAGGTGTTGACTTTCATTGAGTAGATTGTTATCTTGCAAAGTGGACTTTGAAAAGGCCGCATCTTCCACTGCCGCAATTATCTCTATGATTGCTATCCATCATAAAGAGAAATGCGAAATTTATCTCACTAATTTGTGACATCTGTTTAAGCGTTTCGCACTCTTATTTAATTCAACGAATGGCTCCATTAATGGAATTCAGATGTCCTACCTTTCACACTTTGGAGCTGCGAGTCGAACGCCATTTAATTTTTCTGCCATGGAATGCAGTTCAGTTCTTATATTTGTACGTGTATAATATACGAAAGAGAGAGAATAATGGTTATTCATATGTCTATAATTCTCTTACTGAAATGAGGGGACTTGTAAAGGAATGTTTGACAAATGTATGTGACAGTAAAATGAAAATGAAATGAATAAATTTTCATGAACTTTTCTTGCGATTATGCAGTTTGCTTGAAAGACTCAGAAATTACTCATTTTCACAACTACTACGTCATTCAAGTGTACTTTTCTCTCTGAAGAAATCAATACTAAATAAAGTAAAGATAATAATCGTATAAAAAACGTTATATATATATATAAATATATAATTTAGCTATTTTAGTACATTTTATTTTGCTTGACTAGAGTTTAAAGTAGGTTTCAAACCATTAAAATCATTCCAAATGAAGAGCATTGATCACAGGATTCAAAGATGTATCAATTAATGCATGCAAAAAACATATCAAGATTTTAAAATAATTATTCAATTTGATTTATTTGAAATTTTAACAAAATAATGATTAAGTGGTAATAAAGCTCTCTTCTAATGTATCAAATGGAAACAGACTGGAGTCATGTTTCTTATAAATGGTGCAAATAAATGGTCGAGTTTGCTAAATTTATAACACATATGGTGTGAATGTGTAGCCTACTTTAATGATCTTCTTTATGTCACTCTTACTTTACACCGAGACATTTAACATATCCCTATGTAGGTAAAGTAACCTGAATCAAAGTTCGAAGATTGTATTCATCGAAGTGAAATGTTATAAGTTCAATTTTAATTACTGTTGCAACGGATATTGTGTTTATGTTTTTTGCTATGATATGGAAGTGAGTGCTTGCATGTTTTTCTGATTTCCTGACTTTTGACTAATGAACATAACCGATCTCGTAGTAAAAGTTCTTCTAAGAGAAAAAAAGTTTGAAAAAATTATCACAATTCAAAGATATATTTCTCCTCAGCTTGAATTTATCACAAAATCCAGAAGTTTCATTTCAAGTTATGCATTAATTTTAGATTCTTCTAATTTGATCTTCAGATTGTGTTGTATGATATTTCCTTATTATGAGTTTTTGAGGTGATAGTTACAAACCTATTTTTGACGTTTCTTTATTTTCTTATTTTTCTTTATAGTCTTTCTGTCAAAATAAATACAAGTTCGAATACACTCCTCTAGCTTCTTTTTTATATTGTTTTTTTTATCAGAATGTTCTTCGTCCTGGTATTCCAAGAAGTATTTACTGAAAAGGTATAGTGGAAAAGTGTAGTTAACACTCTCATACAATTGATCTGAATAAATATTGAAATAGCATTGCATTGATGAAAAAGATACAGTTTTTGAATTATTCAATTTTCAAAATTATTTTTTTTATTTTACTCTTGTTTATTAAAAACTGGACTGAAAATACTAAAATATAATTTGATTAAAACTTTATTGTTATTGCGATTTTCTCTGCTGCTTACTTCTGGCAACTAAAACCATTAAATACAACCTACTTTATCCTCTTTTTAATGAAAATACAATTTGTGAGTTGGTATCTTTCTCTCTCTCTTTTTTCTATATTCACTCTTACAAATTATTTACTCACATTAAACCACAGAAAATCATTTGATCTTGGACATTTTACGTATACACAATCAATACACTTTATTTTACGAATATACACTATTGTTTTCAGTTGGGAAATTACAATCTTCTAGATACGAGTGAAATGCTTTTCCTCTCTCATCAGATCAAAGGAACCTGTTGAAACTTTTTAAAAAGGAAACAAAACTGGACTCTTTTTCTTGAAAGTTACTAACTATGGAACTGTTGTTGTTTAGCCGGATAGACTGCTTTTGCCTTTTTGGATTTACTATATTCTAAATCTGACTTTACTGAAAATAGAGTAACAGATAGTCAAATAACTGAAGGCTTTTGTAGAATATTTGAGAAGAACCCATATTTTTCCTTTCGGGAGTGCTTTTTGTAGGAAGTGGATCGCATATTTATGTGTCAGAATGAAGAAAAACCTTAAAATTGTCAACACATCGGTTGCAAAACCCCGAAAAACTATATTCCTATAGATCAGGGTTTAGCGAACATAAATGCAACATACACATCCTACTCCTTTAAAGTGACTAGATCGAACTTGGGATCTTCCACTATAAAGAACGCAAGCTTACCATTGGACCACAGTGAACCTCTTCTAACGCTCTTGAAATTTCTCACAATATTTTTTTTTATATTGTGCAATTTGTAATAATTTCCTTTGTAATATTTTTGGTTTCAGAGAGCTAAAATGGCAAAAATGATCATAAATGCCACAAAGATTTAAGAGTAATATAATTGAAATGGGAGTAATGAAGATTTTATAAACATATGCACCTAATGGTACGGTTTTAAAATCCATTCTTTTCTACCGATAATTTTGGCGATATTTGGCTTAGTGGCTCCTTTCCGAATAACCTTCAAGAGAGCATTGCATAAAGTTTGCCGACGACGGGACAGAATGAAAAATGGATGTTGCCAACTTTGCAATGGAAATCGTGATGAACTCTCATGTTCTTCCGTGGCTACCGTGAATCAAAACCTTTCTCTCCACACTAGTGGAGGTCTTGTTCTTGCATCCAAAAATGCTGACTTCGTGTCTGGGGTGGAATTAGATTTTTTCCTTATTCGGAATAATAATCTCAAGAAGAAAATATGAGGCCCATTTACTGCAGCGATTTACCATTGGTAAATATCTTTAATCATGCGCCGATCTAGAAATCAGAAGTTCACCATAAATCGCCATTTTTTTCACTGCGAGACCTTCTGGGTCATGATGAAATAATAAAGGTGCTGTTAAATTCGAAAGGAAGGAGCTATTATTTGCTTATGAGTTATGTAAAGCAGGTAAACACCTTGTTATTCGCAGAAAATGGATTGTGTTATCAGTCCAAAGAAGTGCATTATAGCAATCACGAAATTCTTATTTTATTTTATTTATTTTTTGTTTCATTTTCCAAAACTCAAAACTATCCTTCACAAGTGACATTTCGAAACACGTTAATAGAGTACCATTTCCATTTTAACTCACCAAAATTTTTATTTAGTGCAGAAATGAGGAAATGGAATTGTTATTAATAATTCTTCCGTTAGATAGTTAAGTAATAAATGGGGTAGTAAAATATTATAAAAAATGCTTGTTTATTTATAAGCAATTTATTTTTCCATATTTGATTTATTTTATTTTTATACTTTTAAAAAGAGAATCGATATTTGAAAAATATTAGATTGATGAGGATTTGTCCCATATTTATTTATTTATTTATTTATTTTTTTTGTAGAACAGAATATGAATCCAATTATTAATTGCATTTCTATTTTAGAAAGGAAGTTAAAATTTACTGTATAGGATGTTCATGTTTATACAGTTTTGTTTACTGCTTAAATAAAAGCTAATTTTATTTAAAACACTTCAATTTTTAGCAGTTTTAAGACATGTTTTATGATAAAAATTCAAATTAAATATTGTCAATTATTAAGAGATTAATGACGTTTAAAAACAGTATTTTTGTAAGAATACAATTAAAATACTCCATATATAATCAAAATTACTGGAAAAGGAAGAAATGGAAAAAGATCGCATACACAATGAATATATTATTATATAAAAGTAACAGGTAATTAACGAGTATCTTAACCAGAATTCTATTTAAACTGATTCAAAATTACCTTTTGAAACTATTTTCTCATGAGCTATTTCTCTAAATTTGTTAAACTATATCTTCTGCAACTGTATCTTCATGAGAGATCCATCAAAATTGAGCAAAATCTTTGGAAATCCTCATGCCTAGTTTAATGAAATCGATTAAGTGCTTTCTCATGATTGGTTTATCCAAATTGATTAAGAATAACCTTGCCTAAACCTCCACAAGCAATATATTCGAATAAATCAGAGTGCTTTGAAGATGCAACTCCGATAGTAATTTATTCATCACAAATAAGCAAAATTTTCTGAAATTTACGTTAGAATAAGATGTTATGATAAAGTACCTTCGCGAAGTTAATTTTTGCTGACATAAGCCGTGCAATTCAGCCAACCACTTCTAAGTTTTGATACAATGTCATGCACTAGCTTGGTCGACACTTTCGCTGGCACCCTTCTTTAAATGCCACATTACAATAGAAATGCTAGATTGTTCCTTATTGATGTTTTAACGACAGTTTCATGCTGATAAAATCTCATTGAACTGATAATAAACTCTGTACATTCTATAAATGAAAAATATACCTTCAAGCCATGGAACACTTGTTTTTGTAATCGCCATATCCAAACTGATTAAAAATATTCTCGGATTCTATTTCCTAATGAGTAATTTATTAAAATTGATTAAACAGAGTTCTAAGATGTCATGTACTCACAAGCAGCCTGTTTTGGTTACAACTTATTGAAAATGAAATGTATGTAGAATGACGATGCAATTTTCATCAAAGTTCAACGAATGCTGATGAATAAGCGTATACATATGAAGAATCTACGAGTTCTCGTAACTGTAATTGCTTGTAAAAAAGAACTTATTAATTCTGACCCATTAATATATAGTGTATTTTTGATTCCATATTTGAAGGAGGATTACTAAATATAGTTATAAGGCTAAGTAATGCTCGTCATGAAAGAAAATTCTCCAAACTATAACTGAGAAAAAACTATTTTGGAAAAATACTCAAAAACAAATTTTTTTAATTCATCAATTGTTTTTCTTTGAATCGAACACAAATCGTCACAGAGAAAGACTAACTCTTCCTTTAATTAGAAAAGAAAGAGATAAAGATTTCGCCCCAGTGGCAGAAATCTATGCTATGCGGCTAATCCCATCTTCCGTTGCTCAGTAGCGATCAAGTCTAACACGTAACCATTGCCTGTAAAAAATACTGTCTTACTACAAAGCTATGAAAAGCAAATACAGTAGAGATCCATTTATCCGAATTGCTGATTATTTGAATTGCTTTCAGAATTTCTGAAAATAAAGAAGGAAACATACTGCGATTCGCAAAGTAATGATTCTGCTTACGTGCGCTATTGTCTTTTCTTTCGCAATGCTAATGTAGGCCCAAGAAGTAAAGATATAGGAGACGGATAACGTGTGATTCGTCAGACACTGGATTTCAACTTGCAAATGAAGATAAATTTATAGAAAGTGTAAGAGAAGAAATTATCTAGGAAGAAGATGACCCTAAAATCGAAGCTGAAGTAAAAAGGATTTATCAGCTAGTGGAACCTTTGTCGGTTTTAAACTGCGTTGAAGTGAATGGAGCATCAGCTCAAGTATAACTACTTGCAACTTTGCATAGTCAGGCGGATGCGCGACTTGGCTGCCCAAAAGCTGATGAAAGTGGTCCAACAGCTTATTCTGATCGAGATGTTAATAGGCAATGAATTTGTATCACATTTATATTGCATTTATAAGTATCTCAACATGTATAAGTGTTGCCTCTTCCTTTAATTAATTTAAAGCTCTTTTTCTAAGAAAAATATGTATTTTTTTCTTATTTTCAACAAAATTACATTTTTATATACCTCACATGAAAAAACTACATTTTCATGAAGTTTTTTCTCGTATTTTCAACAAATTATTATTAAATAAAATTAGATCTCTTTTTTTAAGAAAAAATCCTATTATCCGAATTTTTAAATGGAGTCCCAACCCAACTGATTCGGACAATTGGAATTCTACTGAATTGCAATTTCTTTAAAATTAATTAAATTTGAATTTTAAAATTAATTAACTTTAAAAGAGCAATTTATTTAAAATTCTTTAATAGCTTGTTGTTCCGCGGCTACTAAAGTTATTACCTTTTAGCACTACAAGGGTCAAAAGTGATGACACTTTATATAGTTGGGCATCCAGTGGCTGTGCCATTATGGCCCCGAAAGTTGGTGTTTGTAATTTAGAAGCATGAAACAAGGAGGAGACTATCAAGGTTGGTCTTCCATCTTCAGAGATAGTATTTAACATAGCGGATATTACGACCACAATCTATTTAACGTGCTCTAACATCTTTTAGTTAATGCGTCGGATCTTCGGTTGAAACAGGATTCGAACTCACTACCTTCTGATACATACATACATAGTGGTGCAGGTGAGCCCCAGACTGTACCATTAGGTTAACGGGCTTGGAATACTCGCCTATCACCAAGTATACTACCTTCTGATAGAGAGAACGACGCCTTAACCTATCAGACTACCGTGGCCTTTTCAATCAGAATAGTAACTGTCTTGCTGAAAAACAATAACTGTTAATTTTAATCGATGAACATAGAAAATCGTTTGTGTTATATTTTCTAAATGAAAGATTCCTAAAAGGAATCACAAATCGAAAAAACATCCAAACCATCAGAAATTTAAACGAAGCATCAATACGAATTTTAACATTTCGAGAGTTCGATTGCTTTTCAAACGCTTATATAGTATCTGAGAGTCTACATGTAGGTATTCGCTGAAATAACCCTGTAGTGAAAAAAGTAACTTAGAGCATTCAAAATAACGAAGCAGTTAGCTATATCTGAAAGTTTCGATCAGCTAAATTATGTAATCAGAAATAAGTAATAAGTTTCTTAATAGTCATGGAAGTATGCCTAAGCTACAAATATTTTTTTAAATGAATTTTGAATATTTTTAATATTCCAAAAATCAAGGCAAAATCATTTATATAAAAATATGTTCTGAATACCATCGGAAAATACAGTTTGAAATACTTTTTTTACTAAATCCTTATCACACATTTACCATTTATGAGTGCTTACGTTAATGAATGAAATAGTAAGAAAACAGTCGGAATCAATTGTTGGACTAGATTGAAAGATTGATTCTCTATCAAAATAAATAATTTTACCTCAAGCTCTTTTCAAGTGAAAATGAAATTTTGATTTTTACACATATGGCTAGTTGACACTGCATAGTGAATACTTCGAAAACCGGAAACTGTTGGAAGGTTCTTTTAAGTTTTCGCAGAGCCATTCTATTATTAATTTCTAGAAGTATGTATCATAGATGCTGAAACGAATTTCCGCGTCGCAAAAATGGAAATCTTAGAAACGCTAAAAAAGCATTCATTCCAACTGACATACTTGCCGAAACATTAAAGCAACATTAATTTTCCGTCTTCAAAGGCACTTAGAATTAATCTTGGACTTTGAAACATGAATCAATAATTTAAAAGAGCTGTTCTGATTCAAAGTATTGTGTGTGTGACTGATGCAACAAACACACATATACGTTAAGTAGGTAATACAACCATCGCCGAAGTAGTTAAGATACAGAATAATAAATATATAAATCATAAAATCAAATGTAGAAAATGTGATACCAAAAAAGTGTATAAATAACCGCATTACTAAGTTTATTAGTCATTTTAATTCAATTATTTATTTTCTTTATCTATTAACTAAAAAATAGCAATATTAACTATAATATATAATTAAATTTTCACATGTAACAAATTTAAATTATTTAAAAAAGTATAATGTTTTAAAAATAATATTCTTCAGTAACAAAATGTAAGTAAACAATTTAATTAGTGAATTATTAAATTAAGTTAGTTAAAGTAATTATTAATTACTTAATTTTAGATTTCATTTTCTTGTGAGGTAAGCAGTTCTACATACATAATCTAGTTCATTTTGAATTCTATTGTTACAAATGTATATGTTTATTTACATTTCTTCTCCCTGCTTTTATTGTGACATAGTACTAGTTTATGCCACTGTTGTTACATTCATTGAGAGTGCAAATACATATATTTTCTTTTAATAAACTGTTTGATTATAAAGATTGCATTGATTTTTTTTTATTTATCAAGATCGTCAAGTCATTTAAGACTGAAAAAAAATTTCGTTTCAGAAGAATACTGAATCTTCATTTATTTAGGACAACAGTACTGTAATATTCCTTTGTAACTTAGAGCCATATTATTATCTATCTCAATTGGAAAAAAAATAAAGATTTTTTATGGATTATTTTGTAATCAGGAGATAAGGATGTTCTCTAGCATTTTGATACTGTTATTTAAGAGCATATTTACCTCAGTTTCTTTTCATATTACCAAATCTTCAAAGTTGACACATTCTTATTTAGAGAATATATTGTTTCGTACTCCATAAATTCTTGTGATGTTCCATCACAACCTGCTGCACGACCTAAAAAAAAGATAGGCAAATCAACCTCCTCATCTCTGCCCGCCAAGAGAATAGACTCCTTGAAAAATGAATCTCATTGATTCCCAGGCCATAGGGACGAATCGTGAGTTCACTCTCTCGATCCAATACTTCACGCGCAGAGTTCAAGTGCCAGCTCATAAAGATGGCATTATGAGCGAAGACAAACTAGTAATAAACTATCTATCAGACGGTACTTACCACTTGTCACGACGTGGACGCCCGTCCACAAACACTCATCCCGCCAATTCAGGTAGCAAATCTCGGCCTCAGTGATTAACCCTTTATTCTCTGACGAAGACTTCCTTGCTTCCCCCCCAGCTTTACGCGATGGGGTTGCCTCCTTCGTGAGGACCGGGTCATGACCCCCCGGGGTCATAAAACACCGCGTGAGCCTCCATTAATGCCTTTTTCGGTGTCAAAACAACTGTAATCTGTAAGCCGACATCATCATTACGTATCGTCGCCCTTCCGAATTTGATTTTTCTTTCGGTTGCAGTTAACTTGTCAAGGAATTGATTGACGATTGGAAGAAAGGGGTAGGAAGTGATGAAGGTCCTCAGTAAATGAACCTCAAATGAATATAATTTAAAGAGAAAAGGAGGAAAGAAAATTTCGGAGAAAGTAATTAGAAATTTTCGATATTCTTCTGAAATTTTGATGTAGGATATTTTTTCCATTTGTTTTATGCATGTTATACTTGTTATAATTATTGCATAGTATATTTTGTTTTACTAGTGTTTTCTACTTCACATTATTTTCAAAGTATTTTAAATTGAAATCTTAAATCTGAAATATAAAATAGTATTAAAAAGTAAGCAATTTTGTTTTACACATGCTATTTAAAAACAGCATCAAATCTTGATTAATCTGAAAATGAACTCGGAATGTAATGATTACTTAATTTAAAAAGTTCCAAATTATATGTAACCGATGCTTTATTCAAATATGTAAATATAGTAAAATATATGAAATACTTAGCAATATACAAAGACTGATTGGTTTGTCTCTCTGCTGTCACTTCTCACACACGAATTTCTCATTCAGTTGGAAACAGGAACTTAAAAATAGGTTCGCAATCACTTCAAATATCCAGTACCGAGAAGGGAGTCGTACGTATCAGCTTCTACTGAAAAACAAGTCATTGATCATACAGGCATTAGTTTGACTCAAAAATTTGTAGGTTAGTAATACCATTATTTTTTTCTCCAGTTGATTTTTCAATTACTTAACCATATTTTTCCAGTGCTTAATGCTCCCGCCTTCAGTACCTGAATTCCTCAATCAATAAAGTTTGTGGATATCTGTTGTTCATAACTCATTTTAAATTTTAGGACAGGGTCAAGTTAGCCATCGTGTGTACAAAACTAGCCGTTAGTTTGGTTTAGTTTGTATATCCCCCAATAGTTCTTTCTTGAATTAATAAATGACTGTAGATAAAAAAACATGAGCTTAATGTTTAATCTTGCTTTGTGTAATAAGATTAAAGCCTTTAATTTAATGACAGATAAAAATTTGCTTCATTAATAAATGAAAAATATGACAAGGAATTTAATTTCAGACATTGAAAAGAAAAAATATTTGCTTAGATTCTCCGATTTGTAATTAGAAAATGACGAGAGAGAGAGAGAGAGAGAGAGAAGGGTTTCTTATATATAAAAAGGAATTTAATGGATATTTATAAAAAACATAATTGACGAACTTCCCAATTATAATGAAAATCAAGAAAAGAAATTGACAAAAATTATATATATTCCGTTGAAATTAATTTAAAGAGATAATTTACATAATAAATATGTGATACGTAAACAATGATATTGTACTTTTCCTCCTTTTTCAACTTAAAATTGGTATAGTATTTAAATTTGGAAACAAGGTTAAGCATATAAGTATGTTATAAAAAAACTGCGACTGCTCTTATTCATTTTTGTCATAATAGCGATATGAGAATGTAAATTTCTGTTGCATTGGCATAATTTCATGTACCTGTTAGTTCAGATTTGGGTTCTATCAGTTTTGTAGTAGCAGCCAGGGGGTGGTTTTCGAAATTTAGAAGTATAGTCCAAGCGGAGACTCCAATATTTGCTCCCCCCCGCCGCTAGTGGTATTATTTCACTTGGAGAACATTACAATCATGATCTTTTGAACATGCCCCGGTTGCCTTTACTAAAAACAATGGATCTTTGGTTTACAAACTCCTAAACATCATAATATAATGCATTATACATTATTGTGAATTATGTATATAGATAAATTTAAAATATTATGCATCAATTTTTTCAAATTTAATGAATTTTAAAATTTTTAAATCAAAATTAATCTTAGACATTACATGAAAATTAAGATTTCGTAACTTTTAAAAGCGTTTTCTGGAAACCCTTATTTAAAAATAACTTTTTATAATTTGTTATAAAAAGAGTTACTGCCATATGTTTTTTAAAAAATGTCAGACAAGTTAACACGTACTCAGAAATGGAAAATATTTCATTCGGACCAGAAGTAGATAGATGTAGGCAAATATTTTACATAAAAACCAATCATGCTTTCGTATTAGGAATAGTTGAAAAATAGGGGGATGTCGTGTAAGATGCCAGCATTGTGTAGGCTACACGAGTTGCATGTAAGTATGTGTAAAATGCACTTACAGCTTTGGTATACAGTTTGTTAAATATCAAAAAATGAAATGAAAATTGTAAGTATTACGTCTTGTCGCTTAAAGGAGGATAATCACTTAAAAGTTTTTACCATTTTTAAGCTTTTATTTTATCTATGTACGATTATGAAAAAATTCCAAACCAACCAAATAATTATCAGAGAACCATTATTTGATCGCCTAAGGATTACTATTTCTGCTACAGATTTATATAAAAGAGTGTGATTTCTACACACGTGTAATATTTAAGGTTGCAGCGGGTTTTTCTAAAATGAGATCTACCATATGCTCATAAGGTTACATCCTAATGAACTTTTCGACTGAGTACCACGAACTCTTGTTCTTTTATTTGTCTAATCCATTGAGCATGAATAAATGGACATCACCAACATGTCTTATGATTTGTGCGTTATGTTCATGGATAAATTACGATTTAATTAAAAAGGAGGCAGATTCTGGAGATTGTGTGTGCATCGCATGCAATCAACGTCTGAACATTGACCAAATGACAAACGTTTCATGGGAGGCATCTTCACTTTCGTTGGTGTATAGCCTCCACCATATTATTAAAGATTTAATTTTTTGTTTTCTGATATTATACATGGTATCAATTGGTTCTGATTTAGATCATATGAGCGATAATGCATATATATGCCTTTAAAATTATCTCCGAAGTCAACCTGAAAAGATAAGGGATTGCTCGTAGGTAATTCAACCTTACATAATCGAATTGTGTCACTTTGTGATATACCTTCAGCTGTGATGTGTGCCTCCGATTCTCATCCCAATAATATCCACTGCTAGGAAACTTTTCTATAAGAGGAAATAACATTATTTGATCCTAGAATAGTATAGTATCCATATAAAAACCATGGTAAAGTTCCAGTAGTTCAGTAGCTTCTTGCTGTTTCCCATTAAGATCAATAAAGTGAAGCATCATTTGCCGCGGGAAGTGATTGAGAGGGTGACCACATTCCCTCTCCCACACTGGGTTGTTAGAGCTCCATGTACTGGGGTGTGTTAACGTTAAATGTGACGTCTAAATTCCTTTTGCTGGTGTGGCGTGGATGTTAAAGAGGAAGGTACCAACTCACGTGTAACTTCGTCACCTAACCGTGGCTTGAAACTATGAGGCACTTGGTGATGGGCGAGTATTCCGAACCTGTTAATCCTAAAGTACAGTCCGTAGCTCGCCTGCACCGCTATGTATGTATGATGTATAGAAACCATGGTCAATTGTCGTAAACCTTAAATACCAATAAGACACTCACATATTCTACTAATGAAGTTATTCATAAGTAGAACTAAGTAATGAAATATTAATGAAGTTTTGACTTAATTCTTTTTCTTAATAATTCAACATGGTTTTATGAAATATTTATAAAAAATTAATATTTTGATATTTCCAATTTTTTGTTCGATGTTTAAACATATAACTATCAATTTCTTGCCACATTTTGTGCCAATCAAACCAATACTTGTTATTTTTAAAATTTTACTTGAATAAATTTTACTGTATGAATTTTTCCATTAACTCACTGAGTTTATTTAAAAAGCATCTTCAAAAGGATTTCTAAATATACTAATGCTTATTTTCACTTAAATGATTTATTGCAACAATATCTGACTGTTAGGTTCATGGTGACCAAAGATAAAACCACACTAGGTTATGATATTTAGTGTCGAAAATATCAAGTTGAATTCCAGTATTGTTTGAAAAATATGAAATGGTATCGTTTTTTAGCCGTCTGAATGCACATTAGTTGGGATGTTGCTTCTAAGTTTCCTGGACTTCACCTTTTGTAACTTACCTCTGACGTAGATTTTATAGAGATTTTGAGTCGACTTTCACTAAGCTCTGGTGGAATTAATCTTCATTTTTAAAAGAATACAATACAGAAACAAATATAATAATCCTTTTTGTAATACATAAGCACAACTTATTTAGAAATGTCCCCCGGCATCTAAGATCTCTTGTACCAAACCTACTGTCTTTCGGACATAGAAACGGCACTTTTCCGGACAAAGCTGACTAGATAGTTTTCATTTATATAAATATATTTTATGTTCTATTATTTTTCTGAATTTATCTGCTTAAATCAAATTTTGAGTACGATTATAAAAAATTTTTTTACTCATCAGGTTTTGTTCGTAAAAGACCGCTTTTAATCGACTGTGAGCGATTGAGCGAAGGCCGCAGCGAATATGAATAAATTGACATTCGCACCTTCCATTTTAAGGCCACGTTTTCCTTTTTTATATTTCTCCAGTTTAATAATTACGCAGCAAATGAGTACGGTAGTCAAGCCTCATCCATCAACGCTGACATACAAAATTCTGAAAAGCATCGTGCGCCCGTTCAAGATTATGAGAGTGATGAATAACGCTGCGAGAAAGATGGATGGCACATGCCTGGGAAATGATAAACAAAAATAAAGGAAAGCAACACATCTTGCACAAATTTACTGCGGTTTCATTTGTCCTAGTTTTTGAGACCGTGCCACCCTCTAATTAGGAAGGTAATAAGTCTTAAATAAGTCAGAGAGTGAGAATTATGCGATTGTGTATCGCTGAGAAGAGAAAATAATTAGAAAAGTGAGGAGAAAGTTTTTTTCTCTTTATTCAAATAAGTTAAGTTAGAGGAATTTAAATTATCATTGGACTTTAAAAAGATATTTAAATTTAAAGAATTTTGTTATTTAGCTATTGCAAAATGTAATGTGTTAAGTAAAAAATATATGCAGTTAAGTAAAAAATATATGCACTTTTGCTTCAATCGCTTTGTTTTGATTATCATAACAGACTTTTAATATAGATGACATTTTTATACAGAGCTACAAATTACAATGTTAAACATCAAATTTCCAACATTTAGTGTTATTCTATATTTAACAACTTTGATTAGCATTTAAATCCAAACAAAAATTTTAAGTGGTTATTATATATTATTATATAAATTAATCAACTATTTTTCAACTTTTAATATTTTGTGTTGTTTTGTTTTGTACATCAGAATTTTTATCGAATGTTAATCATAGTATTTTTATATAAAGTTTTGTATCACTCTAACCTAAATATTAATATTTCTATTTTTAATATCATTGTTTTGGTCACAGTAACATTGTGAACTAAGAATTCAGTTTCACGGTTCAAAGATTGTAGGTCTGAAATTTGGGCAATCTTAGAAATATGGAATTAAAGAAATACCTTTTTATAATGTACCATTTCCTTATGGAAGGAAGCACAATTATTCTCCAGGCAAATAATATGAAAGATGTACAAGTAAAAAGCAGAAATGTAACATTCATATCACTGATTTTCAAATGTAAAGATCAAGCCTAGGATTACAAAATAAACTTTTTTAGCAGCATTGTTAAAATTTCTGCAACAATTTTTTTCTCACTTGCAAATTGTGCATTATTTCCATAAAAATATCCTTTTCAACAATCGCAATCAATGAATAAGCATGCTGCTGCTTAATTATACGAAATATTTTTTCACCAGTTTGTGGTTAAATCAATGGTAGATCATTTTATCTGATTTGGAAGGTCGTCTTAATCTAATTTTTCCAAATGGGAAAGAAGAAATAAAAAACAAATGCGAAAAATGACATTTTTATTGATAAGTATGAAATTGTGTTAAGCTTTTAGTTTATTTTAATTCGTACAAAAAATACCTAATAATTACAATTAAAACCAGCATTTTGAACTACGATCAAATATTGAGGTCGATAAATAGGTTTAATAATTCTTCTGAGTACCTATTGAGGGACACAGTTAAAGTTATATAACATTACAATCTGTTCAAGCAGAGAACCCACACCTTTTCAAGAACAGAACAGTGATGCTTTTTCTTATCAAACCATCATGGTTAATTTCATTATTTCTCTAATCTAATGAAATGTAGTCACTTACAAATGTTTGTACCTTAAAAATTCTCTTAAATTTTTCAGTATTTTCATATATTATTTTGATTATATTTTGTGAAGTTATTTTAAATATACAGATTTTGAAATATAGCTTATTTAAGTAATTTTATTTTAGATTAGAAATTTAACTCATGCTGTTTTAATGATAGAGACTAGTATGTAATTTGATCCTTTCTTTTGAATCTGCTACATATGTATCAAATTATAAATTTAAAAAAATCTTTTTTAATTTAAGCGACAGTCATATTTATTTAAAATTTTGCCATTATGTTTCTTAAATAAAGAGATTAAAAAAATTTAAATTCTGAATAATTTTTTTTTAAAATCTCTTATTAAATTCAAAGTCACAAGAACATTTAAGATATGTTTTACTATATTTTAACCACTCACCCCATTATTCCGAGTTATCTCGGTGATTCATTTATATATTGTCTAATTATAATACCAAGTTATATATAGACAGCAGCAGAATTTCTTAATCTAGTTTTTTATTATGTTTTTCTTCGATCTGAATTTAAATGAAAAAAAAATTCTGTCATTACAAAATTCACATCATCAGTAATATATTAGGTCTCTTTAATAAATATTTTTATGATGAAAATCATATTATACAACAACCGTAACTAATTAATATGCAGCAGATGCTGGTAATAAAACGAAATGCTTTCTCAACAGTAGAAAATTTAAAATTGAAATTTAAAATTCACCTATTTTGTTTCAATACCTACATTCAATAAACTATAAAAAATGTAAAAATATTTTTCTATTGTTCATAAGGCAATCAATAAGACAAATGGTAAAACTTGTCAATTAAGAGATAAAAAAACAATAAAAAAACTTCCCAAATATTATAAGTAAATATGTATTATGTATATACATCGATGACGTTTTTACTTATTCCAATGGTGCCGATCCAGCTCTTAATAAACATGCCGATGGGATTATGTCAGATGAATTGGAAATTTAAGCTGAAGCCATTATTTTCCAATCAGATGGTGGATGTCCTCGGGGAAAATGTCGCAATGATGTTGGAAAAGAGAAGGAATGAATCACGATTTCCCGACGGGAAATGATTGTATTGGGAAACGCAAGACGAATGACAGACATCCCAGAAAGTAAGTGATATATCTCGTGAAAAATTAGGTTGCCCTTTCAAGTGAAATGCCTTTTTATCAAGAGGCTTAAAATATCGAAGAAGAAAACAAAAAAAAAACCAGGACGTCTGTAAAATACCTGACACATTTTGATAATTAATAATTCATAAAAAATGCGAATATAAGCAATCTTATACATTTATATTCATAGATTGTTTTATATATTTTTCTTAATGAATTAAAGTTTCCATAAGGAATTTCTTTTTTCGGGTTTACTAAATATCGTCTTCGCGTGTTATTAATTGTTGACATTTTCCTTTTTCAGTTTGAGTATCTTCTTTTTATTGTCTGCATTGAATATTTTATAAAAAAATTAATTGTTCCATCAATTATGTGACATATCATAGCTCAGGCTTAGCATGATTTCATTTGACTGAACCAATCGAATTCATTGTCAATCGCATTCAAGAACTATATGCGTTTCTCTACAAAATTAAATCGGCTTCTTTTTTTAATGGAATGAAGATATACATTGGTAGAAAACCATGAATTTTATATTTTTATGAATTTACGTTATTTGCGTAAAAAAGGGGTTTAATATAAGCAAAATTAAATAGTATAGTAGTAAAATAATTTTGGAGACCCATATTTGAGCAGAAACACTGGAGTTGAAAATACTGAACATATATAAAACTTTCACCATGAGGATGATTTTCAACTGAGTTAGGTATGAAACTTGCTACTTTATAGATATGAAAATGATGTATTTCCTTACCATCTACCCCTGATATGTGGTCAGCAATTTACTCATCAAATAGTTATAGGAATTCCGAAGAAGTATTCAATATTTATTAAACATTCCATTAGCTTTTTACATGCTGATGGAGAATTTCTAAAAAGTAGTAACAGATTTTCTCAAGATATTAATAGAACCCATAAATTATTTGTTACTTGATGGTAAATCCAAATCAATTTGCATTTACTTGTTCTTAGAATTTGCTTGTTCTTATGAAATTAGGCAGCTTGAAAAGCAACTCTTTAAATTAATTAATAGATTTAAATAAGAACTAATTGTGAAAAAAAATCATTAAATCTTTGAATACAAGATTTTTAACAGAAAATTTTTAATTTAAATCTGCTATCCTGCAAATAGTTATATTTCTCCACAAATCATCGATATATTAAAAATAAATCTAATTAGAAAGCAATTAGAGGTTTCAAAAACTCCCTTTTCAAAATATAAAAAAAAATCATATTTAAATTTTAATTTTAGATAACCAATTTTAAAAGTAAGGAAAAATGTTTTTAGACTATATTATATTTTTTCGTTTTTCAACAATAACAAATTTCTATTTCTTTTTCTCGAAAATAAAATCTGAAACTTTCCTTTTGATTACATTGTTTTCAAATTTCTTTTCAGTAGAAACTTATGAAATTAATATGCTGGTTAAATATTTTTCATTTTAAGTAAATCACAAAAATGAGAATTATTTTTTAAATTAAAATTAAATTATATTATAACCACATTTTTATTTCTTTATAATCAATCGTACATGAAATATTGGATATAATGACACTTACAGTTTGCGGATTTATACTTTTTTCATGATTAAAAATCAGTTTATGATATATTTTCTAAAAATTTTATAATGTATTTATTTAAAAATTTGTAATAAGCATTACCCAATTTTATTATTATTACTTTGCATTCATTGTTCTGAATATTCATTACTGAGCAATATTAATTATTCATAAATGAACGCTACTAATTGTTTCGTATTGTGTAATGTTTCATACAGTAGCTGTTATGTGTTTTGAATTTATAACTTTTAAAATATCTGTGTAGGTATTTCCTTGTGGTTAACAAAAATAAACCATTTATATTTTTAATTAAAACTTATGTTTATTAATTTTTTTAAATAGTTTTAATCTTTTATTAATGCCGGTTACAAATGAAAGAGATATAAGGGAAAATCTTTCGTATTATCGTATTATGAAAGGTAATTTCAAGCATTTGCTTATTTTTTTCATATACAAGTGTACTTAGAACAGAAAAAACTTCTATTGGGAAGGGAAAGTATAAAAAAATTTGATAAAATTAAATATTCAGTTTTAATTAATATATTATTTAATTAGTGTATCATAAATAATTAAGATATCATTTATGCAATATTTAATGATCTTACATATGTATCTTATAAATTAATTAATATAGTTACATTAAATTAAGAGAATAGCTTCTTCCACAGTTAACTCTTTGAAAATTTTTCTCATTCATAAGGAGGAAGTTCACACTTATGAAAGAAGCGTCAAATTTAATAATATAATTCGAAGTTAAATAAAAAGGTTTTATTTTTATAATGTTTTTATATGAATAAAACATTTACATGTGCCGAAACTTTTTTTTTAACTTTGAATAAAATATTTTGACACTGTATCAAACATATTTATATTTATTTAATTAATTTTTTTCCATTTCAGGAACCTCAGAGTGAACCTGGAACATTATAAAGAAGACAGAATTAGGACATAACAAACTGAAGAAGCTACAAGCTTCGAATCATCTCGCTGGGGGTTCTTCAATAGTTTTTTGATTTTGTTATAATTTCAACCGAACTCAAGTCATCATTTTTATGCCTGCCTGCCATCGATAATTCTCCTCTCCATCAATTATCATTCCGTGTGTCCTGTTAGGGCCATTTTTATCTGATCACGTGGATGTGATTAAAAGATTAATATAATTATTTGTTTTTCTACAGGAACCCGGTGTTCTCGATGCAGCTCGAACATGAATGAATTCATCTCACGTACTCTAAAAGTAAACTCAGAACTGGTAGTTTACCATTTACAACTTATTGCCTCTGGGGATTTCAAACCATCCCACCAACACTGGACAAACATTCGCAAGCAGCCAGCATTAATGAACATAATAGGATAGCATGTTGCAATTATGAACATCTCGCCCCCCGTTTTCCGACCACAATCCCGAAATTCATTTCGCTCATTCATGGATGTGCCCTCGCATCTGAATTTTATCAATGTTTTTTCTTTTCCCATTGATTGATGCAGATGTAATAATAGTGCTTTAAGAAGGGTTGTCCATCTGCCCGATCACGTGTGTGGTCCGCGCAACCAAAGCTGGAAGTCCTTCCGCGGTCACTTATGACACGAGAAAGGTTCAATTAGAGATTTAATCGCCTTTCTGGGATTCTGATACAATAATAGGATTCGGAATGTTCCTTCTTTGATGCTGGGTGCTTTCTTTTCTTCCCTGATGATTTTCTTTGGCGATTCTTTTCTTTAAAAGAGCGTTTAATTAAGTCGATGCTCTGTCTTTTCAGGGATGAATGATGGGTGCTTGCTGTACCAGTCTCTCAGAACATATATGACAAGATAAGTAGTTATGGTTGTTATTATGTTTCTGGAGTTGAATATTTTTTCAATTTTTGTACATCAAATTGATTTTTGAGGATATTGATGATAAGAATTGAAATATATTATACAATCGATGAAGCCCAATTCGTACACTTTTATCGAGTTAAAATTTTTTATAGTGGGATATACATATTATATGTAATTATATGCATAGTTAATTGAGAGAAAATTTAATGTAATAAAATGAGAATACATATTATAAAATTTTATTTTAAGTTATTTAAAGTTAAGAAGAGAAAGAAAAACATATATATGAATAGAATAACCATATAAAGTCATAAAATAAGGATAAAAACAATGATTGGCATTCATAATTTGAAATTTATCTAAACAATCAAAAAGGTTTTTAAAATTTCTAATATATATGAGCCGAGACCGATGACGGAGAGGTAGTGTCCTTAACTTCGAAGCAGTAGGTCCTGGATTTGAATCCTGGTTCGGGCATGGATGTTTCTTTCTTTCTTTGTGTTTGTCTTTCTTTATCAATTCACTTTTGGGGGTAAAGATAGCACACTAATGGGTTCCCCACTATATGAGATCTCATCACTTCGCCCATTATAGAGCTGAATAGGGCAAAGGCTTAAGGGCGCCAGGCATTAGAAAAAAATGCATATATGTACATGTTGGAGCTACTAAAAATGGGCTCTAAGAACGACTTTTAGTAGATTGTAAACAAATTTCACGTATGAAAATAGGTTAAAACCTATAAAAGTTTCAAGCATGACAAAGATAACCATGTATGCAGAAACTGAAACACATATCCTAGGTTTAATAGCTACAATAATCAAGTTCAAACATGCAATTTTCATCACCTAGAAAATTCACCATAATTGTAGTTCACTGTAAATCTTTAAAAATTTAATTTTAAGCATCTTAAAACTTTTAGTTGAAATTTACTTCAATTTACTGATTTTACAGTAATTTTTCTTAAAAAAAATGAATTTTTTAGATAAAATAATTTTTATGAAAAAAAAAAACTCTATATTATTGTGATTCTGAGAGCAAAATTGAATGAGATGGTTCTTAAAAAAAGTCAAATTTTAATCTAATGATATTTTTATTAATTTGATTAAATGTTTCTTCACTGACCTAGGTAACTTACTATAATTTCATATGAAATGTTTAGAATTTTAAAGAAGAAATTTAAATATATGATATAATTACAATTTTATTGAATTATATTTGAATCAGAAGATTTTTTAAAAAAAGCAATGAATAAAGTGAATTCAGTGAAAGTGAAAGTGAATAAAGGGCATTATCAAAGGGGGAAGCATCGATCAAACAATAATTAGTATTAAGATGAAGAAATTAAATCAATTAAAATTTTATTTTAAAAGTTGTCAAGACTTTGAAATGGAGAGAGTTTTTTTCAGGTTAACTGTTAGATTTTAACACTTGTATCATTGAGTTTCCTATTTTGAAATATGTGAATATGATCTATTAAGTACAGTAAAAGAAGTAAGGCGGTTCCTTAAGATTACAATAGCTTTCAAGAATAACCATCATGCAGTGCCAGTATAAAATCATTATTTAAAAAGTCTTCAGGGTCTAATTGTAAGTTTTTGTTCTTCAGAATAAAATATTTCAGATTCCATACTAATTCCCACTTTACAATGTGGTTTTTCGCGTTCTATATGTAAATTAGTAAAATATAGAATTTCAGTACTTCCTTTAATGTGGTGTGTAAATCAGATCCATTTGTGGAACATTCCGCCATAGAAACAAAACATCGTAGACGACAATAAATTTAAGATTGTATTCAATTATTAATCAGTAAATTATGCTGTATCGAGTCAAATTTATGTTACTAAGCTTTTTTAGATCTCGTGATTGGACGATTCAGAATAAAATATACTGACCAGTTTTAATCTTAGTCACTGTTGAACAATAGAATGTTGATATTCATTTGTGCTTAGTGATAAATACACATATATAATATAGAGACATTAAATAAAACTAACATCTTTCTACAAATTTTAAGTGTAATCAAACCTAGTGTAAATTAAACTATGAAATATAGAATTATATATAATAAATAAGCAAATAGCTGCTTCTATATAAAATGAAAGAAGTACCATTTATAAAGTGTAAACATTTTAAATTTATTAGATTATTAAATGAATAATAAATTTCACGCGATATATTACACAGAAAATCAATCCACATAAAATAAATTCAACCAATTATAAATGATGTTACTAGTCACCAATGACACAACTGCTCCAAGTCCTTTATTATTCACTGAATAACTGATACACTAAAATTTCACCCAATTAAAAACAAAATCTATGTATGTGAACGGAATAAAATACAAGCGATTTTACTTCAATCAATGCTGAAACTATGAGCATCCTGTTTGACTAACAAGACATAATTGGATGGATAATACCTTGCCGATTGTTGAAACATATCATAGTGTGAAATATCACTGCTGATGAAAAAAATGGCGTGGCATTTATTGATTTACTAAGACTAGTATTGCGAAACACAATGAAAGGCAGCTGATTTATTCGGAATCTGACTGGAATTTTCATTAATAGAAGGTCCGCCGAAGTGGGAGTGTACTTTGATGAACCAATTAAAATTGATATAAATCAGGATTTTGAGATCAGTAGCGAGTAATACGCCATGTTCTTGAGGCTTACTGAACGCGCTCCTTCTTTCCAAGTGAATTAAATCGTGCGGCCAACTCACGCTCGGCCTCAAAGTATAAGGGAATGAAAAATATTATTTTATCAAAGAAAACATAATGCCTTCATATCAGAGCGTTATCGAAGTGAAAGCATGCTTCCATTTGTCGGTGGAGGGAGATAGTCTTTTGTTTAGCTTCTTGAGCCTGATTGTTATTTTGTACGCTATAATGAACACCAGGGCCTTCTTGCTTTTTCAGCTAACAAAAAGAAAGTTCTTGACAGGGGATGATTATTTACCAACGGAGTAATACGCTACTTTCCCTCACCTGTAGCAAAAAAAATTACTATTATTCCAGTTTTGAGTTTGTTTTTGTTTGCACAATGGCAGCTATTGTCTTAGAGAGAAGCCACTTTGTTGCCAACTTGTTTTAATTTATTGCCATTGTCTTTGTTTTGTAATTGTACAAAGTGGGCGAATTATTTACTGTCAAGGAAAATGTAAATAAATATTTAAAGTGGTAGGCATTGACATTTACGCAAACACATTATTTCACTCAAAAGATTATACATTGCTGTTTTTAATTTAATTAAATTTATATGCTTGAAAGTTAGGATTATCAATGCTCTCATATTTGTTGAGAAAATTTCTCTCCTCAGCATTTACGAAATCTTATATTGTGCTAATTTTAAGAGTGAATTTTGCGCGGGCTTGGTGAAAATGCACTATTGATTCCTGGACAAATTTTCAATGTTTTATGACTAAGCTTATCAGTTTTTAAGATTTTGTATATTTAGTTTTGTTATTGTTTATGAGAGGCACTTTGAAAAAGATTTTAAGATTCTTTAATATATATATATATATATATATATATATATATATATATATATATATATATATATATATATATATATATATATATATATATATATATATATATATATATATATATATATATATATATATATGAAACATTGAATGCCTCATAATGAGAGTTGGAAGTGCTAGTCTAGTAAGTGAGCAGCAGTGCAGCTATACGATTTTCATATATTCTCTGAAATTATCAATCATGGATTGCCGAATAGTTCATAATGTCATCTATTTTCTGAATGTTTAGAAATGGAATTCCTGCTAACCAAACAGATTGTGGTGATTGGGAGAATTAATTACAAACATGATATGTTTATTCAATATTGAACAAACACGCATCTTGATTAAGGATATTGTTAATAAGATGTAGTTCTAAACTTACGGATCCGATATATAAATTTTGAATTTTCATATTAAGCAGAAATGCCGTATAATTCAAGATGCCAAATTCTGAGTTAGGTATTTTTTGAAAGGATTTTCTTATGTATCTGGCAACATGGTTTTTATTACGTCATAGATATGAAGAGCTAAAAAAATTACGGAAAACATTCATTTTGGCAACTCTAGTATTTACGACATCGCGCACGTAACAATACGTCATCTTAACAACATTTCTTCATCGCCAAAAAAATTCAAAATTTGGAATCCTGGATTATACGGCATTTGTGTCGCTTATTCATTATGTGTAACTTCTATTTAAAAAAATTTCTTAAATAAAATATAGAATGCATAACTTCATTTCAAATAATAACATATAACTACATTTAATTACTAAGGCAAGATATATTTATAAGCAATGAGATAAAACTATTTTGCCCACACACATATAAATAACATTTTTAAGATTGTAACTTCCGTGGGAAGCTATGTTTTATTCTTTATTTGTACTTATTATTATTTAATCTTGAAAGTTATCTCTAAAACTTATTTCTTCAAGAATATTCTCAGAGATATAGCGTATACATCATATTTTAAAATAAACAAATTGTGAAGTTTTTAAATTTGATTTATTTGTTTTCATGTTTGTATAAACTACAAAGGAGTATTTTGAGTGTGAGAGTTAAAATGATTGTTATGACTTACAGTTTACAATGAGAAATTTAATAGAAAATTGTGAAACCTTTGAATGTATGGTCTATACATTTTGTTAATTATTTTATTGTATTCATTAAAAAGTATAACACTTACAAAAGGCTGTGAAAATCTATAATTTCTTTGAAAAAACTTTAATATGTTAGTATTAAATGCACGAAATCAAAAACACGAGAAAAATAACATAACTGGTGTATATTCCAGAGTCACCTTATTTCTTTGTGTATTTGAGAAATTTTATAAAGCAAATAAAAATATGATTGTTTTGATTTGTTTTGTTTTGAGCTTTGTTGTAGATTTTCTAAATCTTCTATAAAAATCATAATCATTCTTTTCTGTTGATGTTTTAAAATAATTCCTCATTATATATTTTATTATTTTCCAGAAATAAAACAATCAGTGAAAAACTCATGGCAAATAATTCCAGATTTTCGAAATTTTTAAGAACAAATATTTCTTAATAATATTTTATAAGTCATTATTTTTGGAATTAATTTCCGATCAAATAAACTGTAAATAATGCTAAAAGCAAATACTTTTTTCACTTGAGAAAGTTATGTATTCTCGAACAAAAGAATTGATCAAATTTAATTTTTAAGGAAAAATAATCTCAGTGATTCATTATCAAGTATCAGACTAGAGAAAAATAACAAGTTAAATTAAAATATATTGTAATACTTAGTAAACAGGAAAGCGTTATTTAACTAAACAAAAGAGTTAAAAGTAAATATCAAATAAACAGTTACTTGTGCTTCAAAAGTAATGCATACAATAGATAACATACTTAGTCATTGATTAAGCAAATATCAATCAGCAAATATAATTTTGAATTTTTAAGAATAAAGTTTTAAATTTTCGAACACATAACATTTTACGAAATTTTCTTAGAAAAAATTGAGTGAGAAGATTAATTTACATGTTTTGCATAAAGAGAACTCGATTTTCATCTGAAAATAAGAAACGAAGTGATAATTTAAAATTTTTTTTGTATTTAGATCTTCAATATATTTATCTTTACGTTTCATAATTTACTGTTGGTAAGATCATAAGCGGATAGAAATGTTATTTATGACACATTTCTGCTTAACATATCTATTAAATGAAGTCTACTCTTTAGTAATCTTGAACCAGAGTGGAAGAGTTAGGCCTACATTAGTATCAGTATATTTTATCTCTCCGAACAAGAGCATAAAAGTGTGATAGATATTAATATTAAACCTGTTATGTTCTAGACACAAGAGCAACACATTTCCACATTAGTCTTCTCCGATTTTGTTTTGTTAAGATGTGTTACAATTTATATATATATATATATATTATAATATATATATATATATATATATATATATATATATATATATATAGAGAGAGAGAGAGAGAGAGAAAGAAAGCAAAGTATCTAAGATAAAAAAAATTGTCAACTGATAGAAAACAAGTGGTAGTTATGTCACTTTTGCCCTTTTTTTACATTTGTATAATGATTAGTGCATAATATAGTTTTTCTAACTACCACTTCTGAGACGCGTGAGGATCTCTCCTTATCTGTGAATAGTTCTTGAAGTTAATATGGATTTCTATTTCGACTTATAGACTTGAATAAGGTGTTTCCTAATTCTTGATACAAGAGTAAGACGTACTTACCATGAAAAATTCTTCTTGAATGTTATATTTGATGGAATTTTTAAAATGCCTTAATAGTCAGCAGCTCTTAGACTAATGACTAAGTTGAATCTAAGCATATTTTCAATTTATAATATCGATAAAAAATTTTAAACATTTAAGTTTTAAAATTTAAATATTTTTAACTAATTTTTCATTAAGTTGGCAGTTTTTTAAAATTTTAAATTTATTTCTATTTTATGCAATATTATTGTATTTTCAAACAGAAATCTTTGCCTAACCTAGTAAAGATAACCAGATCTAAAAAATGAATTGCTATTAGATGTAAAAACCTATCGGATATAATGGTTGGTTTATTTCTTTACTCCATTTTTGCAGATTGGGGCTATTGAGACCTATGATTAAAAGTAATCCGAATGATTGAAAACATATAAGCTTTAAATGGAAATTACGACGAGCAATTAAATAAGGCTGCAAATGATTTGTTTGCAAGAAGTCACTAATGGAAATTGCTCTATATGCGTCATTGTATTACGAAACCCTTAGCTGGATGTAAAGAAACAATTAACTATAATCTGTCATAAGATATGTGATTAACAAGACTGATGCTTGTAAACTATAGAAAATAAAGAAGATTCTAATCATATGAAGAGACTTTATTTGACTGTAAACCAAACATGCTAGTTAATGTCACAAACTTCTATCAATGTTTGATATCAACCGTGATCTTGGACTAATTTTGTATTTGTAATCGTTTTCTTCAGTAGATTTGGCCGAAATAATGTAGGCAACCTTTTCAATTGAGTAATATAAACAAGTTACTTATAGATTACACTAATAACAATATAGTCTGATTCCTCTTACTTTTGTATCTACAAAATAGAAGAGTTGTGTTGTCCTTTGTCTGATTTTACATAAGCTATCTACTTTTTTATAATCTGATTTTAACTACAGAAATTATTGAAAGACGCAATAATAGAAGAAGTAGAAACATAATTCGACTAAAAACTCTTATAGTTGGCCACACTGATATTTATTGATTAGAAGATACATGAATATTTAAAGGAATGTCTCAATACATTTTATAAAGCAAAGCAAATTGATGGGAAATTTTTGAAGAGTGTTACATGTGAAAGTAGAACTATATTAATTGCTTTTAAATTGAGAATAGATTATGTATAAATTATTACTAGCTGCACTTTATGATGATCACACTTTTGAATACAGTAAAATATTCCACCATTTTGAACCATAACCAAGTGACGGGAGTGTCACCTAAGTTTGCATATTCCTTTCTATCCTATGCCCCAAACCAGAAATCATTAGATTAACAGAACATTTAACAAACTCTGTGTGGTGATCGTCGGCTGTGTCAGTTATAAAACCCGCCACTTCAAAGTCACGAGTACAATGCCTTTCTTTGTCAAGGTTACCGCAAATTTTATACTTCGAATATTATAGTAAAATGCAAAGACGAGAAATGTCACCTTTTCTTAGAAAACAAAATTTGTTTCAACAGCAGATCTTTTACTCTTTTTCGTCGGCGGTCGAAAATGAATCGTCAGCGGCGTTGATTCATCAGCGTTCATGAGAAAACAATGAATCCTGTGTTGATTAGAGTCGCGTAACCTGTGGCAACGTCACGTGCCGCGGGTCGCAACATGCCGCGACGCCATCCATTTTTCCCTTCCTGAGGAAGCGAGGGAAATGGAAGTTCCACTTCCTACGAAGCCCTAGCTCTAAACTGCGGCTGCGCACGCGACGTAGAACTCGGAACGAAAGCAACATCCGTTTTAATCACTTTTCAAAATGACAATTTTATACCTTCTAGAAGACGAAAAATAATTATAGCCTTCAAGGCTTTTTTTGCGATATTTATTTCGCCCTTCCGCATATAATCTACTGAGGAACTGCCACATTAATGCGAAGTTTCGCAGAACGGAGGCCTGTGAATTTAAGGAGAGCGTCGAATGATTTTTGATGATTTTCGGAAATGTCACGATCTTCTGAAAATGCTGTTCTTTTTTTGCACAACGTGTGAATTATGGGCTGACCTAAATTGCCTACTGATAGATTTTTTATTACCTTAAGTGAAAAATATCGGAACGACAGAATTGTTAAGCCCATTATTAGACATTGTTTTAGCTCCTACAAATTGAACGTATACCATTTAGGTTGCTAATTGTTTTTGAATTTCACTTTTATGCTTTTATTCCATAAGTTAAACTATTTAAGATTTTTATTTAAAAATTAAACTATTTAAAAATAAAATTTTTAAAACGAAATTTAAAATTTATTTTTAAATTAACAATGTTAAAATATTTATTAAACTACCAGGTGTATGCAAATGAAATAAGGCGATTGTTTTTAAAAATAACACAATAAATTTGCGCAAACTGTTAATATTTCCTGATTCGAAATAAAATACATCGCTAGCTACACATTTTCCCATTTTCGGGCAATTTGTGAATACCACGTCAAAAAAATAATCGGTTTTTTGAGGCCAGCCTGTTATCAAGCCAAAAGTTGGCGTTTTCGTAAGAAATGAAGCGCTAGTCAGCCAATGCGTTTCCCAATGATGCAAATAAGTAGTAATCGGAAGGAGCCAAGTCGAGAATAAGCCGAATGTGCTAAGGGCTTCCGGTGAGCGCCTGAATGATGTCCTTGGTCGGTTTAGCACGGTCACTAAGTGCATTGTCATCAAGGAAAATCACTTTGTGCTGCCGTTTCTTGTATTGCTCGCGTTTTTCGAGAATAGCATCGTTCAAATCAAGTAATTGTTGCTTGTAGAGATCAGTATTAACGGTTTCGTCGGGTTTGAGAAGCTCATAATAGATTGGCCCCTCCTGATCTCAGAAAATACACAGGATTGTCTTGCCACTGAAACGATTCGGCCTTGCGGTCGATTTAGATGGTTGTCCGGGGTTAACATGTGATCAATTACGTTTGGGAATCTCAAAATAAATCCCTTTTTCATCGCCAGTCACAATATGATGGAGATATGACTTGCGTTTGTAACGGGCAAGCAACATTTCGCACATGATTTTTCGGTTTTCCTGCTGACGGTACATTAGCTCATGTGGTACCCATCTACCGACCTTTATTATCTTGCCCATTGCTTTGAGACCACGGGAAAGAGTGCTCTGGTCAACATTCAATTGTTCTGCAAGATATTTTTGCGTTTGGCCATCATCTTCTTCGAGTAATGCTTGCAATTCAGCATCTTCAAATTTTTTTGCTGGTCTGCCACGCTCTTCGTTTCTCACATTGAAATCACCATTTTGAAACTTTTCAAACCATCTGCAGTCCTGCACATGGCTTAGAGCATTTCCACCGTATGCTTCTAAAAGCATATGATGCGATTCGGCAGCATTTTTCTTCAGATAGAAACAAAAAATTAATGCTGTCCGTGAAACGTGGTTGGAAGGTATAAAAGTCGACATTTTCAACACAGTATAAAAAACACAATGCACGCTAAAACTCGTCCAAATGTAAACTACACGTGAGTATCAAAGGTCAAACTATAAAAAAATCACGTTTTATTGTTTCGTAATGTTTGCATATATGCGTGGGGACATCTGTTAGCAATCGTCTTATTTGATATGTATACACCTAGTATTTGCTGGCATAATTTGCATTATTCAACATAAATTAAATAATATTTTCATAATTTATAATATATGTATATTTTATGCCTATATTACATATTTAATATATTATAATGTCCATTAATATTTTTATAAATTTATAAGTTAATTGCATAATTATCCTTTTTAACATATGTTAACGAAAATAATTTTCTTTAATCAACTGTGAGAAATGTATTATTTTATAAATATGAGGAAAGTTCAATGGTTGTCAAAAGAAACATAATTTTCAAATAACTTGCTTGTTTTATTTTTAGAAAAGGAAACCAGTAATAATATTAAATTCATGCAAGCCCAACAAAAAGGATATTTTTCAACTTCTCTTATCGAACTAAAAGTTTAAATTTTTTTTTTTTGATAAACAGTTTTTTCCGATTTTTATTTTTTTTAAATCTAATATTTTTTTAAAGTTTTTTATTTGATTCTTTTTTACATAATGCCTGAGAATTCGATTCATTCTTGAACAACTGAGCGACACGTGCAAGCATGCCAGACATTTGGGAACAATAATCGAAGACACGTGGATATCAGACATTTGACGGAAAAGAACTGCGGTGCCTATCAATTTTTCAATATCTACTTCTACGTGTTTCCTGTACATAAGAACACAAAAAGGAGAATTTCTTCTCTCTCCCCCATATGTTAGAACGTAAAGAACGTAAAGAAGAGAAATAAACTCTTTTTAAAAGTTGGTGCTTATTCTGTCGTTGGTTTCGTTTCATTTGAACAACTCTATTTATGAATTTTCGTTTGTCGTGAGTGATTGTGTCGATTTCTTTGAGGATTTGTCGCACTTGAAGAAGAACGTGTTTATTATTTGGAGTACAAAAAAAAATAATAAATTCTGTAAGTAGACGAATAAATATTGAAGACAAAAATTGCCAAACTATGGAATTCCAAAGTCTCTTGACAATTTTAAAAACTCGGAAAAAAAATCTGAGAAAGGAAACAATACCAGCAAAACAGTGTCGCTTATAAGTATTGATCTCATTTTGATTGTGTTTCTTATTGTATTCTAACTAATTCTTTCTAATAGTATTTTATTTATAAAGAAAAAGAAGTCAGGTAAAAAAATCAGATCTTAGTAACCTAATACATTCGTTTTCTATTTTACGTTATTAATGTCGAGTTTGTATGTCATTGGTACCTCTGTTTTTATCAGCATTTTGTACTATTAACTCCAAACCCAATGTTTCCTAGTTCCAGTTGCTCGGGTTACCCACTTTATTAATAATGTCCGATAACTCTTTAATGGAGTCTAGGTGTAACTTTCTATTATGGATGATGCCTAAAGAAGTTAATCTAGGGAGGGCAAGAGCCTCGCATTCGTAAATGATATGCCTTGCCGTTTTCCTCTTGCGTATGACATTTCCTGAAGATAGGGTCTTGCTGAAACAGTCCTATTTTATGGAGGTGTTTTCTGAAATAGTAGTGCCCAGTTATGAAGCCTACTTTGCCTAGAGCATCTTAGAATTTCAGAGGCAATCTTCGCTGATGATCCACAGATCATACTTTTAGCGTGGGCTTGACCAGGAGTGTTGAGCCAAGCTTCATACATCTTCCGTTTTTCCAATCTAAGAACATTGGTTTTTGCGGTCTTCTACAGATACCCTCAAAGTAATCAGATCTTAAGAAAAAGTTTAAATTTGAAATCCTATACTCTGAAACTTTTGCTATTTATTTAATAAAGGAGTAATCAAAAAATGTGCAGCTTTCTTATCCTATAGGCCTAAGATGCCTAGATTGTTGTCAGATTTTAATGAATATGACATTATTCGCATTTTTCACATGCTCACTTCAGATATCAATATATCAACAAATTCTCGACTGGTTTCGATCTTGTGACTTTCCTCTTTAAAGAGGCTGTTGCCACATGGTGAGCCAAACACTATTATGTCATTTTGATAGTAAAAATGTAACTAAAATATTAAATATTAATATATATAAATGAAACAAAATATTTTAGTAAGAAATTGAATGTCCCCAAAACACTTAATTTTTTAGTAGTTTAAGGTGGGTGAGTTGCACATATCTCAGTGAGAGTGATATTTATTAATAATAATAATTTAAAATACTTGTTAATTCAATAATTTTAAAAATCCAAAATACTTAACATTAGTCCAAAATACTTAACATTAACTTAACTATTTATTTCAAACAGAGAGGAAAGAGTAAACTGATGAAGCAATATCTTTCATTTGAATTTCAAAAACTATTTGGGTTCATCATTGTTAAATCATTGTAACATAGCATTCTCCCATATAGAAAAATATTGTCAATGTTGAATAACAGGAGACAGCGTTTTAAATTTCTGTATTTTGTTATGGGTGCGTGCAAGTCTTCTGGGTTATCTCCTTAAAGAACCCTGAAATACAACCAATGAACCTATGATAAGTTTCCTCAAACAAATGCAGCAAGTATGTTGAAGGCAAAAAGTGAAGTATGTTCTTACAGTTGCCTTCTGCTATTATGTTATGTATTGCGCATGTAACAAATCTCTTTCTGATTATTAATATTTAAACGAGATTTCTAAAACAAAATCTAACACACTGGAAATACGTATACATAAAAGCTTCTTTACCAAGCTGTTCTATGAACTTTGCGTAAAAGCAAGTTATTCCGAATTTTATTTCAGTGAAATTCTGTTGCTATGAATAAATTTTGCTAGATTGACGTTAACGTAATGCTAGATTAACGTTAATAATAAACAAGAAAAATTGCTTAAAAAATAAACCTTGTTTTAATAAAATGCGTGCAAACAAAAAAAATTAACTTCTTAAAAGTAGGATAAAGTTTGATAATTCAAGAAAAAGTATAAAAGTTTACAAGATATCACAAATTATAATTTAAATTGCATATGTATGTAAAAGCTTACATTTTACATATTTTTGCAATTCAAATTTTATCACCACTTACATTGCTTATGCAGCAAAAATTTGCATTTATTTAATCTGTTGTAGGAAGAAATGAAAGCATTTTTTTTTCAATATTTATCATTAAAATAGGAGATATGAATAATGTCAACGATGAATTTAATAATACGTGATTCCACGATCTTTGCGTGACAAGCTAATGACGGTGGTATGAGAATACTAATGAGAAGTTTAGTATACTACTTCCACTCTTCAATTATATTATATCTGTGATATGTCAATGACAGACCTAAGTAGAAAGAAAAATAAATATATGCTCTTTCTGTCTGGTTTTAACGAACTCATTTATAACAAACAAATTCTATTGTAACAGAATTTTACTACAGATTAGTGATATAACCGTATTATTTGGATAAAATTACCTAAGCCCAATTTCATTCACTAGTGAAAGAAGTGAGATAGATATTGCACTTCTACTTTCTGCATGCACATCTGCCGAAGTTTGTACTTAAGAAATTTCATATTTTCCTTAAGTTGTGACTCGAGAATATAGTTCACTATGAAAAGTTCTTTCTGAAAGCATTACGTAGATAATGTTCAATAGGTTCTTACAATATTTTTCAATTCTTACAGTAGATTTCAAGTGTTAAGCTGTCCACACGGTGGCACATTTTGCCAAATGTTAAACATCGGTATTCTAAATGTTTTACAGATTTATTTATATATTGAAAAAAGATAAAACACACTCACACACACACAAAATTTTTCAGAATTTTATTTGATAGTTTTTTTTATTAATTTCCCAAATATTTATTTGTAACTATTAAATGTGTAATTAAAAAATAATAAGTTACGAAAATAAATCTGTAAATAAATAGTTGCAAATATATATTTGTAAATACAAGTTTAATACTTACAGACATTTGTATTACTTTCGTTTTCTAATTTCTTTTTTTAATGAAAGCTGAACATTAGGTTTGAATTTTCATCAGTGTTAATTAGAACAGTCCTGTACACTTGGGCTCTTGGAAGAAGAACTTAAGGGAGACATTTATTACTACTACATCTCCTTAAGCAACTCATTGAATCAGGGTTCTCTAATATTGGGTTTTCTTTCGGTTATTATATAGGTGTCGGGTAACAAATTTCAAATTATTTTGCTAATTATTGGCAAACTTATTTGAAAGTATGACTCCTGAAGATGAAAATAAGTGTTACTGGGATAAAAACAAAATTTTTAAAGATGTCCTAATGTTTTATTTTTTTCTTCTGCATGTATATATGTCAAGTTTAGCAAGCGAAAGTTTTCTTAATTTTTTCCGTTTCAACACATTAATATGGCTTACAATTTGTGTAGAATCCTTTTGAGAAGCATTTTACCAGGAGAATATAAAAGAAATGTACTACAGCTTTAAGCTACAAGGTTGATTTTTACGTGTTTCAAATGATATTTAAATATTGCAGAATTCTTTTTCTTAATTTGTTTCAAAAAGTGTACTCGCTTAACATTTAAAGGTCAAAGTCAAACTGCCACACAGACGGTCGTACGGATGTCTAGGTCATATGACAAATTTTTTTTTTTGAAAATTTGATTTAAAAGTAATATTCATTTTATTTTTAGGAAAATGATAAACAAGAATATTTTGTTATAAAAGTAATGAAAGCTCATAATAATGAAATAATAATGATGACTCCACACCAAAAAAAGTTAAATTATGTCTCACAACTTAATATGGTTTTATTTAGATATTGCCAGAATATAATTCAGTCAGCTTGACAGGCAGCTAAATTTTGGGAATGTAAATACACATTTATAGTGCATATGAATGCATATATCCATACATATATAAATGATAACATGTTTTGCAAACTGTTGTTTCTTCAGTAATTTAATGGCAGTTTAGTCCAAATTCCATTTTTATTAAAAATAATCAATTTTGAAATAATTCAAAAGTATTAACAAATAGATATGTTTTGACATGCTTTCGATTTCAATATAGCTTGTGATAACAGATCTCATTTATTGTTCTTCTACTGCTTTCATAGTCTTTAAAAAAACCTTTCCTAAATCTATAAAAAAAGCTTACGAAATCAGAAATACTTTTGATTAATTGTTGCATTTATATGAAAAATTCAAAATATATCAGTATGTATACGATACAGAAAACACATGCATATTTATGTCAAGTTTATGAATATCTCATGTAAGATCAAGATATCTTAAGTTTAAATGTAGCCTATCTAATAAAATCCAATAATATTATTTCACTAAAAATGAAATATAGTATGTGATCACAGATGTAAATGATTAAAATAAATGATTGCAGATTTTATATATGAAAATGTTTGGTAAAATCTTCCATTAACATTTCATAGCATCTAATATATTTAGAAATTATGGAGTGATAGTAAAAAGATCAAAACATTAATCTATATTTAAAATTAATACAATAGGAAAATAAGGATAATTGTGTCATTAAATCATTAAACTTTAAAAAGTATACTTATTTCATACATTTCCGTTTTTAATGTTAATTTTTAATGTAAATTTTCTGAGAATTGTTTATTTTGAAAAGAATGCTTTCTTGTAAAAAATACTCCTGCATACAGCTTTACATTTGGCAATTGAAATTAAAACACAATTATCATTATTTATTTTTAACTTATTTTTATTCATTTTCAACTTATTTTAAATTTATTTTCCAAACGTTTACTGTTATTTTACAATGATAAATGTTAGAGATATTTAGTTCAAGTGGTTGAATTGCTGTTGGTATGATCACAACAGAGACACCAATAAAGTGGTGCCTCTATGTAAAATTAGAAGATACTTTGCTGATAATGATGCGGTTTCAACTGTATTCAGTTTGGGTTAAATGAATTCGAGAGCATAATAAATTCTCTTAGTGAATCACCTTTAACCAAATGAATTTTGCTCGAGATAATAGGAAATAGCTAAAACACAATATACCCCCCTATCCACTCTACAAATATAATAGGTCCAAATCAGCACTATTGAAGTTTGTGGTGGTCAGTTTTGCCTTTAAACATCAACCTGACAGAGCACTTACGAAGTACTTTTAAGCAAGAAGAATTTTTGCAAATGCTTTACACCATCAATGGATCAAGGCCGTGTTGGCCAGTGTGGTTATGTCACCAATCTCATTATCGGAGGGGGAGAATTTGGATTCCAGCTTAACAAAAGATCTGTCGTATTCACTAATGGTAGCTGGAGCACGTTAAATAGGTTGTGGTCATAATGTCTTCCAAGTGAAATGAAAACTTTGGGGTTGGCAAGTCTAGTATTGGGGTCATCTGCTTGGTCCCTGCCTCAGAATTACGAAGACTCCTACTCGTCTGCTTCTAACTAACTGGTGGATCACTACTCAGGTTTGCGTATAGGAAAGCATATTGAAGAAACAATCATCAATGCATCTACTATAGAAGAAGAATCGCGTGAAGAGACGTTGAGATTTATCAAAATCACTTCATTCATGAAAATAAGAAGATTTGAAGTTCATTGGAAAAATGGCTCCTTCAATTTCATTTATATAATTTGAAACAGCATTTGTTTTTTATAATGTTCAAGTTTATGTCATTTAATATTTTAATCTCATAAATAGTAATTTCATACTGAATTTTCTCAAAAACAATAGTTGCAATTGAAATAAACCTAGTAATTTGTGGTAATATTGAATTATCATGAAAGAAGCTGCCACAGTGATGTTCTGAAAGACGAATATCACGAAGTAATTCTTACACCCCTATGTAATTAGCTCTAGATGGATGAGTAGAACAAAATGACGTAATCGACACTTTTCTCTCATTAAAAACCTTGGGGCTGCTTCAACAATAAAAAAAATGACACTCTTCTTCCAACTTACTCGTATATTTCTCTCGTTTCGGACTATAGCAGTTCCAACATTTTGATAAGTAACTGATATCTAAAAGAAAAGAAAAAAAACTTCCTTTTTGAGAGCTGAAATTAAACGCACTATTCATCAAATAACCAGTCTTTCAAATTCGCGGTAATTTTTATGATTGTTATTAAAACGTTCGGTTTTTGTCTCTGGAGACTGGAAATTCAACGCTAAAATAAGTGACTCGGTCTCCCATCCATCATCCATCGTTTTGGATGAGCTTCAGAACGGATGGCATATTCCCTCGAGTGCCATTTCAAAAGCATTTCCATATTTCAGCCATCGTGCCCTATGGCATCGGCTATACATTTCATCCAGCCATTCGCCGAACTAATATATTCTTTACTTATTGTAATGAAAACTGAAAATGTGGCGTCCTTTTTCTTGCGATAATTGTTCGCCGTTCTTTTCATATACAATTTTCGATTATCAAACGTATGTTATTTTTGTACCTCCGCTGATTAATTTCAAAGATTAGAAGGTATCCTTGGATATTTTCAGTTAGTTTTCTTTTTGCTTGTGTTTAATCTATGAAAAGTGGAAATAAGCGCATAGAGTTGGTAAGTGAATGGTGTTTTTTTTCTTTCTATATTTTAAAGATTCGTTCTCTATTCTATCAGCAGGCGATGGATACACTAGAATATCACGATTCAATTGGTTGTTGCCCTGTAGTGTCTAAGTGACAAATCATAAAATATTGAAATTGTTCAACGGATTGACTAACAGCTGAAGACTGGATTGAAATTTTTTACTATCAAAAAAATCATTACTCTTTTAAATACAAAGTATTATTTGAAAGACTTCACATTCGAAATTCTCTGACATTCTTAATGGTAGATGTGTATTTCAGAGAGAGAGAGAGAGAGAAAGATGGAGAGAGAGAGTAAATTACACATCATCTATGTCCTATTGTTCAACAGCAAATACGTATGAGTCTATGATATTCCTATATAAAGGAGAACCTTTACAAGTATCTAGATGCAAAAATAGGAAATTCAAAACATTCCCAAGCAGCCACCATAAAAAATGGGCATGAACAAAACAGAGACGAAATAATTATCTTACTCTTCCCAACAATGAGTAGATTTGATCCTTTTCGAAAGACAGTGATCCTACTTTTGGGGCACAAGGAGCACTAAATAGAAAATATGAAAAATAAAATCAAAATATGTGTCATGTTTTCTATTGTTTACGAGAATACTTGCAGTAAGCAAATTGAAATTTCTTTCAAGCATAGTGATAGCTAGTAATTGATCACTTTTCATAAATCATCGATAGTAAAAATAGTCATGGCAAAATTTGCATATTTTTTATTACTTCAAATTATAGATGGGAGTAGGTAAACCCATCTAAATCAATAACAGAATGCTAGCGAATTTTTTGAAAATTTAATCACTTGCTACTTCCATTTTATTTCTTCAATAAATAAAATTCTGTTATTTACTTTTTTTCGTGCTGTTACATTTTTAGTATCCAGTAGAGCACATAGACACGTACGCACACATATATTAAACAATAATAATAAAAATCAAAATATAATTAACAAAAAAGAATATTTTTCAATGAATATTCTTGCTTTTAAATAAAAGTTGCATTACTTTTTTTCAGTTTCCAAAGCCTATTTTGGTATACTAAACAATTTTACATAATCCTGACAAAATGCTTTATTTCGAGGTGGATTTTAAGTAAACATACAACAGTCTGGCTGTTAACTTGATAATTATATGATTTTAAAAGAATAATTAACATAATGGGGATTGTCCTGATTGATTACATTGTTTGCAGCTTACGCTGCTCCTCATAAATCAATTTTTAATTATTCTGCTTACTGGTCATTAATTTCTTTATTTGTTTGCATTAGTAATCACTCTATAAACAGAGATTAACCAGTGATTAACAATGATTAAGAATTCATAAACGAACGAATATGTTTCGTAAATATCATTTGCATTTTTAAATATCATTAATCACTTCATTTACGACAGATTTGTATTTAAATTCCATATTGTCTATAAGTCTGTTTTAGAAATTAATGATTATATAATTCTTCTACTGAAATTATCCTTTAGTTAGATAGAAATAGTTTATCTTTATAAATGTGTATATTAATAAAAAGAAAATAACATTTTTATAATCCTATTTTCTATCCAGTTAAATTAGCAGTATGAAAGAGAATAGTGTTAATAGCGTTTGGAATTGTAAATTTTAAAGAACAATCCATAGCTTACATTTTATACTTCAGGACATTATTTGAAAAAGAAATAAAAGAGATTAAGTGGTACATTTAAGTAGAGTTAGTTTAAATAAATAGAATAAAAAATAATTAAGTTCATTTAAAAAATCTACCATATTTAACAAACTATGTCAGAATAAATTCAAGAGAGTTTTACAATTTTTTAAAATTATTTATTGTTATTTGTTCCTTGAAAGTATATTATGTACCATATTGATAAAATGTCTCTTACCTGATTTTCCATACACTTTTAAAAATAATATTAAAAAAAACAATTATTTTTTAAATTAATTTAAATGCTTCCTTATAATTTCCCTTATAAGGTATTTTATAAATAAAATATTATGTTCCAGTAGATAATTTCAAATAGAGTAATTACTTTTGATTGTATTGAAAAGCTTGTTAAATTGCTCAATAATAATCAGAATTTTTTAGTTTTCTTTAATGTGATTACACTTCTCGATCTTTACAAAAACAGTTTTATTGCATGAAAATTTTTAAAAAGTTTGAAAATTAGATGAAATATATTTATATATGTATTTGTATTTAAAATAATAATCTCTTGTAATGTTATTTCCGATTTTTTCCTTATCTCTCTATCCTCATCCATAATATATCAAACAGAATGAAGAAATATAAAAATTTACTTTAAGCAACTTTTGTAAAAACCATTTAAAAACATTTTAAACATTGATTATTTCAGTTGAGTTATGTGTAATATTTGAAAATAATAGATATTTCCTAAGTTATTCTAATAATTTACTTATTATTTTTGTCATTTTTTGAGTGCTTTGCTTTTTTCAGTCATCGTATTGACAAAGTTTTATTCATTGATATAAAATAAAATTTTTATGTGAAAATAGTGATTATTGACAAGTGATTTTGTTAAAATAAAATATTTCTATGTTGTTTATTCAAAAATCGCATTGTTCCTTAAATATCTTTAATTTTAAATCAATAAAATTATAACTCAGGGTTATTTATCAACATAATAACACAATAGGAATATCATTGATTAATGATGGCGAACTTTTTGAATGTAGAGAATCAGAAATAAATAAATTCCTAGCTTAATTTTGGTAATAATACAATCCACATAATATTATTTTTCTTAAAAAATGCTCATTATTTGTGTGTATAAAATAAATTATTAGTTTGGAATTAAGTTGATGCATTATCCCTATAAAATATTTATTTTGAATTAAAAATTGATCTCTAAGCTTTTGAAACCATACATAATGATACGCAAGGAGAGAAATTCAGGAGAACGAGAAAACAAATTTTCTAATACTGGAACCAGAAAAAGCATAGAACAGAAAAAAAATCACAGTAAAAATTTTCAAGATTAAAATACAATTGTTTGCTCTAATAAATAAACATAAAAATCTGGAAGTGTATAGAAATGAAATAATATTAAACTTCTCACATAATTAATAATTTTGTATAATGTATAAAAATTATTTTTATGAGAACGATAATGATAAAAATTATGAGTACGTGTTTTTGCTCCATCAGGTTATCATAACTCCCATCTAGTTGTTTACATAAAAATAATCATTTAATTTCATAGCATATTACTCACCCCTTTTCTTCTAAAGACATCTCTCAATATAAGGTTTTCTATGATCAGAATTTGGATTTCACTCTTTGGGGAGAAAGTTTCTTGTTTCGATCCTATTCATTGCTGAACAAAGACTGATATATGCTGTGAGTTTCTACTTACCACTTACAGATTCATTAAATTGGTGTTTTGGAGTCTTTTGCTTTTCTTTTTGTGACTAACTTTATATTTAAAAATTCTTCCCGAAAGCAAAAGATTGTGAATGGCAAAAGATTGTGAATGGCAAAAACCTTGAATATTTCCATAAAAGCATAAACTTTCAGCTTTTATGGCAATATTCTATGTACTATCAAATAGTTCTATTTTTCACCATATTTTGTAAATTGGATGCTGGTTTCTTATTGGTTTTAGTAAAGTGGATCATAACTACTGCTTAAACTGGGGGTTTAAATATTTTAATCCTCTTTAAATATTAATGTGTGTCAGGTGGATGTGTTGGGAGATTTTAGATTTTCCTCCCTTGCTACACTTGAATGTATCCTAATGTACCAAAAAAGACCTTCGGAAATCAATTTTCTTTAGATTTATGTTAAACTATCTGATAAATAATATTAACATTCCATTGTTTATTCTTGTGAAATGTTGATGAGAGAATTATTAACTAGCAATTGTTTTTTATACGTGATAAAGTAACTCTTAGTTTCAAAGTAACAAGTAAAAAAACGTATTTTTTCCCACTATTCTTTCTTGCGGTAAAATATTTTCCCGCTGATGTATAATCGATACCTTCTGATTTTAAAGACGACAAGGACACAGAGAAGTTTCAAATTCTCACACGTTCAGAAGCTTCGTGTTCCTCTCACGTAAAAACGTGACGAATATTCCTTAAAATGAAGCGTTTTAGATTTAAATCACGTTTTATTGGCAAAGGCGGTAATTGGAATCAGCTTCCTAAAGTTGCTCACAGAAAGTATGCAAATAGCTGCTGAATTGAGACATCAAGGTAACGCAACAGCAAAACAAAAGAGGTGAGTTGAAAACAAAGATATCTATCCTCGCGCTCCCTTTTTTTCCCCAAAGATTTCTGATGGCAACAGCAAGTATCATATGCATTGTAATCAAGCATAACGTCTATTGTAATTACGCAGTTATTTGTTCTCTGGCGCTGTCATAGATTCATTTACAATAGCTACGAAAAGTCAATCAATAATCTTCATCTGATATGTAGTTGGTGGAAAATTTATATTCTTTCATACCTTCTCGCCATGTTCGCCAAAGGACTTTCAAAATGTCATGGGCACATCGTGATGCCCTCAGACCTTCCCGCTTTCATAAAAGCTTACAGATTCGGAATCTTTTATTGTTTCTCCTTTTTGTCAGCAATGGCCACGCCTATATTGCTTCTTTTCTGACATTTAAAATAAGCTTTTAGTGATGTTATTTTTCTTCGTGGAAAATTAATTGCTTTTATCATAACCAGAGAACTAGAAGAGTGCTCCGAATTGTAAAATCGGACTTAAGAAATCTCGGACATTAAAAAGCATTTTTTATGGTTTTGATAAATTGCACTCACTATTACAAGGAAGTTCATTTCTAGCTTGATTAGAATTATGTAAATCATGAAACATGAAGTACAATTTACAGTTATTAAGGGAATTTTCAAATTACTACTTTGGTGTCGATAAAATTTTCCGTATATTTAATACAACAGATCTTGTTTCAGAAAGGTCAAGATTAAAGCCTACCGCTTAGCATTTTTTAATTTTTAATCTCCCCTAAAATCACCTTTGAACTGCTAAAAATTACAAATTAAGAAATATTAGAACTAAGATTAGTAAGGATCTTATAATTGATTAGTTGGTTAATCTACAATCGCTCTTTAAACAAAAATACGAGATAATTCAATATGTATCTACAGTTTATATATATATATATATATATATATATATATATATATATATATATATATATATATATATATATATATATATATATATATATATTTCAAAACACTGCATGCATCCACTTTTCTGAGTGAGAATTTAACCAACATACTTCTTCATGTGAAATTAACTCAACATACGGATTGTAGATATTTGCTAGTGTGTTTAAATTGTATATCCCAATCTAATCAGTCATCGTGCTCCAAAAGTATTCAGCATCAGGAATCATGCCAAATATACTCGATGTATATTATTTTGGCAGCTTATTTTAATATTGTAGTTCACACACACATAATTTTCCTCGAGTCAGGGAGTTGTCAGTAAATCATTAATATTCATGCTTCCAAACCAACAATTCGTAAGTTCGACTTTCTACTCTAGTATGGATGCCTATAGCTGTTCATAAATCTATGTAAATAATAGTTTTTGGTCTAACGATTTTCTATATCAGTTTTTAATACGAAAACTATATTTCGAATTAATATAGTTTTCGTATTAAAAATTTACAATTTAACTAGAAACAATCCAATCATTGTTAGTATATTTATGTTTTCCGAATAAATCTTTTTGTATTTAAATTAAATCCTGAGTTGTTTGGTGTCTTCACATCAGTTTTAATTAGAACACAAAGTTCAAATGCTTTTGGCAGCACATAATATATGGTAGTGTAATCACAGGAACTTTTAGTTTATTCGTATCAAACAGAGTATACGAATTCACAGCATGCGGTTGCTAGATTGGTAGCTCTATTCATCCAATTTCATTTTGTATTCATAATAAGAATTCAACTCCCTAAAATTGCCTATCCACGTTGAATAATGTTGATTTGAATATCCTACAGTAATGTAATGTAAATGACATTGTATCAACAAAGGTGTCAGCATAATTTCTTAATTGAAATTCAAAATTGGGAAACTTTTAATGTGAGTTCCATTCGATTTGCAAGCTAATTAGATCTCGTGTCTCTCCACATCATTATGTGTGTATAGCTAGCATAACATAACAATATAAGTATTATTATTTAACACACACAAACACACACACAGACATATATTTATATATACATATATATATATATATATATATATATATATATATATATATATATATATATATATATATATATATATATATATATATATATATATATATATATATATATATATACTGCGTCCAATAAAATTTATTTTAGAACAAAAAGTTATATAGAAATGTAAAATTATATTGGGGATTTAAATTGCAAAATAACAGACTAAAATAACTAATTTTGCAAAAATGATAAAAATGAAATAAGTTTTATGCAATGCCCTCAGTGATGATGAAACATGAAATTTTAGTTAGTTTAATCAAACATCCTTCAGTTTAGTTAATAAATTTAAACAAAATAATATAATAATTTATAATTCAAAAACAATATATATATATTATTTAAAAAAGAGTCCTAAATATTGTCTAAATGATATTTTTAAGGTTTAATCTAAAAATATTTTTATAAGCAACTGAGAAACTTAATAAAAGTAGCTCCTTTGAGTGGAGCTAAAACTAGTCAAAATATTTGCAGATCATTTAATTTTTACAAAATTTCGAATAAAAAATTAAAACAGTAAACATGTTATATACTTCGCACGTCACAAATATTAATCGAAAGTATATGTAATATTTTTTTTAAATTTTAACAATATAGAACATTATAAATGTGAAATTTTTCTTTAGTAATTGTAAATGGAAAACTTGTAAATGCAGTAAATGATAAAAAACATAAGTAACTGTAATATGTAAACTTAAAAACATAATTATTTTCATTATTGTCTTTGCTTATTTTTATTTCTTGAGTTCCTCTTCGTGATAACTATTTTTTTCGTCCAATTTAAATTTATTCTTTTAACCCTTGCACTCCCTTAAAAGAAAATTTTTATTAATGTCTAATCAAATGAGAGCATCGTTTAAATTGAGAAGCGGGTCTTGAAATTACGATTAACTAGATTAAATCAATACAAATTTTGGCGATTAATTCATTTGATAAACCATCAACAAGGAAGTCAGAATCAAGATTTCTTGCTTGGCAAATTAACGGTTCTCAGAGCATTCATAGGATTTCGGGGAAAAATTTCAACTTTTTTTTCATCCTCACCCTCATGCAGATTACGTAAATCGGGCAATCAGGTTCTTCGGTATCAGGACACGGAGTCTGAGAAGGAAGCTTCCAAATAAGGTTTTTTGGCGAGTTGAACTCATTACCACGTGCGGGCCACTCGCCAATAATATGAAGACGTATCAAGCCATAATTTGGCGATGACTGATGGCCTTAGTTCAGCACGAAAGTGGGCGAAAGACAAGTTGTGGGCGTAAATCTCAAACCAAAAGTTGGTGAAAGCATCAGAAAGAGGAAACAACAAAGAAAATTGCCCTTAGAATAAATGAATGAGCCCGTGCGGGGAAACCAACACAATGCAGTTTAAAGTTCAATTGTTTCTTGCAGTACATAGATCTCTTAGACTTGATGAATGACTTGCTGTTAAGTTTAGTGTCTTTCTTTGGTTGCGGATTGATTATTAATGGACTTTACTTGGGGAAAAGTCAATTAACTTCCAGTTATTTATACGAAGATTAACTTCGAAGCGCTCATCAAATGTGCTCCGTCTAATGTTTTCCCGAAATTCTGAGAAAATTGATAAATGATGGTTCTATCTTCATTATTTAATGTCGATTTTTACTAGTTAAAAGGGAAATTCTTGAAAAGATGATATATGAACAAAAGATTAACCTTACAAAAACAAATATAATGACAATGTAACGTTTTCTTTTTTTTGTAAATGAGTATTTTTTTATTACAATTGGAGACAAGTTTTCCGACACAATGTAACACAATGTGCTTTCAAACACATTTCGTGGCATATTTGTTCTAGCTTTATGAACTGAGACAGCTCCTTTTTACTATTCGAAGCGCAAATTATCTAAGTTATTAAAGTCATATATTATAATCCTTTTAACATATTGCATAATTTAAAAGGTGGTAGAAAAAAAAATAAAAGGAAGCATTTTAAATAATTAATTCGAAAATGTAAATACAAATATTTTAATTCTTTCTACTCGCCGCTTGAATAAATGAATCTAAAGCTTAAACTAAAGTTATTGTATCATATATAGTTGTATATCTTTTGTGCCGCAGAAAAATCTAGAGTAACCTTTATAAACATGAAGGACTTGAGATATGTTATTTTTATTCAAAGCAAAAAAAGTAATATAAATTCAAACAGTTGAAAAACATTGAATATTAGTGAGTATTTTTCAATTGTTGATATATATATATATATATATATATATATATATATATATATATATATATATATATATATATATATATATATATAAATAAATAACTAATAGTAATTTTTTTATAAAATTAATCAAATGCTAAATGTAGAATAATAAGGGAAAAATACGAAACATTTTAAACATATGGAACACATGTTCAATAGATTGTTTAAAATGAAAAGAAACACAGAATTAGAGGAAAATGGAACAAAGTACCAACGTGGCCAGCTTCTTCAGGGAATGTTAACCATATTGGCCAAAGTATGGATTTTCTTCATTGGCTCCATTCTGATTGTCTTAATGAAGCCACTACACCCCAAAGCCACACTAAAAATATAATATTAAATCCAAACTTGCTAAAATGCACAATTAAATTTATAGTAATCAAAATCAAATCCAGATCCAAATCCGCAAGAAATGCAAATAAATACTAAGTGTAAGCCAAATCCATAAATTTAAAGACTAAGTGTAAATGTACTATTGGCACTTCAAGCTTCTTATAAAACCTTCAAGGCTTCGGTGAGTCCTCTGTAGTTTTTAATTATGAGTTACTTCACGCTCTACTAGCCAAGTTGTGTCTAATCAAGTTAATTGGAATTTTATTATTTGTTAAAAAATTTTCCAGTCTTTTTATTAGTTTATTGATACTGTTAAAATTATAACATATATTATAATTCTATTAAGTTGATTGAAAATAACATTATTTACAAACTTTAATTGTAATAGTTGAGTTTCAAAAAATTAGCTTATTTACTTTCAAATTAAAATCTTTAGTTTTGTCATAAATATGAGTGTATGTATACAGTGAATAAAATATCCAAAAATTCAGTATTAAAATTATCGCTATTTATTTTAATTCTTCAGGATAGATGGTTTTGCAAATTTTATCAAATTCTAAAAAACTGAAAATTATGAAATCATTAACATATTTGTATGCAAAAGGCATCTGAATAATAAAAAAATTTTCATAATAATTTAAAAATAAATTAGCTAATAGGCTTGAGAATTTTAAACCTTGAGGGATAACATTAACTTGTGAATGAATTTTTTCTCCATAAAAAATATGATTATTGTAAATGCAAAATTTATAGAGATCTTTCCAAAAATTTGAATCAATATTTATTATTGAATTAAAATCAATAGAGTAAAACATAATAACATTAAACAATTTATAGAGTGGGATGCTAGTGAATAAATCTTTGAAATCATAGGAGGAAACATCATTAATATTATGAGAAGAAATAAATTCAATAATAAGTTTATCTTTTTTAGTTATCCATGTGTTTTGAGAATTAATAATATTATTTAAAATAATATTTAAATAATAAGAAAATAAATTTTTAAATTTATCTGCATAAGTGTTACATCCATATGTAATAAACCGAAATTTAACTAGATTTTTATGAAATTTTTAGGATAAACTGTAATATATGGAATATTAAAATTTATATTTTTAACTTATAGTTTTTTATGAAAAGCAAGAATAAAAGAACAACATTTAAAAAATTTATATTGAAATATGTATGGGTTTTGGTTGACAAAGGTAATAACGTCCACTAATAATTCATAGTTAAATGATGTTAAATGTGTTCATATCTATTAGATATTTTCTTGGCAATTTGCACACGACGTAACTACTTAAATTACCAGAGTTTTATCACGTATTTATGCGTTCTTCGCTGACAAGTTTGAATATAATCATAGTTCTGTGTTTAAGATAATCTTATAATTTCCCACATGGATTTTGAAATAGTTATAATTTTTTTTAACATTATAAATGGTTTAGTATAAATATCTACTTTGAGTACGAAAGTGCAAATTTTAAATTAATTTTCCGAATTCATTTTTTTATATTGAAGAGTTATTTTACAATTATTGTTGCTAAATTGAAGTCGAAATATGGAATAAAGACCAACATTTTTATTTGAAGAGAGTGGTAAAACAATTCAACAAATATACTAAGTTTGGATTTTACATATTGCTAGTAGAAATATTTCCAAACTTTTGTCAATATTTTTCAGAGACATCAATTTCTAATGCCTTAAATTTCTTAATATATTAAACAATTTTGGATGAAACAAAACAAAAAACATCTCATTGAATAATGCCTTTAACTAACGAAATTATTGAAATCATTAAAAAATTGATGATTTGGTATTCTCTTTCTCAAGAACATTCTCTAATTCTGGTGAACGATAAAAAGAATTTCACCTGTCTTTCTTTCATAGATCAACTTACTATTATTAATCCAATCTTATGATGTTGCTTACCTTTGTGGGTTTGTGGAACATTTTTATTTCCTATTTTAAAACTACAACTATATTCATAGAGTATCAAAACCAAAAACCTATGAATTTCTACGATTATGGAATATTTTATTTCATAGGGTAATTAGCAGAGATTGCATTCTTTTACATTAATATATTTAGCTCATTTTTTATCAGCAAATATTCATACTTAATTAAATCTAAAAAAATTTCTACTTAAAAATAATTAAATATGTAAAACATATCTATAAAAACAAAATCACATAAAATGTTATTAACTTTACAGCAACATTAATAGTGAAATATATAAAATTTAAAGTAAACTTGATATTAAATGTACCATCATTTTAACAATGGGCCATTATCATTTTAAACCATTAGAATCACACGGAATTTGCCCAAGATAAACGTAATCATACAACAGTGATGCAATTCCCTGAAAGAATTTAGATTTATCATTAGGTCAAATACATACATTTGAATAGAAATGAAAAATATAAAGTAGGATACAAAGTAAAGAAATAAGTAGAAAGCAATATATTTTGACGTATCCACGTCTGAATGTTTTTTGATTTATTGGACAGGTTTTTACTTTTGTCGGAATTTCGTCAGTCTTAAAAGAGCTTTATTTAATAAAGACTTCTTTGTTAACGAATTTTCTTAACATTTGTAACAGTTCTCTGCTTGCATAAAATTCTATTTGCTTGGTAGCGAGATGAATTTTTGAATATCTCTTGAATAGTTTTTGTTTTATTTATGAAAATGTTTTCAGTTTAACCTTTTGTGCCCTCCAAGAAGCTTTGAGGTCTAGATTATCCTAGAGTCACGATCTTGGCGAGGAATATAGTTCATGGCTACTAAAATCAAAACACATTACAATGGGACAGTAACTATCTAAAAGATACTCTATAATTACGATCTAGATTTGCAGTTCTGCGTAAGAAAAAAAATAATTTGTCCAATGATGTGATTATAAAAGTCTTGAATATTAATTCCCTTTTAACGCTCGTCTAAAGCACGCAGTTTCAAGGCGATGGGATCGAAACAATCAACCGCAATTGGAGAACTTCTGTGGCCTTCGATCAAAACACATTCTCTCCTGGAGACAAAAGTGCAACAAAAAGTAAATAAATACCTCTCGAGAACAAAAGGTTTGCATAAAAGGTCATTTCTGAAGTAGTATTTTCGAATAAACATTGGCTTTCCAAGCAAGTAAATAGCTTATTTTCTCCAGAGAGATTTCTTTGATATTTCGGGTTTCTTTAAAGTAATTTGTGCTACCGTCGCCGATTTGAACCGCTAATGTGATGTGGTAATGTTGGTTTGAGTGAGTGAATGGATTACAAGCACGGGGATTATTTTACCTATTTATTTTTAAATAAAGTAATATAAAAGTTTTCGTAAGCAGTGTATTCGATTGGTATTTTGGTTTCATATCATTTTTTTCCGAAAATGGCGCTTGAAATGGTTAATTGTTTCGCAATTTCCATTCAGTTGAAATTGAATATAAAGTTTATACAGTGTTTTTTTTTTCAAAAACTATTCAATAAGTTTGAATAAACACTTTTCTCTTAGTAAGACACTTTATCACAAATAACTTCATTTTCTTTCTGTTATTTTGGATGCTGGTGATATAGATATTATCTTCTGTTCTCTTTGTTTCTATGTTCGCTTAAAAACATTCACAAATACTCCAGAATGGATCGTAAAAGCGGAAATACTTGAAGTTTCATCAAGATTTAAAAAGATTTCCGTACGTGTATAAGTAGTTAAGATAAATTAGTAGGTTTAAGATGAATTAGAAATATTAATACTTTATTTTAAATATTCTCTCAATATTCTAATCATTATAAACACTAGTGACTGCGTACCCATCTCTCTGTGTAGTTGTCAATGACTGGGTATTGATAAATTTTTTAATTATTCTCGATACTTTAAATGATTTTTAAACATGAAACATTGTAAACACTATTAAAATATCATTTCCTGTGTAAAAATTGCTAAATAATGATAAAAAAAGTATTCTTGATATTTTAAATGTTTTTTACATTTTAAGCACAGTAAGTGATTACAATCATTACGCTTTTGAAAGTTTTTAAAAGCATAGTTAACTCTGGAAGGGAAAACTAAAATAAACAAATTACTGATTTTAGTGTATTTTGGCGTTCTTGCCGAATAAATATGAAAAAATAAATAAATAAATACAGAAAAATTTTAATTGTACCAAAACTTAACGTTATACTGTTTGTATTCCCTTATTATGATTAAATATATAGTTTTAAATTTTTATAATTTATATAACCACCCTTAATTATAGTTAATCAATAAAATATTTATGCAAATTACAAATTCAATATTTTAAACAGAATGATAATATAAAATTTATTATAAACATGAGATCCCCCTCAGAGAATATATTACAATCGAGAAATCAAAATTGACCCCACTTTTCTAAATACTTCTAATATAATAATACATAATTGTATTTTTATATTTTGTCAATTTATTTTGCTTAAAATCATGTTAATAATTACCATTAAATATTTTTATGTTATTAATGTCATCCCCACATATATTTAAATAAGTATTAAATTTAGTTTAGAAACAAATTTTAATTCAGTATTCAATTTTAAGTCATTAAAATGAGTAAAAATGATAGCATATAAAAGTTAAACGTATGCAAAATTAGCTAAGGATATCTTGTTGGTATCATTAATTTTGGCGATGGATCACTCTTCAGCGGTAAGAATGGATATGGTAATATCTCCACTTTATATATATATATATATATATATATATATATATATATATATATATATATATATATATATATATATATATATATATATATATATATATATATATATATATATATATATATATATATATATAATTAGAAACATTTCAAAATGCTGAGATGCTTCAATTTTTAAATAGGGAACATTTAATTTTATCTATGGAAAAAACGTTATTTAAAATATCAAACGTTTCCCATTTTTATTGATTATTTTTTGCAATTTTAATCAAGAAGTGACCAATTTTTTTTACTTTTATAATAATAACAGAGTAATCATAAATAAGATTCATTCTCAATTTTTAAGTATTCTCTATAATATAAACGCATTAAAAACACTGATGATGCATCTTTGTTTATACTATCAGAGACCAGGTAGAGAGTAATTATAAATATCTCATACTTAATTATTCAATCTCATACTATTAACTATTATTATGTATGCTATATATATATATGTATGTATGTTTCTACCTTACATAGAAAAATAAAAAATATTAATATTAAATGTTCCTTACATTTATTCTATGTGTTTACTGCGTTCTAATCTTCATGAATACTGATAATCAATTATCTACTAATTATTTCTGATGTTTGTGAACTTTCATAAATATAAAATTCATTCTCTCCATATTTTAAACTTTCTCTACATTTTAAGCATTGTAAAATTCGTTGAACTATTAATGTTTAACCTGATTGGGAAAATATTGCATATTGATATATGATAAACATTTTAAAAATTTTAAATATTCTCTTAATCTATACAACAATTGTAGATATTGATTATCAAAATTCTTTTAATTACATAGTTTATAAATAATGTAATGATATATAAACAATCACTCTCACTATTTTAAATATTCTATAGATTTAAAACATTAAAAATATTGGTGAACATTGGAACTTTATTTAGATAGATACTGATCAATTAATGCAATTTAAAAGTTTTTGCAATATAAAAGCCACTGACACTCCGGAAAATTCCTCTCTCTCCTTGAAGATATGTAAGGGATTTGATGGGGCTAGTGGAAAAGCGTGAGAATCGTCTGTTTTTTTCCTCGAAATTTTAAGCTAGTGATAACAATGGGGTCTTCTTCTAAAGTACCAAGGGTGTTCAGGTTGTTTGGGTTTTATGGCACAGTGTTCAAAAAGGACAAGCTGCTAAGGGTGTTCAGGAAGGACTGTCCAAAGTGCTTTTAAGATTAAAGAGATTCGTGTGTAAATCAATTTCCTCAATCAAATATATGAATTACACTGAAAATAAATCGAATGGAATCTTTATTGCTGGAAAACTATTTTTAAACTAAGTTATAAAATATTGAATTCAAAATAGTTTTCTTCCAGGTTTCATTTCAAAGGATTTTAGAGTGGTGACGTATTGGGAAAGGCGGAAACGCATTAGCTGAAGAAGGGAAAAATAATTTTTCAAAAAGTGAAATAAATATTGACTATTTTTAAATAATTTACACAGAGAGAATTTAGAAAAAAATCAAATCATCTGTTGCAAAAATTTTTCTCTATTTCTGGCATTAATGCCTAAATGACAATTTATGGAAAAAAAAAAAAGAAAAACAGAATTTTTACTTGAATTGTGAAGAGTTCAGAAAAGTAATATTACCTCACGACATAAAGAATTTTGCACGGAATTAAGAGCATTTATTAGATTTTTAATTAAATTAATTTTAAATGATGTATCAAAATTTCAAACGGATGTTTACTTTTCATTTTAAGTTGGCCTGAGATATATCTTTCTCTCAACTCTGTGCAGCAGTTCCAAATTCATTCCTGATAAAATGTTAATGGACAAAAACAAAATTAGGATTTTGATTATATGGATATTATGTATTTAAGAAGCTATAACAAAAAATCGTAACATTTCTCAAAGCAAATTCTTTTCAAAATAAAAATAAATTAAATATGCACATTGAAATTTCTTTCTAAATGTAAACTTTCCACTTTTTTATGTGATTCAAAATATGAAATAAAACAATTCAAAATATGAACAAAACAGAATTATTTTCTTCAAATATTACTATGAATTTTCAGTTTAGGATAAATGTTAATTCTTAACGGATAAAATGGAAATTGTGTGTTCTGATAATTATAAATTTGTGGTTCTATATTTAAAAATAACGCTATGTTCACTGCTTACTAATAATGAACTATAAAACTTTATAAAATAAGAAGATAATTTTTTAAAATAATTATTAAATTATATTAAATTACAAATTTTAATAACTGAATAGAATTCTAACATTTCATCTCAAAAGTTGTAACGAATAATTTAAATTACGTAAGATGGTCAATAATTTATTGATTTTGGTAATCGAAGCAGGTTATTTTATTTCCAAAATAATTACATTTTAGAAAAGAAATAAAACTTTTTTAAACAAAAATAATTCTTACCCATTTGCAAATAACATTTTAAATTTTAAATTATTTGCCTAAGTAAAAAAGGAAAAAAATGTTTGAATTTTAAAGATTTAATGAAAAGTATTTATTGTTTGGATATCAAAATAAAGATTTGAATAATGCGTTCACCATTTAAACTAAAATGTGATAAATACTCAACTTAAGTATTCATTGAAATTTTATATAAATATTTTTAGAATTAGTTAAAATATATCAGAATATATTATGATTATACATATATTTATCTGTGGATTCGTATACACATATATTTAAACAACTGCACCAAATATACTATATAGTTATTTTGTTCCATGTAATACTGACCAACAAAAAGGATATGTAGTTTTTGTTTTCTTTTTACTTCATTATTTACAAGAGTATACATTTTAAATAATTCTATTCTTCTTGAATAAAACAGACTAAGTCTTTTCGTAATTACCATATTGATGGTTATTTAAAAGCATTGCTAAGCTTTATGGAATGATATTAAAAGAAACATATCACTCTATTTAAATTAGTTTCATTAAAGTACATCAAACAATTATAAAAACTTTCTATTTTTTTTACATATAATGAATTCAGGTTTTATTGCATTCCTTACAAATAATCGTCGCGTGCCATTCCATTTAGAAAATTACTTTTTCCAATATTATATAAATGCTGTAAGATAAGGAGCAATAAAATAGTACCTATCTTTTTTTTAAAAAAAGAAAAAGAAAAAAAGAAGTTGGTTGTTATAGGGCCCGCTCTATTAATGTCGGGTTGAATTAAAAAGATGAGGAGCATTTGGCTCTTTTTACTTTGGGTGATTAATATGAGCGCTATGGGTTGCACCGTAAACACAGTTTTAACCGCGAGTTTTAGTCTCTTCCTCTCCCCTTTAGCATTTTTCTCGTTTACTCTGTTCTCGATCTGCAAAATGGCTTAGGTGTTTTCGAGCTGCTGAAAAATCAACGCGCCTTATTGTTAAAGGCGCCGGTTTTTCGGAAAGTGGGGTTTTCCACTCATTAAATTTGTACAGATCAAGTGAGCTGAACTTGGAAAAGAGATTTAACAATTTTCTTCTTGGCCTACTGAAAATTAAATTATGTGAGCAGAGATTAAATGTCGTTTGACTAAATATTCTTAATTTTAAATCGATTTGTTTCAGCAGATTGATTTTTTGTTTGTTCAATTAAGCGTTTTTTTTTCATTTAAAATAGTCAAGAATGATAAAATTACAAAAAGAACTTATATATATATATATATATATATATATATATATATATATATATATATATATATATATATATATATATATAAGAGAGAGAGAAAGAGAACAAAAGTTTGTGAAATTTATGATGAAATAACATGAAATAATGAAATATAATTTTATTATTTTAGAAAATTTAGAGAATTATAAATATTTTTAGTTTTTCCGACAAAATATACTCTACGTTTTATACAATTTATGATAATGCATTGTTAATTATACTGCAATGAAATTTAAGAGTAACGAATAAATTTTAATGATTTTATCAAATTTATTCTAATGAGACCTTATGAAATAATAAATATTTGGAATAATTTAATTTAGCTCGTATTGGGTAAAGTGTTTGAAATGTATTTAGATATATTTTAGGCAGGAAATTAACGTTTACTTTTTTTATAAGCAAATAAATTTATCCAGGTGAGTTATTTTTGTTAATTTTCATTTTGAACTAAATTTAGAACACATTGAACGATTGGAATTATATTTGAAATTCCGATGATAGATTTTATTTTTCTTGAGTGGATTTGTAAGTAACTTTAAGATGATTACATTTGAAAATATATGAAATATTTATTATTTTGTTGCATTTGTGTCTGACTGGTTAGGTAATTATTACTGATTATTGCATTACACTCTTCCGACATTCTAATTTGATTGGATGTAGCTGTTAGTAACAGGCAATTGCATTATAATTTTAAACTCATGGTCAAGTGACGAAATCATAACCTGAGTTTGAACAACCCTCTAAACATCGCACATATGGAGTTGGTTACCTGTTTTTATACTGAATAAAGACATTAAACTTTGGCAATCGCATTATTTATATGTGTAATTTTCTGCCAAGATTAAAAGTTGAAGCCAGCGCATTTGATTTATCATCCTCCTTCATATACTTCAGTATCACAGCATTGCCGGTTGAATAGACCCTGTAAATGTGTAGCTATTATCAACCTTCTTAATCTGATTATTCTGCATTGAATATGCTATCATCCAAATTTGATAACTATCCCCAGTTCAATTAGGTTATCATAACATCGAAAGGGAGAATTTAGTTAGGTTATTAAAACAGATTTCTACTAAATTAAGACTTCAGTTATGAAATCAATACTGAAAATATCATCCTTTTTTCTAAAACTACACAACGTAGCAATGGGTAATTGATTATAAGTTTTCATCTTATCTATCTACTTATATATATATATATATATATATATATATATATATATATATATATATATATATATATATATATATATATATATATATATATATATATGTATGTATGTATGTATGTATGTATATATATATACGATAATGTATCTCATAGTAACATATTTCTTAATCGAAATTTGATTGTAGGAATATGTTATAAATAGCATTTACCAAGGTTCCTGTGAATATTTGGAATATCATTTTTTATAATTTCTAGTAAAATTTCACTGAAAGTAAATTTTCTTTATGGATGATAATTAAAAGCTTTAAAATTATCCTTCTGTTTTAATAAGTTTTTGTCTTCGTGGAAAGCAACATTACTTTTTTTTATTTTCCGCTTTCTTTTTTTTTATTAAAAAAGGCAATTTTTTATCTACTTAAGAAAACAGTTTTTCCCGATTAAGATTTCAAAAATTACGACTAGAAGAAAAAGACATGTCAGTAATTTTATTATATCTTAATTTTTTTCAAGAATTTGTGTAATTCTAAGTATCGAAATAATACGGTCAAAGAATAGTTTTGAATTGAATTGAATTGCTTTCTTCCAATTTCTTACATTATAAATAATGAGAGTTTTTTCGATTTAATTTGCTTATGATATATTTTTATAGTGGCCTCACAAAGTTCGTTTTACCATTTAAGCGTTGTCAGAAGTATTAATATCATGAACTTTTGTAAAATCGTTCTTTAGTAATCAGAAATTCCATCATAATGAACAGTACAAAACATTAATTTATATCATAAATGACATTTTATATAATGTTTTCTTTTTAATTAATTTTACAATACAAGGTTTCCTTTATAATAAATTTTCGATCAATCTTAACAATTTCAATATAATCAATTTCATGATTTTGTACAATATTTTACTTTCAATCTGATATTACCATATAAAAATCCTCGATTCAATGGATAAAACTCTTTGTTTTAACGATAATTTATAAATCATTTCATATCATTGAAAATTTGATACAGTTAGCCAATCATGAACTCCAGGATTTTTTCTAAATGGATTTAATAGTATTTTTCCAAATATTTTATTAAAAGTTTTTACAGCCGTAGAATTATATGAAATATATGAAAAAAATATTATTTTAATGTACTTTTGATGCAAAGAACGTATCTTAATAGATATTTTAATTTCATTCCTAAAAGAAGCTAAAAAAAACTAATTAAATATTTTATTGACAACTCTTACTTTCATATAATCTCTGGAGATTTATTAAAAGATATTTCAACAAACTTAAAGTTAAAAGAATCTATTTTAGCGAACTCAGAGAAACGGAATTCAAAAGCATTTTCTAAAATATTTTATTACCAGCTTCTACAGCCATAGGATCTCTGGAAATTTTTCAATTGACTCAACAATTCGCTTTCTCCTTTTACTGGTGCATGGCCCCCACGAAGTCAACGAGCGCTAATATACTTAATGCTTTATTCTCGAAGCTACACTCACAACACCTGCGCATAAAAAAATTCCCAAGGGACGGGAACCCGGGACTTTGCATCAGGTAAATTAAACTGCGCTCGTATATCGTTATACCTGGCAGAAGGGGAGGGAAGTATAACAGGGGTTACTCTTAACAGAATCATTTCACCTTCTTTGGGAGGGAGGGGGGTAGAAAAGACCGACGGGGGTTTCGGTCTAGTGAAGTGGAACACCATGCGGTTGGGATCCACACGCGTCTCTATTGTTGCACCACCACGCGGTGCCCATTTAATGGATGAGTTGATTTCACTGTCAACCGCAGCAGCCGATTGTTGTAGTTTACCGTTTGCGTTTTCGCCTGGATTCTTCACTTTCTGCTGTTTTTATCCTTTTTTTAACAAATGAAATGTGTTGGATGTGTATTTTTGAACATAATTGGTGACAATGGATTTTTTTAACCATATTTGCGCAATATTTTTACGCATCTAGAAAACGTTTTATTGTTAAATGTGTTTTATAAATGTTATTAAAAAAAGAAATATATATATAAGTCTGAATATTAGATGGATTCTTATTAAAAATATGCGTTGCATATGAGAATAATTTTCAGTCATGAATTGGTAATAAAATACTGATATTCGAAGAAAGCTTTAAAATTAGACAGCGAATCATTGATTGGAGCCGCAGTTGTAATGTTGTAATCAGTTAATTACATAGTTGTCACTTCAATAGTAATGCAGTAACAGTAATATATATAGTATATATGCAATAGCTATGGCTTCTGTATACATAGAAAAATTATTGTTGCTCAAAACAAAGAGTTAAAGTTGCACAAAATAATGAAGGAAATATACTTAACATAGAAAAATAAATATGGCATAAAATTTGTGAATGCCATTCATTAGAGATAAAAAAAATGGGAAAAGTGTGCATATATCAGGAAAAAGTTATTCTGAAAGGTTAAGGAAACCGCGTGTTACAACTTTTAATTGTAAAACAATTTACTACGTGATATTATAAGCAATTATTGTGTTAATGTGTCACAAGTGAAACTTTGATGCTTCCAATTGCACTCGTATTAATGTAGGAAAATGATAAAATCGGAAAGTCAGGATTTGGGGAAAGCATGCAATTCATCTTTGTTTAACAGTGGTTAAAAATCCTCAACAAACCACCAAAAATTTGGTCTTACGTTTGATCGTAATGAGTCCACCATCACAAGTAGATACTCACCAGGAAATATTGATCACAAGCTAGAGAACTTAAAATTCGTATTACTTTCGTAAATACTGGTATTTTAGAGGTGTTCAAATCTAGAACCGATATTTTTGTAACTTTATGAAAATTACATGGAATATTACAGTTGAAACATGATTTTTCATTAGAATATATTGTTTTAAGTTGAAGATTGTTAACAAAACTGCAACTTCATCAGGATTTCAACCGAAGTTTTTAAGTCTCGTGTTTTACTGCAATAAAACAAGTTGCTTGGAAATAAATTGAAATTTGCATTGTAGTGCACAGGATAATCAATCACGTAGAGCTTTTTATTAATTTTTCTACCATCATGCATACCCTTGTGTCAAATATCAAGATATGAAACAAAATATGTCTAATGACATGATCTTTAAATCAAATGTCATAAAATCTCAACTTTATTTCTATTAAAAAATGGCAAACCTCTCAGATAGCCAGCATTCTCGTATAGCGCTTATCAAATTCATTTTATGTATTTTACTAGAAAAAATACCTAATATTTAATAGTTCTTAATAATAGTAACTAATTCTTATTACATAAAATTAGAAAAATCATTTTTTATGGGACTGATTTAAAATTAGAAAAAATGTAGCAATTTTCCTAATTTGGACAATTTGTAGGATTTATAATTTAAATTTGAACACAGTATACTAAAATTATTATATAGGAACCCGTTTATAGGGTAGGCAACCATTCACACAATTCATTCACACAAAGAAAGGATAGACAGATAGAGAAAGTGCATCCATGCCCGAACTGAGATTCGAACCCAGCGCCTTCCTATCCGCAGGCAGGCAATCTGATCACTAGATAGGGCTGGTGGCTTACTAAGAAATTCTGACATTATATGATGTTCCCGATTACTTCGAGGAATGGAGTTCTACTTCGTAAAAATGATTTTTTATAATATTTTTTGTACTATTTTATATTATCTCTGAATTACCTTGAAAAATTAAAGCTGTAATTAGTTTCAGCTTTGTGAAACATTTAACTATTTTCAGTAGTTTGGATGCTCAAAATATTAAATAAAAATAACTGCTAAGGAATGCTACAATTTGCAATATTTAGAAACCATTTAAGTAAAAAATATTAGTGTTTATCTTTTGTATATATTTTTAAGATATATCTTTTGTATATAAGCAGGATATTCTTCCCTTTGTTTTGAGATATACTAGACAATAAGGAAACTAAGTAATACACAATTCCTAATTTAATAATCAAAACGTGATAAAAATTAGTTTATTATACACATACATATATAAGTATTTGTATATACATCCAACTTTTATTAATTTTTTTCAGAATATCAGTATTCAGGATACTCGAATTGAAATTATTTCAGACTGGGTCGGTAATTATTTCTCCATCACCCTTTGCCTATGAATGCTGTTGCATGTCCTACTGTTTAATGAATGTTTGCCTTTTTTCCTCAGCCGGATAATTACGCTTGTATTCATTCTGCCTTCGCGGCTGTCATCAGCTTTTCAACCGAGAGCTATCATCAGTTGATCAGCGAGTGACAGGTGATCGCATGTGATTACACAATCGATATATCGCCGCGAACAAACCGGTCTTTTACATATCCAATGAGCTTGCTTATGATTCTGTATCTGGTCGCAAGACGGTAACTGAAAAAAATTGGTAATGAAAGAATACTTGGAGTTTGTGGGATGTGTCTCAGTTGGCGACTTCATCGCCAAAGCAAATTTGTTTTATAGATATTGGGAATTAAATACATAAATTAAAATCAATGTTGATTTTAAGTAAAAGATAACTAAATTTTAGTTTTTATATTATTAAATTTGCGACATAATTTTTGTATAATGAATAATGTTTCCTATTAAGTATGTAGTTTAGGATTTGTAAGTTCCTGACTTCTCATCATAAGAAGAAGGCCGTCAAAAGAAGTTTACAGGTTATTGACGAATTTGTTTATCTCTATAATGACAAATTTATACATAATTTGTTTATCTCTATAATTTGAAATCTCTATAATGACAAAATTGTATATATTACCAAGGCCGAGATATTGGCACATGGAGTAATTTAACTTGACTTGTAATGGACACAACACCAACCAATCATTGACAAATTTCCCTTTCAGGGAAATCTGTATAATGACAAAATTGTACACATTACCAAGGCCGTGATTTTGGCACATGAATTAATTTGACTTGACTTCAAATGGACAATACATCAACCAACCAACCATGCAGTTTATGATATCACGCTGTTCATCACAATGAGAAAATGTTTCAAGTTAGTTTTAGACATAAAATATTATATTAATTTTTTCCTTCTTCTTAAAATAATCATGCACTTATTAATGTAACAAAATTTTCAGATATTATCAGAAAGAATAATTTAATCATAAATTTGGTACCTACAAAATGCTTAGTTTTGTAAAATCATGTAAATTATACAAATATGCAATACTCACATTTTCCTTTCATTGAAAAGCTTTTGGATTCAGATCCGAATATAGGTATTTGCAGTGAATGGTTCAGAATCTGTTTTGAACCATTGATCTTAGTTCAATTAACTCTCTTGAGAGTGAAAATTGATTAAATCTTAAATTATTAAATTTCTTTAATCTTCTATTTAAACTGAAAGTTAAAAATTTTTCCTGCATTTATTCTATATTCCAGCTATTTCAGTAATAGAAATATAAGTTTTGTTATCTTTTACTTACTTAATGATTATGAAATTTCCTAATTAAAAGAAATCGTTTTGTTTATGTGTTACAGAATGTAAAACAAAAATGACCACACAGTTACGAAAAAATGACTTCACGATTTTTTATTAGGATAATATAATTAAACGAAACTATTTGGAACAACTATCTTTATCTGCATATTAATTATTTAAATTAACATTAGTTTTACATCTGAAAATGCTGTAAAATTAATGTTAAATTAAAAAACTACTTATACACTTAATATATTAAGTAATAGAATTTATTTTTTAAAAAATTTAATACGAAGTATCTTAAGAATTGAGAATTCTTAGCTTATAATACAGTTTAAATATTGTAAGTTAATTAAATATTATAAGCTTATAAAAGTTTATAATATTAAAATTGTATAGGTTGAGATTATAGCTATGTGCTTAAATATATAACTAGTTATAAGCAACTAAAATTTAATTTGTTAATAAACTTCAGAGCAATAAAATTGATAAAAATAAACTTGAGAGCAAACACAAAATGTCTTACAGATAGTCCTTTTCTATTTTACTAAATGATTCATAATGCCGATGAAGTGATTTTCTTAAACAAGTCTCAAAGTGATGACATTTTTTCCAACGCTTTGGCGACCAAATAAACATAATGAATGGTGCTTAAATGGAGAAATTACAACCTTTCACCTTCAGGCACTTATCAGTGGCCAGTGAACCAAAAAAGTCGTGATAAATGACACCTATACCTGAAACTAGACACTTCTCTGCATGCTTTTTATTCTTTCTTTCTTTTCTTTTTTTATCAATGTAAACATCTAAATGTCTGCCGCTGTAATTCTGAGCATTCCATGTGTCATGAGAAAAATATTTGCAGTTTGTGTCACATTTCGTTGTTGATGTCAACCTATTCATTTTGTCACCCTTACCAAGTTCTTCGCATTTAGAAATGGTAGTAATGTAAGTTTCTGTGTGACTGATCTTTTTATTCCATGATCTTTTAAACTATTCAGACCATTAGATTAATTAGGAATGTTTCGCAAGATGTGATTGAGAATTCTGGAATGGTATTCACACGTATTTTGTTTCATGTCGGTTTCGGGTATTTGCATAAGCGGTCGTGACAGTTTTCTTCAAAAGTAGTAAATCTTATATCCTTTTGTTAATAATTTACATGAAATTGTGAGAATTTCGTCACTGAAAAAACGGCATGTAAGCTTTGTATATTAGTACTAATGTTTATGGATATGACATTTTTTTCAAATAAATATTTAAAACCTTTCAATTAAGAAGGTCAATTTTTCACATCGCATATAAATCGGAAGAGAAGTTTTAGATAAATATTTATTTAACTATGCTTTTAATGAATATTACGTTTTAAAACATCAAATCATGATACCATTTTATAAAAAATAGTAACTTAAGGAAATTTCCAAGCAATTTTGATAATATTTATCATAAAGTGGTTATTGCTTTGCTTTCAGTTCAGATCATGATTGCGTCAATTCATTACAATTCTCATTGATTTAAAATATTCATGAGGTCAGATAACGTTCCATCTACGTCACACATAATTAGTTTCGCAATTATTACGGTGAATTAAGACGGCGTCGTAAATCCAACTTGTTGACGAATTTGCTGCTTGCCTTCAAATCGCATTCCTCGAGAGGCAGCATACAAGGCGAAAGCCACCATCGATTGTCTCAGAATGTTGTCGAAGTAATAAAACGATTTTTTTATATAAGGATTAAAGCATCGGTTTGAGAAGCCGTTTTCCATTGATTCAAGCCATTTACACGTTGACAATAGCTTAGAAGAAAGAGCAAGATGAAAAAGACAAGACAAAACATCCACTTAATAGTTAGTTTAAATTGGCAAAGACGATTTAAACTTTTAAAATTTTATTAATTGAATTTTAAATTAATAATTGCCATATTTGTAAGCACTCTCTTTTAAATCTTAAAAATAATGCCTTACTCACGCCAACATTACAAATTTTGTCGTTATTTATTTATTTATTTTTTTGTAAATGTATATTTTGAAAATAATTGTTCGGTAATATCAATAATAAGAAATTCTTTTAAATAAATATAAAAGTTATTTATAAACATATATAAAAAATATTACCTGTATCGAAAATTTTAATAAAAAAATTCTTCATGTATTAAGCTCTTTTTTTAATTTTTACTATGAATAAGTTAAAAAATTCTCGATATTCTGTTCAATTAAAAAAACTACACAAACACTATTATGTTAAACTTTTATATAAGATAAAGAAAAATGTTTGTGCCATTTTCGCATTGCCTTTGAATAAAGTGAGAATAAGTAGTTAAATTAGAGTGTAACTTGGTTGAGACATTAATTACTCAAGAGTAGGAATATTAGTAGTCATAAAAGCAGGTCCACAGCGCACATTCATCAATTATAATTCACACAGTTGCGAAGAAAAATGTATGTTAGGTAAGAAAGAGATCGTTGTTTGCTTTACGACTTCACAGTATGGTTGCTGCTACATCAAGCTTCAAAATATGTCAAGTGTTTGGGGATAGTACTGTATGTACGGCAATTCATTTTTGTCATAAATTTAGCTCGCTACATTTGTTCCTCTGTGATAAAACTGATATCTGGTGAACTAGTCGTCTAATGATTTGCTGTGAATTGCTAAAAATGGGCCAAAAGGTCACAGCAGACATGTACTCGCAGCAATTAGAACGTATGCAATAGTCGTTGCGACAGAAGGAGCAGCACAGCAACGATGTACTGTTTTTGGTCGATAATGCGAGGTGACCAGGAATGCCAACAGCAATTTGGTTGGGAGATTTTGTGTAGTCCTCATCATTCACCTGACCTTTCACTATCAGATTATCATCTCTTCAATTTCCTGCATAATCATCTTCGTGGAAAATCCTTCACCAATAAAGCCGACTTGCACCAAGCAATCACGGTCTTCTTTGCGTCTGTTGTTGTTGTTGTGGCTTATCCTCCTTTTGTCTGACGAAGTCAGACAAGATCCATAAGATCACTGATCCGAAGAAAATCTGATACAAAAAGGGGGTAAGAATAAAGGTCCTTCTTGGTGAGCCCCATGCAGTCAAGAACATATTCAGGGGAGGCTTGTTGGGCTCGGCATTTGGTGCATAATGAGTAGGTCCTCTTCCCCTCTAAAAATGAGAGACTTTTTGTGTGGCCGCTTTTGAGTCTTGTTATTGCAGTTCGGGTGGCTCTGTCACAGTTGAGACTGAATGATGATCCAGGTTCGCTGCTCCCATACCAGTGGTGCCTGGGTGGGTTTCTCCATTGCTTCGAAATAGCACAAACGACTTTGGAATGAAGTTCTGCAAAGGTTAGGGCTGTGTGAGAAGGTGGAGAATGGCTGCAGCCCTGTTTGGCTAAGTGATCCGCTTGCTCATTGCCATAGATGTCAACGTTGGATGGAATCCACTGTAAGTGAACATCGTGTAGCTTGGAGATATCTTTTAGCTGAAGAAGGATAGAAATGCTGATTTTATCTCCAAGTGTGAACAAGTTTTGAAGGTGGTGAAGGGCGCTGCCACTGTCAGAAAGAATCCAGAGGTCTCCGAAGTCACATTCATTGCGAATAGTCTGAAGACCGTGTTCTATTGCTATGAGTTCACTTTTAAAAATAGAGGAAGAATCAGGGTTACGGAGAAAGTAGGATAGTTTTTCTCCTGGTTTCTTAATGTCTTTGCCTCTGAAACCCCCAAGTTTAACTGCAAGGGGATTGCGCAACTGGAGACACGTTCACAGATGATGCTGGATGCCGATTGTGATTACTTTGAGGACTAACAATAGGCTACACTTTGTTAGTCCTCAAAGTGTTTGTTCTTTTGAGTCATTAAAAATGGCAATAATTTTCTTTTTTACCTTGTACAAAGCAAGAAAAGAATATTGGATAAGGTCACGTAATTCATTTTACCATTAGTTTAAGGAAAAAATTGTCTTGAAATGAATTTTCAATATAATGAAGAGAACTATCTGATAAAGTTTATATCCTATCTGTCAGACATGAAGTTTGTAATAATGTTAGTTTATAATCTCTCTTTTTTAAATAAAAAAACGTTTAATATGAGAGTCAAATATTGGTTATCCCATGAATTTCACACTAAAGTTTGCTTATAATCCATTTATTATTTCAGTCCGTTAACAAAGCTTCATGATATCATTCTTCCCGATTTAACTTTTGCTTAAAATTAGCAAAGTATAGAAATTATTTTTAAATTAAATAAATTTCAATTTGTGGTTGCCTAAAAAAGTTGATCCTAACATTCTTTTAAAATAAAGATTTTAATATAATGATCTTTCAAAACTGGGATCAAACCTTCGTGATCCCATGTTGTTCGCATTAATAAATTTTTATAATTCATAGTAATAAAATTTCAATACAAAAGATAAAGACAGTTTATCTTATAAATTTCATGTTAACTTTTAGACAAAATTCAAGTCATATCGAAATCCACAATTCCAGTCATACTAAAATTTCTATTTGAGGATTCTCGTTTTTCCAGTACTGGATTCTCTAATATTAGTTTTTAATTGTGGTAATAACAAACTTCAACCATCATATTCATGGCTAGTTAGATTATTATAACATCATTACACTAATTATATATATCTTAGAAGATATATTGAAACCTTTATGATGACATGTAATTATTTTAATTTGGATATCTGTGCAGAAAGCTATGAAAAATTAGAATTTAAAGACAATGCTGTCTAATTTTTATGAATTTAAAATTTAATAGTAAGCCGATATAAAATTGAAGTATTAATAAACGCTATACATATTGAAAGTTTTGGTATTAGAAAACAACTAAATATAATGATAAATGTTTTAATTTTTTCATATAAGCTATTGTGGTTTTCTGCTTTTAAATTATCAGCCAATAAAACTTAATTTTTCATATTTTAAATTTTATGCATATAATTTCATTCTTAATATATTTAAATTATTCTAAAATATGAGAAATTTCAGGAGTTTACGAAGAATATATGTGGAAAATACCTATAATGATGGATGATAACTATAAGATTGTTATTTATACGAATAAATTAAAGGAATGTACAAAAAAACATATAAACCAAAAAATAAAAAAATTTATATAATACTTTTCTTAGTATATTATTGAATATTTTAATTGTGTGACTAACAAGATATAAAATACAGTATTTCATTTCTTAAGCAATATTTTATAATTTTTGTTCATTAATGAATTTGCAGTTTTTCATAATCCTAGTTGAAAATCCTTTATTTAGAACTTCATACAAATAATATTTTTTAAGATGAACATATTTTTTTCAGTCAATATATTATTGGAGATATCGTTCCTTTAAATAATACTTATTTGTATATTTTTTACCCGTAGAAGTTATTTCATTCGTTTGAAAATACTTGCAAATAATATTCAGTTCATTGGTAAAATATCTTAAAATACTCTTTTATTCGTCAAATTGTACACTGGCTTCCAAACATTTAAAACAATATGTGTTTCGAAAACCACCATGAAAAAAATTAAAAATAAAATTTATAGTTTATGTAAATGATAAAAATGAACTTATGTTAATTTATGTGAAAACACTAGTTACTTTTTTTTTGGATAGAAAAGAACAGATATATGTGAGTGAGAGCAAAATAGGTATACATAAGGATTTCATAATTACGTTTGTAACTTATTTTGATCTTGAACTTTTGTTAGCAGATACACGTTCGTCAATAGGGTTCCGCTATGTCTGAGAAAAGACGTTTGTCAATTCAGTCGGTCGGATGGATGGGAATGGGAATGTCCTACGCTGATGCTGCTAAGCACCTTATTGTGTTTCGTAGTGTGTTTCTAAAATTAATATCAGACCCCAAAACATTTCTGGCCCAAAAGACATTCTACGCGAACAACGAGCTACAACACCTGCAAAAGACTGTTTTATAGCTATTTCAGCCCGAAGCCCAAGAAGCATATCTGTACCACATCTTGTTGCAAACCACACTGTAACATAAGGGAGAAGAATATCCGCTAGTACTGTGCGAAGGTTTCTTCACCATGCAGGTCTCTATGCAAGGCGACAAGATGTGAGTACCTCCCTCACTGGACGACAGAGAAGGCCCTGCATTTCTTGGGTAATATTTCCTGAACCAGAGTACGATGTGTGTGGTGGGCTTCTGTACTTTTTACAGATGAGTTCAGGTTCATACGAAAGAGCGGTTTAGGACTTGTGCTAATCTGGAGGGAACAAAGCAGTAGATACCATCATTCCAATATTTGGGAAAACACAGTTACGGTGGTAGTGTAATAATATTTTGGGCAAGGATCTCACTTTATGGTCATACTGGTAGCCTAGTGGTTAGGGTATCGGCCTTCCATCCAGAAGTGTGGGGTTCAATTCCCAATACCACCAAAGATTCACCGAGTACATGTGATATACGTGCTCGTTAAGTCTGTGGAATCAAAAATCCTGTGGTCGGTCGTTGAGCAGTTACCATTGGTGCAATGGTCTGGAGAAATTTACTCCCCATTCAGATCAATGCCAAAATTGAGGGAGTAGATCCTCTGGTACTGCTATCTATCGAAGGATTTAAATAGAGCAAAGTCGTACTTTCTCCTTCATGGTGCTCTGATTAAACGAAAGACGCTTCCAATTGACTTAAATTCGCATAGCCAAGGCATAGCGAGCTTGGCTTGTCCAAGTGTCATTTGTTACAACAACAACACTGTGAGTAGTGTGAGATATTGGGATGTGATCAGCTTATTCCGTGTCTGGTCTTCGCTTCCCATTTCGGTAATCGGCAATTTAATTGACAGCTTGGAATGTCCATGCATTCAAGCTAGGATTGACCACATCCCTTAATAATACTTCTTTTTGTTATGTTTCTATAACATTTTTTATCTCATAAAACTGTAATTATTTATTTTTACAAAAATGGGATTTCCTTGAAATTGATAATTTTTTTTGTGGAAATCATTTATGTATTTTTCTTATGTAAACTTCTATGTATGTTGCAATCAATTCATATCTATTTTGTACATATGTTATCTAAATTTGGTGTTTCTACATTCATTCATTTGCAAATCAAGCGCAGAAAAAATTATTGTTCCTTAACTTTTGGAGATCAGTGTTCTTGTGAATAACGTTCTGTTCATGTATGTAGTATTTGAAGTTAATATTTTACTCGTATCATAGTAGTACTTGCAAATGATGTATTGTTTGTGAAGGAAGACAGTTGCAGATAAAGTGTTCTTCATAGATATAGCAAACATTATCTGCAGATATTATATTTGTACTTTTAATTAACATAACATCAAATAAGCTCATTAATTATTTTCTAATAACTGACGAATTCAAATTAAATAATCTCCTTTTCAAAAATACAAAAATATTACAAAATATTTCCTTCAAGTTAAAATATAATGTCAGCTTCAGAATTACATACATCATGATAGCGTGAATGTAATTTAAATATAATTGTTAATTAAAATAGATGCATGCAACCATATTAAGTAAATTTTTATTTATCATTATTTACTTACATTTCCAAATGCTGACGAATTATTGAAATAATTTTAATTCATTGATTTCCTTTGTAGGAAATAATTTAAATTTCTTTCACTCAAATTGAATATAATGAATAATCGGGTAAGATATGTATTTATTAATTTTTCACCTTATTTTATTAGAGAGAAATTTGATTGTACAATTTCAATGTACATTTTCCCTAAATCACATTAAATAAAATTTAATTAAATGCTAGTTAATCATTTCTAAACCAAGAAATCGAATCAAAGTTTGTGAATAAAAGACAGTTAATAAATATTTTTGAACTAATTTAAAATATGAATGTTGGTTTAACATAATATTGTTTGCATGTCATTTAAAATAATTTTAACTAAATAAATATGAAATTATAATTACATATTTATTAGGCAAGACAATTTTGGTTCAGTTTTAAGAATCCATAAATCATTGAATTAATTTTATATAATTTCTTATTATTTTTTAACCAACAAGACATCTTGAGCAATCTTTATAATGAATTTTAACCTTATTCACAGATTTCATTATTATGAGTTCTGAAGGAATAATTCATATTATTGCAATAGATATATTTTAATAAACTTTTCAGTGTTTTTAACCGAATAATTAGAATTAAAATCCATATATAAGAACTTAAAATAATTATAATTTTTTTTCATAATTAATTTAAATATCTTAGAATAAGTTGAATAATAATTTAAATGTAATTTGACAGATTTAATTATATTTAAATAAACACGCAATTTTATTTGATAAGACTTCCTTTTGGATCTATTTATCTATATTAATTTAAAATATATAATATAAATCGTCAAAATAATCTTAGTCAGTAAATTAGTTATTATAATTAATATATTCCAATTTTATTTATTTATTTTTTTGGATATTTAAAGATTTATTTGTTATTTTATACACATGTAATAATACTAAATTTTTAATTTATCCATTGCGAAAATTTTCATTATAACAATGTCCGACAATATGATTTAAAAAAAAAATTATATCCAAATAATATTCTTTAATGTATTAAAAATATGTTGGAATGTCGAATGTTTTTCACGATTAAAGTGTTTTATTTTTATTAAATATGAGATTGTAACTGTCTCTTTTAATGTTATAAAAATAAAAGTTGGTTGTAATCTTTCGATTTATGCGGCAATAGCTTTGCTGCAGAAAAAAAATTCTGCATTGGCAGCTGTTCATGGAAAAAACTAATTTTTTCAATTCCAGCTACAAGGCAAACACACCTGCGCGAGCGAATGTGATAACATCTTTACAGATTTTTTTTTGGTAATAAACTAACTATTGTTAGCTCGCGCGGAAAAGTGTGTCAATAACCATCCTACCATTTCCGAACCTTCTCTAAGATTAAATAAAAAACAGTAAAAATATAGTGGGCAGTAAGAAAATAAAATCATTGCTTACACTTCGAAAAAGTTAATCAAAAAAGAAAAGTTTTGACGAAAAATCAACATTTGTCCTTAAAAACATGGCAAGAGATATCTATCTTTATAATGGAGTTTGTAATGATATAAGGGAAAGAGGAAGAGGGGAAATTTGTATTAGATACCGTGTGATCGAGAAATGTGTGTGATACGTGATTTTATTTTCTCGTTACTTTTCACAGATGTTGATGATAGGTATCTGCTTCACCATTTCTCAATTAAATATATGCGGTCACGACTGTTGGTTTTATTTTTTGAATGTGTAGTCAAAGACATACGTTGCCAAAAACTACAGAAAATGGCAGCTTTATTGCCTTAATATAAAAATGGTTATTCCGATGATGAGATGATAGTTAAAAATTGCTATAAGAAAGTTGAAATATTCTTTATCAAATTTCAATTAATTAAAATTAAAAGGAAGAAGGATTATTTTTTAAAATATTTCTCTATCAAGTCGCATTTACTGAAATAAAAAATTACTACTCTATTATAATGAAACAGTTTAGTAAATATTTATATATGTAGTAGAAAATTAGTAAAATATTTTAAAGCCATATGGCTTTATTTATTTTATAAACGAGAATTCACTGGTAAAATAACTACTATTTTTTTAAGTTTTGTATTTTAGCAAATTTGAAACTGCTATTATGTGCATTACATATACATACAACTATGCACAAATTATTCATTTTTATGAAAGCATAAGAGCTATAATAAAATATAATGATAAAACTTATCAATGCACACTAAAAGGAGTAATATGAACAAACCAGAAATTTAATTTAATAAATTTCACGTTATTCATTAAATTGAAAAATTTAATTATAATTAAACTTAATTACTAATTTAATTTCATAATAAAATATTTTCCGTATTAAAAAAGCTTAATAAGAGAAATTGTTTAATATAAATGTTTTTGCATATATATAATTCAATATAAAACAGAAATCTGTATAAAACGTAAACTGAAGTTTAATTATCTGTTATAAGGGATTATAAATTTATCTATATTCTTACATTTCCAATCTTAATGAGATATTTAAAATCTCTATATTACTTTAATAAAATTTAGTCTTTACATTTCATTAGAAAAATGTTTCATGTCTTCCCCAGAATTTTTCTCTTTTGTTGGTTTTTATTTGCATTTTTTTTCTAGAAAGTAATGAGAATTAATAACTTGTGTTTTATTATTCTTTAGATCTTTGCATGAATAATTTCAAAATGCTTTTCCTTTTGTTCACTGATAAGAAGGATTCAATTTCTTGCTACCTTCATTTTCTTACTTTTTTCACATTATTAATTTAATTTTGTTTTCCTTTTAATTACATTGAAATTATTTTTTACGATTTAATTATTTATTTTCAATTATTTTCATCACTTAACATTTTAAATGTTTTTGAAATTATATATTTTGAGCTTAATTACTCCTCTTTTTATCAATGTTTAAAAATGTTTGCTAATTTTGGGAATTTTATGTTAATGAACGTATGTGTGAAAGTGTTAACACTCTTCAGCATCCACTTAAGTTCTCTGAAAATACAAAAATGTTTTATCAATGTCAAAAGTTTCTATCATCATTAAACCAACACCACAGCTTAAGAATTGAAATTGATTTCAACAAGAAATAACTAATATCACTATACCACCCTGAAAATCTGGTTCTCTGAAGGTACTGTTGTATTAAGCTCTTTCCCAAGGTGATTAATCAAAATCATTCGCTTCTGATTATCGAAAATTATCTTAACTTTCAGAATAGCAAAACTGTCTCAATGAACTGTAGCGTATGGAAATATGAATTTTTGAAGGTTCTTTAAATTTATAGTTTTGCAGTCATATCGTATTTTGACAATTATATCTTTTTTATTTCATATAATTTAGTAGTAAAATATTTTATAGAAAATGTAGATTTATATTTTAAAAATAAGTAATAGATAACATCAAATAATACAAAAAATATATTTTACTATTGCTGTAGTTCTCTTAGATTAAATGTTTGAAGATTTTGTAAACTACCATATACATGATTTTTAAACCATATCTGTGAGTATTATAATTTTATTTTTAAACAGTGTGTAATGCATTCGATTGATAGAGCTTACGACTGTGTTGCAGCAAAACCTTTTCAGTTTCAACTGTTTGCATACATTAATGTGCGTATATATTCTACTCGCCAATAAAATTGCTACATAAGGAAGCATTTTTAATTACAAAATGATATTTAAAAAATTAATTATGCTAAATATAGCAAATGATTACATTTTTATTAAATTTGGAGGCATTGATGCTAGGAAATCAGTACCCAGATCAAGAATTTCTGACAACAGTAGCAGCATTTTTACTCCTGGGCATTTAGTTAACTAAGATTTGATAGTATGAACATCTACAGCTAACAATGTAACATGATAGTTCATCCACCGAAGTGACAGACATACGAAGACAAGGCAATTGCTCGGCAACCATGATTACTACGTTTTCTAATTTCAAGACATCAGAAAATCTGGAGATCTAACAATTTCGGAAATGAGGTGGTAAGTATTTCATCTTATTGCACAATTTGTCATAACATTTTACCAGACAATTGTATTCAAATGCAATTTGATTACGAGAAGATGGCTGTACAATTTATTGATTTAAATATACTGCAACTGTTGCTGATACCAGCTTCGTAAAATTCCTTTTCCTGCTGCTAGAAATCTATAATTTCTCATTAATTTCTTTTTTTACTGGAATTTTAACTTTTCAAAGGACTTTTAAAGGAAACTAAATTTAGAAAATTGCATGGATGGAGATTAGAACATAATCAGGGTCCTCGAGTGTTTCCAACCGTGGAATGTATATTTTTTCGTTACGATATTTTGAAATGGGGAAGTGCGTTATTAGAAGCAAAATCTTTCCATTTCACAGTTTTTCCAGATATCTTACATTAATCGCATGTCATAATTTCTCCAGAATTTATCAGTACCATTTCTCTGAAATAAAAACATTTAAAATCTTAAAATCTATTAATAAAGGCCTCATTCAATATCAATTCGCAAGCAATGTTATCATTATTAACATTTCAACATTTTCCATTCCCTCTTGAAAATAAAGGAATACCACAATAGTCTCATTTTCAGGTATCAGTACTTATACAAGCACATCGATGATACATTAATTTATATATACATTACTGCCAAGTTCTTAAAACTGAAACTTGTTGATCGCATCACACTTCATTTAAAATAAGGCTAATTGCCCTATCTTGGAATAAACAGATATCAATGCTTTAGGCAAAGAAGATTGCGACTGTAAATAAAAAAGAGATACATATTTGCGTATCATTCAGTGGGTTAAGAGATGACGAGCAGACTACTATGGATTATAAATGGCATTCTTTTGACTCATAGTCATCTGATTTGACAGTTATTTTTACACAGAATCATACAAGTTAAAATAACCAACATTCATGAATACCTATGAAATGTTCTTCATTGTAATTCAAAGGAATATTTGAGAATAAAGAAATAGGGGATTTTATAGAAATAGAAGAATTGTACACATGTAGATAATATATTTTTATGAATTTATAATATATACTGTGTATAGTGTATTTACGATTTGAAGTGAAAGAATTATTTAATTTTGTAAAAGTTTAAAGAGGGACGAAGAGATTTACTAAATAAATTGCCTCAAGTTAAAAAATTTTGTTTTATAAAATGAATTGATCGATAACAATTCAATTTTTTTAATATTTCATTTTTAATTATACTAGACACTTATCAAGTTTCATTAGAGTTTTGATTCAAGATAGAAATAACCCTGATAAGTGAAGTTAAGTAAGTAACCAAACGCCATATTTTTATTATAGTGTTTCTATATAATTAATTCTATATTCCAAGCTAAATTTTATATAGATGTTTCCAAGGCATAAATTATCAAACAATTTTTAGCGTTACGTTTAGGTAAAAATGAATGCAATGGATTTCAGTTCTGATAGATTTAAATGTTTTTCTCACTAAATTTAATTCTAACACATTATACTTCTCTAAATTGTGTAAAATTTCTAAATTGTGTATGTGTAAAATTTACATTAAATGAATATTCAATAATGTAGACAAATTTAATTCTTCAAACATTAAAGGCTCGTTATACTTCTTCATTCCCTGATAATTGTTGGCATATAATTGAAAACCATTACCTTAATATATAAAATTTCTTATGGTGTTTTAATGCTATATTATTCTATTATTTATTGTGTAATTCTTTCCCCCCATAAAATTAAATTCATATGTAGAGGCTGTTACTTGCAAAGAAAAGAGAAAATACTATTCTTTTCTTTTTTTTAATCAACATTTGTTGAGTTAGGTGCTTAGGAGTATTTTGATTTTCCTTTCTTACGACCGGTGAATGTAGCATTCATTTTCTCCTTCAAACATCCTTCCTGTTGGAGAAAAACGAGGGAAATACTAAAAACCTATACATCAGCCTATGTCTGTAAAGCTACTCACTCTGCAAAGTCAGTTTTTATTCTTTGAACTCATCATGTCCTAGTGGCAAAACCCCGCTCTCGAAGAGCTAAAGAAGTAATAATAGAATTAGTTTGTTTATTTGCAATTAAATGTTAATATATATATATATATATATATATATATATATATATATATATATATATATATATATATATTATTTATATATATATATATATATATACATATATATATATATATATATATATATTAAATTTCAGATCAAATGAAGGATAACGGATGTCTGAGATGCTAATATACTTCTGCTTCTGAAAGATACCTCAAAGAAAACAGCAATCCAAGTAAACAATCATAAATCTAATATTTCATCCATAATTAGATCTTCATATTATCAATAATTAAAGGTAAATTGTGAGCAATTTTACTTAAATATTTTAAATTTATAAATGAATATTTTTTTATGATTCTTAAGTGGTTTCCCAAGAATTACCAAAGTTTGATGTAATACCTTTAATAGACAGTGAAGAAGAAACTCAAAATGAATATTCATTCATCATCTGAAAGATTACTATTATATTCCATCTGAAAATAAAAACAACACAAATATAAGTGATCATTGAAATCCGACTTCACTTCTGATTCGCCTCATTACGTGATTAACTTTTAACCATCTTATCATCCTCTTTAATCTTCTTTCACCTTCAACCATTCTCGAGGATTGAGATATCATAAATGAGAACAATATAAGTAATGGTAGTTATTTCAACTAGATGTGCTTAGTTTTTAACAAGAGTGGAACTTGGTTATGTCAGTTTATTAAGTTATCTCTTACGTTTACTTTTTGGTTATATCAGTAACTGTGTAATAATGACTTTTACATATGAATAATGTATCGGCAAACATAAAGGCAATGTAAAAGAATAAAATGATTGCTTATAGGGAAAAGGGATAATCAAATAAAAATCTTAAGCTTGGAATTTTAAATAAGCTAAAATCTTAAAAGGAATATTCGTTATGACTCGGATAAAGACATAGTTACTGGATTTGTCTATAATGGAATGAATGATTTTTTTTACTAAATTATGAAAGATTGTTACGAACTTAAAAATAACTGCATTAAATGGGACTTTTATAAATCGAATTTGTTTACTGTTGTGAGTATTTTTAGTCATTATTAATAATATTATCATTCAAAATATCCTATAAATCATATTATAGCTAAAAATATTTAGTATTGTTTCAATTATAGCACAGCGTGTAGTTCATTAAGAATCTTAATTTAGATTTGATAAATTTTCAGAAATGTTGTCAAAGAATCATGGCGTATTGTAACAGAGCTTCTGTATTCGATGTACAAGGTTCCAAGAAGATGCTATGGTCATTCAACTCAAAATACATGCCGTGTTTCTAATTTCCTCATGCATATTACGTGTGAATACATCGATACCAACTACATTTTTTTATAAAGCACACATTGTATGTGAATATCATTCTAAAAACTTCATTTAAATTTAAAAACATTCTGTTGATTTAAAAGTTCTTATTCTGATGAACCAAGTCAAACACTAATAGTTCATTTATTATAGATATGCTTGAAAATTTATGGTTAAAACATTGTAACAGTAGTAAAATCATGTAAGGGAATGTTTTAACACACATTTATAACTATACACTTTTTATTTGACTTACTTCTTAACTATCTTTGAAATTTTATCCTCTTATTATTAAAAGCACACACACTGATTTATATCGATAAAACTCTATTCATTGCTTTAAATAGAAAGAAGGTGATTTCTTAGAAAAATGTATAATCAGATTTCCAGCATGTTGTCAGATCAAGGTAGTTTTCCACAAGCTTAAATTTTATCAGCTTTATCTTAAACTTGTTTTTTTAAACGATGGTTAAGAAAGCTGAATTATAATAATTATTTACTTCATTTGACACAAAATGATGGATAAACTTTTAAATATTTTACATCCAAATTTTATCAGGAGAATTAGAAGGGCATCTCATTCCCAAAGGCAAATCTTTCATGTTTAAAATGTAAAAGATTCTAATAATTGTGCAATTATGTTTTATCTTTTTTAGTTTCTCTATAGACTTGTTAAATGGAAGTGCTTATATTCACTGAAATTGAGCTGTGATTTTGCTTAGTTTCGAATAATTTTCTGTTTTTTAAAGCTAATAATCTTAGTAAGCTAGAAATTTTAATTTTATGCCAAACAGCTTATCAACTTTTTATTTATCCACTCCTATTCACACACACATTATTCATGATTAATTACATAATAACCTTCATAAAATTTCTTAGAATGGATTTGGGAGTCAAAACTTGAAAAGTAATTACTCTTTCTAGACATATATTCATCATTGAAAAATGCATTTTGCTTCTAAAGATTTATTCTTTTGTTAGAGAGAAAAAGGGGTTTATAAAGATTAAACTTTAATTTGGCTTAATCTGGATATTTTTTACTTTATACTGATAGTAAAATAGAAGCTTTGATTTTATGTATAAAAGTTTACAAAATTTTTGTATTCTGATATTTATTTATGATTAATTACATAATTGCCTTCATAAAACTTCTCAAAATAATCCTTAGTTAGAAGCTTAATTTTTTATAACGGTGGGCATTGGGGGACTAACTCTTCCCCACAGAAAAACAAGGAACTGTACTCATTTATAGTTACCCGTTGGGCACCTGTGAATTAAGTTACGAAAGCGAGTAAAATTACCCAAGGCGCACGACTACAAATCTATTTATAGGGTAGACTACATTCATTTTTCATCTCAGAACAAAGTACAAAGAAACAGAGAGAAAAGAACATCCATGCCCGAACAAAGATTCGATCCTAAAACCAACAGCTTTGGAGTCAGTAACACTAATTACTCAGCCATCGGTCTGTTAGTTAGGAAATCAAATTAGGTATTATCATGAAATATTTATAACTATTCTTTTAGATTACTCGAAATCTAATTAAACATAATCAATCACTTCATACCAGTGGTGTGACATTTGATTTTATATATATATATATATATATATATATATATATATATATATATATATATATATATATATATATATATATATATATATATATATATATATATATATATATATATATATATATATATACCTCGGGATTTTATTATGACAATTCTCAGCTGAATCAGATATACAATCCGCTTTCTGTGGTAATGTTAATGACGCTTTTTTGATCAGACATTGAAACTGGAAAGCCAAATGTTCCTCTTTCTCTGAACTTATTTGCTCTATTCAAAATGCATTTTGCCTTGGAGGCATTTTCAGTTAGATAATTGATGACTTAGAAAAAAGAATCCTTTCTCAGTAAAATGAAACAAGAGATACAAAGCATGAATTAGCTTATCTGATTGAATTTCGTAAATGTGAATAATAATGAACTATATGAATGCTTTATCTCAAACTGTCTGAAAGTTGAAATATCGAATTTCTTAATAAATATGTTTATAGAGTACTTAGGTGCCATCATCCATCATATGTTATCGGAAATTAAAAAGCATTAATCAAATAAAAAAGATTTGCCATATTCTTGATAAAAAAACATTGTGATTAAGTATAGTAAGGTAAACTTTATAATTTTTGTTAAACTTTCGGTTATAGTGTGCCATACTTCAAATCAGATAAATCCTTGTAATCAGAGCACAAGAAGGGGTTTACATCAACAATATAACAAAAGAAATATATAATTAATTGAAAAACACAGACTATATAATCATTGAAACATTATAATAGTTAGATGATATAAAACTCATAAGAATTAAGAATTAACTAATAAATAAGAAGTTTAAATTTAAATGTGTAATTTTAATATAATGTTGTAAGACCTTTAAATAGATTTAAGTGTAATACGTAATAATACGAGTATAAAAATTTTATGAATAATATGACACGGAATAATACAGCCTAGCACTCGGAAAATATTGTAAGGTTTTCTTAGTTTTATACTATACATTTCAGATTTTTACTGCTTTTATTTTTTTCCACAAAGTTATCTTGTGGAAATGCTTTTCATAAAAAGTGGGCCGTATTCATATACCGCAAAATATGAAGCCCGGAAAAACTTGGGTTTTTTTTCCATGTACTTAGAAATGGCAGGAAAGCACATATCCCCTTTTATTTAATTACGGGTAGAATTGATTTATGCTTGCGTGTGTTTGGTGGACATGAGTAGGTTATTCCAGTTAAAAATTAAATTTATTAATCAATTGGTTTGGTTTGATATGTTACTCAATGGCCATTTTTTGCTCACTAGCACTAAGACTGGGACATGAAATTTAAAGTTGACCCCAAACTATTGCTAACATTGAAGCCTGGTTAGAATCAAAAACAGGATCTGTTGAATTGAAGTTCAGAATTCTAACCATTCAGCTGTCGAGACAGACGTTATTAATCAGTAGTACATATATAATTGCATTACAAAAATTGATTCATTGAAAAATAACAGATTAAAAGTTTAATATTCAGATAACAATCCGATTTCTGAATCTCTTAGATTACAAAGGCATAGATGATTGGAAATTCAAAATCTCTGCAGCTATTTATACCAGCTATTGTTTGCCAAAAAGTGATGATATAAACAAAAACAAATCCCTGCAATTTACCGAATAGTATAAATGTGAAAAGTGTACACTCACTATAAGTCACTGAGTCTGAAATGAGTTCTTTTCTAAGCCAATTCCTCAAAAATTGCGTGGTCTTTCACATTATATGATTAAAGCATGTAGATGCATTGCAGAAAAACTAGGGGAGATGATGAATTGGGCAAAAAATGCTTTTCACTAGCTAAATTTTACAATGGATGATTTTAGTATTACTTCTTACGAATATTAATGTCTTTTTTACCTCTAGTATTAAGAAACAATCTTCTGATTCTCCTCCAGGTGCATCATCTATCTTATAAAATAACAAATTAATTCAGATGCTTACTGTTTCATCAGTTTGGTCTTTTGACTTCAGAAAATGAAACAATGTATCTATCTTTCTATGAAAACATCATACATAAGGACGTGATCGTATTCATTTACGCCTCGGCACCCAAAGCATTTTTAATTAACTACAATTGACAGGTACACTTGACGGATCGTTCGCCGTGGATGTGTGTAGACAACTGTTCTACATGTTATACAATGTTGCAAAATACAAGAGCTGTTGAATTAATCAGTGTGGTAAACACTTTTTGAATACTTGATTTTTCTCTCCTAGTAAATGCTTTCAGAATTCAATTTACTTCAATTGATACATGGAAAAAAAGGATGGGAGTTCCATTAAAAATTAATATCATATAATAAGGTGTAAAAAAATTAAAGTAGGTAATGCATTTAGTGGGTAAGGATGCCGAAATTAGCAATTCAACAGCAAGTTGGTATGTTGTAATAATTGTAAAAATTTAGTTCAGTCTGCTTGTCAATTCGAAGATCATTTTCTTTCAATAGGCTACTGGAGCCCTGTGGGTTAGAGACTTATCCTCGTTAATCTGCAACGTCCAAAGTCCTTCCATTGGTATGGAGTGTACATAGAGAAAAGGGTGCAAGCTTAGGTGATGACCTCATTACTGAACGTGGTTCTAAATTACCAGGCGCTTGTTGATAGGCGAGTATTCCAAACCCATTAAACTTAAGTACAGTGTGGGGCTTGCATGCACCACTATGTATGTCATCTGAAGTCCATATTTTCCCATGAGAACTAATGCAGTTAGAACCTATTGTTTAAAATAGATCTATGCAAACATTCATATCCGATGTGGAAGTCACACCCATCAATTCTGAATTTAAAAAGAAAACGCAAATCAGTTACCTATCACCTAAGCTCATTGCAGGGTTTAATAGTTCAGAAAAATATCCCCTCAGATAGGAAAGAAGACAACATTCATCGGTCATTATGAAATAATTGTTTCCATGAAAACATATCTGCAGAAGTTGACTTGGTAGATGGATGTTTAGAGCTATAACCTTCGGTCTAACAATTCAAGAATTCACTCTCCACTTTAGACGTAAATGTTTATTGAGATTTTAAATGCATTTCAAACATTAAAAAAACCAATCGAATCACTCTTCATGTACAAAATGCGATAGTAGAGAATCAATTAATCATTACCTATTTAGATTAGGATTTTATAAAGTTGACTTTTAAAAAACTTTTTATTCAAGTTGAAATACATTATTTTTGTATTAACACAATAAGAAAAATTTTTCATTCCTAGAGCAGCACTAGACAGTTATGGATTTAATATCTCTCTTTCTTGATATAAAAACGTAAAATCAATAACAATTCCTCATTTTATTCATTTAATGTTGTTATTATTTAAATTATATGAACACAAGCAGGAACTAAGTTGAAGAATGAGAAAAAATACTACTAATATTATGGTATTAAGTATTTGACAACGATTGTTTTACAGCACAACTTCATAAATGTAACCAAATAATCATATTTGTCACTCAACGGTAATTTTTTTACATAAATATGACTAATTTAGACTGGTGTTTTTACTTTAACGTAGATTTCGAACCATGTCTGATGTGGGATTCAAGCATACAAACTGTTGAGCCTACGTTCAGACCGGCCTCATAATCCAGACAAGTCTCTGGAATTATAATCGAAAAATTGACAGGTACATTTTAAGTGATACAAATATATAGAAAACGAACTTTCTTAGAAGAACAGTTTAAATTTATGGAATAAAAAAATTATTAGCAGGTGAAATTTGACACACGGTTCTTAATTCTTATTGTTCTGGAATATATAATTAACTGTTGTAAAGGGTAAAGATGTGCTTAATTCTTAACTTGTAAAATGTTGATAATATCTGATGTTTGCGCTAAGACTTTCAATGTTTTGGATGTTGCATGGATTGGAAATCTTTTTAATGCATTTCTGTTAAAGTATATCATTTTGACATCATGCTAAGAGACTCACGGACGATGGTTTTTTGTAAATCATTTACAAAATGTTGCACAACAATATTTAATAAAATCAGTTTGAACAGATTGGGAAGGCACAGTGAATATCTAACAGCTGGATGTTATTGAAAGACTTTCTTTAATATCACTTTCATTTACTTTTCAGGGGGTTTTGCATAGATGGTCAATAAACCTGATAAAAAATTATTCTTATCGACAGTCGCGCTTGTTATATGCAAAGGTCAACGACCTTCTGTTATTTAACTGTGGCTAGAATTGAATCTCGAAGCTTTTTACTATTCTTCAAACAGGCAAAAAGAAGCTCGAAATATCCTGTTGAAAATAAACATTGCAGAAATTTCACTTTTCATTTCATGTCGTGGGTGTAAAAGGTAAACATCGTTTGCGATAATGAATGTATATGTTAAGTTGAACTACAGTCGACAAATTAGCAAAAGATTATTCTGACTTATATGTAATACAATTTGTATCTTTTTATGGATGAAGGTCAAAACTGCATTGAAGATTTTATTCTGCAAATACTCTAAAATACCCGATCAGGTCTTAATGTGACTTGATGAAGTATTTTAGGGAGTATTTGCAGAATAAAAACGTCCACTAATTAAATCATACAGTTGAGCAATTAACTTATCAGATGAACTGGAAGCAATCGACTCGTTTAAAAAATTCATGTTCTTTGTATCACATAAAACTCTGAAATATATTGAATAGGAATTTTAAAAGGTATATAGAATCCAGTTATGAATTTCAGAACGTCAATGTCAGTAAAATCATTTTTACAAATGCAATAATGTCTGAACATCTGAGATGTCCACTGAGCAAGAGGTATCATTGAGATTTTTCTAGGAGTATGTATAACTTGTTATGCATAAAACTCAATACTTCGATGGGGGATGCTAACAGGTAATAACAGTAATTTAATTTAAATTGGGTAATTGACTAAAACAAGAACAAAATGAAACAAATCGCAGAAGTTAATAAAACTGTTTATTTGAGAAGCATTGAAAAATATCTCAAATTCTTAAAAAAAGGATATTATTCAAAATGTGTTAAGTCAATGAAAACAAGCAGAGGAAAAAACAACTGTTATTGGTAATCGATTTTTGTAGAAATAAGTTAGAATTCAGTATAACCTAAATTTCTTCTACAATAATTTATTAAAAGCTCTAATAATCACTGTGTTTCAATTTATTTCAGAATGATTAGGTTCCAGGTTTAAAATTATAAAATTAGCTTATCAAAGTTAAAACATTTCACAATTATAAATTTAATACAACAGAAAATAATTTACATAGGAGTACGAAAATACTGGACAACAGTGCTGGATATTACGTTAGCGAAATTGTCAAATTAATGTTTAAAAACATGTCATAGCGATTTGTTTTTATTTTTTGCTAACAGCATTGTAGAGGTGGTAATGAATTTAACTATTTCTCCTTAATATTTTCATATAAACACAAATAAACTATTTTATTTATTAATATTATTGCACACTATATTTCGAATAAAATATTTTAAATATTAAAAATTATCCGATAAATTTTAAAATTTTTTAGTTATTCGTAATCATAAAGATGAAAGATTCTTCCAATCTACATATATAATCTTTGTAATATACATTATGAAATAATAATTTTTATAAAATTTCATAAAATGTGAGAGGTCCTTGGGAAGTTTGTTGTTCTTATATATGGAAAGTAGAAAGTAGAGAGTTCTAGTTCTGATCAAACCGAAGACCGGTCATGCTTGTTGACGGTGGATGGGATACGAAGAAAAAAATCATGGTGTCCTACAAGTGAATTGAAACCTTTATGGTTCAGGCCAACACTTGGGAGTCTTATATTTATTCCCTGCTTCTAAAATACGAAGACCCAACTTCTAGCGAAATAACGATAACTTGTATAATGGGTGCCCTATTATATAAATTTCCACCAATTATGTACCTTGCTGTGCTGAAAATCTGCGAAACGAACGGAGAAATTTTATAATTGTCCGGTGAATAGATAGGATAGATAAGAAAAACATATGCAAATACCTAGTATTTTTTATTTTCATTTAAATTCTAATTCAATATTCAACAAAGTAGTAAATTCTAAAATTCTTGTATTGAAAGCTGTTCTACGTGTGGTCGCAATATGTTAAATACACTGCTCCCTTTCCCTCTCCGCTGTGCTAACAATTCCAAGATTTGAGTACAGCCTGTTGGATATTTTCTTTATTGGCATGATAAAATTTAATTATTAAATCATATCTGATGAAACATACTAAATGTAAATTAAATGCTATAATTAATTTTAATATTAAACGAAAAGAGAGCTAATAGAAACTATGCCAATGCACCTATTTCTGATTAGATGTATCGTTCATAAATAGTCAAAACATAAGTTATTTTTATTGAAACTGAATTGTGAAATGTTTTCAGATATAAAAATTTCTGATTCAGTTTATAATATGAGCAATGTATCTTGATTAAATAAAACATTTTCATGTCATCAATATTAATCATGATTTGAAAATATAACGAGATTATAGAAAATATATATTTTATTCATTAACATAAAATTAACATTTCAAAATTCAAAATTAAATCCAAATATCATAAAAAGGATGTACATTTCAAACAACAAGATGTGATAGCTTTAAAGTTCTTCGATGATCAAGGGAAAACAAGTCTTAAGCTTAGCTTCAACCTGAAGCTGGTTTGTTACTGATACTAATTCTATTTATAAGTATACTTAAAAAATGCTGTATCCATTTCAAGAATTCAGTAAACGAACTGCCAACAGCTTGACACATCCATTTCCTGTCGTCTTTCCGACCAGCTTCCTTCCATCTCGCTTCCTCCATTGCCTGAAGCTGCTGATTGCTCATTGATAAGATTGCGCATTTAAGTGCTCTTGTCAGCTTGGTTTCATATTTACATATATCTCAAGTCAAGGGAATCCTGTTTGGACTTCTGTCTCCGATCCCAATTCATCTAACTCAGTCAGAGGGATGAAGATTGCGTACTGGCTTTCGAATTTCATTCTGTGGTAAAACGTCATCAATGACAGAAGACCCATGTCACAAATCTGATCTAGAACACGATTGATTAATTGGCTTCAATGAATGAAATGGCGATAGGACTGCTGACCTCAGGGTCTGATTTGTTGATCAGTTATCTCTTAACTGGCAGGAATGCTTAAAGAAAACACTGAGTATTCGAGCTATTTCATCTTGTTTCAGTAAAGTTAAAAACAGTGCATTAAGGAATTTAATCTGATTTCTCTAATGTTTCATATTATTTTGTGAAAAACTTTTAACGTTAGTTCCAAGATTATTATGTAAGAAGTTTTTCTAATGTTTTAATTTTTTCCCGTAGTTTACGAATTACAATAAGAAATAACTTTTTTTATCATATTATAAAAAGCACAAAATTGACAAAAATACTTTTATTGCATTCGTTCCGAATTTTCTTACAGTTACCAACTAAAACCACTAAACATAACTAATTACTTCTTAATTTTTTACTCTAGTGAATGCACGGAATCAAGATCAAATTGAGAGATACTTGCTTTTGATATTATCGTAACAAATTAGTTCCAAATGCTTATCATTTCAATTTATAATTTGAATTCAACTCTAAAAGAAACAAAGCTTTAAATAATACCTTATGACTGTCATTAATGAAACGGATAAATACACTTGCTCATATTTAATTTTTTTGATACCCATTAAATATTGCACATCATACAAAACTTTTGTTGACACTGTTGATGTTTATTTTTGCTAAATCTTCTAATTAACGAAAGTAAGGTATCTCGCATTTTGGAAACAAAATCTCTATAACTCCATGCAATAAATAGTAAAACCAAATAGTTCACGCATTTATTTAAATTTAATTCACCATAAGTTAAAGCAACTTCACTTATAATTATTTTCAAATAATGATTATAGCTATGTTTATTATGCATGTTATAAAACATATATACTTTTATCATAAACATAAGACTTTATGGTACATTTTTATATTTCTGTCGATAAAAAAGTCATTGCTTTGAATACGAATCTCTGTATTTTAATATAATGAAATTATCCCAGTAGTATCATTCATTTACTAAATCAGAATAATATACTTTAATCTGAGTGCAAGCACTTCGAGTATATATATTAGGAACTTCAACATCAGCTGAAATTCCTACTGCTCATCATGAAAATTTGTATTGTTCCTAAGAGACATAGATAATTACGTGGACTGTCTTTTATTTAAAGTTATAATGAAGAGCATCTTTTAAATGAAATTAGTGTGGCAAGTAAAATAAGCTGGTATGCACATGTATTCAAAACATTAATTATTACTTGGATGTGACACTTTGGTTGGAATAACCTAAATGCTACAAGCTATTATAAAGTTTTTTTACAATCCAAAAAAAATTATTATATCTTTATAAGAAATTTTTCATAGATTATGAATAGTATTCACATGCCACATGAATATAGACCCCGAAACAACTATTTCGAGAGATGTACGTATATAATGAAAATGCACTTTCAAACTTTCATTGTTCAAGAATAGCTAATGTCAAATATGGAACCCTGCATTCAAAACAACGTGTCGATTCGTTAGGCAAGATTAGTTGCCTCAGTCAATTACTTTGAATACTCGTGTGGATAAGCTCAAAGGTAACACATTGTTGTGTGGGCTTTTAAAATATCCATGACATATTTTAGGATTCCAGCAACCAGATTTTCATATATGAAGGATTGGCAAGTAGTAAATAGAGATCTTGTGAGCTTTCAAACACCTACCCTGTGAGACTTTCGTGTAAGAGACGGATTCGCATTAATTAATTTATAGAATTTATATTGTTCTACAGTGATTAGGATTTGTCCTGGAATTTGTCATTCCAGGTTTGAAACATTGGTTTTATTAAAAAAACAAAGTAAGCCTTAGCTCTATCATCATAAATTTAATCCAATAAGTATCAGTAAACCGTTTAAAAATAAATTAAAGTACTAATCAAAATTCATTTAAAAAATCCGATATGCTTTTATATAAATTCAATGGTAGTAGGCAATTACATTGGCTCATTCGTTCCGCATTAGCTTTCTGCCACACAGTTGCGAGGTGTTCTTATTCTTTGAAGAAAAGGCTTAGCACTATCTAATTATCTCCATAAGACCTTATGAAGAAGCCACAGCGTGTGCCATGGGCATTTACCGATTTAGCAGAAAAAAAGGGATGGTCTCCAGTACCGATTGGAAGCCTGATCTTCTTTTAGTCTTTTTTTTACGACAGATGGCGTGGCTGTTTGATTAATTGCTTGCGCTTTGATGGATCTGTTGTGCTTAAAAACCAAAAATGAAAAGAATAACAAAGATTGCTAAAAACGAAGCTTCGAGTGAGTTAGTGAAAACTTTCCCCTCTGACAAGTTATCGAATTATATTTAGATTTTGCTGTTGTGCTTATAAAATGGTAGGATTTTTTTAATGTCTTCTCAATAAAGAAATCAAAGGTTAGCAATTATTTGTCAGGAATGTTATATAAATGATAAATAATTTTTTAGGCACTTTGCTTTTTAGATTCTTTATTTGTGTGATGATGGAGGATAAAAGTTTTTAAAATAGTTATTCTATTTCGATTAATCGAAGCAACATTTTTCTTAAGAAATTGTTCATATAAATTGGTTGATTACCTCGATATTCTTCTATATTGCAGGTAAATAAAAAAGGCTAAAGAGATTAATAGGAATTTTGAAACTAAAATTTCCTCATCCTCGATGGGAAAAAATTTCATAAAAATTTTTTGGCAAAAAAAAAAAAAATATATATATATATATATATATATATATATATATATATATATATATATATATATATATATATATATATATATATTAAATTTGTGTAGATTAGATTTTATTTCATTAAAGAAGTTTGCCTAACATCTTTCATAAATCAGTTTAGTTTGATTTTCAATTCCTTTATACATCTTGATTTTTTTCATAGACTATCGACTGTGTATAATGAAAGAGCAATTAATGTTTAAGCAATCTATTGTAAATTAAATATTTCTGTTTTTAAATATAATCAGTACAAAATTTTAAAATTATTTGTTTCTTCCAAATTATTTTGTATTTTAGAAATGAAGAATTTACCTTACAATCTGAAATAATTATGTTAAATTAAAAAAAATGTTCTCTGCTGATCTGATAGACAAAAATTATGTTCTCCGAAATTCTATGTAATCTTCCAAGATTGAAGACAAAATTATGTTCTTGGAAATTCTATGCAATCTGCTGAGATTGACAGATAAAATTATGTTCTCTGACTTGTTATTTTAATGTCTGTTGAGACAACTGGATAAAAGTATAAATCCTTCTCCACAGTTTTATCTAATTATATTCTGATATGTTGTTGTTGTCGTGTGCCAGCCAGGCTGGCAATATGGGGTGCGCTGTTCCACTTTTCCAGCTGAACCATATTTTGGTGTGGAGTTCGACTTCCTCAGTTCACACATGCCATAGGTACCCGTTTATAGGGTAGGCAACCATTCACTCCACATTCATACAAGGGAAGGACAAAGACAAGATAGATAGAGAAAAAAAGTACATCCATGCCCGAACCGGGATTCGAACCCAGGACTTCCCTATCCGCAGTCAGACACGCTGGCCACTAGACAAGTTGGGCGGCATATTCTGATATTGGTAATGTAAGAGAAGTTCTATATTGTTAAGTATACACTGTATTGAGTGATTTTAATCAAATATCTATGAGTTTTCAATGTAAAACAATATATTTTTATCATTTTACCAAAAGTTTGTTAAGATTTCTAGATAAAACAATAAATTTTTCTCAACGATCTCTATTAATAACAAGTTTAGGCGACTGGATAAAATAACAAATATGAATTCGATTCCTATTTAAAATGAGGATGCTTATAGAGATATTCATAATACTCTTTAAACTGTAAGTCTTGGTCTGATTAGCTATTTGCTTCTGCCGTCTTAAGTAAAAGTCAAACAAATACTGCAATGATAATACAAATTTTTTTAAGCAAAAAAGTTCTTATTTCTCAAGAATGAGAGTAAGAGAATATGTAATTTTGATAAAATGTAAAGATATATTTAAAATTATTAGATTGTTTTGTTACATTACATAAATATTTGGCAAAGCTATTTATGCCAAATTAAAGGCAGTATGAATTGTCATTAAAGAAATGGTTAATGGTAAGATTAGCATCTGACTATAATAACCGTCCCTTCAAACTTCCACATCACACCTATGAAATGATATTAAAATCTATGAAAACAGTACGTACAAGAGATTTTGGTGAAGATTTTACTTTCCATATAAAAATCTCTCTGCACTTTTCTTTCAATTTAATCATAGTCCTAATAATTGTTTAATCCATGGTTGCTTAATTGCTAGGATATTCTGGAGATTTACAGATTAAATTAAAATAATTTACGTTCATAAATTTATACACATTTTACCTTGTCAAAAAGTAGTTGAATGCACTGATTAAACATAAGTTCAAAAAACTGTGCATAATAACCTGAACATTTGGATAAATATCTATAGACAAATGAATATCTGATAAAAAGAAATAATAGTTTTCATGATTCGGAATTAGAGAACTAGAATTTTCTTGAAAATCGTGCGATTCGTCACGACTGAAGAACAATTTTTTCTCTATTTATATTCGTCTTCGATAACTATAAAAATAGGAACGCAGGTTTCAAAATATAAAGTTAAGTTTATAAAAAATGTTGATTAATGCTATCGATCATTAATGCTCTCTTTTAAACTTTGATATTTTCTGACGATGAATGTATTTTCGATTTCTCTACTTTTCGAAACTGGTTTTCTGGTAATTTTGACAATAGCTTTTCTAAATACATTTTTTATCATTTCTTTTGTGTTCCTTGGATGTTAATATAAGCTTTTTTATTTTTTAAAGCAGATAATTATTTCCGATAAGAAATGTTTTTGTATAAACATTTATCACGTTAAATATTATTTTCGTAGAATTATCTCCTATTGTTATATCTTGCAAAGATTCCTTGAGGGAAACGTATGCTTAAGCAATTTCGCGCGTTGAATGTCGTCTGATTTATAACTTTAATATCTGAGTATGTGTATAGGAGAGAAAAACTACAATTTCTTAAAAATTTTATTTTATATTCCAATTTAAGCAATCCTCATCAAAATTTAAGTTAACATAAAATTATTTATGACACGAATATTGAACATTATTAATAAAATATGCCAAACACAAAGGAAAAAATAATTTACAGTATTTAATTTATTTCTTTAATTGTTTTGACTAATTCTCATACTATCTTCATTTATAATTTTCTACAATGTTTTGTCTTTGTATTTTACATTGTGATAGTAAAGTGGTCAAGTGTAAAAATATACTACATGATATATAATCAAGCGTAATAATAGATTTGAAGATTAATTTGTTTCCCACTCTATATAATTTCTTTATTTTGTACAGACAACCAGATTGATTAATAGTCATCATAGTTTAAAAGTAGTTAGTACCATAGTTTAAAACAAATTCTGAATGACTTCCCACAAAAACTGTTAATAAAAACCACAAACTTTTGAATTCAATGAATTGTGGGATTATCTGCACAAACGTAGGAGTACAGCACTCTATAAGCAATAAGTAAAACTGGAAAATACAAATTCAAAGTGTATTTAATAGTTTCTGAAGCATATTACAAAGCATATTGAATGTAGAATTCATCATTTTTGGAAATTAGGCAAAGAGCCTTTCAATGTTGTCAACATAAACTTTTGGAATATCAATAAAAGTACCATGAAGAAAAAGTTATCTCAGAACTTTTTACAATATCTTAAATATATTCATCATAATTCACATACAAAGGCTATGAGATATTAATAAATTTTACTCCAATAATAAATTGATATTTTTATAATCACTTTAAAGAGATGCTGAATACAATATTATTCTTCCCTGGTAATGAATATTTTTAGCGATTTTGCAAAAATAAATAAAAAATAAATTAATTAAATAAATGAAGTAAAATATAGTGACATTACTTTCTGTGTAAATTATAGCTGAGCTGGGAAGTGAGAAATTAATGCTTTTTGGGACTGCAGCTAAATAGATCGGGGATTCGATTTCAATCTTGAAGCTTGACTTTCGTAATCATTAGGAATTCATTTTAAATTATAGGTTTGTGTTGATCCAACCTTATGTGCCCATTTTAACCATAAAGTGACAAATCTGCAAATTTTCTCTGAATTTAATTATATATAATTCATGTTACCTTGTTACAGCTATTTCAATTTGTGAGAATTTAATTGAAAAGAAGTCATATATTTTAATAAAACTCAATATAATATTCCTTTTAAAAGGTATATTAATTAATAATTTTTTGTGTCTCAAAAGCATCCCGAAAAAGAATGTTCAGCATTCACAAACCTTGGACTCTATCTGTAACAATCTAAGAAAAAAAGAACTTCCTAAATAAAATACGCATATATTAAAATTATATATAGCAGAACAATGAATTAATTTACTGTAGAGCTGAATATAAATCTTGTATTATCCGTTGTTACATAATTTCTGCCTTTTAGTACTAAAAAGGACTGACGGACGGCATCTTATATAGTGAAGTACCCAGTGGGCGTGTAATCTTAATATCGAAAGGAGATTTTAGCAATTTAGAAGCAGAAGAACTCCAGACTTGGCCTGCCACCTCCAGAGGTATCATTTCACATGGAGGACATTGCGACCACTACATACAGCCGCTGTTGGTGAATAAGACGTATCTTAAATTCGGTCTAGATTCGAACTCACAGGCTTTCGGAATGATAATCTTCCTAAAGAGTCCAATGGAATCTCTTAAATATTTATGAAAACTGTATAAAATCTATTTTCTCATAGTGGGAACATCAAAGGAGAACGAGAAAATCTATACATGAAAATTTTAATTTAATTAAAATATTATAAAACTCAAATTATTATATTCTAAAATTGCTATGTATCTCTAATCTAAAATATTTTGCAAATATATGTACTTTTATTTATTATTTTAAAGAATAATCACTATGATTTTTATAGAACGTATAATACGTTTTCTGAGTTTTCATTAAATAACTAACATTAATAGACATAAATATTTTTGATCTGTTAAATTCTGCTAGAACATTAGACTTTAAATATATAACCTTAAATGTTTGAAACTTAGAATGTAGCTAATGAGTGATTGATTCTTTTATGTGAGAATATCACCAAGAATTGAATAATGATTATATTTCAATTATAATTGTGGTAATTTATTGATAAAAATCTAAAACAAAACACAATTTAATATGTCGATGGATTAATAGTTTAATTAATTTTACTGTGTCACTCCACTGTTTGTCTCGCATTCTCCAACACTAAAGGCTTTATTATATATATATATATATATATATATATATATATATATATATATATATATATATATATATATATATATATATATATATATATATATATATATATATATATATATATATATATTTATACATATATGTTGTAATACAATAATTTAAATACTTTAACTGATATTAGAGATTTAGAGATATATTTGATATTACATATATAATATTTAATACATTAAACATATAATGTAGCAGTTTTCAAAAATGCAACATTTTAGTACTCTATGTTTTACTGTACTTAATTATTTCTAATTAATATAAATTATTCTAACTGTTTAAGAAAGAAAGCAGCAAAAAAAGTGATTAATTCTATTATATACCATCAAAATAATACGAAATTTAGAAAAGGGTATTTACTGTTTTAGAGCAAATGCAATGAATTTTGGATAGACGCGTCTATCGTTTCTATCTATTGACGCTATTTCTTCGAAATTGCTGTGCAGTACAAAGGAATGTCTCCTGTTGAAGTGAAGTATTGATTTTACCCACGAGAATCAATACGAAGATTACGTGCTCGTTCACCATAGTTACGACTACACGAGTGGGCATATGGCGCATGCGTGGATCTTAATATGATAAACACGGAGCCAGAATGTTCAGTGGTTTGCGTGAACAACTAATCGATAATGCAATGAACCATCTGTACCTGTACGTTGGGCTTCTCCTTTGATTCGCCGGTCGCTTCCGCAGCGATCGTGCCAGGCCATTCACAGGTCTCGAGACAGGCGAGAGATTTTCTGAGACGGCTCTGTTATTGGTGGTTTGTGTTTTCTTTTACCGGGGAGGATTGAGGATTAGGGGATTGCATGATTACAGTGAAAGCTTTCACTCACATTTTCTGTCCTTAAATCTTAATTTTCGATCGAACAGTCGCGTGGTAATGTTTAGTAACTGCATTATGATGCAATTTCGATTTCAGTTTTCCTAGAACACATATTTGAAATTTTATTAGTCCTTTGATGAATTGTAATCTATATAAATAAACGTTGAAAAGTTTACGCATATTATATTTATAACAAAGAGATACCATAAATAATGTCTTAAAAATTATCAGTTAATGCGTGTTGTTATAGTTAAAATTAGATGCAACAATCATACTGTTGTAAGAAAATTGCAGTTAACATTAGCAGAATGATAATATGTTTACACAACAAACTTTTTTCTTATTTTCATGAAAAACATGTTTGGCACTTTTTCCAAAGCTAGATGAATTCGAATCTACATTTTAGATTCACCAGTAAGACACTTAAAAATGATCTCTTAAAAAATTTCAGTTAAAAAACGTAAAGTCAATGTTGAATTAAAATATTGACAATCATATTAAAGAAAAATGTTTAATAATATCAATGGTAAAGAAGCAATATTTAGATGTTTACATAGTAGTCCAATAACGATTTTTACTTCCGGTGAATATATATTTAACATCTTCGCATAATAGGTGTTAATAATATTTAAAATGCACCAATGATGTAATCAAAATAATTAATTAAAAATTAATTTGTGTTATTATAATTAAAATAAGTTGCTTACAATCATACTGTAAAAGGAAATTTGAAAATCTTTTAAATATAGATTTATAAATCATCCAAAAATAATCTTTTACATTTTCTATGAAGTTTCAAATTTTCTTTCAGAAGACCGGTTGCACAACTTTCTCATTCTACGCGTTGAAAATATAAGGAAAAGTTATACTTAAATATCTTACCATTTTGAAAGCAGAAATCTGATACGCAATTGAAATCAGTCGAAATCGAATGTCGTGAAAAAGGAATGAAGATGATAAAAGAGAAAATGAAAATAAAAATATGAACTCTTTTCATTTCCTTTTCAAGTGAGGTCGGAGAACTTTAAGAGAATATTTTGAAACTTAAAATGTAATATGGAAGCTATTGATCAGCAAAAAATAAATAAATAAATAAATAAAAAGGTTAAACTTTTAATTCTCTCTCTGATGACTAAATATAAGTTCGGTTCTTTTTAAAGTTTAAGTGATAAGTTTTGAGAGAGATAATTTATCTAAATGTAATCCTGTTCATTGTAATTTAAACTGCGTTTGCATTTAAAATTAATAGATAATATAATTTTCCTGTGTCTGGATTTGAAAATTTCTTCATCATCATAAGCTGAATATGTAGTCATAGCACATTTCCATAATATCATTTTGCGTATTTGTAAATTCTATACATAGTCCTTTCGAATCATAGTCTAGGATGAATTTCTAATCACATCACCATCAACATATGCAGTCACTAAGAACTGTGGTAAGGAGAATATTTATATGCATCTACTTAAGCTCTGTATAATCAATTCAAATCATTGTATACTATGAGTATGAAACATCATCGCTGACGTTTATTTTTATTATCTCACATCATACTTAGTATCTTTTCTAATAAACACTTATTTAGTTTTTGATTCTGTGGGTAAGGCTACTCGCCTCCGTGACTTAGCGCACAGGTGTCCATTGGGTAATGACAAATAAGTAGAAGTTTCCGACCTTGTTGTGGTGAAGGGTTAGTCACCCAAGTGCCTGTCGTTATTTTAAAAAAGTTTTTGATTGTAGAATATTACAAACGTGCTATAAATGTATACTTGTTGATGTGTTACACTTTATGAAAAATTATTGTTTGTCTTACAACGTTCTATTGGAATTGCATCTGCTCATCTTAAAATGACAACTAGTATATTGAAAAAATTAAAATTTTCTTAGATCAAAATCAATTTAATTTCTTACTTATGACTTTTTACTCCAACATTAAACATAGAGCAAAATGCTAAAGGGATTTTATTAGTCAACAAATTTGTGATAAACGTTCATTTATTGCAATATTTGCTTATTAGACTATTTAATTATTAATGCAACATTTAAGTTACTATGCTTAATGCAACATTTAAGTCGCTCATGTAATTATTTTATTCTATTGTTAAAATTAAACATATTTTAAACTATGGTTAATTAATGCATAAATTTCATTCATTGACCATAGTTTTTTGTAAATGTACTGTATAGTTACCCTCCAATGTATTTATTTTTAGCCGAAAAAACACAGGTTACCTGTGTATCAACTTCCTCATTTTAAACTAGGTTAAAAACTTCAACAATCTAAATTAATGCCCATCTGGTTTCCACGAATATCTGATAATTCTTTACATTATTTTATCTGTTAGCTTGCAAATAAAATTTTGGTAAACTTCTCGACAACAAAGGGACAAAGGCACCCTTTAATTCTTAAGCATCTGTAAGCGGATTCAAGCAAAAAGGTTAAAACTACTGCTCCATTTACAATGAAAGCAAACAAGGAGTACGATTGATAATGCTTAAGAAGGATTCATTGTTTTCTGAAATTCAACGAAACAACACTGCATTTGTGGATATTTTGTGAAGAATATCATAATATTTGTCAGAAAAGTTATTTGTGTAGTCTATTTTTTATGCTGAAAATGCGTGAGATGTTATTTTCACCAAATCAACTAATTTACAATTGTTGTTTCGACAGATTATATTCTTTCTACCAGAATGTAATATCATGGATTTGTAATAGGATCTTTTTTTGCAAGGGAAATTTACAGATTTGAACTTAACCATTGTTAGACAATGAGAGATAAATGTTGCCTTTCAGCTTTCTGAATGTAAATTTATAGATTGAGTGCTTTAGATTTCACAACATTTCCCCCTTTACGATTCCGGATACGGTCAACGTTCTATGAAAAGTTCTTGTGGAAGACAAATACACAATAGGATGCTCAAAAAAACTTAACACGCTAGTTATCAGTCTCCTGTACTATGACATCAATGTTAAAATGTCAATCACGCTTCAACGCATACGTGATGTGGTGCGATGTATCCATAGTCAATCATCCGTTTGCACTGGATGAGACATTCACCACTACATATGGTATTGTTAAGTTTGTTTTTAATTTTGATGTTGATTAAAGTTGCAAAAGGGTGTTGTTTCGAATTTATATTTGTCATAAAACTACCACCATATTTGCTGTAAAATGTAAGTCGAGTTTTAGGGAAAACTCATTTTTACTGCAAGGATTGAACTATCGACTCATTTACACATCATCGGCAGAGAACGTGTTAAATCAGTAGCAGCTGTTATTCTATTCACTTTGTAATGTGAAATATCAAACGTGTAATACTCATGGTATCCTAAAGGTTAGATAACATTGTTAGGAGTGGAAAATCCAGGATACAATCTTAATTGCTTTTTGAAATCAGGAGACATACTAAATATCTTATGCTATGTCATGTCGAATTCCGGATCCGGTTATACTTTCTGCATATATATATTTTTAGGTATCTCCCTAATATCCCGAAGTTATATCCGCAATATCCAGAAAACAATCCATAATCTTTTTAAATTTTCGTCAGAACACAATCTTTGTAGATATAAAAATACCTTCAACATTTTAAACTGTTGGGATATCCACTAAGTGTTGTTAATTGAATTTGAAATGCATTTGCGTCCAATAAGAGACATATTTGCTTTCTTTAAAATGTATTCAAATGTTAATCATGTTTTAAGAGATTGAGAATTGTATTGATACAAAAGTGTGTTCAAAATTGTGGAAATTGCGATTTATTTTATCAAGGCATTAAATATATATTTACCATCATGTTTTTTTTATTTCCAATGGCCGCGTTTGCAAAGACAACTGCGGAAAGAATAAATAGACAAGTGAACACAGAAAAGTCTAGTACAGCATACCAGTAGAGATCGCATAAGGAAGGATTTTTTTCCCATTATGTAATCAAAATAATAATTCATAATTAATCTTTCGAAGATCATCATCTCTACTATTTAATTAATAGTATTCCTTATTAATAAATATTAATAATTAGTAAAGAAATAATGATTATTATTATTAATCGTTAATTGTTCACATTTAAGATACAAAATATTTATAAAAATAATGCATTCAAAAATAAAATGCGTTAAATTTATTGCCATGACAGACATAAATTATTGTGAAATTCTCTGTGATAATCACAAATTTTCGAAAAAATCCATTTCATGAAACATATTACTACTCATGAAAAAGTTTACTACTCTATATCAAAATTCACTAGACAGGAATAGTTCCTTTGGTTCAAATTCTTACGTTTTTTAAAATTGATGTTATTTCATAAATTATGCTTAAGATTTTCATATTTAAGAGTAAATATGAATCTCACAGAAATTTCGGCTGCAAGCGTTTTCAAGGTTGTTTTGAAAGATATGAAGATGGAAGGCCTGTATTAAGTGCTACCCTCTAAATTTAGCCTCAAAATAATTATAGATTTAGGTTATACTAAAAGCAAAGGTTTAAAATATTCTGTTAGCATTTTTATAATTTCTTAATTAGATTATTGTCAAGTATATTTAAAATCTAATCTACACATTCTAATTAAACATAAAATTTGGGTTCATCGAGTGGTAAGGTTGTGCTATTCAATGTGTAGAGTCCCAGTTCATATTACGGCTACCATTGAATAATAATTGATGGATTTTCCAAAAATTTCGCAAAGTTGGTAAATACATAATTCCAACAGCACTATGAGCTATTCCAATTTTCAATACCAAATTTTTCTGAATATGAAGCGATGCAACTTGCTTCAGGGTTAAAGTTATTCGCCAGACCTTATTAAAAAAACGATTCTCAGGTCAGGAGACTAATAAATTTCTCTCGCAAGCCTGGTGCGCACGATTCAAGTCAACAGAGCTTAAATGGATCCGAATGTCTCGAGCGAAGCAAGTTCAAAGACCAACAAATCTCTGCAGGAACGTAAAAGAATCTGCCCATTTTATTTCTCCTTCCGAGCGCAATGGAATGGAATGGAACACTCTTTGTTTGGCCAAATAGAGATGGCGAATATTTTTATTTTTTGGAATAAAACAAAGAAATATCTTCCTTTGTCGAAGAACGCTGGTGGTAAGTGGGGCGTGGTGGTTGCCCACCCGACACCAACTGCTTCAGATTGCTCAAGAGCAAGGGTGATCAGTGAAGCGAGTGATGGCATAACGCGTATTGTTAACCGTCCACGTGCCACTCTGATTTACAAGGACTTCAGCGCCAAAGCGTTCTCTTAAAGTAGCAATGGTATTTAGCATTTTGAAATTGGCACTGTTACATGGAATTTGCTGAACATTTTTAAATTATCCTAGATATTTGATATTTTGAAGAATATTATCAAATTTGTGTGTGATGGTGTTTAACATATGGAAAAACATTCTCATTTTATCATCAGTTATTAACAATCTACAAAACTATTCTCACAATACAATTGCAATCTAACAATTAGAAGAGCATAAGTTATCACTGGTATTTAATATTTGAAAGAACATTCTCAAATTTGCTACGATTTTCTGCGTTTGTAGAACATTCTCAAAGTTGCACTGGTATTTGATATTTTGTAAATTATTTTCACATAAGCACTATTTAACAATTCGAATAAAAAATTGCTATTTAATTCCATTTCAAATTACCAATAGTATTTGAGATGGAATTGAATAACATTTTCAAATTAGATTTGCTATTTAATATTTTGCCAAACATTTTCATATCGGTATTTTGTAGAAAATTCTTATATTGTTATGGATATTTAGCATTTAGAAGAAAATTCTGAAATTTACAGTATTATTTACAGCATTATTCAAAGGCATAAATATTTCGAATGCATGAGTAATCGGTAATATTTCCATTATGTTATTGATTCATCAATCTTTAGCCTTATTTCATGTTATGTGGCAGTATATATTTTGTAATAGAATATGAAATACTAATTTTCAAATTTTAAGAGGTTAACATACTGGCTATTGTAAGAAGATATCAAACTAGACATATTTTGTTACGAAAACAAGCAGTACTTTCTCATATTTCAAAATTTTTGAAATAATTGTATTTTTTATTCCGTATATTTTGGTATTATTTTTTACTACTTCTTTCATATGGTAATTTGATGCAAGAGGAGGCATATATTTGCTTTCAAATATAAATTATATAGTAATAAACTACAATACATATTTGAAAAAAATTATGTTGTCAATAAGAAAATAATAAAATTTAATGTTGTGAAAAAATGTTAAATAATACATCGCTTGTGACAATCGAAGTTAAATGGTACATGTATGAATTAAATGAGAATTTGATTACTAACTTTTTAATAATTCGAGAGCTTGCATTCCAAATGCAAGTATTTAAGGATATGAATACCAGCTAATCTGAAACAAAAAATATTTTTTACCTTAAATTAATTTCATACTTCAAATAATTTTTATTCATGGTGTCAAATTCAGTGTATTTTTGCTTTACATTTATTAATATCTGCCAGCTTATTTTGATTCATGAAACTGTATAATACGTCAATCCTTTCTTCTTTTGAATTCCGATCACGGAGCAATGTTAGCAGAAAAGAAAGCTTCCTGAAAAGCTGAATAAGCTATAATTGTTAAAATATCCGTATGCCAAAATATTCCTCCACTTGTATAATACGATGAAAAGATGAAGTTGCTAGTTCAGGTATCGACCTCGTCAGTTGATAGTGGCTTAAATTTACGAGTTGATTGCTTCTTACCAGGTAAATTTTTTATTGAAATAAATACCTCCTAAAATGATAGGAAAAAACATTATACATTTTCTGTTATCATTCCCATCTTTGTAACTGATGCAAATAACTGGTTTCCTTATCAGGTAAATTTTGATAAGCTAAACATCAACCAGAATGAAGTTTCAAATGTTATATTGTGTATTATCATTTATAACTTCATAACTGATATGAATTTTGAAGTATTTCTTACTATATAAATTTAGTTAAGTATCAATAGGAAAGGTACAGAAAAATATTCAACGTTATCCACTATAATTTAAATACACATGACGGATACAAATAACTTGTCATTTAAGATTTTTTATTGTCATTTTTGTTAAAACAAAAAATTAAGAAATGTGGGGTATTATTTATAGCTTTCATATCTTCGTCACTAGTAAAAATTATTTCCTAGACGATTTACTAACTAAATTTTGTTAAATTAAATATCATCAGGATTTGAATGCACTATCATTTTACGCTGTCTATTATCATTCACATTCGCGCAACTGATATAAATAGCTCGTTATTTTGAAAACTTCTTACTCACTAAGTTCTGTTAAACGAAACACCACTCAAAAAGACACGCAATATCAATTGTAGGCAACCTTATTTTCATCAAGAAACATGTCATTTGCCATTGTACCTGAAATGCACTTTCGCCAAACTTATTATATCGGCGCAATTTTTCTTCCTCTATAAATTGCTGCATTGGGGGCTTTATTGCGAAATAGTCTTTCGAACTGACATAATGACTCCAGGGACAATAAAGATGATGAGGGAGATAAATAGCAATATCTATAGATTCAGTTTTCAGATCGAAAAGACCAATAACTGTCTAAAATAAACACCAAAATAAAGATGGAGACGGGAATCAGAGCAAAGAAATAATTTCTCTACGGTACAAAAAGCCACTATTCAGAGATCTTTCTTTCTTGTCAAAAGCGCTTCCCAATTTTACCCTCCTTATTTTACAACGAGAAGGTCACTTTTTCTTTCCTAAGAAGATAGATTCCAAAAAGAGCTATTGTTCTTTTTTTTGAGGAAGTTTTAGGCCAGATTTTAAATTTGAAGTAAATATAGAGTAATAGAATTTTTTGAATCGGAAATAATAAATATTTACCTTTTTTCTATGACTTCTATAAATCATTGTATTCATGTTTTAAATAAAATAAAATTTCGACTGGTTGTTGTGGCAAAAATGAACTTGAAATTAAACACAAGATTCCTTGATTAATTTCCATTTTGATGTAATTTTACATATTGGTTTACACTTTCCTTTTTCCTTTGAAAACATTATTATCAATCAAGTTTTTTTTAATTTAGCACCTTCAAATATACATTAAATTCTCTACAATTTTTTAGTTTTAATATTTTTGTAGAATTTAAATTCATTTAATTTATAGATTCAATGCTTATTCATGGTCCGTCATCTGTTTTATAGGTAAGGCCGCCTGAACTCAAAATGCTTTTTTTATTTATAAATTGTGTTCACTTAATTTACCACGTTGTTTCAAAATATAATTTTAAAACACATTTTAAATCATAAAAAGGAATTTTTTTAAATAAAATTTAATACTTAACATTTTTTAATATAAGCTGTTTATTAAAATTTCAATTTCCATTGAAAATCATTTAAATGTTATATTTGTTTTAATATCTGGCAATCAATGAATGTATCCGTAGAAATAGGTGCTAAGCAATCAATCTCGTCATTTGATTATAATTCAAAATGATAAAATGGTTGATAACATGCAGTTATTTGACTCAATCGTTTAAAAACAGAATATACTTGAAAAACCTTTAACAAATAATAGTGTATAACTTCATGGGGAAAAAACGTCACGGTCATCTATCTCTTGAAGGAAGCAAGTTCGATACTCGATCCGTTGAATGTTTTATTGAGAGAGTTATTCCCTCTAAAATGATTTATAAAATGAAATATCTACTGGTTTAGTGTGGAATTAAGGAAAAGGTGCTGCTTCAGGTGTCACTTGATTATAGTTGAATTCAGAATTATTATTGTTATAATTCAGAATTACAAGGTGATTAGCCACAATTATGAATTACAGTCAAATGTTTACTGTAGATCCAATAACAAAAAAATCGCAGCCAAATATATATATACCAGAAACTTAAACTAATGCGACTTTTATATTTAATATTTAATAATTAGAAATTATAGTAAGTGGTTGGCACATCCTTGGCGCGAATGATTTTGGTTGGCGATAATTGTGGCTTTCGGCAATTTTGATAACCTTAATTCGATAGATATGGTAAGCCAAACCATTTCTGGAATTTCATTCTCGCTTGGCGCTTTTTTTCAATTTGTTGCCAAGGGTGTCGGCTCTCCTAGGATTTTACCTAGTAAACACCTATAAAAATACATGATGATATTTTTATACGATTAAGGATTAACATATAAGCAGTAAAATAGTGTAACATTCTAAGAGAATTCAAAACCATAACATCGAAAGATTCTTTTCAATTTTGCCAGCTCATGTAATAATGTCTCCAAATATTATTACCAATTGAAACAAAATATCAGAAACTGCTACTTTTACCATTATTTTTTAATTTTTAAATAACATTTTTAACAAAGAAAAAATAGTTATGCCTTCAAAATAGTTTTTTTCAACCAACAGTTATAATTTCTTTATCAATTTCCGTAAGTTGTCACCAAAAATGTCAACACAGCGAAATTTACTAGTGCAAAGTGAAGTAGTACTGATTGAAAAAAATGTAAACGTATAAAAATAAAAAAGGCAAATGATTCATAAATTCATAATTTATTCATAATATATATATAACATTTTTCTACAGCTGTTGAACACATAAAGCGCCAAGACTATCATTATTTAGAAATCTTACACTTATTTTATATATTTGCATAAGTACACATGGATATTAGGTTTATATAATACATACCAATTAAAAACATTGAACAATATCTATATTTACATGCGGAGTCAGCACTTTCATCTCGTTGGCATATTATGTGGTATTTAAAATTCAGCTTAACTAAAAGATTTCCTTAAAAACTTAAAAGAGTAACTTCCTGTACATCAATTTTTACCATTTTACACCTAATTTAATGTTATATACAAATTACCATTGTCAATTTTGTTCACAAATATAATACTATCTGTATCTCATATACATCAAGAGAGTTTTTAAATGTATTACATCACACTCAGTTTCTAATACTTAGAATTTTAGTATGAAAATAAAATGATAAAAATTGATTTTTTTCGTTAATGTTGATGTTTCTTTAATCGAATGGCAAAATTAATCAATTTAGGTTATATTTTGCACCAAATTTGTAATAAACATGTTGCGTATTTGTTGCGAATGCATCTCACATAGTGATTAATATGACAGGTTGATTAATATTTTTTCAACAAATAATACCATTATAGATTTACAATTGTGGAATGCAATGTTTATGTGCACACCAGAAGGTATAAAACTAATTGGCATACAAACTCTGTAAATTTTTAAAGGTTTTATTCAAAGGTTTGGTAGCCAAATTATGAGAAAATTTTATTTTATTAAGATTGGTAATAGTCTTCAATATTTTGCAATATTAGACTAATATATATTTAAGAAAATTAAATTTCTAACTATTTTATATATTTTGAAAAATATATAAATTCTTGGAAAATGTGAATTTCTTGGAAGAAATCTCATAAAAAGATTTTAATATCCTTACAGCAATAAAGGTATTAGAATTTCACATTTTTAAAAATGAGTATATAATAAACAGGTCTACCAAGACTTTGCAGAAATAGAATTAAAAATTTTTAGGTATATGGATCCTAATTCAAAAACAAAACAATCCCAGAGAAACATATATATAATAGTTACGTTAAGCATATACTTCTATTTTTTTATTTTCCATTAATCCACTCTAATAGAACACATTCAAGCAGAATTATAATTTCCCTGACGAAAAGAAACCACTCTATTTTAAAGCAACATTAATAAAATGTAGAGTTTATTTTTCAACACAATATGGTTATATTTTGAAATTAAAAATTTTAAACATTTAAATATGCACAAAAATATAATTTAAAATGTGTGAGTAAATGAGTGCATATATTTATTAACTTATCTGAGGCCTTTATATATATATATATATATATATATATATATATATATATATATATATATATATATATATATATATATATATATATATATATATAATTTTGAATGAAAAAGTTGTAGTTATTAAAACTATACATATTTTTGGTTTATAAAATTAAACTATATATTGCGAAAAAGTGAGAAACGAAATAGAAAGTCTCAGAAATTATATACAAAAAAATAACAACAAAATAAATATATCTCTAGTTTAAACTTTATGTAATGTACAAAAAATTTAAATCATTTCTTAAATCTAAAATAATTTTCATGATATAAATGTATTTTATAAATCTTTTCTCTATATAGTTCTATCTATCTATATAATATATATATACTCTTTTATTTTCTCAGGAATATTATTTGGAAAGGACTAGATAATTGATCGCAGGAAATTCGGTTTTGAATAAAAAAAAATAACATTTCAAACATATATATTCATTAAACTATCAGTACATGTAATCAGTAGAACAATCATGAAACTGATTTACATCGAAATCTCTCTGAATAGAATTTTCTTTCGATGTTAACTATATGAAACTACATAAAGAAAAAACAATTAAAAATTCTGTGAACAAAAGAAAAGTATTTTTGGAAATTTTATTATAGAAGTTCTACAATTTTCAATAGAATAGTTCACTAAATAAACTGAAAGTTAGTATAGTTCACTAAATAAATTAAAGAAGATTATATTAATTGTTAGTAATTGCCATAAAATATTGTTTAGTCAATTAGATTTTTTTTAAAATTTGATTGTGGAATTCTATTTGATTGTAAAATTATAAATATGATTTTAAGCTTAAAATCGAGATTGAGAATGCCTATTTCCCTTTATTATTAATCTATAAATATTTTCATACACAAAAAGTAAGTGTGTTTGTTAAGTAATACAATCGTTATCGTAAATTCGTATCACCTATTTAAATTATAAATTTTTCAAATAACTAAAACAATTCATTAAGTATCGCAGAAACTTGAAATTTGCAATCATTAGTTTCACTTTTTGTGGCATTTTTATGATACAAATTTCTTATCAAAATAGCATCAACTATTGACTGATTGATTGGTTAAAAAGGCTAAATTGGAGATGAAAAGAGTTACTGCATATTTTAGTAATAAATAATACTTACTTAAAGCTCGGAGATGATAGATAAAAATTTACCAAATTGTATATTTAATATTTTGTGATCTTTTTTACTTATAATTAGATTTTAGTAATTGTTTTTGAAAATCAGGCAAACATTTAAACAGATATGCAATTTCATTAGGTCAATATTTTTTAATAACAATTCTTAAGAATTACATTAGAAAATATCATATTAATAAAATTTCATAACTTTAAAAAATTTAATATTTTTATACGCAATATGAAATAAATGTTTGATAATTTATAGTATGCATTTTATGAGTGGAAACCGAAGAAGAAGCAAGTGTAGCTTATACACACAAAAACATATAAAAAATAAATTATTTAAGAAAGAGTAAGTTAACAAAGGCTTAAAAAATACAAAGCTTAAATGCAAAAGAGAGACAACCTAACCGCGAACATCAATGCTTGTTATTTCCTATGTAAAAGGTGTCATGCAGGGATTGACGAAGAAAATTTTTTATACAGCTGTATGTCTTTTCATGTGTAGGGAAAGATGATCCGAGCGTGAAAATGCTCTTTCACACAATCTACACTGAAAAGGTCTGTCCCCAGTGTGTTTCCTGTAGTGCCGAGTCAGTTCGTCAGATCGTGCAAATTTCCAGCCACAACCTTTCCAGTTACATTGGTAGGGCTTCTCGCCTGTATGAGTTCGCAAATGAGCTTTCAGGTGCGAGCTTTTCGTGTAAGTCTTAGAACAGCCAGGATGGGAGCAGGTGTGCGTGGTGATTTTCTTCCTACCGAAGCCCCGTCTCCCCCGCTTCGGTTTTCCAACCAAGCCTGGCTGCTGGGGCTGTTGCTGGGGGTCCTGCACATCGGCCATGTTTGCAAAAACAGTCTGGTGAGTCACAGTGAAACCAGTGGACACGGCCGTCGTGACGCGATTATTGTTGAGAAGTTCGGCAAGGTGCGGAGATGAAGGCGGTGTGACCATCCTCAGGTGTGGCTGTTGAGGTTGTTGATGCTGTCCACTATGGGACACCACAGGTGCTCCAAACTGAGTTTGGACAGAGCCTATGATGTTGGGTGGCGGTACGAAGTTGTCCACCAGCATGCCATTGGCTGTTTTCATCGCCAACTGTTGACCTGTCCTTTCTGGCGAGGCTGGTGGAGACATCTGACTCGCAATCACAGCGTTGGCATTTGTGTTGTATGTCACCCACATATTTGGATGCAACGTAGTAGTGTAAGGGGACACAATGTGATGATTGGGTTGTTGTTGTTGCTGCTGCGGTTGTGGGAGATGCTGTTGGGGTATGCAGTTACTAAGTTGAGAATACCTGTCCTTAGTGTGTTCCATAGGCTCTAGGTTGGGTAAAATGGATTCGGTTCCATCTACAGTTAAGCCGCTACTTATTTCTTGCTTCACAGTTTCCTCGAAGCTGACAGTGTCATCGTAAATCACAGTCGATTGCGCATTGTTGCTGGAGGAACCACTTAATACAAAGTCCATGTAAGCACCAATGTCTTCGTATCGGTTTGAGGACGACGTATCCTCTGTAACCATATGGGAATTCAGCGATGGAGCCATAATTCTCTTTTGCATGTTGTCCATCATGGGTTGTTGTTGGTTGGAGTGAGAAGATTTCATCGAATTCATGGATACCGGAACTTTCATTTGATGATCTTGTGGGTGGATGTCCCCCAAAAGAACACTTTCGATGTCCTGCCACATCTGAAACGAAACAAAAGGATTTTAATATCGCAGTTTGAATAGAATGGTTGTAACAGAATTGGCAATGAATTCCAGTTATTTTCCACCGTTTAAATAGAAATATTTTCTTATAAATAGATTTTTTAATTAATATTTTCATTTATTCCGAACATATTTTGATTGAATAATCATTTTCAAAAAAATTAACATTCTATGCATTCATAATAAAATCAGGCTAAAATAATTTGGTTAAGATTACCTAATTTCAATAATAATGTATGCATGTGTTTTGTGTTTTAATAGTATACAAACATTTGAAATAGGTTAATTTATATTAATCCTTGTTAATTAGTTAATTTATATTAATAATAAAAGAATCTATTTTGATACAACAGCTGAGGTTTTTATAATTTTATGAATAAATATTCAAAACTACTTCTTTTTCATCCAATTATATCCATAAAAAACAAGTAGTATTTATTCATTGCATAAATAAATTACAATGAAATAAAAATTGTTAATAAACATTACATCTTCTATTGTATAGTTTTATTTTTGAAAAAGAAATTTGTTTTCATGATGAAATTCTTATAGCAACTTGTATTTTTATATTCCTTTTTTTAAATAAATTTTGCAATTTTACCAATAATTTACATGAAAATTTATAATCAAATGATACATTTAATCTTTTTAATATTCAATTTTTTACATTTCTTTTAAATAAAATCTGCAAAAATCAACAATTCACATGCAAATTCGCTATTAAAAACCAACATTAATACTGCATTTGTTTAATTTTAAAGAAAAAATGATTAGAGAGTTCAGGAAATAACAAATGAATTTAGTTTTTAACCATTTTAATATCAAATGTTATTTTTATTTAGAAAATATTTACTTTATAAAAAAATCCATAAATTCTTTTTATCTTTTGTTTTCTTTAATTTATTTGTTGGAATGCAGTCTGAAAAGAATCAAAAATTTATTTTCAAAATTACTATCCCATACCAACAATGTATGTTTAGTTTAAAAAGTGATTAAAGTTTAATAAAACAAAATGTAAAAATAGTTATTAATAGTTTCTAATTAGTGTTATCTATTTTAATATCTTTGTTTTGCAAAAAAAAAATCATTTTAAGTAAAGAAATTTTTAAAACAATTTTTCATTCTTTTAATTTTTTTGCTCCAAATAACACTCCATTAAATTCCATAATTTATTTTGCTATATAATAGACTAAGAACGATATATTTATCTACGTTTAGCATTATTATCTAAAAAAACATGCAATCTATATATACTTTCAATAAACTGACTATAATAAGCATTTAACATTTTATAAAATAATAAAAAAACTTATTTAAAATTTGGCTGAAATAAGTCAATCTCGCAATTAATAGCCTAATTTCGAATTTTATCAAATAATTTAACTTATCCACATTAATAATTTTTTTAAATAAATTGAAAATACATCTTTTAAAGAGACACAGAAAAAGAGAGACATTGTAAATTGTTCTGGAATTTTGGCAAATGACGAGCTGTAATCGGAAGACTCCTATTCTTTTTTCTTTTATTTGATCGAAGAAAAGATTGCAGAACAGGAGAGATAATAATGCTGTCACTTCTGTTATGCAGTGAGTGACTTAAATCGGCTTAAGGTAGCTTAGTATGTCAGATATAAGGCCACAGTTCGCTGAATTTCCATTTGTTTTTTTCGCGTTTATTTATTTTTTATCAGATGCATCTTTTTTGTAATGACATTCGTTATATTTCAAATAATTTCGAAACGTAGTTCTTTTAGAAAAAGGATATTTCCATTTTTTTTCCATGCAAATATGCTTCAAAAATGGGAACAATGAAGATAAATACAATTTTATTCAAAACCATCCATTCTCTCGATAATATCGTTTCCTATAATGCAAAAATTTTGAAGATTATTTTTTTTAGTTAAGCGGAATATCATTTTCATTCGTTCAAAAATATTTGGAAATGGGAAAAAGGGAATACTTTTTTTATTGAAATGTGCACCCTTCTTCTAAGTTGAAAAAAAATTTACAAAAATTTTTTACTGCTATTTCTTCCAAAACAGAAATAAAATTGTTTGTAGTAAAGTAATCAATAACAACGTTATGACTCACATCAGTATATCACTATCATATTAATAATAAAATTCTTAAATTATTTCATTTTTTCTGAGAGGACGGGGGAAAAGAAGAAAGGCTGTTCTCTGCCTTTCTTATTTTACAGATAATCAAATGATTAAAATATATTTCTAAAACGCTTTATGTGTTGACATATGCGCGTTTGAGGAATTTAAAAATATTACAGAGTTCCAGTGGCTCAGTAGCTTCACGCCGCTTCCCGTAAGCTCAGCAAAGTGAAGCATCATTTGCCGCGGGCAATGGTTGGGAGGGTGACCACGGTGTACTCTCCTTCACTGGGTTGCTGGAGCTCCGTGGGTTGGAGACGTGCCCACGTTAATCTGTGACGTCCAAAGCTGGTGTGGCGTGGATGTGAAGAGGAGGGTGCCTGCTCAGGTGTGGCCTCATCACCTGACCGTGGTTCAAAATTAAGAGGCACCTTAAAAAGAGCAAAGTCGTACTTTCGCCTTCGTGGTGCTCTGATCCAAACGAAAGACGCTCCCTATTGACTTAATTCGCACTGCCAAAGCGAGCTTGGCTTGTCCAAGTGTCATTGGAAAACAACAACAACAAAATATTGCAACTCAGTGGTGTTCAGTTTTGCAGTTTGTAGGTTTAAATTTCATTTTAGGTGGGAATGACTGCGATAATTTTGAATTTGTTTTGAGTTTTAAACCACGGTAGAGTTATCCTTCGAGTGTAAAAAGTTATAGAAAATAAAAACTGAAACCCAAAATAATTAGTATAAGAAAATATATTGGTATTGTATTAAAGTTCACTTAACAGCTAATAAAAAATAAAATGATGAAGGTAAGGGATATAAATATACTTAAATAGAATATACCTATTTATAAATGTTTACATCTCTTCATTGCTTCAACATATTTTATTTTAATTTTAACAGTTTAATAATACATTATTATTACACAAATAAAAATGAAAACAATATTTATAATTCGCATAAATGAATATGTTAATTCTATTTCTTTATAGTAAATTCATTCTTCATGTAGTCATTCAATTTTTTGTAAAGTATTCTTGTCATTCAGAAATCAATTTTTATAGAACTGCTTCAGGAAACTATATAAGAATTGATAGAGAAATTAATTCTAATTTGTGTGTGTGTGTGTGTGGAAATTTCCTGGTATATTATCCTTATTGCTTAATGCGTAGCCATGGTTACTAATTTTTTCTTTCAAAAGATTTCTCTCTCTCTCTCACACACAAACACTTAGAATATTTTAAAATATTACCATAAATATAAATTATCTCGTATAGACAATTATGAAATTTTTTAATTTTTAAATAAACCAGTTTAATTCGTAAGATACATTGAATATCTAATAATGACTGCCATTTCTCAAATTCTCACAGTAGGTTTTAAAACTGAGTCATTTTCAAAATTTTCACTGAGAGATGTGTAAACAGTAATTAAAAATTGTTATCTAAATCCTTGCTAAAAAACTTAGCTTCAAAGTGAAAGATTTTGTATCAGAAATCAGACATGCTGTTTCTTTAAATTCATAGATTTTAAAGAACTCTGTTTTTAAAAGAAATCATCTATAATATGATAGATAATGTTAGGCATAAATCTCAAAGGATTATTATCTTATTAAAATCTCCCTATAAAATGAAGTCAATACTTATTGTAATAAAATTATAGATGTATAATGTATTTAAAAATTAAATCATTTAATTAAAATAATCAAATGGAAGGGTAAATCAAACATACATTTGTATTATATATATATATATATATATATATATATATATATATATATATATATATATATATATATATATATATATATATATATATATATATATATATATATATACACACACACATATACTTACATTAATACAATGTTTTGAATAAAAATACTTCTTTAAAAAAGTGTGAAGCACAAATTATTTTCTGCATCAACTTCTTTTATATAGACTTTTGTAGTTGGTATAATTGTTAAATGCCTATTTAATTTAACCTCCAGTACAATAAATTAATATTTCTGGTCTGAATTCATTTTACAAAAGTAACATTTACAAATTTTTTTCTGTAAATCCAATTTCTTAAATAAACCATATTCAAGAAAATATAAAAAAAGTATTCTAGTTTAATTGCACAATTATAATTAAACCATTATTATTCCAAAATGAACTAAAGATAAGAAATCGCCTGAGATAAAATTACCATTCTTCTCTAAGTCACTTGGTTTCAATGCCTCGTGTTAACTCATCTTGAAATCATACGTCTTGAAAAAGAGGGAAACAGTTTCGTTTCGTTATTGCAAAGTTGTTGTGAATTGTCTTGGTTAAATCTCAAGAAAATAATGGAGTAATTAGATGCAATCTATTAATCGATATATGATCGAAAATTGTGTCAAATCGTTCAACATAACTTTGTGTTAAGGTTCAAACCCAAGTCTACTTCATGGCATAGTCATATGCTTGTGGACATGGTAATCAATGACTTCGTAAAAGCATTACTCACCAACGCCACATACATAATTTAATTAAATTTATTATTTCTTAATATAATAAAACTTAGCTATAATTAAGCGAAAGTTCATTTTAAATAACTATATATATATATATATATATATATATATATATATATATATATATATATATATAATAATATATAATATAATATATAATAATATAATAATATGTGTGTGTATATAGTATTGTGTATAGTATGTGTGTGTGTGTGTGTGTGTGTGTGTTGGGTGTGTAAAAAGTTAATTATATAAAATTTGCTTTTAAGCAAATAAAATTATTTGCCTTATTGAAAACTCTTTAATTTTTTGCACACTTAATAATTGCAGAATTTAATTAAATTATTTTTAAAATTCACTAGAGATTAAATTAAAGCTTGTTTCTCAATTAATTTAATAGAATTTTATTTTCAGACAGCAATTCAATCTAAATATTCTTTAATAGAATTTCCTCTGAAAAAAGAAGTTTTAAATAAAACGAACATAAAAGGGGAAACCGAAATCAACTAGATAATGATGTTTTGCAAGATAGATGTATGTAACGAAACTATTATATTAATATAATAAGTAATGAAACTATTATTTAAATACAAAAACTATTTTCGATCTCGTTTGCCTTTTTTATCCTTTTATTTAACCATAACAAAAATATGACTGGAAAATGAAAATAAATCCATTTATCCGCATTATCATTTTATAGACTGCATTAATGCATAAATCTCATAAATCATGAAAAGGTGGCCGACTTGTGTAGTGTGAAGCATTTATTGATATTGAGCTACTAAATGTGATTTTTATTCATGAGGTACTTATAAGGAGATCTTGGCGTCCTACAAAAAAGATCTTGGCTGTCATCAGAGTTTTTACACAGAGAAATTTTAATTCAATTCTTTTCTTTATTTCTTGTCCGTTTCCTTTGCACCCATTCTGAGTTAAGTCATTAATCATTACAACCACTTAATGAGTTCTTTTGTCGGTTTTGGCATGATAATAAAACTGAAAGCCTTGTTTACGAATCTTATTTCGTTGCTCGGTGAATACATTTCCTTTTCTTTAGCGAGAGGTTCTCAAGCTAGGGCAGCGACTCAGATTTCCCATAAAATATTCTTGCTCAAGAATCATTAGCAAAGAATATAAAAGTAAATTTGTAGCCATTAGTTAAATTATACGATGCGATAACAGTCTCGTTTATTGTTCTAATACAAAGATCCATGTCAAAACATGAAGAATCATTTATGTTCCTCCTGCAATTGATCTTACTTTGTGTGTCTCTTTTTTTTTAAGAAAACGCTGAATAGAAAGCATATTTTTTCAGTTTTTATATTAAGATTTCTAGTCTGAAATGCATTATTTATTTAAATATTATTAAACTGTAAGCTATGATTGCGGAAGAATATTATTTTTGTAATTAATAATATGGATTCAGTTAAGGACTTATTACAATTCACTTCTGGTCAGTAACCTAGTTTAACATCATTTATTTGGTTACTTAAATCGTAATTAATAACTAGTTTTTTTTCAAATAAATAAAATGGTATTTAAAGATATGTTTGATACAAAATATTTCCTCTCACGTGATCTTAAAATAAAGTATAGCTGCTGAATTAGTTATTTAAATATCCATTTTTCTTCAATTTCAATTTTTATTTCATTCACTATATTTTCTTATACATATAAATATTTCTAAAATTTCTATTATGTAAATATATATAAAATACTGATTATTTTCGTGAAACAAATGAATTCAGAAAATCTAAAAATCTATGACTTTGAACATATAGAATGAAAAAGAACAAGAAATCTCTATTGTTATGGAAACATGTAGATTTAAGAAAGCAAGAAATTTATGTTACGATGTAATATGTAGATGTGTAAAAATGCAAATGTACATTCTGATAGATCATGTAGACTTAAGAATGCAATAAATGTATATTGTTATCGAGCTTGTGTACTCAGAAGAAAAAGAAATTTATATCGTCTTGAATAGTTTAAATTCAGAAGAAAAATATATCATTGTCTCAAGAGGAAAATTATCTATATATATCATTGAAAACATGTAACTTAAAAACACTAGGAATCTATATAATTTTGGATCATATAGACTCATAAAAATAATAAAAATATATCAATGTGAAACACATAAAAACAAGAAATTTATACATCATTACAGTGCATATAGCCTCAACAGCATTAAATGTGAATCAAAGAATAATGTTATCCAATATCTTTCTTTGACATTATTCTTATTTGTTACTGTATTATTATTATAATATTATTTTTATTGTGTGATGTTATACAATGTTATTCATTGTATTATATCTTCTCATTTTAGGATTATATTTTTCATGATTAATTTTAATGTTATTATTATAGTATTATTCTTTATTGCATAATGTTATGTGTGAGCAATGTTATTCACTGTATTGCATCTTCTCATTTTTGGATTATATTTTTCATGATTAATTTTAATTTTTGCAACCATGAAAGAAATTTTAAGATTTCTGAGTTTATTAAAAAAAGGTTATTTTTATTAAAGCCGTATTATCCGTATTATTTTAAATAATGTATCTATCTTTGATTTAAAAAGTCATCTGAATATTAATTCTATTTGAGAAATAAAAATAAATTTTTAGATATTTTAAAAATATTACCTGGTTAATAATTTTTAGCTTTATTTTAAAATAAAATTAACATCTATATAATATGAAATATCATGATAGACGACTATAAGGAAAATGTCATTTTGGAATAAAATTGCAGTCTAAAATAAAAATAGGGATTTATGGAACTTTTAAATTTTGCAAATCACAGAAAAAAATAAGTATTAAGAGTCTTCATGACTTTTTACTGAATTAAACTAGAAGACAGTTTTGTTTAAATAATCATCAACTGCATAATTTCTTTGCTAAATATATAAAATAATATTTCATTTTATTAACTAAATTATATATCAATTATTTTCATTTGTATTTTTTGTTTTATATTCTTACTTAATCTCATTTGTATATTATATCAGTGTTTTTATGGTCGGTAATAGAAATTTTCATAGTCCTTGTATGAGGAAGAAATGAGAGAAAATTTACTTTCATATTAACAATGTTTGGAAAATGTTTGAAACAATTATTAATAGGAAAAATACATGCTTTGTTTCTGAATTTTCCCTATTACTTAATGATGTAGGTCTTAGGTTCACTGGGCCTTGTGGTTGAATTTGCTACTCAAAAAAGGACGTATTAAGGTGTAAAGTCTAAGGCTTGATCCCAATCGTTTTTAAGCAATAAGAATTTGGATGTTATGTTTTTGTTTCGAGCATTTACATCTTTTGGGATATGCAGTTACGGTTTCTAAATTTTCCTGTTTACGATATGCAAATAACTGTGAACGATCTTCCCTGAAGAAAAACATTTATCATATATAATAGTTTGTGATCGTTGGGTAATTCATTGGAATTAATAAACTTATGTAAGTCTTTTAGGAACTAAATTATGTAAGTCTTGTTATAATTTGAAATTTTAGAAACATTTCAAAAAGAATATAAAATTTTAGTATACTTTGTGAGCCAATTATATACGACGATAATTTTTTCTGGTAATAGTGAGTTAAAGTATTCTTAAAACAAAGGGAAAATGTGTGCAAAATAATCAACTTGCCAAAATCTTTAAGCCAGATTTCAATGAAGATTTGAAGTTACAAACATAATATAAATGATTTCAGGAGAATGGTATATAAATTTTCGAAAATCTAATTTTAATTTTAGAAAAAAATAAAGCACAAAGTTCAGAAGTCATTTTCTAATAGAAAAATGGCATTGTTCGTGTTAAGTTTTGTAGATTGTTAAACAATGTCTTGGTTGCATAGTTTGTCATTTTGTCTAAGTAATATAAGAAACAAAAAATATCAAAAAATGTTTTACAGTCTCTGTCTTAGTAATAAATTATTATTATTTAATAAAAATTTATTAGATTTTGAAACTTCTTTACCTGTTAGGAAATTTAAATTCAGAACAATTAAAAATTTTCTGTGATTAGTTTTCAAAGCACGATTTAAAATTTTTTTATAAAACGTTGTAAAATTGATGGCACATATCAATTAAATTAATTGATCTTGAAAATTCTAATCACTTAAAGTCACCTGACTTTTGCTCTTTTTAATGTCACATAAAAAAAATAAAAAGTATATGACAAATTTATATTTGGCAAAATGACATTGAACGCAATGAGAAAACAAGAAACTTATAGAAAAGGAAATCAAATAAACAATCAAATAATTGTAATTGATATGAATAACAGGAAATAGCGACAGTTCACACAATTAAGCGTTTTTCTGACTTAACCTTGATCCAATTTCGGCAATTTCCACTTTACTTTTAACTAATAAAGTATGTAAAGTACACTTGCCATGCAGATAGTGGAAGTGCACTTTACAGAGTGGCAATTTTGTTTCGAAAATTAATCTAATTAATTCAAGTCTCGTTGATAATGTAGTATATCTGCAATTGTTAAGAAAAAATGTTAATTATTTACATTTATCGTGCAAAGCTTCAGTGAAATAATTGTTAGATAATTATTAAAATGCATTTAACAAAGATATTAATTGCCTGATAAATTTTTGTTCTTTGACAAGGAAAAAATGAGGTTTACAGAAGCTTTTATAAAACATTAGTCTCAGCAAAATAGCTTCAAAATTATGTACATTTAACTGTCAATAATTTTCCATCTCAGTTTTAGTTTTATTTACTCTAAAATACTAAATAACTGAGATTAATATTAAGACTGCGTTAGACAATTTATATATTTAAGTATTTTTTCTTAAGGCTAACCGACAGTTAAAATTTCAAATTTAAAACTGTTAAACAAGCTATGTTGAACCTACTATTGATAAAAATTACATTCGGAAAGAATGATAGTGCAGTATGTGTAAACTTTAAAAAAAAGAAAAAAAGAAACTAGCCCTTATACAGTACAGTACTTGACATTTAAAAAATTATTTTATCTTTGCCGCTTTTAAACATCAGGTGGGACTTGAATTTCTGCTTTTAATATGTGCATCAATCAGCTTGGGTTTTTTGGAGATACTCGAATTTCATCCCTTGAACATGTAAATATAGCATACAGCCTATGGAAAATACGCCAAGAGCGTCAAATCCAGAAGCGCCAATTTTTTAGTTGCCTTACAATTTTATTAGACTATTTTCTAAGCCTTACTAAAGCTTTTCCATGAATTAGTCCTTGATTGTTAGTAGGAAAACCTGTACAGTTACCAGCTACTTACTTCCATGGTTAGGGCTTTTTTCACAGAAATAATTATTATATAATATTGTCCTGGCACACGGAAAAGATATTTATCAACATTGTTTTGTTAACGATCATGTTTAATATTTTTTTCGAGTATTTTTTGTCAAGATTTAATACAGTCTTTTATATCACTTTAGGAATATATATGTAAGAAGAAAAAATTAAACAAGTAATGTAATTTCATTATTTCTCCCCTCATATGTTTCAAAATTGAAACATTAAAATTTAAATTTTAAAATATTTTATAACTGTTATCTTCATAGTTTCTGTGTCAAGTAAAAAATTTGGAAATGCCTATAACTCATTTATAGTTGAAAAACTATTGATGATTTAAAATATTTTTAAATGGCCTTTGTTATCGTAAAAGCAGATGGTAAAGTTTACACATAATAAAAAAGGTAAAAAACTGAAAAATGTTCATTTCTTTTGAAACATAACTTATATTTCATGGTTATTATATTTATATTCTTTATTTCTTTCCCCGGAATTCTAGTTGAAAATTCAAAAATGCATATCATTGGTTAATAGTTTAAAAAAGCAGAAAATTTATAACATTTTTAGACACAATGTGTGCTTTTGACAACAGTTCCATGATCAAAATCTAGAAATTGAATGACTAAAGATCCTAGAAAAAAATGTTATATTTTCTTATTTGCTTATATTTTATTGATTTTATCGTCATGTTTTTTATTTTCTTTAGAGTAATTTTAGTTATTTTGAGTCAGTTACTGCAGCCAATTATGTTAGTACTTTTGAAAATGTATGTGATCACTAGACGATTGAAAAAATTCAGGTGGCTTAGAATTTTTCACATACCATGTAATACTATACGAGCGATACGAATTAAAAATTCTTTGGCACTTTCTCAGAACAGAAAAAGCTCGCCAACATCTTTGATTGTAGTATGTAGAATAGAGACAGAAATTTAAAATAAATATTGTTTGTGTGATTTTAATAACTTTGTTAAACAGTTGAACCAATTTACATTTTGTTTTCCGAAACGAAGGTAATAAGTCATATTTCTAAATTTTCTCATGCCACTTTCAAAGAAATGCCATTCTCTTTCTTAACTTTAAACCAATAAATTTGCTCAGAATTTAAGAAACACAGTTCTTCGGCGATGTTTGGAAACAATTTCCTATTGTTAACGTTTTGAAAGTAGGGGGGAGGGAAGGATGTGTGACCTTGCTGTAGGGTGGAATGTCTCACCTTTTAATGAAAGAGCAGTGGAAAGCCGCATAACTGAAGGATTTCACGTGGAAAAGTTTATAACAGCTATTTGTGAGAATAATCTCAAAGAGTGGAAATAATTTTGTTTGTGACTCACACAAGAAACTATGTGGGAAAAAAGAAACAGAAAAGCAATCCAAAAGAGATAATTAGCGGTAGTCGCCTACTTTTCAGGCAGGAATTACCAATAACATAGTTATTATATAACACTACGTTCTAATTGCCACCTCCTTCGACACAACCCTGTTATTTAAAAGGAAAATAAAAAGATATTGTGGATATTTGCACCGAAAATAGCTTTAATTAGCTGATATTATATTTTAGATAGAAAAATGTTAATGTTAGGGTTCTTTGACTAGTGTGATAGAAAATTACAATGAATGTAAACTAATCATTAGAAGAAATATTTGGGATTTCAATATGATATTGCATAAAATTAGGAAGAGAAAAATATTAAGTAATAGAAGTGGATGCAAATATTTTAATAAAAAATACAGATTTTAGTTTTAAATACCAACTATACAATAGATTATTTCTTGACATAAAAAAGAAGTTTCTTATTTGAGATAAGTCAGATTGCTTTTTATGAAGCAATTAAAAGTTAATGAGGAAGTAAATTTCCCATTTATAATTTTCTTAAATTGGCTTATTATTTCTCTATTCCACTTAAAAATTTTTTACTTGAACTTTATTAAATGGATTAAAGAAGAGATATTTCACTGTTTATTTCTTATAAGTAAAATTCTAAAATATATACGAATTCTGATCAATTTTTGAAAACAAAAATCATAACTTCTTTTTCTTCAAATATGAGCACTACGAATAATTTTTTTAAAGTTCTTGGATTTCTTAAAATGTTATTAAAAGTAGTGTCATCAGAATCCAATGCATTTTATTACGTAATTGCATTTCAATACGTTTTAGTTGTTCTACACAGTAAACTCTTTAGCTCTGAAAGCTGATGTGAAATTCCTAGAAAATAAAGTCTTGCTTTAAAAATAATTCCTTAAATACTAATACTTGGTCATGATAGTCATTAAGATTGATATTATGCTCGTGTTTTGAGTATATTGAAACTGTTTAAAATTACTAACGAAGCATTTTCAAAGTTTCTATGATTTTTTAGTTGTAATTAATTTTAAAACTTCTCAAATACTGTGTTTTCAAAGTAATTAATTTAATATTAAAAGAATGTCATGGCATATAATCATATTAAAAATAATCATTCAATATAATGTAAAATATTAAAATGATGTATATTGAAGAGAGATGTGAGACATTTTAGAACAAAACATTATAATGTAACTAAAATAACAGCAATAAGTACTAAACTTCTCATACACGTAATCACTTAACAATAATTAAATAAATAATAAAATATACTTATATAAATTAATATTTAATTCGTAGGAAAATATAAGAGGATTTGATACATATTGAAGCTACCGAAATTTTTAATGAAATTTATTTATGGTAACTATTAACTTACAATTGTACGAATAATTAAAATTCTTAAATGTCATGTCTTGAAATTACTCGATTAAATATTTTTATTGATATAATAGCTATATTGAGAATATTTGAAACACAATAAATCTATTTTAAATTTAGAAAAAGAAATTCCTTAATTAACTTCGATTGCTCAAACAAAAGAACATGCTAGGTGGTGAAAGCAAACCATCACTCTTAATCTTCGATTAATTGTCCCATTTAAATGATATTTATCCAATTGCAAACATTTATTGGAACTATGCAAATTTACATTTATAAAATTGAAATTGCCTTAAAGAACAAAATAAATAAATGCTACATCATGTATATAATCGATTAATCGTTGCATAATACTTTTCTGAATCTTGTTGTGTATAGTGAAGATATATAAATTTACTATATGCATCTTTAATTAACCATGATTGCACTAATAAACAATCTTACTGTGCGCTACGCCCTGAATCGAATAATTGTCATTCTTCAAATCTATAATATTGCAGAAAACTTAAATGTAGAACATAACAGTCTCTAAGATTGTGTTCTGTAACTGAGAATAAAATAACACCTGTACAGATTTATATATTCATGATTATTTTATCACCGCAGTCATCGGTCAATGTGTTTACCTACTCGCGTGGCCCGAGGGGCAGAATATTTAAATTTTGAAGCTAATGACGCATTGTCCGTTAATGATGATTGCCGAGAGCTCATCACAGAAAATGGGTTTTTCAGTTTCCCAACAGACGGTTGCGATAAAACATAACCGAAGTTGCGAAACGGTAATATTTATTTTGCATTTTTATCCCAACGATAAAAAAAATGGTCTCGATCAGAAATTCAAATAATCTATGTCACATACCCCGCAAAAAAAAAAAAAATGACCCGATGGAACTATCGTTTTCTTCATTTCTAGCACTAGTTTTATAAATTTTCGTTCTTTGTGGCAACGGGTGTGAATTCTTGTTCCATTTGAAAATGAATTTCATTTTCTTTTTGTTTCATTGTTTTATTGCGTTCAGGGAAGAAGTGAAAAAGTAGGGAGCAGAAGAATTTGTTTCCGCATTTCAATTTTATTTTATTTTTTTCAACGCATTATGGTATAGCGTTTCACTGATTGTGATTTTTTTTATTTTAGTTATTATTTATGTACCAATTTATTTTGGGAATAGTAGTTGATATAATCTTTCAACAATTCGATTAAAATTGCATGTCAACGTCACGGTATAATTAATCAATTGTAAATGAGTAATTTTTCTTTTAAAAAGAGTTATAAAATATTTCATTATTTATATTCGATAAATACATTTCAAAGCATTATTGCCTTTAAATAGAAACAATTAAAACTAATTCTAACTCACTGATATTTATAAGTGAGTAAATGTAACCTATACTTTAGCAAAGATTAAAATAAAATTTTTTAATATATAATTTGCCTACTTATATAAATATTTTAATCATATAAATGTTTTTATATGATAATATATATAAATAAATCGCATTTTTTTCATTTTACTTAAAAGTTTCTAAACATCAATCGTACCAGTAAAAAATTACAGAAATATTAAAATGTATTCTTGCATTTAAAATATAGCAACGTCAGCAACAGTATTGTTTGCTAAGTATTTTAAAATTAAATACATATGGAACTGTTTATCTTTGTGACTTTGCTATATTTATGTTATCTTTTTTTTGTCTGTCTTTTTGAAAGAAACTCCTATGTTGATTTAGATAAATTAATGATATTTTATAAAATATGAAATTTATAATTTTCTATCTTTCCGTTTAATAGTTGTTTAAACAAGAAACAATTTTTATCAATATTGATAGCGAAAAAATTTAGAAAATTTCAAACAAACAATAAAACCTTATGTCGTTATCTTCCATTACATAGTTTAATAAAAAAAGTCAGTTCATAATGATAAATTTATTTTTTAAAAATTATTTAAATTTGTCATGAAAGTCTAATTTTTAACTAACTTGAAAAATTTGAATTAGTAATTTATATGAGAAATACAAATTTTAAAATGCAATTTATTTTTCTCTGTTTAAGATATAAATAATAAATCTAGGGTATGTGTTGATATACTTTATAAAAGTTATTTATAACTGTTTCATAACCTAATATTCATATCCAAAAATACATTAATACTCCGAGTAGATACATAATTATGAATTTTACATCATATATAATCATAAACCGAAATGGCTTTGATGTAGTTAGATTTTAATAAATAGAAATTTTAAAATAACTCATTTCAAATTTATTTAATTTAAAAATCATATTTATTTTAACTAACACTTCATTCTATTTAAACATGAATATTTAATATTGATTACTAAATTTTGAAATAATTTCTTGTCAAGTTGAATATTATCTTGCTTTATATAATCCTAATCTAACATTTACTAGTTTCTTGCCCGATATTGATTTCATATTCAATTTTATTGTATATGAAATCGCAGACTCAATTATGCAAATAAAATACATGCTCATGTATAATTAGCATGCATTTCATTTGTATATTTGAGTTATATAATTAAAATGTATAGTTAGCTTTAAAGATAATAAAATTATTCGTAAAAGGTACTTCATGCAATTACTTGTAGAATTATCGAAACATTTGAATAGAAAAATTAAAGTAATATGACGATATAATATTTACTCCTATTAAAACAGTGGAAGCGTAAATTTTTCTCTCATTATTATGATGAAAATACAAAAATGATTTAATAAATTATATTAAGCATACTAATAGTTTTCGTAAGAATCTATAAATCTTCATCAAAGATCAATAGTAGAATATTTTATATACATGCTTGTGAATACATACAATTATTTTTTTATATTACGTAATATTCACATTCAGGATTTCTAGTATTCTCTATGTAAATTAAAAAAACTTTTAGATATTATAATTATATTTTAAGAATAAAAGTAGAAAAATATTGTTATATATAATTTAATTCTATTCTTACATAAAGTAATTGATGTCATTTATACATGAAATATTATTAATATTAAAATGACACTCTCTAATATTTCATGAGAGTTTCATTAAATTTATATATTATTAATTTATAATTCAATTTTCTTCAAATGTCTTTTGTTTTTATATTTATGTATGAGTTGTCTTACAATCTCAAAAAATAAGTTATAAAATAATACAAATGAAAAATCATGTGCATATTTTCATTATATTTTAGGAAAAATTTCCTTTTACTTATATCTTTCATGAAATCATTGAGAACTTATACATTGATAGCTATCTCCTATAATTCAATCTCAACTACTAGAAATCACTCAGGAAATCATTAATTTGTAAGTATTTCTTATTAACTTCATTTGCGTTTCGTATTGTGCCTTATGTCACGCTCATAACAAGTATTTAGCCCGTAATAACTGCTTATTATACCTGTTCTAATGGATTTAGTATTACATGACTTCTCTAAGTTTCACAAGGCTTGGCGAGAAAAGATCTCATATCAGTCATCTGTACACTTCACAAAACGTTAACAAATAATAAACCGGATGCCACGAACTGGGATATAGGTGTTGCGTAATTTGGCAGTACAATAAAGATCGTGTAGCTTGAAGCGCATCGTTGGTTCCGAAAGCAAACAATATCCCAATGACCCTTTGTTTTAAGAAGCGAAAGTAATACGTTCCAGCATTAACAGTTACTTTTGAGAATTAGAAACAAAATACAAAATTACTAATAAAATGTTTGACTGTAGTGCAGAATTGTTAGTAATATTATAAACAATATAAATTTGTCACGAAATGTATTTTCACAAGAAATTTTCCTTTGTAATTATGTGTATTAATTGCAAATAGGTGGCCTTAAAAATCTATTGTTCGATTTAGATCTTAAATGTTAGTCGTATTTTTCTAACGCAGGAAAAAATTTTTTTATACTAAGTAAATCGTTATTATTATTAATATTATAAGTTGATTTATTTATTTACATACATGTTTTTATTTTTGTTTTTCTCTTCGTCAGTAAGTGATGATTTTTAGAAAAAATTTAATTTGCTAATATTTGTTACTGTTTTAATGATTATATATTATATAAGGTTTCAAATCAAATTTTGAAAACATATGTATCGTAGTTTTTACATTATGTATTAAATATATGTAGAACTGAATCGATTGAATATATTTAAGCAAAATATCAGAAATAAAGAATTTAAAAAAAAACATTTTCTTAAATGATTCGCTTTTAATTTTACTAGCTGAAAATTTATGATTTTGTGCATTTAGCTTTAATATAAAGAAAAATGCATTCTCTTTTGGGTTCTAACGCTTTAATGTTTGACTGAAAAATTAGAATCATTAAGAATTATATTTAAAACAGATTTATTGTGAGTTATTAAAACTTCTGGTGTATTTTAGAATGGAAAGCTTCAAATTCGATCCTAGCCGCTGCAAATAGCCAATGATGGGTTTCTGCATGAACATATTGGTAAAAAGAGTGTGTTCAAGAATTCTCTTGTAATAGTTGAAATAAGTGCTATTTTTATGAAGGAAGGGGGAAAAAGATAAGAAAAAATTCATTAAAAAAGAACTATGCATTTTTTAACATTTAAGATATAAAAGCTTTGTTGTTCGAATACTATACTTGAGTGTAAATTAAAATTTATGTGTATTTTGAATCTTATCTTATATTTAAAAAGTTGCTTCGTGCTAAAAATATTTAAAATTAATTTCTCTTTGTTTTTAATTTTATAGAATTGCATTAAAACCTATACTGATGATCTTAAAGTGTTGAAAATGCATCCTAGGTATAAAAAATAAAATACACACTGAAGAAGTGCAACATTGTTTGAAGCTATTTTACTGTCGATTAATTGTGTAATCAAGTTTGTTTGGTATGAAATATTTCGGGTTCGATCTTAGCTACAGTCCAAAAGATATAGACATATACTGTGCTTTTTTGTTTGCAAGTCTATATATCAGAGTAAAATATCTTATATATCAGAGTCTATATATCAGAGAAGAGTGTTTGTATTTCTTGCTAGTGACTTTTGAACAGAATCCAATGCTATCAAATCCCTTTCTAAATGTGTATGAATTTATGAATAGGATGATGGTAAAACCCATATAATCAATCTAAAATGTTGTATTATCCACGGTGTAGTAATATATTTTATGAATATGAATGATATTATTCCATTTCTTAATTTGTAATCTATTGAAAGAGAAATGATATTTCATGCTTTAACTTAAATTAAGAAAAATAGATTATCTAGCATACATTATTACATATTTTTAATTCTACATTATATTATATAGTTTATTTGCATTGTCTTTTTGCATAAAGGAGTGTAAATTGTAAATATGATTCTTCTTTGTGAGAATATATTTACTAAGTTATATGTGTAAAATGCATTTCATATAATTCCAATAATGTAGAGCCTTAAACATTTTTTTAAACAAGAATAGATATGTAGATATTATCATAAAATTCCTTTACAAAACGCAGTAATAAAAGTATATATGAGAATCAAAAGCATTTAAAATATTTTTTACATTATATTCTACGATTACTGATATTTTATAGACTGAAATGTAGAAATAAAATAAAATTTCTGGAAATTATTTCAGTTTTCCTAAATTTCGTATTCATGTTTACATTTAAACGTGAATACGGTAAAAAAAGAAATTATTTATTGTTGAAAGATTTACAAGCAAAAAAACTGACAAAGCAAAAATATATTCCATTATTTTCAAAGTGGCTTCATTTTGCAAATCACAAAAGTGATTTGCAAAATGTGACATAATTTTTTCCTTGTTTTAAAGTTATATACTGTTTATTAAAGCAAAACAAAGAATAAGAAATTTTTAATAATTTTTAAATCTTTATATGTTTAAATGAGATTTCTTAAAACTTAAATACCACATGACAGATCGAAATTTATTGTAAATTGCTTTTCGTAAACTTATTTTTTATTTCTAAATATTTCTTCATTACTGTGAGATAACAAGCTGAATATTTCACATATTTTGAAACATATAGGTTAACTATTATGTGTTTTAAAATAAAATGTATAAATAGGTTGAGAAGATCAATTTTCCCCAATCGTCGCCAAAAGAATAGGATTGAAACTTTTCAATCTGAGAGTTATTATAAAGGACAAAGAAACGTTGCTATATTCTCCAGCCAATACTGTCTTTGTTTGCAATCCTTGAGTACATAATTCATGTTCTTTCTTTATCCATTTTTGTACTTTATTTGGGTATTTACCAATAGGGATCTCTTTATTTAGGAGGCAATTAAAAAAAGGACTTAATGACTCTTTCCGAACGATCCATTTGTGTTTTTTCTTTTGTGGTAGTTTGAAATCGAGACAAACGGAAATGCGACCCAGAAATTACTGCAGTTGTTTTCTACTTACTACAAAAATAGAATTTATACTTCGTTTCATGTCTCTTGTATGAAAATTTGAAAATTAATATATTAATTTTTTTTATATTTATATCATGTCTTGTATTTAAATAGTTGTATTTTTTATTTATATTTATTTGGGTACATTTTTTAACTGCGATAAATTTTTTCTCTCAATCTTGCTTGAATAATTGAAATATCAATTTATTTTCACGTTCCTGTTCTACGAGGGTTACTCTGATATTTTTGAGATACGCGATGACGAGAATTTACAAAATAAAAATAGTGGTTTAATTTTAAAGTACAAAGTATTTTAACATAGAAGACGATTTTATACTGACTTACTTCAACTTGCTTAGCGTGGAGTAAATTTTAAACAGAAGAGAAAATGGAGTTGACGCGAGAACATTTTCGAGCTTTGATTTTCTACGATTTCAAAGCAGGATTAAATCTAGAAGAATGCGTTCAACGGTTGCAATTAGCATTTGGGGATGAATCTCCAGCTCGTGCTACTGTATTCAGATGGTTTAGAGAATTTAGAAGAGGTCGCAATTTTCTTCAGGATGAAGAACACACAGGAAGGCCGCCGTCGGCAGTAATCCCAGATAATGTGTCTGCCATACGAAAAATGTTAATGGATGATAATCGCTGTACCTATCAAATGATACAGAAGGAACTTAACATTGGATCCGCAGCCATACACAAAATCATTCATGAAGAATTACATATGAAAAAAGTAGTTTGCCGTTGGGTTCCCCATAATCTAACTGAGCATCAAAAAAAGGAGCGTGTCAGAATCAGTAAAGAAACTCTTTATATGCTGAATGATGGTGGCCACCGCATCATTTCTAAAATTGTAACAGGTGATGAAACGTACATACCGTTTTTTGACGTTCCAACACATCAAGAAAGCAAAGTATGGGTCTTTGAAGATGATCCCACGCTGACAATGGTGAAAAAACAACGCGTACTGAAAAAAGTGATGTATGCCGTTTTCTTCAGAAGTACGGGATTGGTCAAAGCCATCAAGCTGGAAGGACAGAAGACAGTAACGGCAAACTGGTATACCACTAAATGTCTTCCAGAAATTCTACAAGAACTGAATGTTAGGGGACTAATGCTTCACCATGACAATGCATCTTCACATACAGCCGGATTAACTGTTGAGTTTCTTAAACAAAAACAAATTAAAGTGATCGAACATCCGCCGTATTCACCTGATCTAGCTATGTGCGACTTTTGATTATTCTTTAATCTAAAAAAGAAATTACGTGGACGTCGTTTTCATTCAGAAGAAGAAGAAGAAGAGATTGATGTGGCTATAAATGCATTTTTTTCATCTATTCGAAGAAATGAATGGCTTGAGGCATTTAATCTGTGGAAAATTCATCTACAAAAATGCATTGATGCTGGAGGTGACTACTTTGAAGACACCTAAAATTTTGTAAGCATTACTTTAAAAACCTAGTTGTATCTCAAAAATTTCAGAGTGACCCTCGTATTCCGTATTCTTCTAATCTACCCATATGTAGTTATACTTTCATCTACTTGTTTAAACATCTAAATATATTTCATTTACATTTGGTTTTCTATTTTATTTGGGATTTCTTTGCTCTTTCAACTTGCATAAAATATGAAATTTTTCGGTACAACAATGATACATTGTGTAGAGAATAGACTAATATCTGAAAGTTCTTGTGTGTCGCTCGAACATCTGCCATGATTTTGATTTTCGCAACGAATTTTTACAGATAATAGATTTATTTACTTATTTTACAACTATTACTATTATTATAATTTTATATATAATAAATTTATTTACTATGTGTCCAAGGAGAAAATCCGAAAATCGCTCAAATATCCAACTTAACAGTTGTGTATAAAAACATCACCAACACAACCATCCCCTCTTGTTCAATCGTGGATGGAAATATACCCATGATATTTTATTCAAAGGGCAATCTTGCTACTCTTGCCCCAGTAAGAAAAGATTTCGATATTACTTTGACTCAGCGTAGTTAATGAACTAATGGCTTAAGGCTATTATAAGTCATTTTAATGTCCACAGTGTAAATTGGCTTCTTGGAGAAATTTTCTTATAAGCAGTGGGTACTATTCTCATGTTGCAGGGTCGGGAACCTGGGAAAATCATAAGCATTCATCCTCACAAACTTGTAGACAGCAAAAATGCAACATCCACCTTCCATTGTTCAACAGGGATTCGGTTTCTGTTTTGATTATCTATATCCTTATTTGATAAAAATTTGTTTAAATTGTTCTTCTTTCCTTTGATGAACTACATATGATAACTTTGTTTAAATTGCTAAAATTTGTTTTTTATAATAGCTTTTTATCTAAATTATGGTTCTTCTGATTACCATATTTTCAATTCAAATGAAAAGCTTCAATTGACATTTTTTATCAATTAAAATGTCTGGTTAAATTAACTTTATTCGGATTTCACTTTCACTGGGGATTTTTTTTTTCGATCACTATATTTGCGATTCAATCTATTTGTTTATAAAAATAATTTTGGTTGATAATTCTTGTTTCCATTCCATAACAAAATGACATCTGTTTGCATAATATTGCAATTAAATAATTCTAATTAAATCACTGTATTTCAAGATATTATTTTTATACAAATTACAATAATTACAATCATTATTGTAATATAATTCACGAGACATTATTTTAAACCTAAAAAAAATTCAATGTATTTACCAAACACTAAAATTTTTCATACAAATCATCAAAATTCTTAAATGTTAATTACATTTTATTAAAATATTCAGTTAAAATATCACATACACCTCATATCACATACACGATAAATGAAACATATGAAATGTACAAAAATATTATTTTATTTGACAACTCGCTGATAAAAGTTTATTCACCATAGTACAGGAGTACCACAAATAATCAATTTTCATTTGACATGGGATTGCAGAATATCCAATTTAAAAATATTCATATAATTAAGATAAATATAATAAAATAATATTCCTAAATAAGATACAAATAGCTATTAATAAAACAAAATCCACTGGATGTCTCATATACAGCATCATAACATTTCACATCTTTTAATATATGTAAATGATTATTGGTTGAGATGAATCAGAAGAAAATTTAATTTCTATGCATTTATCCCTTATATTATTGATAACCTTATTTTGATAACCTTATTTTTAAATAAAATATTAATTTTTGATTGGAGGAATGGCAATTTTAAATTTATAAATTTACTACACTCGACGACATATATGATTTCCATTTTGTTATTGATAAACTATCTTCTAGAGCAACTTGCTATTGTAATATTACGTTCAAAGAGTTCCAACATTTAAAATAAGCATTCAATGAGTAGATGAATACACATTATTATGTATTTATTCAGAAACACATGCAGAATTTCCAAAACACTTTTATGCACTTTGTAAATAATCTTTTCAACTACCATCTTCGAAGATATAGCAGTAAGCCCTATTTCCCTCCAAAGGATTACTATCATGTGGCTGTCAAGCTCCGACTCATCTTTTATATTATCTAATGACATGTGTCCTGATAAGTTTATAGATTTTTTGTCTTCCAGGGGACCCAAGAAAAATCACAGTGTATGAGCTTCCGAGGTTTTCCGAAACGTCTACACCATGTAGCCAGTTAACCGAAAACAAAAATCTCAAGTCAGTATCTAAATTCTTTTATTTTTAGTACTCTTTAAAGGTGCCACAAGCTAAACGTCTCTTGATTCAATTTCCGCTGTTAAACTGAGTCTTGCGAGAAAGTAAATCTTCCGGGTAAGTTACTAGTAACATTTTGCAACAATAGTATCAAATACCATTTTATATTCGTCGTTAGCTTAGATATGAATACTTATCTAAAATTATTCAGCTTATTATTTTTATATCATATGATATAAACCACTATTATATTCTAAATTAAAGAGAAAATATGAATGCCTAATTTAAATATAAGTTACAAACGGTTAAAATAAGAAGAAAATGACAAAAATATAGCAAAAATATTTTTTGTAATTTTATTTATTTCGTTACCTCTGAGCTCCACCGCAAAAATACGTTGAGATAAGGAGAATAAGAAAGTCAAACTTCTCAAAAATTTGTATTAATTTATTTAAAAATTAAAAATTTTTGTTTAATTTTTAATTTTAAAAATTAAACATAATAGGTAAATATGTTAAAAACATTTATTACCTATTATGTTAGGTAATAAATGTTTTTAACATATTTTTTATAATCTTTATAATTATATTTATGCTCTAATAAATGCTTGAATTCCATAAATATCTTTAGCTCATTGATAATATCTAAATTTTTAAATAGTTAATGATATCATTTCAACATTATAACTTGTTTTTGTTATTAATTAATTATTGATACAATTATTAATTATTGATACAATTTTGAAAAATTTATATTATATTTTTAAATAGTTAATGATATTATTTTAACAACTTAACTTGTTATTGTTTTATTAATTAATTTACATTATTAATTATTTATACAATTTTGACAAATTTATCGCTGTTTTGTGAAGAATAATCTCTGAAACATGTTTTAGAAGATAAATATATTAAATGTATAAATACGAAGTATCAATTAAAATTAAAGTATAAAAATGTAAATGATTTTTTATATAAAAAGCGAAAGTTTTGGATGATTAATATCTTTTTTTGCAGAAGTATTTTTAATTGAAATAATTATATAATATTTTATTATCTACAATTAAAATAGTTTCATAATTCAAATAGAATCAATTCTTTATATTCTCTACTTCGATTCTGGAAATGATATATTTTATTTAGCCAAAAGACTTAATATTAACTTATGAAAAAATTTAAAAATTTGGCAAATTTAAATATTTCTAATGAATAAAATAAATCTAATGGCTAAAATAAATACGGAAAACTATTTTTTAAGGAAAACATTTTCTACACTGTAATTTTAAAATAATTACCCAATAATCAAAGATATTTGTATTAAAATTTATTTTAAAAATTAAACAATAATTACTTAAAAGGATTATTAAAGTTACGTTTTATTAAATGTTTTATTTTGACTTTTTTAAATGATGAAAATGATTTTGATCAAAACTCAAAATAAAAAAATAAGTTTAAGTGTTTGTTTTTGAAGTCCAAAAGTGTGATAACATCAAAAAATCGATTTACATGTATATATCCCTTAATTATGTACCTTAATAGTATCATTATTTTATTTAAAAATAATTACTAAAGATAGGTTTGCTTATTTTTTTTATCCCGTTAGAGGAAACACTAAGTTTAAAGAAATTTAAGTTATAGTTTTTTTCTTGAAATCATGCATTGATATAATCAGAACATTTAATTATATAATTATTGTATCAATTATGAATGAATTCACAAATAATGTTTAAGAATGTATTTTATTATGGGTTTCATTATATTCACTTATAATGGAGAAAATAAATGCTGGAAAACCTTGAAAACACAATATGAGGAGATATAAATAATCGTTTTTAAAATCGATAAATGTATAATATACAGATAGTTTTATAAAATACAAATAGAATGAAAATTCACTTTGCATTGCTAAATACTCATAAATGAATGAAATGAAATTGAATGCATTAATTTATCTCATTTTAAGATCTTAAATTGAAATCATCTTACTATTCAAAATAGGAATAAGAACAAAGAATCAGAGTCAAACGATATTTTCAAAATAATAGCTACTTCTCTCTTTAGATTCTAATTTTATTTTGCATTGACATATTGATAAATATAGATGGAAAATTGGTTTGTGATAAATATTTATAAGAATATCACTCAGTAGACAATATTGCTAAGTGTTAAGACTGTTCTATTCATGTTGGTTTATTCAGAGTTCGATCTCAGTTTTTCATGAACAATTAGAATGCGTGTTACATTTTTGCCTTCTGCCTGAATATCTCTTTGGATGAGTGCTTGAAACTTTTCAGGGTTTTCTCCTTTACACTAAATGAGTACGGACACAATTTTAAAAAAATCCTTCAAGAATATGCAATGAATGTTAGAAATTCTTGCAGTAAATTTCGCGTATAAGGTTATCCATTAAGCAGTTTCAAAGCATAGATTATTTCTTAAAAGAAAGAAGAAAGCTGTATCATTTACTTACAAACAATTAGGGTTATTTAAAGTGCTATGTGCAAGAACATGCTCCATGCTATCAAGGTAAATATTAACAAAACACAGTTTCAAACTTTTAACAAAACTAACTGAATGGAATCATTGTGCTTCGAGTTAGAGAAAGAAAGTCTTCTCATTGAAGAAGCTGCTTTGAACGGGATCTAAGGTTATGACCTTGTTCAAATTCCATAGAAGACCTCTACTGTGACCCTCAAATTTTCAAATATTTTGAATCCTGACCTCGCGTCTATTGCGTAACTTTGTACACGACCCCTTTTCATCCCCACCTCCGCTGTAAAAAAAAAAAGCATATATGCTTAGGGGAGAGAGGGAAAAGAAAAAAATAAAGGTGAACCTGCCTTCTAAAAGGGAAAAAAGAGCCATTGTTAAAACCCTTGTATAAGACTTCTCGTAAACATATTAAAAGCGCACTGTTTACACTCTTTACCCATAAAGGAGGCTCTTCTAAACGAGCATTGTGGAGTGCCTTACCTTTTGCCCCGCTTTGCATTGTTAGCCAACAAGGCAGTGGAGCGTGGCATGGGGTGGACGGGCGCGTGCAGGGAAAATGTTGGCGTCCGTCTGCAATTGAGCGTTGCCCCAATTGAAATTTATGGCAACTACTCAGGCTTTTCATCGCTTTCTTTCTTCCGATGGTGATGTCAAATAATTTCCGTGCTCAGACTCTTAATAATACCTTACATTGTTCGTGTACAAAACGAGAATTTGACAACTGATTAGATAAAAGGAAACATGGCGTATAAAAAAAGATAATTAGTATAATTGTTGGACAGATATTATATAATTTCATAGAATGTTTATATATATTATTCAGTTTGTTTACTAAATAAAATTTAAAGGCCTAATGATTAGAAAAGAGAACTTTGCTTTTGAATGTAAGTGTAAATTAAATAAAAAATAAGAATTGCTTTTTTCAAATAGTAGATATGATAATTTACTCTTTTTTTAAAGTCATATAATAGGCAAAGCTCACTTTTTACTTATTATAAACACAATATAACACGAGTTCTAGTAACAATACATTTAGCAACTCCAAATATAAGTATGCAAATTTATTATTTTAAAAAACTTATTGAGAGAAAAAGCAGTGTTAAAAATTGTGAAATATATTAGAGAAAAATTTATAATTTCAATAGAACATTAGAAATTAAAAGAAAAAATTATCGATATTTTTTAAGGCTTAGCATAATATATATTATCAGTCTTCAAGAGGCTTATATTTTTTGTTAAGTTATTGAGTACATTTATGTAACACATTTTTAATCAATTCCAAACTTTAATCTGTATTAATTTAATTTGTTAAGAAAAATAAACTCAATAAGATGAAACTTTTTTGAGAAAATAATTTTATTTATTTAATCAAATGATAAAATTGATAAATATTTTAACAAACGATAATGAATCTCTTCAATAGGATTTTACTATCAGTATATTTACTAAATAAATGTGTATTGATAATATTGTTTTCTTTAATTATATTTTTCTTTTGTGGTACTTTGAACACAATAAGAGAAATTGCTATGATATGGTAATTATCATTAATTGAAAATTAAATATTCTTCGAAATTTCATTTTCAAAGCAAAGTTATGTAAATAATTTTTAGAAAAGGTTAATAAAATACCGTAAATTTTTTTATCCTGATTATATTTATCAGACTTATTTGCACATTGTTTCATTAATACGCTCTTTCGGGAATGTTTTTTTGCAAATTGTAGTACCGAGTCATAAATTAGTATAAATTACATAAATATTGAATTAATATAACCTTAAAGGCATAAATTAGCAAAATAATTAGTCATAAATTTTAGCATAAATTAGAAGAGCAGTTATTTTAGAGATATTATGGATAAACTCTGTAAAAATGGCGAAATGTTTTTAAATCTTGAAAAAATTAAAAAGTATTAAGTTAAGTAATATAAAATATAAATTTTACATACATATATATATAAGATTTTCCTTTCTCTAGTCATACAAACTCAGATTGATGTTTTTTGTGAATAATTCGTTTATAAAGCATATTTTGAAACTCACAGTGCCTAATTCACCTAGAGTTTGCCTTTATTACAAATTATAAAAGTTCTTTCGAAATCTCGGGACATTAGGAGAAGTAACATTAATTCTTCTTCTAATATCCTCTTTTAAATTTAATTTCACTTATTCTTATCACATAATAATAAGAATTTTAATATTCTATAATTATATTTCAGAGAATTTTAATTGATTTCAATTATTTATATATGAATATATAATTTAATCATGTCATTATGAATAAACATTAATAATTGTTTATTAGTTTTATTTTCGTATTTTTATCTTGTATAAAACGTCGAGGAAATTTATGAAACGATGAACTGTTGAATTAATTATGACTAAATACCCTTAGAAGTAACTCAATGATGAAGTATATGTGTAGCAATTGATGATAATTAAAAAAACCTACCTTGTCATTAACATTTCATTATATAATTAAATATAATAAGCTTGAATTTTAACTTATTTGTTATGAAAATAAGTCAAGATTCCATTTATAATTAAAAGTAATAAGAAAGCGTATAATAAATAAAGAAAGTCTTTGAAGTTTCATGAAACAATTTTGGCCATAAGAACAATTGGTTTTCATTTAAAATTTGCACCAAATATATACAAGAATACGTAAAAGGTTATACAAGAAATGTAGAATTTCATTGAGCATGCAATTCCCGTGTGCATTACATAACATTAATTTGTCTTAAAAAATACATATTATGGAAACAAAGATGATTAAAAAATTGCATAATTTTATAATATTTTTGAAATTACGTAATTACAAAAATTTGTTCATATTTACTGACATTTTAATTGCTATTTGTGTGCTTTTAAAATGAAATCTTGGGTAAATAACAAATATTCTCATTATTATTCATTAAATCGAAATATTTAATAACTAAAAAGTATTAATTAATGTGATACTCATTAAATATTTTTAAATTCTTGATTAAATAATTTAGAACTAGATATTCCTCTCTTATATTTTAAAGTTTCTTAGCGGAATTAAATTGAAAAATTACTTAGAATAATATGGAGATAAAAACTCGTTTTAAGATTATTAATTTTTTATTTATTTAAAATAATTTACAAGGAAAAAATGATAATTACAAAATAGTTACTATTAACCTCTCATGAAAAATAAGAATTATTTCAAAAATAAACTTACATTTTTCTTTATATTAATTACATTTAATAATCTTAACAGAAGTTGAATTGCTGTTTATAATACATAAAACACACTCCTTTTATTCAGTGAATTACGAATTACTCTAAAATAAAAATAATAAAACAAAAAAATCTCAGCATGTAATTACCAACATAATTATTTTTTATTAAAGTCGTTAAACACAATCTTTAATAGGCGGCATAGCATAATTAAACACTTCAACATAGCGTAAGTTGCTGAAATTTCTTAGTCTACACTAAACATGGTCAGGTGACTAATTCCCGTCTTGATGGATATGTCGGCAAGACCTTTGACTCTAAGCTCTTTCTTTTAAAAAATACGTGATATCCTTATCTAATACTCGGTAATTGATTCCCACTTAGCATAACATCTACTCAACAATTAAATAATTCCAAAAAAAAAAATCAATGTCGGAGGTCATTTGGGTCGAATAAAAACTAAACAACTATACATTTGCATTCATCAATAAATCTAAATACTTCAGCATTTAAATGGGATATGGAATTTTAACATTTTCATCTAATTTTATTACATTGCATAGATTTTATATAACAGTTAAGTAATTATCTCTGCAGTCAATAATTTTACTGACTGCATTTATTTTTTCATATACATCTGCATTTGTAAAATAAAAGCACTTTACATATTAAATGAAGTAAATATTCTTTTGGTCGATAGAAATGAAAATTGGCCAAGCTCTGTGGTAGATTCTAACTAAGCTAAGTAAACCGCCAAAGCGTGAAATTGGCGAGCATCTTGTTTTTTAAGTCCATCTTTTTTTTCTATTCTCATTTCTAGAAAATTTCTTTTTTCCTTCATGCTTTTCACTATTTTACGGTGTGTGCGGTCCTCGTTTCTCCTACCCAAGCGTAAAGAAAAAGTTACAAGAGCCGATCATAAACTTCGTTTCAAATGAAAAGAACAAATTAGTTTAACTTGTAGTGTGTTTTGGGAAAGAAATTTAAACTTAAACTTAAACGTTATTTTATAGCTAACGAAACTGATACACAAAAATATACGTATTTAGATAAATAAATTATTTTATTTTAAATTTATTGATAATTACAAGTAAATCAGGTACGAGCTACTAGTTGTTATCCATGAAACAAATTAGAATGATTTATTTAATATTAATTATTTACATATATATATATATATATATATATATATATATATATATATATATATATATATATATATATATATATATATATATATATATATATATATATATATATATATATATATAATTTTATGTTATTCTGTTGCTTAAGACAATCTTGTTAAGTGAGTTAAGTCGAACTATGTCACATTCAATTAGCGGTTGTTATTTCACTAAATGTCAAAATATTCACACTTCGTTAAATAATAAGCGAAAAAATTGGAAAAATCTAGTATTCAAAATAGTATGTTTTAATTATGTGGAAATGAATTATTGAAAGAATTAATTATTTTTCCAATTTACTTGTATTAGTTTAGCATATAAAAACATTGAAATATTTTTAAAAAAGCAATATCTTAATTAATCATATGTAAAATTCGTTAATTAAAATATATTTATTTTGTTCGTCATAATTTTTATGGAATGATCCCATTTATATAAAAAAATAACAAAAATGATTTATTTTATTAATGTATGTATTCAGAATCATGAATAAATTTTTTTTGTCCAAAGAAATAAAATTTAGAAAAATAAAAATGCCGTGTTAAATTGGAATGTTTCTGGCAAATTATTCATATTTGAACTATTGAGTTTGAAGTAAATTTTTTAACAAACAAAAAATAAATCCTTAGAAAAAACATAAATTTATAAAGGGTTTTATCAGCAGAATTGGAATAACTTTAGAATAAGTAAAAATAAATCAATAATTTCGAAATTTAAAATTATAAATTTTGATAATGTTAATTTTAAAACATATATTCATCAATCATATTACACTATTCATAATTTTAATAATGTAACTTAAAAAGAGGTGTATTTTATTAAAATTAAAAGTGGAATTTTTGAAGTTTATTTAATATCTCAAACAACTTTATAAAACGAAAAATGAGGTATTATTAATAGAATAATATGATTTTATCATTTTATTTTCTTTCTAAACAATCTAAATGTACTTAAGATACTTATAACTTTACTCATTTGAATTAATGCATATTATACCAATACAAAATATAGTTGATCATTTTGAAACTCTCTAGAAAGTCCTATTAAATAATAAAATTTTATTACATTTCTAAAACAACACATAGCGGTCAGTGACTTATAATATTTTAAATATCTTCAATTTTGCACAGTACAGAGACATAGTCAGAATTTTTTCGATATATGATTTTTTAAATGAATATTATTAGAAATATTGAATAGTAAGAAATAACTTCAAATAATTTTGGCAAAATAATTCAAACTTTTAAATTTATTGTTTCAATAGAATTAAATAAACAGTGCTATAATCATTGAAATCAATGTCTTCAGAAATGGCAAAAAAGAAAAAAAATGGCAAATATGTAAAAGTGGCATTATTGCATAATTTGTTTTCCTTCAAGATGATATGTGACAAATTAATTCAGTATACCCTTTCCACAGCAAGTTAAGCAATTGGTTCAGCAAATAGTTTGGCGATATATCTTTGCACAAAAACTTACTGTCACCTGAATATTTATTTATTTTTGATATGATCGTTTCCGAAATTATTTTTGAGTGCAATATATGAAGACCCAGAAAGACAATAAATATTGAAAAAAAAAGAAAAACTTACTATACGTAAAAAATTATACTTTTTTCATTTATAACTTGATAACGTGGCCTTAAATTGCTGTTGTGGATTATCTCTATTGGCCTAGAACATGTATATCTTCATTTGCTTTGCATTCTTCTGTCACAAGATACAACAGTCGATAAAAGAATGACCATTAATTCTCTTCATTGTCCCGCTTTATCAGATAATCGTGATACACGAGCCGTTACAACATTCTTGAAGTAAAATAAAAAGAAACCTTCTTTATTTAAGTGTGAAGTGAAAATTCTCTACTGACTTATTTAAAAATAATCATAATTAAAATTTATTATGAAAATGTGTTATTTCGGAAAATCTATATAATTAATTCTGATTTTTGATAGTACCTTTATAATTTTAATAACAATTATAGAATTAATTCACGCTGACTATTAGATTTTAATAGACATTAAAATTTTCCATTTTCTCTGTTTTTGCTAACAGTGAGGAATTATGGTATATTTGTATTATGATAGATTCACATGCACACATTTCATTCTGAATGGTAATTTCATATTAGTAAGAATATATTTAACTGTTTTCCATTAAGCATTCAACATTCGAAATCACTTAAATGAAAATTTGAATTTCGTGGTTTGATTATTTTTGTTATAAATCATTAGTTTTTCTTGTAAACAACTTTTTCTCACTTAAAAAAATGTAGTATTGTGTGATGAGTTTTGGAAGCTGTGATTTCTAAACGGTGTGGAAATTCACGGCGGAAAATATTTTTGTTGACAAATTTTTACTTCCATTCAGAAAGTGTTTGGATGCTTATAAGGCGAGGAAACAAAAGGATTTTTGTTTCTAAATCCTAATAGTTCAATTGTATTTAGTTCATGCCTAATTTAGACTTTAATGCATTATTACTTAATTACTCACAACATTTTCTGATTCTGTGAGGTGGATTAATGGGAGAATTCTATTTAATTCGCGTAAATTTTTCAATACGATTAAAAAATTATAAATCTCATGAGAACTTTATAAAATTATACATACGGAAGTTATTATTAAAAAAAACTACGTGTATATTTTTTTCTGTATGCTGTTGATCATATAGACAAAGCTCTAATTCACTGCTTAATATAATTAATTAATAATTCCTCTGAAAAAACCATAAAATCATGTATATCAAAAGATCAAAATAATTTTAAATAATAATTAAGGGATAGGAGAAAATAAATAGAAGGAATTACGTGTTAATTTAACAAAATAGTACATGTAATTCTTTTTATTTTACAATTACAAATCTGGAGTATAAATCAAAGTGAATTTTAAGTTAAATAGAAACACAAACACATATTTTATTTTCAATAGTAATTTCTTATTAAGAATGTATTTAGTTGTTTTCAATTACACATCAAATACATCATTCATTCAAAAAGCTTAACAAAAAATCTCAAAAAAATTTACAATTTAGTTTAGTATTATTAACTATATAATAAGCATTTTATAATATATAAGTTCAATATTATAAACTATAATAAACTGCAATTAGTTGCTCTCCAAATACAGCATATATGTTATTCTTCAAAATATTTTTATGCATATTTCTCTCTATGTTGTTTCTTAAGAAGCATTTTTTATGAAGTGTTAAATAACAATAAATTTTTATCAGTTGTTTTTATAAAAGCTATTATTATTCTTTAATTAATTGTAAAATTGAACTTGTATTTTTGACTCATATTAAAATAAATATAAAGTACATTAATTAGCAAGATTTATATTTTTCTATCGTGTTACTCATCATTTTATTAGATTTAATCAAATGATGTATAAAAGATAAGAAATTTTAAAATCATAGTTTATATTTATAGAAAATAACTGCCTACTTTTTATATTACATCATGTTCCACAAACCCAAGAAAATAAAGAGCGTGAAAGAAGTGTTATTTTTAACGCAATTATTCAAAGATATCTTATCAGAAAAAACAATCACAACACGTTTTTCTTCACCCAGAATACTCGTGAGAGGATATTTTAAAATGCGTGGTAACTCTTCAATTATATTCATCATTACTTCTATCTATTTGGAGCCACCAATTAAAAGAGAAGAAAACTTTTAGTACATAAACATGGTTGGAAGTAAATACGAACAGGGAAAATTGCTATTTGTCTTACTTAGACTGCCGATATATCTTTTCTTCAATTAGGTACCTTGTCGCCCGTTTTAAAGAATGACACTCTCCTCTTAAGAGCGAGTGGAGGCTCTTTACTTGAGAGTCATCCATGCCACCGTTCCCTCTACCCCTACGGCCGGAGAGGAAAGGAAACCGGATCACTATGTTCACAACGATTCCTCGTTTTTCCTTTCAAACTGCCTGCTCCAGTGCACACGCCATCTGCATATCAATGACTTTCCTGCATTTGACAGAACCGGTCAAGAAGACTGTCCGTTAAATCTCAGGTCGACAATCAATATCGACAACTTCCACCTCTTCATGGAACAATAACACAATGGAAGTGCGCCGAAAATGTGTTCCACTTATGAGCATTGGGTAGGCTTATGTCCGGTTATTCGAAACGCAGACCTGAGATGGTCATCAGCATCATGATCATCCAATGATTCCAGCCATCTGTTTGCCTGCCTCTTGCTATTATTTATTATTATTATTTATTTATTTTTTTTGCTCTGCTTTTCTACTGATTCACTGTTCTTTAGCCCTTGTCTGTACGTATTTGCAGATCATGTGGCCAGAAGAAAGTGGAAATGAAGAAAAGAAACACTTTCACAGAGAAATAACCATTACTTTCTTTTTCTTTTTTAAAGGAAAGTGAATGACTGATAGATAGGAAGAACTCGTTCGAAAAATTGATATTTTGGAAGTTTTTTGCTCTTGTGAATTTGAGAAAAGAATTTTAAGATGTAATGGTAAATTCATTGAGATAATTTTTGAACTGTTCGTTGCTTTTATAAGGTAAACATACATATGAATGTGTATATAAGGAAGTATTACACATTATAGAAATATGAGTGTATTATGTCTGCAGATGAGTGGTAAAGAATTTAATATGAAGATAACTTAAAAGAAATCTTTTTTAAGGAATATTTGAAACTATTTTTCACATAAATGTGAACTCCATCGTGTTTGAAAGTCTTTTGCTCTCTATTTCATATTAAATGCATCGTATGCAGAAAATATTACGGAGTTGCTAAAAATACAAATGAGCTTGATTTATTAATTCCTGAGATTTTAGGCCAACGGTTGAATTCAATTCAACTGTTAAAATGAGAAAATGTTTTTACATTTAATAACTTAATAACGCACATTTAACAAAAGACTATATTAGATTTACTATTCAAACACAACTGTCTGGAGCTTTATAATTTGCTATACAATAATTTTGTAACCAAAAATTATTTATACCAATTAATTGTGCTGTTTTTCTCAGTAACTTCTTAATCAGTAATTTGATATTTTTATGACTTTTTCCAGATGATTATTCTTAATAGGTGATTTAAGTGTCCATTTAGGTTTTGTAATGTAAAATTCAAATAGTTTTATTTCTATTCTTACAAAATTTCTTTAATTATGTTTTCAAATTTAAAGTATACTCAAAAATAAGCAATTATTACAAACATCTTCGTTAATTTACTTATAACAATAACAATTAAGATTATAACTACACACAATTACGGTAATTACCATTCATATTTTAACAAGATCCTTAGTGTTTATTCCTCTTAATATTTAAACTTACGGTATAATTATAAAGCTTGTAAATTATTGTTATAAACTGTAAAATGTAGGTATTATAATAACAAAAGAAAATGTATTAAAAATTTTAAAATTCATATCATTTTTTTAGTTTTTAGTATTTTTTAATTAATATTATGTAAAAAACAAAAAATGCTTTATTGCTCAAAAAATTTATTATTATTTACAAAATATTTATTTAATGATTTTAGAAAGAGCCGTTTTCCAAATTAAAATATATTTTAAAGATGCAAAGAAATTAGATTTAATAGTTTTGGCAGAAAAAATATAAATAAAATCTTTTCATAAAACTAAACGTTTTTACATTCACATGTTTAAAATTTCATTATACAATTTTGAATTTAATAAGGAAATAACTTCAATTTATTGAATTCTTTAAGGAAATTGTTTGTAAAATAAATAATAATACAAAGATGAAATTAACTGTGAGTATTTGAATAATGCTACTTATAAACATTAATATTAATTCAAAGAAAATATTAACTGTGAATGATTTTATATTTTATCGAATTTATTTACATTTTTGTTATTCTAAACATCTAAATTATTCTTGAGAAAAATGATGAGGTTAATATAGTAATTTGGCTTCTCCTCAAAGAAAAATGATTGGCATTTTTTAAAACAGAAGTTTATTTATTGGTGTTTGAAACTATTAAAATTAATAAATTTAGTTCATGAAATGTATCACTTATGAAATTATTCTGGTTAAGAACTCAAAATTGTATTTTGCAAGGCCATTAAAATTGTTTATGGTGACTTGAACAGTTCTTATGTTTTTGAGGAGTTGAAACTTAAAATATGTAATCTCCATTTAAAACGTTCAAATAATAAATATGACAAGTAGTAAATTGCTTTGCTTAAACTATGCGTATTTTGTTTATTTATTATTTTTACTTAGTAAATTGCTTTTTTGTCATGTTTTGAGATCATTTCCATGATATTTTTATTTTGTAATGATAAATAAATGAACAAATCACTTAATATATTTTCTTAAAATATTTGAAAAGCAAGAAAAGAAAGCAACAAATGAAATGAATTGCATAATAATGTAAGATAAATGATATTAATTTTTTTTATGTCATATTCATGAATTTAAATTATATAATCATTTTTACAATCTTTTTTATTAATTAACACAAATTGGCACACAAACCATTACTTTAATTACGAATAAAAATAATAATATAGTGTTACATATATTTAAGGATATGAATTTTTCTCCATCATTATAATTAGTAGAAAAAATCATTTTAATCATTATTAAAAAGTTTAAACTTATATTTTGATACCAAGCCTCTATTTAACTATTCATAAGTTAAATTATTTCAAATTTAAAAAATGAGCATTAGCTTTGCACTAATTAAATCAAAATTCATGAAGGCAGAAAAAATTTAATAAATTTCTGAAATATATTTTATTACTCACATCGTATTGATTAAGATAAAATAAAAACTAAAATATTTTAAACTGAAGGTCAAAGTAAGCATTATCTTTCTTAAATGTCAATTCGTTTTAAAATATTTATTTCAAGGAAGATTTTAATTATTTGACATTTCCATTTATTATATGTGTGTGTCAATTTACTTAAATAATAAGTAAATTCATCTTCTGTAATTTAACTCTTTTATATAATTAGTTTCCTTACAAATTTTGTACACTAAATTAGAACATTGTAAAATTAACTACCTGCTTATAAATATTGAAAAAATGAATTAACGAAATTTTTTATATATTAGACGTATACATATAATATTCATTTATTCTAAAGCTGTTTAACTTAATTAACGTGTAACTAGATGTCAAATTTATCCTGATATAATGTGATATTAACTGAAAAAGAATATATTTTTATTTTATTATTTCAACGATTTCATTAAAATAATAAACCACTATAGTCCACTAATTTTGAACTGTTTTTAAATAATAAGTTCAATTCCTGAATTTTAATTTTATTTTGGACTGAAAATGAGATGAATAATGTTTATTATTTAAGATTTGAGTGCTTTTTTATGTTTGTTTACAGATAGGTTATATCATAAGTATAAAAAGAAAGCAATAAATTTAATTTTAAAATCTGTATAGTAAAATAAAAATGATTAAAACAATATTGCAATATTTTTTAATAAGCAATATGTTTATTAAAATGATTCAAGAAAAAATTCAATAATCAAGTTGTGAATATTTTTTCAATAAGCCTTATAGTTTTAGTTCAAAAATATTGTCAAAGATTTACTAATTTATGTGATTAATTACTTTCATGAAATTATTGTTCCCATTATACCAATTGACAGAAACTTCGGCACAACAAAACTACTTTTTTAATTTTATTTAAAACATTTACTGGTTTTTAGAAGATGACACAAATTAAGGAATGCCAGATTAGAAATCAAGATTCAAATCTCAATTTTTTTGTAAAACATGTTTGATTCATATGTCATATCAATAATTTGGTATAAATGCTCACGATATTAAATTCATCTTGAAGATATACAATTGTATTGTTTTGCATTTGGATGATGAAAACCAAAAACCAAGAACTTAGTTACTGAAGCCCATCTTAAACTGGGTATACCATATTTTTTGAACTGGAATATCCCAGTTTTGAGTTTAATAACCATTGAACAATGAGAGATGGATATGTTATTTTCTGCGTAATTATATATGGAGGTAAATGCTTGGAAGCTTCTAGAATTAACTCATACTATAAACGGTGTGAATAAAGTCATCTAATATAGCTCTCGTGGAAAAATTGACCATACAGCGGATATCCAAATCAAATCATAGAAGTTTACCAAGTGTCTTTCCTCAGAGCACTTGAGTATGCTTTACTGTCTGTGAAAAGTACTAGGGAAAATTTTACAATAAAAAACTTATGTATTAAGCCAGATTTAGTGATTTTAATTGGAATAGATATATATTAAGAATAGTAGAAAAGCAGATCAGTGCGAAAAGAGTCTAAGAACTGATTAGAATCGCAAAGCATATATATAAATATAACGGAATAAATTCCGTTTTCTTGGGGAGGAATTTGTGAAAGATCTGTAATAGACAAAGGAAAAAAGAAAAAACACGAATTACTCGAAAATATTAAGCATGTTTTAAAGTAACAGATTTGACTTTAATTGTTCGTTTATCTTATTCTGAGGTTGTTTTTTCAATAAGAATTCTTTTCGGAGCATTTATCATCTCATTTGCGGCTACTTCACATTTATTCCAGTTTTTTTTTATAAATAATAGTGATGTCTATTTTTATTGAAATAGGATTCGTTTTAATTTAAGATTAGAAGTAGAATGATAAGAAGAACTTTCACTAGACTAAATATTTTATTGTAATTTATAGATTTTAAATATAAATGCGATAATTTTTAAAGCAGTAACAGGATCAGTAAACGCTTACCAGCTTCTATATTTTTTTATATGTTATTTTTGCATATTTGCTTTTACATATTTAATGTATGTATTTCAAGATGTGTACAATTATTTCAATTGCATATTTATGTTTTAATTTATTCCATTCGAAAAAAAACATCTTGTTCAATAGTGTTTAAAACATTAATTAGCTTACACCAAAAATGTATATTCAATATAGGAGAAACATTTTAATTACTTTGAATTATCAAGTAATTATTGTTGGGAGTAGTGTAATGCTTATCAGTATCCATACATTTGGGACCGAAACTCGCTAACTAATATACCTGTTAGAAAGCATAACATTAATTAATTATTTATAAATTTATGCTTGTAAAATACATTATACTTATGAAGAACTGTTTTCAGTACTGATACTCTTAAAGAAATAACTGACGAAATCACTTGTGTTATTTTATTAACATGTTGACAAACATTGCAAATACTGTTCACTATAAAGCATGGGCTCAAAAATGAAATTTTCTACATTTTTCCCTAAGTCGTTTTATTTTAAGCGAATAGGGAAATAAATTTATTATAAATTTTGCATTCAACTCATTTAAAAGCATACTAATTTATCTTATACTTTCATATTCTTGACTAAATTAATTTTACAATGAATCTACAATAAGACCACTAATAAAAAATTTAATTGTTTTACTTAATACTAATTTTTAGTGCTAAAGCTGTTCTAATATCTAAGTTGAATTAAATAAAATTATATTGAATATCTTTCATTTTACATAAATGAACTATATATTTAATGATTAAAAATGTTGTCATTAAACATCATTTAATGAAACAATGATGTGAACTTAATTTAAGGCAAGTATCATTAACTGTATATTTAATATCGTCTAATTCATTAGAATATCTTCAGCACTTAAATATATTATTCTAAGCATATTTAAGTGTAACAGTTAGTAATATTGATGTTAATTTGGTACTAATACCACTAACTGTAATATTTAATATTGTTTGATTTTATAATATAATATTTGGGGTAAAATAAGATCCCTTATAAGAAATTATTCTATTTTGTTTAATTTGTCGTAATCTAATGGTTTTGTGTGTCAGTATTAAGTTTAATGCGTAATTTTAAAAAAAGTTAAGTGCAACATCTAGTGGCATTTATGCTAGTTTGGCTGTAACATTACTAATTATTTTACCTAATAGTTTAATTTAAAGATGTCATAAGAGTTTATTTGCTGTAAAGTAAGATTTATAGTGAAAACATTTGTATTTATATAACTACATAGTTATTTAACTTCATTTATACTATATTTTATAGTGAACAATTAATTGAACAGTTCAGATTAATCTCGACGAGCTGAACAGCATCGTTAAACAAAACACGATGATAGAATGCAATTAAATGTTGATCGCCGGAGCGTTTGCTTTTCTTAATTAACTTACGTGTTTCGCAGTTGAGAAACTCCCGTACTTTCGCGGATGCGCGCCAAGGACCTTTGACTGAGGAATTAACTGTTGTTTTTAAAGCAAAGAAGCGAAAGCTAAACACATCTTAAAAGAATCAGCTAGTTATTGGACCTTCAGGGTTACAGACAGAAATCGAAGGCCGAGAATTTACAACTAGTGGTCGGACTGGTTTCTTAATATTTCCGGTTGCCTATTACCTTGTGATTTTTTTGATTGTTTTCTTTTGTTCTATTAATATTATATCGATACGAGCTGATCCAGCTGCATTCGGGTTTTTATTGGTGATTATTATATATTGGCTTCTAGAATTGGTCACCAAGGGGGCTTTCAATTAGTCCAAGGCTATCAACGAAGAGGGTAGACCCATTAGTACAAGATATGGAATTGATGAAGAATGTCTATATCTTTTCGATGATTTGTATTTAGAATAAGTCATTAATGAAAAGAGTTATGCAGTTTATTACCAAAGATAATAAGTTACAATTTTATTATAGGCATTACAATCACGAGCGCAGGCTTGAATGTTAACACTCGTAGACATTACCTTTTTTTGATATTTTTTACAATTTAATTCATACTTAGTCTAATGATATTAATGTAAAAATACCATACAGCAAACAACATAAATAATTCTAAATTATTAACATAAAATAAATCAGTATCTCATTATTTTTTAATAAGAATATGTTCTTCTATTTAAATATACATGTATTCATTTAATAATAAATTTTGATGTGAAAATAAAATAAAATGAAATAAACTTTATTACTCTTAGATGTGAAATTAGAATGAACGTGCGGGTTTAACTAACGATATACAGTAAAAAATTAATGACTCTAATGCATTTACAACAACTAATTATATAATTAAAATATATGTAATATAAATATTTATAAAAAGTAGAATTTTCTCTGCTATATGTGAATAGAGTTATAAGATATATGTCGTTATGTATTATTTATGAAACGTTCTACAGAAAAGTAAGACGTAGCTATTCTAATGGCCTTTTAGTAGCATTTAATTTTCCTGAGTTGACAATATGGGATGAGATTATTATTTTTTACATATATTTTGATGTAGTTATATGAAAACTATTATAACTTGTTGATATTACTAATGAGATTTAAGATAAAATTGCTCTTTTCTGAAGTCATTAATCGAATTAGTCTGAATATAATTTTCTACATTTCAATGTATTTATAAAGCATTTGAATGTTGAAGGAATACTAGTACACTGTTGATGCCGCGATGGTGGCTAATCATTAGCTCTTTTTCCTTCAGTTTACCTGTTTCTGGGTTTCAATCTCACAATAGGTTGGGATGTTTACACAGTGGTTCAGATTCTTCTGTAAACCATAGGTGTCGGTCAAATTAGCTCTGGAGAGTGAAAAATGGCTGTTGAGCAACAAACCAAAATAGTGTAGTGTTGTGTTAGAATGTAAATAAAAATAAGTTTCATAATATAATTTTTAATTTTATGTTAGAGATTTATCACTAAAAATCCGGTTGCTCAGAATCACTTTTAAATTAAAATAAAATGAATAAAAATCAATTATTTATTCATTTTCAATACGTTGTTAGTTTACTTATTTATTTATCCATATGATAATTTATGCAATCAATAATAATTTGTTAAGTCCAGCTTTATCGAATAAACAATTAAGATATAATTATTATTTAAATGAACTTTCAAAGAAAATATTCATTTTATACTTGATACTACCAAGTTGCTATTTTTTGCTTTCATGCAAAATTATGAATAATTTACACGTATTTATTGTATAATGTAATATATCCTCTAAGAATCTTTTGCTTAAATTTTATTATTAAAATATAAATATAAGTAAGAACTAAATATGCCTTATTTATTTTGATAATGAATTAATTCTATAAACAAAAATATAAATATTTAAGCAGATATGTTTTAAAATTTTCATAATTAATATTGTTACATTTTTTAAAAATGTAACAAAATTATTATTACAATTATATTGAATTAGAATGTCTTTAAAAATCCATTTATCTATCTATCTATCTATCTATCTACCTTAAAATTTCAACTATTAAGAGAAAGTATATTTAGATTCAAATGTCAATTACCTTTACACAATCCTCTTACATATATCTATCGGGTTATCACTGCCATAGGCTTAACCCCATCTAAGTGGACGATCATGTATTCGAACTATCTCATTCTCTTTGGAAAATTAAAAGATGAATATTGCGTTTTTGTTTTCTGAATGCACGCCTTTCGGGGTGTATTCTTCAGAGATTTTCAGATTTAATCGCTTACGATTCGTATAAATACCATTTACTAAATGCATGAAAAAGTCAATAAGAATAAACATTCCAGAATGAATATTGAAATGCTTTATAACTGCATTTTGCAGTAAGGTAAGCTAGGCTATGTCTATTAACCGAATTTTTTTCCTGATGTAAGTTAATAAGATCTATTATGAAAAATTTCTTCTTAAAACTCTTTGGTAGTATAAATTTCTTGAGGCAGTTTACTTTCCTCAAGTGACTTCAAATATATATGCTCCCCAAAGAATATCTTCTATTTTTTGGGAGAATATATTGAAATATGAAAAAATCACTGACTAGGTTACTATAATTTTTATTAAAATTTCATCCATGAACAAATATTTGATTTCTTTGCATTCTTTGTTCATATATCAAAATAGCTTTATATTTTAATGACATTAACTGCAAAATAATTTACATTTCAAAATAGCTTTATATTTTAATGATTTGAAGATAATTCTAACAGCACAACAAATTCATTTTAGATTCAATCCAAAATAGATACAGCATTATTACTTAAATACCTTTCTATTAAATTTGAATCCAGACATACAAGAGAGAAAGAAATAATATAATGTTCCTGAGGACATTATATTTTATCAATAATTATTTTTAAATATTTTCATTCAAAAAATCAATTTTGAATTAGAATTCAAATTATTTTATTTAACCTGATACATCACATAATCACGTTTTCAGTAAAAATATAATATTCCGTCAATATTATGAATAAAATTTAGAAACATTTTCAATTAATGAGGTAATCAATCATTAATCATACACTTCCATCATCAATCATCATCAAAATTTCTAATGAAATATGTCAATAACATTTACGTGGGATCTTAAATCGGATGTCATAGCTATCAAATCTCAGATTTCTCATCGAAGATAAACATATATTTTTCATTTAACCATTAGAATAATGGTTGGATGATAGTGTATGTATTTGAAGGCAAATACGTAATAGTTGATGACTATAATATTTTGTAAAACGTTGATAGCTTTGTTGATATCTCTCTTTTATCTATGTCTAATATATATATATGAATATATATATATAACATCAAATTTCTCACTATACAAATCAATAAGATGCATGATACAGATGCAAAAACTATTAAAGTATTTTCTTGTATTATTTTAAGTTTTTTAATAATAAACTTTCATTCTAAAAAATGAAACACTGTATTGTATTCGTTCAGAAGACATTAGATAAAATTATATTTGGTACACATGAAACATATTTCTTAAATTCAGTTGAATTAAATATCTAATATAATATTCAAAAAAATTAAACATCAGTTGAAAAAAAGATTATGAGGACTATTAAATTGTGTATAATACAGTCTTTGAAATGTGTTCATGATTTTTTCAATTTTAGTAAAAATGTTTTATTTTTATCTATTAGATAATGCATAAAATAATTATACGCTGACTGACTTGTATAACATTTTTATGCTTATTAAAAACTCATTTGAAATTTTTTATAAAGCTTGTATGTTTGAAATAATTTAAGAGTTTAGAAAGTCTTAGTTAGCTTCTATGTAAAAAAAGAAGATAACAACAATAATTTTTCTAAATCTATATTACAAGTTATAGTTTTTTTTAAAAAAAGTTTGCAACTTACTTTGTAATGATTTATTTAAAAATAAAAGCAAAAAGTGGTTAAAATAATTATACTGTTAAGCAATTGATGAATAACAGCCTTACAGCAGTACATGAATTATGCATGACAACACTGTTAAAACTCAACTGCTATATAATCGAAATCATATCTTGCTGGCAGTTTTCTAAATTTTGATCTGCTAGTTGTGTGGCTTGCAAAACTCTCGAAATAAATCTCACAATCTTGGATTTTGATCTCTCTTAGAAAACTGGTGGATACTTCAGACAGGTGAAAACAAATATGTCTTTGTGGGTGGTGAACGCTTCATCCATCAAATATCTAAATATAAAACGTATAATCATGCGGATATATTATTAAGAAAATATATTTGCTTACGGCTTTATATTGAAGAAGTTGCTTCTTAATTTTTTCCTCCAGACACAAGAAATTTTTGAATTCTTTTACACAATGGTTTCGCTTTTCGTCCTTGAATTCGTTGCTTACAGGCTTTAGCCTTGAACCCAGAGAGGTTCGTCTAAGCGCAAGAAACAAAAGATAGAAGAGAAATTAGATCGAGAATTTTTCTCTCTTCCCTTTCTCTTAACTAATTTCAGGTTTTCTTTCAATTTGGTATCGGGATCACATGATGTGTGAGGCCTTGATAGCTTTTATCCTTGGTTTAACCTGGTCATTGAGTTCAAATTCTTTAAATCATTAAATATTAGACATTAATTTGAACTATAAGAAGTATCAATCACTTTCTAAATTAATATTACAGAAACAAAAATTAGTTTTAAGTGTACCAGAATTTTAATTGCGCTGGATTGAAATTTAAAACTAATCTGGAATTTCGTCAATTATATATGAAAATAATTACAAATGACAGTATTGCTTTTTTAATTGTCGTTGTTATATTTATTATTAAGGTTGGAACAACCTTAATTAAAAAATTCTAATTTTTATAACATATTTATAAGTTAAAACAAATTAGTTTTTATTTCATAATATAATTTAGAAACATAGTTTTGCCACTGATGTTAACAAATTTAATATACTGTTAAATTTTGTAAATTTGCATGCTAAAATTTAAGTATTTGAAAACAGAAAAAAAACTTAAAAATATCAAGAAATTACAATTTATGCATTTATTATCAGCAACTTCTTTTATATTCATATTAAATTACATTCATATTAAATTTCACTGATAAATTTATTTTGAGTCTTCTCTATACAATAAGTTAAATTATTTATTAAGAGTTCATTCTCTTTCCTTTTAGCTAAATATTAGATAAAAGTAATGCTAAGGAAAAATATGTATTAATTTACTTTTTAGATAAATTTATCATAGAAATGCTTACTTTAAAACCTAAAAAAACATTTTTTATTAGAAATAAAAGACAAACAGTGAAAACATCAGACACTTTATATTGCAAAAGGCACCAAAATATTTTTTATTTAAAAAATTAAAAATGATTTCCTTAATTTCATTTTTGTTTCACAAGTAGTCTCGATTTTGATATATAATTATTCTTCCTTTTAAAATAACCTATTAAATATACTGCAATTGCAATAATATGTATTGCATTTGATTTATGTTTTCATGAAATAAGGAAAAGTTCGAGATGAGAAATAATTAGTTGCTTAATAAACTTTGAATTTAAAATAAAGGTATTTCATTTTTATTATGTATAACCTATATTTAATTTAAAACAAGCACACTCATAAGACACTATTTATTTTAGGTTTCTAAATCCTGTATTTTCTCAAACTTAAAATTTCTTTGTGGATTATAATTAATATTTTCATACAAGAAATTTTAAAATTACAGCTGACAGTAAAATTTAATCGTAATAATATTTAAAAAAGAATTTATTGTATTTGAATAAAAAGTGAAACTGTTGTTTAATTTGAAGTATAAATGACTATTTACCATAATATATGTTCCCTTACTTTACAACAAAATCCTTTGTTTATTGATTACTTTTTTAAAATATGTTTTCATTGATAATGTCATTATCTGAAACGTGAACATTGCTTTACCACTAGATGCTAAAAAACTGAAAAAAACAATGTATAAATTTAAATGTGGAAAAAAATGTGATTTTTTTTTATTATAGGATTTTAAGAAGAACATTATAAGATAGAAACTTGTAATCGCGCTATTAAAAATACAATTAATGAATAAATAATCATAAAATTTCTACTTTTAAAAAAATTATCATGCATCTCAGAGAAGCATTGTTTCCCTTATAGATAATAATTTTTAAAAAATTATTTATACAATTACAATGATCTGATTCATTAATTTATAGAATAATCATAAAACTCTTCTTTTAAGCGCATCAATAATATTTTGCATAAATGATGTTTCCCTTGAAAAAAATAATTTGTAATATTTTATTTACATATACATTCTTAATCATCTAATTTATTAATTTATAATTAATACACAAAAAATTGAGAAAATTCTTCAGCTAAAAGCATTAATGATACCTCAGAATATCAGCGTTCCCCCTGTAATTAATAATTCGAAATATTTTACTTATATGAACATTCACAATAATTTGATTTATTAATTCCTAACTTATACTTTAATATGTTATAAATTAATTGAAAGATATATCAATATAAACTGTCGTTTAGTAAGATATTCTATGTTCATATTAAAGCAATATATAATCTACATCTCAATTATCTCTTAGACAACATCCAAAGTATATTTAAATTCTTTTATATTTATTAAATTATAATTTTCCTTGCACTGTAATAAAATCCTATTGATATTTTCTACTATTTCTTAATATCATGATTTATTAAACGGCTAGTATTTCACGCTTTTCTGAATAAATGTGTTCTAGAACTATTAATGGTTGAGTCGATTTACGTCTCCAATGAATAAAAAGAAGTGCCATCCCACGTAGAACAAGATGTGAAGGCTGTATTTAATAATTATCGAATGCTTATTAATTTCTTTCAACGTGCATTAATTTCTCATTTATGTCAAAATAAAATTTCTCAGGAAACTACGTTTCGTTTAAAGACGTCATTAAGGGGACTATTTCGAGACGGTACGTGTTTCATTAGTATTTCAGTCTGCACGTTGTCTTTTCGTAATTGTCAGGTTCTTTTTTCAAGGTGAAGTATTACAGTTGTCACAGCTACCTGATCAAAAAATACTTAAAGAATGCATGAGCTACATCTATTTTATTCTTTATCGGATTGATTGGTAAGGAAATAATGAAATATCATAGCACAAAATTCCCAATTCTTTGGAGAAAAGAACTTGAATAGGTCATAATTCTATTATTTCATAGCTAAATATAAAGAGCTGATAATGACATAACTCATAGGTTTTGAATTTTTAAGTTTTTATTTATAAGGCATCATTTAGTTTCATCATACTTATGTGATAAATGTGAATTAGTTATAACTGTGTAATAATGTCCTAGAATTCTTTATCAAATATTTATCGAAAAAATTCTAAAGAATATTTATCATTTTGTAATTCAAGAATGGTATAAAATACTGTAGGAAATCTCAAGTATGAAAGAGAATTTTCGGAAATAACATAATTTTTCAGTGCATGTAAACTTGAGATAACTCTAAGTACTCAAAGAAGCATATAATGTAAAAGTAATACAAGTTTTAAAAATCATAAAAGTTATAGCAAGTTAAAAATTCTAATACATTAAGAAAATAGCATTTAATTTTTGTGGTTTATAATACTGCTTAAAATAATTATTTACTAAAAAGAGAATTTAAGCATAATATTCATAATTTATATCATCGTAAATAAAAGAAACAGGTATCTTTAAGGATGTCCAGTTAAAGTTAAGTTGAAGTAAATAAATGTGCTTCGTTTATCTACCTCTGGTCACTTTCAACACACTAAAGATTATTTGAGTGACTTCCATTGTATAAAATGAATTTAAAATAAAAACAATTGAATCATTGAACTATCAAATTGAAGGTCGCACTACTGATAATTTAAGTACCAGTTTGGGATAGGTAAATGTAAATCATAACATTTTTTTTAAACTAAATAATTTATACAAAATTTTATACATTATAATTTATACATTTTATACAAAATTTTAAACATTTAAAAAATTTATTTTACCACTTGATTTTAAATGATATTTTAACAGCTAACTTACATTTAAAAAAATAATTTTTTCATTATTTTGATTTTATTTCTTATTTTGATTTTCTTATCTTATTCTATAAAAAAATTTTTAATCAAAAAAATGCAAATGCATTATTTATAAAACTTTTTAATTTTAAAAGAAAAAATAAACATTTTTGTTCTAAGCAGATTTTTTTAGTATATTTTATGTTTAAATTTTTATCAAATGCCATAGAATTTTCTATAGTTTTATCACTTTTTTCTATAAGACTTTCATGATTTTAGATATTTCAAACAGTATAAAATTTAACCATAATTTTTATATGAATGTAGTCATGAATAATGAAGTAAAAAAGTAATTATTATCATTTACTCAATAGTTTTATTAATGCACCATAGTTATATACATCTCCTCATAATGCAAAATTAAAATATTTTTTTCTTTTTAAGTATAGTGATTAATAATTGTGTTAAGCTATATTTTTACATTAATCAATAAATGAGAATGTATGTAATTTAAATCTATTTCTCATTTTTTAATTTTAAATATATTTATACTGTATTTGTTGAGAGAATGAATATACAGCACAAAACACGCAAATAATTATAAATGTGTAATAAAAACTAATATCATTACAGTATAATTATACTTTTTATTCTGAATAAAAAGAGTTATATTAAAGAGCAAATAAGAGATGACTGCATTCATTATATTTAATTTATATTTTATTTTTCCTCATTCCACAATGTTACTAAATAAAATAGCAGTGAGGGGGGCCTACTTGTTTTATTTTATTTTTTCTTATTGCTAAAAAATTAAAAATAAAACAATAATTATTATGCTGAAAGTTTAAAAGTAAAGTCTATTATTTAAAGTTTACTCATAAAGATTCCTAATCTTTTAATAATAGGCTTTATTTCAATCTTTTCAATCATTTCAAAATATTTTTTATTGTATAATATGAAAGAGATTAAGTGAAGAGGAAATAGTTCGGATTTCATTAATTAAAAAAATAAAAGTTTAATTCTATTTAAATATCGGGCGCAATATAATTTAATATTATTGCGCCTAATAATTTTTCGCTTATAAATAATATTTCTATTTAAAGCGATAGTTAAAAAGTTAAAAACAATTTTTGTAAAATAAATAGTGATATTTGTTGTTATATTGAATCAATAAACACCGAGTAATATCAAAACAAATAGGAAAAATTGTTGAATATTTTTTCATTTATACTCAATCACTTTTTTCTACTCTTCTTCAATAGCATAAGAAAAATGTAAACAAAGAAAATTTAAACTTCTAAAATGCAAACTTTCTGTATTTCAATGAATACAACATCTTTTCCGTTTAAAATTTGGCTAAAAATATTTTTGAAGTATAACAATGGCTTTTTTCATAAAAAGAAAACATTTTAAACTTTTACTGTTATAACATATTAAATAAAATTAAATATATATATATATATATATATATATATATATATATATATATATATATATATATATATATATATATATATATATATATATATATATATATATATATATATTGCATTTTAAATTAAGCTACATTAAAGTCAAATTGAACTATGTTGTGCTTTATATGAGAAGAAATTGCACTTTATTTCACTTAAATTGTATAAAATGCCAGAAGAAGTAAAAAACAAATAATGAGGTTTATTATTTTGTGTTTTATTACCTTAACTTAAATAATGCGATCTGTGTAATATAAATTGAATTTCTTTATTGCATTTCATTGATTTCTAAAATTCATTTCAGTTATTTCAAAATAATAATTCATAAAAAAATTAAATAGTTTATTTTCCAAAATATTATTCTGCTACTTATTCAAATTTATTTCTAAAAGTATATCATATAAGAAACTAAAAATTTAAATATTTGGAATAACAATTGAGAATCTAAGTATCAGTATCAAAGTGTTATTTGCATAAAAATGTCACATTTTATTTATTTTGATTGATTTATATAAATGATATAAGCAATAAGTATCTGTTTTTGTTATTCAAATAATGTTTATTCGCTGTAACAAATCTTTTAAGCGTTTGTTAGTTTTTTTTAAGCTGAAAGTAATTCGAAGTTATCCTGGAAATTAAACTTAACTGTAATTGAAATTTCAATTTTTAACTCAAAACAGCTTCCTGTCTCTAAGTTTAATTTCCATACTTTATAACCAGTTAATTTTAATTTAAATGAAAACATTACAAATTTATTATTTCTTTATTCTTCTAAAGTAACTTAATTGTGCCAAAAAAGGAATTTTAAAATGCAATTATTTTAATAGGAAATCTCATACAATGGCTGAAATTTCAACTCCTTTGCAAGAAAAACTGAAAAAAATAGAATCCAGTCCTCAATTTTTAACTTGATTAATATTGACTTTATATTGTACTGCAGAATTTTGCTCTAGGGTTAACCGGGTTAAGTGAAACTAGTTTGGACACAATAATGTATAAAAAAGCCTTAGAAATAATCTGCTTTATTCTTTTGAAAAAGAAAAAAAAGAAAATTCACACATGTTTTGCTTTTCTTTTAAAATTAGATTGCACAAAAAGAGTGTTTAAATTGCAACAATAATTTTTCCGTCATTCTGCAGTGTCACTATCATTATAAAAATAACTTTTGAAACAATTTACTAAACTGGATATTTTTTTTATTTATTAATGTTGCGTGAAAAAATGTCGTGAAGTAATGTTAGCCCAATTTAAATATTTTACATAACAATTTAATTACTTCATATATTATAATTAATTACTTGTTTATTCTTTTTTCTAACTTAATTACAATAAAGAAAAATAACTGATTTTTTTTAAAAAATGTAACTGTTAAGTAATTATTACAAAGCAAATCGTTTATACATAAACTGAAACGTAAAAGTATTTTTGTTCAAAAAACTCTTATTGTAATCATTTTAAAGGGGAGACAGTAACTTTGTGGAAAAAGTAGTCTTTACTATCAATGAAGGATAATAAGTTTCCCATTTGTTATTTCACACTACTTTTGTTATACTAGTGAGACATATAAACTGCCATTCAGTTGTCGACTTCTTCATTAAACTGTAATTCAAAATTATAAATCTGTTGGCTACAATTTGTAGGTGAATCTAGAAAAATCAAGCAGCTAGTACTAAAAGCAATAAAGTTGTGAAGTCGTGTTAAGGAAAGGGCAGGGGTTTCTATCTTGATGGGGATACAATGGGTTCGATACTGGAAACAAGCTAATACCATCATATTCAGATGGTCTTGTTATGTTGATAATGCTGTTGTTATAATTTTCCTTTTGTTTCTTTTCTGGAAGTACCATCGGAAATACCATATCTACTTAGTTGTTGACTCATCATTTGATTGTAGTTAAAAACTTCTTATCGGTTGTGTTCCGTATGTTTGGTTAGCAAAAGTCTATAGGCTAAATCATCGCAATAATCAACCAAAAACTGCAGTCCTTTTAATTTTATCCTCAATTTAATTTAAATATAAAGAGAATAATGTCAAGTCCTTGTTCTTTAAAAGACAAGGAAAATTAATATTTAATATTAAAAGTAAATTCTAAACATCTATTTCTTCAAAATATTTTCAAGTTGACAATTTAGATTCTTAAAAGATAGTCGGGAAGAAAATGCTGTGTTTGAGAATAATTTATGCTTTTCATTTGTTCCTTAGCTGTTTCGAAATATCTGTCATAAACTCCAACACATGAGGAAACAAGTTTAAGGAATACATTAGTCTAAAGTCATTATTCATTTTAATTGCTAAGAGAACTGTCTGGTTATAACAGTAATTATACTTTAAAAGAAATGAATTTACTTCTGTACATTTAAATGCCTAAATGAACATTACCTTAGAAACGAACTCCAATAAATGCAAATTTAGTATCGATAAAATGCCAAACTTTTTACTTTTTCGGAAACAAATTATCATAAGCAGACTTCTGAAGAATTTTTTTTAAGTAAAATGGTAAATAGCTAATTTAGGAATGAAAATAAAAAAAATATGTGGAAGGTTATTTCGAATAGACTGTGAATTATAATAAAAAACTATATGAAATAGAAATTATTTATAAATTATATGAATCCGCTCATTTATTAAATTTTCAAACACATACACATACCCACTCACAAAATGCACACAAGAAATTCTAGGAAATCAAAGTAATGTTATAAATCGGTTATTATTCACAAAAAGAAAAATATATTTAAATCTCCAATATGAAATTTTGCTTGAGTTTTAGAAACATTTAATTGTGTACTTGAAAATGAAGATAAAGATCATTTTGTTCAAAGTCGATTGGTAATATTAAACATGGAAAGGATTTTTAATAACGATTTCAGTTTATAATACTTGCATTAGTATATATATACATATTCATCTATAAAATAAGTGTTTTGCTAACATATGTAAATAGTTAACAGATTTGAATATTTATATTTTGTGTAACAACAATGTACATATATCTAATTTGCTATCTCTAATCAATTAATATACTTAATAAACTAATGTTAATAGGATTAAATTAACAAAATATTATTTTTAGAAATTAATAATCTTGAAATTCTCTGTTAATGATAAAACTATTGCTTTATATATATAAATGCCAAGTATCTTTAAATGAATGTGATTAATTATTATTTCTAAAAATTTCAAACAATTTACAAAATATTCATTTTATTTTTTCATAAGCATTATTTTGATACTTATGATTCACTTTTTATTTTTGGTTACTAGTTTTTAATTTCTAAGAATTACAATGAGGTATTTATATTTCATTATTAGTTCATGTCTACTAATGTTTCATTTCTCGATTGAATTTTAAGTATTATTCTCATAAAACTCCTTTATTCAAGTTAAATATTTCGACATTAAAGTATTATAACTAGAAAGAGTTATAATACTTCAAATCTAAGCAAAATTATGCATCATAAAATTGATCGAAAAGTTTCATGAAACAAATCTCTGCGCCGAAACTCAACCAAAAAGTGTTTCGAAATACAATTTCTCTCCAGAAACAACTCAATGCTATGTAAACTAGACTCTGCAGCAGGTCGCAAGAATTGTCTTCGGGGTTCGAACGGCTGCTGACCAACAAGAATACGCGCTTAATAACAAGGGGCGGAGTCAGATGGTTAATAAGAACAACAAAATTTTGCAACGAAATCTCTTTTCTATCTAAGACTGCATAATTGCCGATGGCCCGAAGGCGCGAATGACTTGAAAGTTAGTTGGAAAAACTAAGCTCAACCAGCTTCTTGTCCCCTGAAGCACCCGTGTCAGATCGACCAATCTTTCATTATGTAGAGCAAAGGGAAATCAAGAGCCTATTTTTTATCGAACTTTTTGGCAATAACTGGGCCAAGTAATTGCGTGCGATGCTGGCGTCCGTAAATCATTAATGCCGTAAATGAGCTGTTATTTTGGATAGCAAATGTGGAATCCATTTGTTATCAAAATATATAATTTTTTTCCGTTTAGTTGATAACTAGTCTGCCATGTGTTCGATTTCGAAGGAAAGGGTATTGATAAGGAATGTCCGAATATGTTCGAAACGGTGATTTTCCATTAGGTCACCTTATTTCAATTGAAAAGCAGATGTGTGTGACGGGTTCGAATGGACAAGTAATCGATTACCATATTTAATAACACTTCTGTACTTTACTTTATTTTCTTTTAAATATATAAAACTTTATAAAAAATAGTATGTAACTGCATTTAAAGAGACTGAAATTATAAATAATCACCAGAAACTTTGGGAGAATTATGTACTTTTCAAAGGAAAATTTTTCATAAATCTAGAATATAAATAAATAATCTTGTTTACTTTAAGATTAATTTGCTGATACTACTAGCAGGTTGCAACCAAGATACAATCTGCTAATACCACTAACAATATCCATTTTTAAAGGACCAAATAGATTTTCAAAGATTCAAATTATTCCAAAAGCTGAAATTTATTTCTTGCAAAAATTATGTTGATGAGAAACACTCAAAAATGACTTTGTTGCTATAAATTTCGAAATTAACTCAAAAACTCTTTTTCAGTGCTGCATACTATATAACAATTAAGAACTTATAAAAAAAGTAATTTTTAACATCTACATGGAGGTTCTTATTGCACACAAACTCCAAAATAATATTTATTTTAAATTTTTTGATTCGTAATAAGTTTTGAATCAAATTTTACTGCAAAGCAAAGTTGCAAAGCCAGGAAATTCTAGAATCTATGGCTGTTCTAAAAAGAGCTGACTCTTCATAATCTTCTGAAAAGTGAATTTAATTCACAATTTTAAGAGTCGAATTAATTTTTTGAATGTTGTTATATAAATAGTTTCTTATGTAAAAATATAAAATTATAATAAATATACATATATGATACTTAAAATAAATAATACCCTTATTTAGAAAGTATATATGATCATTTATGAGACAAATTATGTATTAAAATATTATAAGGAATTGGTATTTATATTAAGATTAAAGTTTTAGTTTATAATAGTTGCATTAATAAAAATTCTCTTTCATATATATATATATATATATATATATATATATATATATATATATATATATATATATATATATATATATATATATATATATATATATATATATATATATATATATATATATATATATATTTCGAAACATACCAATATATTAAAACAATAACATTTGTGTACAAATGTATTTTTTATCAAATAGTCACACATATATTTAAATTCTACAAAAGGGGTTAATCAAATTATTACTATATCTACCAATTACATTTATTAAAAATTATAGTTTATTTTTCTCATTAATCGTACAGCTGTTTTCAATTATTTTAAATCAAACTATGAGTCAAGATATTTTTCTTTGAATAAAAAAACCCACTCAAAGAAAAATTTAAATTGGTTAAATAATTGCAGGAAAAATTTAACAATGAGTTGTGAGAATAATATAAAAAATATGTAAAGTTAATTTTAATTTTCGAAGTTATTCAATATACTAGATATTTTATTACGAAATTTTATAAATTATTTATATCTTATTAAATAAGTTTTCCATTTTTATATTAATGTGATGCAATGCCCATTCCAAACATTTTAAAATTAATGAAAATAATAATTTTATGTAATTATATAACTGTTGATTCAAATATATTTTCATTTTCGAGAAATTCATGAGCTTATTACAATATTAACTTATATATTTACTTTAAGGGGAATGCATTTCATAAAATGATTGCCCATAAAAGGATTTCTTTAACTTTTTCAAATTAAATTAAATCATTGGAATTTCTTTTGGATTAAAATATTTTCATTTAATCACAAGACCTTTGCTTTTCAAATTAATTACTTTGAATACATTAATTTTAAATGAAGAAGCATTCCATCAAGAATTATAGTGAGCATTAACATTCTAATAGTAGTAAGCATTCTAAGTTGACCTTGGAAAAGATTTTCTTAAATTAAATTTGGGATTTTACATCTTGTTTTATCTATTATTCTTAAAAAAATACAATACAATAACTATAAATGAGATCATGCACAAAATATTTAATATTTTACGAAAACAATTTAAGTTATGAATTACAATTGAGATTTTTTATCTATTCCTTATGGTTAATGAGATTTGTCATTTGTCATCAATCATTTAAATCAATGTCCATGGTATTTTTTAAATAAAATGTTCTTTTCATTTAAATAATTTGTTCATGGATAATTGGTCTTAAAGTTATCTAGTCTTATGTTAAGGAACTTCTCAAATTTAAATTAATTTGAGTGCTTTAAAATTTCAATGGTCGATTACAGAGAGAATGCATTTCAAAATAAATTTTGAAGTGGAAATCCATCAAAATAGGTACTTAGTCCATCAAGAGCTTAGACCACACTGAAAGAAAAACTCCTAGTTCAAACAGTAAGGAACATTCAAAGGGTATTCTTTTTAGCAAATAATCTTGAGTAAACATCATTAACATTTGTACTTCGTAAGCAAAATATGCATTCCATAATGCTCGCTCATCAAGTGAACAAAACTACATTTGTAGTTCATTACTGCAAATCATTTTACAGTGATTTCATCAAAGAAATTTAGTTAATCCTGTTTTTCCAATTACTATTCATATCCAGTTTAGTTTTCGGAGTCGTGTATTTCAAAAATAAAAGAAAAAAACAGAAACGTAATCTTTGGCAATTATGTTTCCTATTCCTGCAGTATCAGTCTTGTCGCAACAATAGGTTTATCATCGGAATCTCAATTTCCTATTTATTTACTCTCAGGCAAATCAGATCATTTCTTTAGTGGTTATTATATTGCGCGGTGGAAAATTATTTCACGAAAGAAAATATAAAAAAAAACACTACTTTAGGAACACGTACATTTCACGTATGCAAATGAGATCTGGATATTTTGATCCGACTTCGTCTCGATCTCTATAACAGATAATTCTGGTATAAGAGATCAAGATGCAGGCACTCCTTTCTGGAAGCGATGTTGAACATCTTCGAGACTTGTTTACGTTTTAGGAGGCTTTACTCTTTATAAGTACACTTCTCTTTCTTTTTTTATGTATTGCTTTATTATTTTTATCTGAAAGTTCGCTAGTTTGCTTTTTTCCCCCACCGTATATGGACTGAGGAGAGACGTGCGTACGTACAGCATGAGGGCTACGTTCAAAAGGATTAGTTAGAGAAGAACGTGATTATACTCTTACTTAAGCTAACTTTTTCTTTCTTTCTTTCACGCCATATTCCATGCTGAATGATTAATTATCCATGCCAGAACGGAAATCGGGCTTCCCACTCATATTATGTCAATGATAGGAGCGAATGCTGCTCGATTAATTATTTTGTTGTTTTTTATTGGATTGATAAAAAAACGAAATTGTATGTTGAATTAATAAAAACAAGATTTTAATTTTTTCTTGCTGTCATAAGAGATTTATTTATTTTCTGTCAATTATACATCCATGAAAATGTAAATATATAAACGGAAAATATGCCAGTAATGCTAAGGATTTTAAATTGTATTTTTGAAGTGCATAAATTAAAAAAAGATGATGTCAGAGAAGTTGATTTGTGTATTTTTGTAATTTTAATAATGTGTTCTCTTTTTATCATAGCTGTGAGTCTTAAGGATTGAGATCTGATGCATCGAATGAGAAAGGGTTGAAATACCAATGAAAATGAGTAAACTGGGATTTCCATTAAAAATTAATAATTGAACTCTTAAACTGCAGTATCTTGGAACAAAAAATCAAAAATAACTAAAAAATACCACTGAAAAATTTGTGGGATCTCAACTCAATAGCTAGCATTTCGTGTATCATACGGAGAACACTTTTCTAACATGATAAGAATACATGTTCAAGCCACATCAGAACAGTGCTTGTCAGACAAGTTCACAAAAGATTTGTAAATAATTAAATAAAATAGATAAATCTGCATAGGTATCGAAAAAGGACTTGCTACCTAATAATTCATAGATTGTGTTATAATCCATCATCATCTTTTAGTTATTAGGCACCTTGTCAAGTTTCTTTATTTTTATCACCGTAATTTCTAACTTTCGCATTCCAATTTCCAGCTGTGAATTCTACCACAAATGCTCAAAATTGCTGAGCATTTTGAACCTAAAAATAAAGTTTCGCAAAATTTTCTTTAAAAATTATGTTCTTCACTTACCGCTAGGTGGCGTAATCGTGAAATGTCTAGCACGAATTGATAGTATGCGCTGAGGCTTAAGGAAAAAAAAGTGTGAGGAATTATAATTTTGCTATATTCATTAATAAAGTATTCTTCGATTTTTATATTAATATTATGTATGCCTGATTATAATTTAGAATTAAAGTAAATAAAAAAAAAAGTTAGAATGATGAAAAGATCAGAGCTTCATTTAACATTGCCGATATCAATCAACACTATAAACTTCTTTTTCAGTAGTATTAGCGAAATGATTGAGAAGAAGAAAAAATTCTACTATGATTCTAGTGTTAAACAATCTATAACATTTTATTTTTTATTTTATCATAAATTTAAAATAGTTAATTTCTCTCCAACAACAGATAAAACCTTTTTCGTTGTTTTATATCTAATCTTTTCGCTATTGAATACGTTTCTCTTTAAAACGTCACCCATTATTATTTTAGATTTAGAAGCATTAATCATTTCCTATTTATTCTTTTAATTAGATGATCTTTAATAAATTTATACAATGCGATATAACAAGTCTTTATCAATATTTACAGCCGGTTTTTTTATTGAACTTTCACTTTGATAAGGAATATATGGGTTATATCAAAGTTTGAAAATAACTTCTAATGTTTGAGTTTGAAACTTAATGAATAATTCACCTGTAACTATCGAAATGCAAATATATATTAGTGAAATACAAACAGATTAATAATTTTTTCATAATAAGTATGTTTAACTTAAATGCGCATAAGCATTTCAAAATAATAAAAAAGGGAAATATTTTGTAAAATATCTACATCATTAAATAGGAAAAGTAAATGTAGGTTTGAAGCTAAGAAATACCAGGTATACTTTATTTTTCTTCTGGAAATACTTGTAGTCTAAGTGCAATTTTATTTTTTGTATCACATAAAATCAACATTTATCATAAGGAGCTATAAACCAATATATATTCAATGTTTCAGATTTGATTATTTAACGAAGCGTTCCAAAGGACTAAGATTTGAATAGCTACACTAAAGGAATTTAAAATTATTAAGTTTTGGCATATCACCTAAAAGATAAAAGCTATAAAAATTGTTTTTTTAAAAAAAACATATATAAAATCACTAAAAATTTAGGAATCTTCAAAGTGAATTAGAGTCATGATAGAAGAGAGTCATAAGTAAATGAGGTCAATATATATTTAATATTTCAGATTTGATTTTGAATATTCAATTTGGGCAACCTAAAAATTTAAAAATAAAAATATATATAATTTGTTAAAGATATAAAATTACTAAAAATTTAGAATTCTTTAAAGTGAATTAGAGTCATGGTAGCCTACTGAAAATGTCCTCACTCGCTTGTATGTAAAGTAGAATGTTCAAAACCTAATCCAGGTAAAGACCATCGTGTAGAGAGGTCACCGATATTTTCGATGTTCCGTGGTCCAATGTCCTTCCATTGATGTGACATGAAAGAAGGGTACAATCTCATGTGCCACTTGATATTGGCTCAAAAAATTTGCTGACTATTTAGAAGCATCGATCCTTATGCTGCCAGAAACGTATCACAATAATCTAAATTCCCTCAAAGAGTGTTTTATTATAGCCAAACATACCAAATATCAAAAAATTAAATTCATATTGTTTTAAATGAGATTTAATTTTCTTTTATTATTTATGTCTTTGTGCAAATCAAGTGAGACGTCTGGAATTAAATGCTCATTATCTATGATCCTATCCTATTGATCATTTCTATTGATATTTATGATAGAATTTTGATTACACGTCTTATCCTAAGGCAGCTATCATATTATCTCCTGTAAAAAATCTGAAATCTATTAAATGCACTAAATTTCATCGAAAGAACCAGTACAAATTAAGGAATTTCTAAATTTATAAAAATGGTGGAAATATTTGTTAGGATAGACCTTCCTTCAAATGAAAATGTTTGTAAATTGAATCATAACTATTTTATCTTTAACATATAGTATCATATTGTTATCGTATGTATCTTAATATACAGGAAATCATATTATTGATAATAAATCGATGCAATATAAAAAATATTGCAAAATTATTTCCTATGAGCTAAAATATAATTTCTAGAATCTATAGATTTTCTTCTGCAACACTGGTAAATAAGAAATTAATATCAAACTGTAATTAAAATGCTACAAATGATGATACCATGATGTAAAAATATCTTTTGCAATTATTAATGCAACCATTGTCCTAATTAATGATGTTTTTAAACTCTATATTAGTTTTCCTAAAAAACATACTATTGTTCATAAGTATATTTTTGCAGAAATATATAAAGGTATTATAATGATCTGAAAATATTTAGTATTATTTAAGGAAGAAAATAAAAAAATTAAAATTACTACTCTAATTAATATAAAATCATCAAACTGATGAGCATGGAAAAATTTATAGAAAAAATATTTTTTATATTTTTATAGAAATTTATAGGTTTTTAACCAGCTAAAATAGTCAGTGATATTTTGAAAGCAAAAGAAACAATAGATATTATAACTCATATCTATTGCAAGAACAATTGAACTAAAGTAATCAATAAAAAGCAACGGAAAAAATCAATCTTTTATATATTTATTAAAATACATTGACAATATAAATGTCTGATATATTCAACGATATTTAAAAAAAAATGAAAATTACTTCTTTAATCTATTGCAACTGGTTGGGCAACTGGTAAGAAACAACTACGAGACATAAAAAGTATACAGACTTTGACATCGTAACTCTTTGAAAGTATAATAAACTAGTTTAATTGTTAAGTTCAAGATAAACAAAATTAATAGATGTGAACATCTAAGACAGTTTAGTGACTAATAAATAAAATTAAAAAATTATCTCATGTACTTGTGCATTATTTTATTTCTTGATTAATTAATAAGTTTTAAATGTATCTCTATGATTTCCCCCTTTCTTAGTATTCTTGAACTTATTTAAAAGTTTGTCTATTTATTGCGTTGTTTCTTTAAATTTTATTAGCCTAAAATAGAATTTTGTAATTGTGTCAGCATAAAGAATTATTAAGGTTATATTTCAATTTGAGTTAGATAGTTGGAAAAAACTAAAAAAGCACCGAATGAATATTTTTACCAACCGTATGAGCTAAATTTAAACAAGAATATAATGTATGCAAAAAGAAAATTTTAAGAGGCATTACTAAGAAATGCCACCCATTTTAACTTAAAATTTCAAAAATAAAGTAAAAAATTCTAAAAATAAAAATTATCTAAGATTAATTATAGAAGTTTAACGCGTAATAAATGAAACTTTAAATTAAAAAAACATATTTATGAAAAATTTAAATACATTTTTTTTCAAAAGAAAAAAAATAGTGTTCAAAAATATTTTAAAGTTTTTATACGGATATGTTAAAAATGAAAGCATGCTAATTTATCTTAAAAATTCTCGTTAAAGTAGTATGCTTTTAGAACAAAACCAATTTTAAATAAGAAAATGATGTTCAGTTCCTTATCTAATATTATTCATACGAAATTTTAATTATTATGATTTCTTTGTGAAAGTTAACAAATTTCGAATATAAAAATATTTATTTTGCATTTTGAGGCTGCATTTTCATGTTTGTGTAAAAAGAATATTGCGGTAATTTAATTTCTACTTAGCTGCTGAATTTTCTTTTGTAATCCAATCATTTTTTAAGCGAATATTTATTACCTAGTGCGTATGTTACATGAAAATTTGCTAATAAACTTAAAATGGTTACTTAAAGCAAACAATTACTTAAATTTAATGAAAAAACTTAATTTAACATTTAAAATTTGTAACAGATTTATCTGTAAAAATTAATTTCCTGTATGACTTTAATTTTCCCAGAATTTATCAAAATTCAAAGAAAGAAAATTATTTTGCTTTCTTTGAATTTTGATAAAATTCAAAGAAAGCAAAGAAAATTATTTTCTTTCTTTGAATTTTGATAAAATTCAAAGAAAGAAAAATAATTTTCTTTTTTGAAATGATTTGAATTTTGATTTTGGTTTTTGAAAATGATTTGAATTTTGATTTTGGGATTAAATTTCAGAGCAATTGAAAACTATAATTAAAACATCATCTTTAAAAGTATATTTTTTTAAAAAGTAAAGCGATATTAATCTTTTCATGCATAAAAAGTTTCATTTATGAAGAATCATACTATAAAAGAAAATTTAAGTAATTAGAAAAAATTGCGTTCCATAATTTTGAATAAATTCAAGTAATTGGAAAAAATAATTGCTAATTGTGTGTACTACTAAAGTTTTTATTAATTATTTGTTTTTCTAATTTAGAATTTTATACCAGAGAAGAAAAAATGATAACCAAAATTTGAATTATCATTGATAATCATTGTTATAAAAACCAGAAAATCATTGGGATATAAAAAAGTAACACATTCACATGTGTTATTGTTTTCTGAGGTATATAAGTAACAAAGCGTGAATAATTTTCTTATTAATAATTGTGGAAAATTATTTAAGAAACGTTAAATTCATAAATGTGTTTAACTAAAATTTAGAAATTCTAAAATAAAGTAATATAATAAAATTTAACTGGAAAAAAAAATTAGCAATTTTGTGCTAAATATATATATATATATATATATATATATATATATATATATATATATATATATATATATATATATATATATATATATATATATATATATATATATATATATATATATATATAGGGTGTTCTTTTAACATAATGTTATAACACTACAATAACTTTTATGTACAAGCATATAATATTTTTGAGAAATTTTTAAAATATGTTTTTAAAACTAAAAGTTTTAATACAATTTATCTACTTTTGCATTCATTTATCATTTCAAATACAGAATGTCTATCTGTTCATTGACAGCTATAAAATAAATGACATGATACAAAACTCTCTCTCTGTTATAGAATGATAAGAACTTTGTCGAAGCATTGATTATTTTCTAAATTTGAAAATTCATAACATGCATAATATTAGCAATATATTAATGTTTTAAGATATTCTTAAATTATATTAAAAAACTGCCCATTCTATAGCATATTTGTTTCTATTTTTAGGTTTAGCAATCCTTTTAATTTGTTTATATATCCTTTAAAAGTCATTAAGTAATGCCAAAAAGTAAAATTATACCTTCCGTAAATATAATGAGCACTTTGACAAAACAGTGATCATTTTGCTGAATTGAAGATTTTTAGAACACATAATGTATATAACAATAATTTCTATAAAGTATTTTTTAAATGGAATTTTGATAAATTTTTTTCAAAATTAAGAACTTTTAAAATACTTATTACTTGTGACATAATAAATTAAAAAAATTATTTTCTAAACATTCTAAATTTTTATACTTATTTTTAAATTCATGAATCATTTCAGGTATAGATTGTTTACATATCCGTTACAATTATTAGGTAATGACAAAATACAAGTCATAAAATAGTAAGCACTTTGTCAAAACAGTGATTATCTTCCAAAATTGAGGAAGTTAAGAGAAATTGAAAGAAAAATAATAAAAACGTAGTAAAAAGAAAAGAAAGATGCTGACAAGAGATTTAAGCAAAATATCAGCAGATGAAAATGGAAATGTACAGTTGGAAGGTGGGAGATTAGAAAAAGGATAACAATAGGAAAATCGGAATGATTATTTGCAAGTCCGATCTATTTTTACGGTCAGCCACTCGTCGGTAATCAGGCTAGCGCCGTGCCGGCTAAGTGACGGCGAGAGGCCCGGCCCACGCAGAAATTTCCTTTGTTTGGCGAGCAGGAAGCGCGGGAAAAAATCGTCGCGTTCTTTGTTTCTTCTTTACAACTTTACTTGCTACCCATGAAGTCCAGCGATCCCTTGGATTATTGTTTCTATTTCGGACACTCATTTTCCCCACGTAATCAAGATTTATAACAATAGTATCGACATTTGCAGCAAAATTTTCTGAAATTATTTACTCCCGATTTAGAATTCTGCACTGAAATGATCGCCATTAATGGATGTGAATTCAATTTATTTTAGAAAAATTATTACTTGCAAGGCGCTTAGCTATACTCAAAAATAAATTTCATAATAAAAACAGATAGAAAAATTAGAATAAAACTGCTGAAAAATTACTCTCATATTGAAAAATCTCACTTGAATATTAATTTTAGGAATATACATGCTCAAATAATCCCTTATTTCATAAAATATAAATAATCAGATTAATGAATCATTTGAGTACCATCTATTTTTAATATGAAATTTTTATTGACGCATATTAACATCACTGACATTTACTCAAAAAATTACTTGGTGTAAAAAACTTATAGAAACTGCGATAAATGGAACAAAAATAAGTAAACGTTGATCTAATGTAGAATAAACGTTTTCATTGTTTGTGTTAGAACCCCGTATTTTGTTAAATAACAGAAAATATCCTAAAATTATAAAAATTTGATCTAATGATGATTAACACTATTCATTTGAGAATGTGTCAAAAAATTTCGTTCCTTATCATAACCTTTATTAATTCAGTCCTTGAATTTGACTATATCCTGGATAGTATTCTATATAAAATATTATAAGTAACTATTCATAAATAAACAATTCTTATATCTATGTATAAAATTAATGAATAAAGAAAACAAATTTTTTAAAATTCATTATATGAAAAATATTTTAGTTTGCAATTAATTTGCGGATTGATTTTCAGTCCCAATTTTTGCCTTATTCAAACCAAACCAAATATAAAATGAATTTTTATATAAAATTTACTTTAATTTTTTTATGATTAAAATATTGTTGGAATTAATCTTTAATATTTATGCAAGTTCATAAACCATGGAATAATTTAGTATTTAATCTACCGTTGTTGAAACCAAGTAGAACATATACTTATGGAAATTTTGTAAAATAATTTCCTAGCCTTTTCTTTAAACTGGAAAAATAAGTATTAATTAATATTATTTAAAAACAATTGGAACAAAATTCTTTTTAATCTGTTAATTTATTTTAACTATCATTATTTACATTAATGATCAATATTTATAGTTATTATAAAATATTGTTACCCCTGCATAAAAGATTATTTATAAAAATACATTTTAAATTTAATAGGAAATACTTAATAAAATATTAACAATTCAATTGCTTTTAACAAGTGTATATTGCTATTAAATGATTAAAATAACTGATTAAAATTGCCAAATAAATTATCAGGGGTTTTAGAAATAAAGAACGTGCGTAATTTTAAAAAATACATTTTAATGAGATTACAAATATAAGAATATCTTAAAAACAAAAGTTTTTATACTGGATGTTAATTTTTGTAAGGGTAGAACAAATATGATAAACAATGGTAAGTTGTCAACAAGTACTCTGTGCCACCTAAATCACATTTAGAAATTATAACTTTTCTTCATCTGTATATAGAATAAAATAAGATTGTGTTCAAAATATTTATTAATTAGTATTTCGCAAATTTTCAGGATTTTATTTTCAAGTAGTTATTTTTAAACAAAAAATAATTAACATAGCTAAATACATAAACTTTATAAATTTGAATAATGCATATATATAAAAAAAATATTTTTTGTATATAAATTTAAATGTTATTGAATTGAAATTAATGCTATAAAAGAATGAATAAATTCTTTTTCAATAAATTTATTCTTATTTTTAAATAATTCACACCTGTATTGATTATTTATGTCAGTGATTCTATAATAATAATAATTATATTTACCATTGTAAATACTTAAACGCAAAGTATAAGAATAAAATCCAGCATTTTAAAAAATAAATTTTCATCATTTAAATTTGATGAAAACATTTTTAAAATTCATAAACGTTGAAAAAAGAAAAGATCATTTGTGTTTAAACTTTTTAAGACCCTAAATTATTTATCAAAATTAAACAAGTCAGAAATGATTCTTTATAAAATTAAAAATGATAGTTATGTTATAAATAAAAAGAAACACTAAAAATTATAAGTTAAAAATAATAAAATAATAGTCAAATAGAAATTTTATTAGTTGAAAAAATTATTTTGTAAACAATGAATCATATTTATTTTCAGTCTAGGGTGTAATTCATAGTTTTATTTCTCTATATTCAATTGTGTTAAAAATCCGTTATAATTAATTGAAATTGGATAAAGGAATTTTATTCTAAAATCAGTAAATAAAAAAATTAAGTACCTAATTAGATGCAAGTTATTAATACTAAAACAAATTAGTTTGAACTGCTTAATTAATTTCAATCCAAATAACAATGGTTTTCTTTTATCTTTTATGATTGCAGTTATTTAAAACTGTAAAATATGAAACCAGGTAAATCAGTTATCAACTAATTAATGTAGTTAAATAAAGTATCAACTATATCAAAAGGAAATGGAATAAAAAATTTGTGAAACTTTTTGAGACAATTTCAATGAATTTTCACAAAGTTAATATCAGCATTAGTTTAAGAAGATATCTGTATGATTACTGATATCATATGGAAGAGTAATACTGATGCCAATTAAAGTCCTTATCAGAAAGCAAACTAAGAACTGATCAGGTATTTTTCTTTAGCTAATAAAATAAGTTTTCATATTTTTATATCATTTATGAAACACAAAGTTTTACATTCAATGGTAAAAGAAAATTTGAAATGTTTTAGGCAATTTCTTTTTTTATTTTATTTTTAAAAATAATTTATCATTGTCAATATTTTTGGATAAAAAATATATTACAAAAACTATGAAATGTAATGTATTTTATAAGTTAACATACATTAATATGAAATACATTAATACCATAAAAAATCTATAAAATATTCAAATACGAAGTAAATTTGGTTTTAAAACTATTCTTATTAAACTTCTGTTAAACTAATTTTGTTATATTAGATTATTAGTCTGAAATAAAATGTAATTCAAAATATATTTCTCTTAAATTTCATTAGCTTATAGTTAAAAAAATAGTTAAATGTAATAAAATTGGAATTTTAATGCTAACAAATTTAATTTTTATACGGCACTGTTTAAATTAGCAAAACACAATTATTGAAAATACACACATGCAATAAATTTTAAAGCATCGAAGAATTATGGCAAGTTGATGTAATAATTTAAAATATTTCATCTTACAGTGTGAAAATCTACAAAGTAAATTTTATAAAAAAATAACTAAGTTTTAAATAATAAACGAAACAATAACAATAGTAGAGATAGATACTTTCATAAAATTTTAATTTATATAGAATTCACAGAAAAAAAATATCGATATTTTTGAATTTTGCAAATTATTTTTATTAAATTATGGATATTTACAGTAAAGTTTGTCTACTTACGTCCTGAAATTCGGCCATATCCGTGGTCATCATGAGCTGTTTCAGTGGTACTCCACTGTTCAGTACTAAAGGTGCAAAATTTGTACACTCTGTACCAATTGAGGTCATTCCTCTAAGAGTACACACAATGGTACAACAGTACCTTCACCCACATGGAGTAAAGTTTTCCATTTTTTAATTGATCATACAAAAAAGTATAATAGTGACAACTGTTATCCTCAAAAAACAATCAAGTCGGTCTTTTTTGAAAGCACACTACGTGCCAAAGGAGGCACACTGCTGAAAACTCCCACACATAATAGCTTGCTCTCTCTCAGACCAGTGTCCATATGCCCATGAGGGTCCGCCGGTCAGGACGGACACACCTGTACTTGTGCATGAAGTCCATCAAACTACCTTGCTTTCATTACTCAGTGGTCTGAAAGTAGGCCGCCACCTAGCGGTAGATGGCCGGACAGGTAGGGAGCGGGCAGCAGCCGTATGGAATGGCATACCTGCCTTTTCCCCCTCTGAGCTCGCGCTTCAGGTACGCTTGTGAATTCCCACCTTCCCCTGACTCCAAGAGCTGTCTGTTTCGGTTTTGCCTTTTTTTATGTTTAAGTGAAAAAATACATGATTCGCTTTTCGCAATAAAATATAATTACTTTTAAATTTAGCAAGAAGCGAATAAACTTTTCATTTAAAACGAGAGATTTTAATAAATGTAAATTCTTTTAACTTAGAATATTTATGTTGATATCTATTCTTAAATTTTTCCTAGCAATTGATAAAATTTATGAATTCCATCGAAACTAAAAAAAAATAACTTGATAGTTATCAGTTAAATAATGAGTTTTTTATTATTATGAAAGAAAGAGAACGCATTTATCTTTTGACATAGAATATTTAAATAAGTATTGACTCTTAAAAGCATATACTCAAATTTCTAATTTTGATCTCATTGTAGATGATAAAATTTCTAATTTTTACTGTAATCTGTAAAAAATAATTCACTTATAGTTATCTACTTAAACATGAATCCTTATTTTATTATGAATTTTAAATTTTATTTTCTATATCCCCACAAATTCTGTAAATTACATGAAAAATAAAACTGATTTATCCAAATGAAAATAGTACATACTAACGCACCTATTTTCGTGAAATACAATTGTAATTTGGTAATCCTTAATGGATTTTTATTATACTCTTCAAATATCACCTGAACAAATCAAATCTGATTGCCTATTTAATACAAACTTCAAATCATACAGTATTTTGCATAAAAAAATTTCTTACCTAAATCAAATAGTAATAAATAGGACACTGATGTAAGCATGATTTTAACAGATTTTTTACTTTGATTCAAATTTTGTGCATGTAATATTATAATCTCAAGGTTTATATAGTGGAAAAATGCTGCAGTATTTCCTACGTCTCACCTATTGGACATAAATTTAAGTAAAAATAAGAGTGTTTTGAAGTTTAGCATAAAACGGTGAGTTAAAACTGTCAATGAATATTTTTACTTTTATTTTCATTGAAATAATATCACATATTCTATACCAAAACGTTACTCACCATGAAGATACTTTAAAATTTTTGCTTGAATAATATTTGTGAGATATTTCCTGTCATTTCATTTAAATCAAAGCTTTTTGTGAATCAACGTGAGATGTCTTAATAATCTAGCAACCCTTTCATAATCTTTTATTCCAAGCAACGACTTAAAATTTATAATCCGTGCAATTCTATTTATTATATCTAATGCACTTTGGATTTTCCGATTGAAATCTCAAACATATCATGAGAAGTTTTCCATTTTTTGACAACTACAACTATATAATAAAATTAAGTTTTTTTTACCATTATTAATAAATAAAAATACGGATTAATAAAAATAAGGACAAAACCAGCATATTTTAAAAAGAAAAAAAGCCAAATGCATTTCATTATCGGTGAAGTCAATTGAGCTGAATATTTTTCTTCAAAAAAAATTGAATATCTTTCTGTATCGCAAATACCAAATATGCAATATAAATTATTATTGTCACAAGTACTACATAGCTTAATGATAGTTACTCACTTTTACTTTGTGAATATTGGCATTATTGTAACGGAATCAGCGCAATCATATATAATAATAATTCATTATTGAAACTCTTTGTTTTGATTTTTTTCGTTTGGTTTTATGAATTATTACAGCGTTGTTTCACTTGCCTTTTGTGTTTTGCGTAGCTTCTTTATATATTAAAAATAATGTGAGGTATAGGAAAGATATATGCAAACTTGTCTTTATAAAGATGATTATAAGTGATTGAAGAGATTTTAACATCTTATTCTTTTAATTACTTAATACTAACTGTCAATACTAACAACTAATGGGAAAAAGACACATTTTGCTGTTTCCTACACATCATTAGTTTTTCTTAGTGAATATATGAATAACAATGTACTTGTTCCTCCTTGTTTACGTAAACAATTGCCGATAACATTGATGGTTTACAAATTATCATCTTTGCTGTGCTGGTGAGCATAGGTAGGAACATACTCGCACCTGTATGTCCTTTTCAATGTGCTAACTATTTTTTATAGATTTTAATTTAGTATAGCATAATTATTCGTCGCGTAACATGCAGAAAGTTCATAGAACATTTGCAACGATACGTGAAAAATTGAAAATATACTTTTTTTGTAATTTATCATTCATTGTTTTTTAATACTTGCCAAAATGCATTTATACAAAATCATATGATTAATTTGCTATGACTTTGCATTTTTTATGAGTTTTTATATATGTATTTTGCTTTACTTTTTTTAAATACGTAATATTCATTAATTCCATTTAAAAATGAATATTTAGAAAATATTTTATATTAAAACATTATTATGCACATATTTAAATAATATCGTGTTTTAAAAACTATTATTTTATATCATGTATTAAAATGATATATCTAAGGATTATAAATGAGAAATTTTATTATATTACAAATTTTGCTTAATTTTTAAATGATGAAATCTATAATTGAAAAAATATTACTATCACATACTTAAAACATTTATCAAATTTTGAAGTACTAAAATATACATCCTAAAATTAAAATATAAAATAATAAAATTAATGATGTTGAGCTATTCCTGTTAAATATTTCAATTTATCATATTGCTAAATTACATAATGGTTAATTAAAATAATTTTTATCTTGATGTGACGAAATAAAATCAACTTTGTCTGAAAATAACGATAAAAAATAAGTGTTATATGGACTTGAATTTATTATGTTATATGAACAAACATATTTGTACATAAAAAGGCAATTTTACTTTTTATTAGCTTTTAAATGCTTCTTTATATAAGTTTTACTTATATGAAAGTTTTTAATGCGTAATTTTATTAAAATCTTAAATATCAATGTTTATTGATACCAAAAATATTTAGTCAATTTTCTAAGTATTTTTATTGTTATTAACTTTTATAAAAAAATGATCAATTTCAAATTAATTCCTTTTATGGTACAATATACCCAATACTAAAAGTTTCTAGTAGTGGGATATTGAATTCAGTAAATATGAAAACAATTTTTAATGCTAACGGAATTGAATATAATCGTTATATTAATAAAAATATATGAACCATTGAAATATAATTTTAATAAATAAACATTGCTCTCAAATTCTTTAGACCAAGTTTTCAATCGAAAGAAAAATATTCACCATAAAAGCTAACAATTAAAATCATAAAGTAAATGTTTGCTTATTTTAAATTTCATTAATTTATTTTGATCGCATAGAAGTATTTATTTCCGAAATCATAGGTTTTACTTACTACAAAAACATTCCTTTGTTTATCTTAGAAATAAATGGTAAGAAAAAATAATTCTATAATTTTAATGAATGGTACGAATACTTTAATCAAACTTAATTCATTTGATAGTTATTTTTGAAAAAACATGATATGATGGAATTGTATATTGCATTAATTCATTGTTTATTGGAATGACTTTTGTTTCATTGGAATACTTTTTGTTTCATTATTTCACTCAATAAGTACTTAGAAATCCCCAGAAATATACTGCAAAATAAAATTTTACAGGAAAACAAATAAAAAAATTCAGTTATTTTATTATATTTTGATGAGAATATTTTATTTCTACGTACGTAAAATAATTACTTAATATTATAAATAATTTTAAATACTTAAAATAATTCAGTAATTTATTCTCAATTACAATAGTATATCATACATGTAAACACTACATTAGAATCCTATGATAAAATACCTTTGTAGTTTATTTTATCGTGTACATATCTGGTTAAGGATTAAGCTTAAAATAGCTCCATGATTAATTAAACTTGAAACTTATTAAATCTAAAGATTAAATCTTAAAATTTATTAAAGATATACACAAGACGGACTACTAACTAGTTACTAATTGCCTATGTATTAAAAGAAATTATTATGTTTGTAAAATATATGTTGCATTAACATTTCATTTTTACACTAAATTTGTAATTCACATTAATGATATCCATTATATTGATGACTATCTTGTAACTGGAATATACTGTAAATTCTTTTCAAAAAAGGCTTGTATATTTATGTTATGAATTTAAAAAATTCCTGAAAAATTTCAAGCCTCCATTTTGATTGGATTACTTGCACAAAGGAGAAATATAATAATTGTCTTTCTCTATTCATGATTGGTTAAGATTGAAATCGGAAAGCTGCTTTTGTGTAGAATGTAACCTTACCCCTTTCGCATTTTTGTTTGACTCTAAGTGTTGTATTTATAAAAGAGTATTATGAAGGAAATTTCCATGTAAAACGTAATCTGAGTTATGTGTATAGAAATTGTCAAAAAATAGAAACTTGTTCTATATTTATCAGTCTCAAGCTAAAATAAAATATTTACAAAAAATAATTCAGTATCTCAAGTATCATCTCATATTAAAAGGTTTTTTTTTCAGTAATCACTATAAATTTTAATTGATTAAATATGTTTATACCAAAAACATAGGATTATTATAAGTATCATTATATTGCAGTTAAAAAAATCATATATTTACCAGTAATCCTAAGATTAAAGTATTGCAAAAATAAAAGTGATTTTTTACAAGTATAAAATCACAAAAATAGTGAACCAACTTTTGCCTAGAATATAATGAATAAAACAGTCTTAGATAACGGGTACATTCCATTAATTACAGTAAAAATAGTAAAAGATAAGATTTTTGCCATTGTTCACCGTTTTGTTCATGGTTTGCAATCGAATCCACATAGATTACATTATTTTATTTTTGAAATCCAACTTTTGATTGCACGTAATTGAGGATTACATATAACAAAATTATACAGTTAATGTTTATGATACATAAACTTATCACAATAATGTCTTAATAATTCAATTTTATTAATTTATTTCGAATTTTTTAATTCAAAATTGAAAAGAAATTAACGAAATTTAATACTCAAAACAATATTGTAATTTATTAACTTAATACTCAGAATTATATATTGTATAAAATCAATAACAAAATATCACTAAGTTATGAATATTAATTTATTATAAAATTAAATATTTAATAATATTATAAAATAAATGATACGTGTTCATTATTTGAATAGTAAGTGTCATACTAGAAAAGTATTGAAATTGAGTTTATTTACTAAACATGAAGCAATAACAAAATTGAATTAACTTTGAGTTCGAAGTTCTCTACATATTCCGAAATAGCTGAAGTTAAATCTATCAGAATTTGATCAGGCTAAAGGTCAGAAGCAAATGAAAAATAAAATACATTCATTCCATTCCATGACAATAAATAAAATTCGAAATGGTTTCAGGAAAAGAAATGGCGGCTAAATTGTGGTTATCAGTCGTCTGTAGCATTTCCCTTTGATCTAGCTCCTTTCTAAATGAAAAGAGATTTACAACCGTACCGATCCTCTCTGTGTGATAATAGAAATTGTTAGACCATTTCATCGCCAGAATCCATAGTTCCATGACTAATAAATAATAAGATTTTTTCTTTCATCCATGGTTGTTGCATGGCAGTGAAGCAGCATTTGAAAATGGCGAACGCATTCGAACGAGTTTACTTTTTTCACATGTCGTATTCTAAAATAAGCTTAAATGTAATCTGTTTGATGTTTGTTCCTTGTAACTGTAACCGGTCATTATAAGAGATAAAAGGTGGGTTGGGAAGTGGTCTTTTGTGCTATCATTTGTTCTTCTTAAATCCTGTACTCAGAAGATTAAGATGGTAGTTTTTAGTGCGATATTGCACTGCTTTGTAACAGATTAAAATCGAGCTCATTTTGTTATTTTATATTAGTTACGGTGTAAGATAATAGTTCCTGAAAGAGCTTAATGTATTTAAATGGTTTTGTGGAGAGCCAGAAACATGGCTTGATTTCCATATTAGAAGATATTGCGATGCTCATAAGAGAGCACTACAACTGGACATAAAATGTGTAATTCTTTGTAACATAAAATGTTTTATGGCGGTCGTTAAATTTTCAAATGGTGGGTGCGATTTCCAAACAAATAAAATAATAAAAAATAAAAATAATCGTTGCAATGCGGACATTTTTGCATAAGGTCACAAAATACTTTTTTTTAATGATGATTTGTGAGGAAATGGTCATTACAATCACAATTTATTTTATGTAAATAACATATTTTTATTTATCTTTAGTATTTTAAACACAGTTTGATACTTGATGAATTAACTGTAATTGCCTTTACAAGATGCTGCTCTTTTTAATAGATATCTTTACTGAAAAGAAAAGAGTTATTCTTAAGCATTAGAAACTAATTTATACACATCTCGATAAGATGTGACTAATTTCATCATCTTCGATATGAACCATACTTCAAACATATCTTTATTAAATGTAATATATCTTTAGAAAATTAACTAAATTTGTCGTAATAAGAAATATAATTTATTCGTAATTAATTTCCTTTTCTGTATTTTGTACTCTTGCATTTCTACTTAATTATAAGGTTAAAGTTGCATTATGTATTTCATAGATTCTAAGTTATATATATATATATATATATATATATATATATATATATATATATATATATATATATATATATATATATATATATATATATATATATATATATGTGTGTGTGTGTGTGTGTGTGTATTTATGTATGTATGTATGTATTCAAGCCATGATAATTATACACAAGATCTTTGATATGAAAAAAATTATTTTATATCAAATAATTTTTTATATGAAATAATTTTCAATGTTCGCTTGATAAATTATTCAATGTTCAATGAAAAACCGATTCATTGTTCGCTTGGTAAATTAAACTGTGAATATTAACAATATTCTGAATTACCGGTTTCCTGCATTATTGTTAATGAACTTAGATATATATATATATTTTTACAAGATATTTTTATGAACTTAGATTTGTTAAAAATATACCAAATTACATTTTATTCAAAAGTTATCCATAATGATGCTGTAAACAGTTAACTAATTATTAGAATTTACAAACATTAGAATTAACCAACTGTAAGAATTATATATTTATTTCTTTCATTTTTTTTCACATCATCAATTAGCATTTAGAGTTCTAACAATCCTTTTAAATCAATCAGTATATAAAATTTGTTTTGCTTTGCATCGCAACTTTTTAATTTAAGAACCCTATTTTCCACTGTAAATGAACTGAAGTTCCCGAATTCATCCTCAGTCTATCATGTATGGTACATGCACATGTATGCACACTAGGAAGATTTTACTCAAATGGTTGAAGCTTTTTGAGCCATAGATTCTGATAATTCGATACATGGTCTGACATATACATGGCAAACAAAATCCTCGCATCTTAAGAAATGTTTTTTATGGCATCATATTGAAGATACAATTTAAAAAACCATGCAGTAATTCTTTGTGAATTTAAAATAGACGCATGGAATACTGCAATCGTCCGATCATCCACGAAATATATATATATATATATATATATATATATATATATATATATATATATATATATATATATATATTATAGTTTAGTTTGACACTCAATGGTCATTTTTTACACAAAAAGCCTAATTAAGCCCGAAATTATGGTTTAAAGTGGATTCCGAAACACTACAAAAATTCAATCTCAAAGTTGGGTTCGAACTCACAAATTGTTTAATCGAAGGTTATATCGCTAACCGTTCGACTGCCCCGTCAACACCGACTACCCGGATATACACGAAATTATAAAAAAAGTGAATAAATCGACTCAGATATGCGTTTTAAATTTTTTCCTCTGTAAATAACATAAACATATTTAATATATAATGATTAATAAAATTATTCACTTCACTTGTTATAAAGCTTTACATTTACTTTTGAGAAAAGCATTAAAAAATTTTTGTTTCTTTACATTAAGACATTTTTTTAATTAAGAATTCTTACTTCTTTTTTTTTTTTTTTTGAATTAGATATTACGGATTACTGAGACTTCATTGTAAATGTTGCTAAGCTAAGTGTAATAGCTAAACTATGAAGAATGTATCTGCATGATTCCAACTAATGATCAAATAGGTATAACTCCATCACTTATTAATAGAAGAATATTATTTTGCTCCAAAGAACATAACATTCATTTATACCTTAAGTGAAAATCGAAATATATAAAACAAAATTCTCTTAGCTAAAATTATTTTAATCGTAATATCCTCCAAGTGAAATAGCGTTCCTGGAGATGAGTGGTTAAGTCTGTGGATTTTCTGGTTGGATTCAACTTCGATATTACAAGGGCTATTTTTGATCCCACACCCATTGAGTGCCCATTATACAAACAGCATCAATTCTACTTCTTTCATTTCTTAAAGGCTTAGATGTATCAGAAATGTCTGAGTATTATCAAACAAAAAATAGAACTACCTTGAGAATTATTTGTAAAGTAAAACGGAAATGTGTTGAAAGAAGCTTTATTATGAAAGAAATATTTGTTGTATTAAGAAATATACTTCTCAACAAAAAGCTACAGCTGAAATAAATTTTGGGAAAATTTGTGCTATTGATAATGATTTATGAAAAGTTTTAGACACATAGTTTTTTTAAAATTCAATTATTAATTTCTGTATATAGTTCTTCTACAACAGTAAAAAAGAAAAAGTAAACTGAAAAGGCCCTTTAAGAAATCCAGAATGTTACAATGAATCATAAACTATGGTAACAGTTACATTTTTTTTTTCATTTTACAGAAACATTTCCTTATTCGAAGACGGAACAGAAAAGAGGTTTTATTGATTGTTTAATCTTGAGTCGAAAGAAAATGAGGAAAAAGAACCTGACCCGCTTTACGACAAGCAATTGCAACAATCCTACATGACAATTCGCACTTAGAGCACCCCCACGTGTGGTGAGCACCCGGATGAATTGACCTGCAATAAATGTTACTGTTTCGGAAATTTTAGGCCTGCTCAGAGCCTCAAAAGGACCTCCTGTGAATTGTTCTTGACTCACTTTTTAAGGATAGCAAAAGAATGGCTGCATTCTTCTTTTTTTTCTCTCTAAGTCTGTCTAAAGAAGCTAAAACTATAAGAGCTAAATATTAAAGATAAAGACAGAGTACAATTCTGAACTATATAATTTCAATTTAGATGATTTTTGAAACATAAAGTGCAAAACTTCTCGACAAAATTAATCTTAAATATCTGCTTGCTATATTCATTTATAAAATAAACTATTAATTTGACTAATAATATTATTTAATAATACTAAGCCATTTTAAGAATTAAGAAGTAGGGTTTATCAGTGATAAAATCTGAAGATAAATACAATATAAAAGTTAAATACCCAAGTCAAAAGATAATTATCAAAATATAATTTCCATCCAGACGACTTTTGCAAAAAATGAACATATAGTATCACTCAAATTTACAGTTTATGTAGGCTCCAGTTAAATCAGTTATTGTGAACAAATGTTATCAAAAATTATAAAACTTAAATACCCAAGTCAAAAGATAATATTAAAATATAATTTCCATCAAGACGACTTTTGTAAAAAATGAACCTACAATATCACTGAAATCTACAATTTATGTAGGTTCCAGTCAAATCCGTTATTGTGACCAAATGTTATCATAGAGTGACACACAAGTTATAAATTAAACTATATAAACTATGTGATCAAAACTACTATCTTATTAAATTCCTTCATAATTAAAAATAAATGCAAAAGATAAGTAATTATAAAAAACTTGTATGTAGTTTCAATGGTGAATATTTTTTAATCCTTAGGTACTAAAGAGCAAATTTACTTATGATTAATGAATACTTACTTCTTATAGCTCCTTTATAAATACATTGAAAATGCCATTGTAGAAAATGTGACGTTTGGGAATTTAAAACTTTCTAAATTATAATAATTTAATATAAGCGTCAAGTGATTTACAAGTATTTTAATGGTGTCACTTCTAAAATTTTCTCTCTATTTGAAAATCAAAAAGTTATTCAGATTCAAGAAGTACATTCATTAATTCTACATTCATATTTGTTATTATCATGAATTTTAAAATATTTTCAAACGCGCAATCTAAATCCTGGAATAGAAACATTTGGTGGTTTATGTGTCCAAAAGGTAGAAGAACACTTGCTCCAACCAGCAATCTCTTTAATGTCCTACACATGTTAAATATTCCATAGGTGTAATATCTTTCCGCCAATGTTTGTTGGAGAGGAGGACATCAGTTTAAGTGTAACCTCGTAACACATGACCAGGACTCGAAATGACAAAGTGATTGGCTGTGTTTTGTGACTTTAATCAGCAGAAATAGATTGCCGGAAGTTTTTAATAAATTAATCCTGATTTTAAATAATAAAAACATTTTTAGAATAATTTCTTAAGATTAAAGTTCATTTTCTGTACAATTTTGAAAATGAGTCGGTATATTCATAAGAGAAGTTGGAAATTTCCCTTTTTTAAAACAGTTCCTATTAATTTTAGACTTATTTAAGTTTAGCTTTTAAAATTCTCAGTTATAGCCTGTTTAATCACAATTCTTTGTCTATGAAATTATAACGTTGGTAGCAACTATAGTTAATTTTGCTGATTTATTAAAATTATCAAGTTTAAATTTTAACTTTATAAATACTCTAAATACTATTTTTACTTATTTTTTATTGTTTTGATATATGGTTCCTTAAAGGGCAAGAAATAAAAATCTTTTGTAATTTAAGAATTCTTCAGTTTTTAACAAATTGCAACGTTAGTACTATTACTCACACGAATAGCTAAGAAAAGTTTGATGGAAAAAATAAAATCAACAATTATTAAAGACTGCAATAAAAATCAAATAAAAAGTTTAGCTAAATGCTTTTAAATTTGAATTTCATCACTAAGAACATACTTCTGGATATTATTAATTGCAGAACAACATAATTTCCTAAATGTTCAGTGCATATTTATTTTAATGAAAATCTTTTCGTACATGATAAAACGTATTTACGAATTCTAAGGGAGCAGACTTAGAAAAAAATATAAGAGAATAAAAGTCATGTATAGAATATAAAGTCATACAACAAACAAGAAACAGAAAATGCGTCATCGTATATAGACAAAAATACCAGCAAATAGTATTTTTTTTCTAAATAGCAGCATATTATCTTTCACTGCGGAAATATCATATGGAATTAATGCTTCAACGGGCTCACCATAACTTATTGGAAAGATTTCATTCTTTGAAGAGAATGATTCTAGATTTGTCTTAGCCCCTGATGTACAGCAGAATAGAACATTGTATTTCTGTTTTCTGCATGAACTTCTGGCAAGGTGGGTGCTTGTGAGTTTTCCAAGTTTTTACTTTATAATAAGTAAATATAGTCCACCGATCCATAGAAAATTCTGCTGGAAGGTAAAATATGTCAGGTGTGAAATTGTCTTGCAACACAAGTCTTCAGTTTTATACCTCATTTTCATTTTCCTTCGTCGTAGTGGCCATGGGTATTGAAATTAAGATTTAAATTTATGAAAAAGAAAAATGTTATTGTTGAAAGAAACTTTAAACGTGATTCTCAATTTATTTTCTTTTAGTTTTATTATTTTAACTTATTTATATTTTGTGGTCTGTAATCATTTTTATTTAATAAATGTTTGAAATTATTTTTGGTAATATATTTATACCGGCTTCAGATGTGCTTAAGCTATTAGTAGAACAGTTATAATAGTAGTTAAATTTGGAATGCAAAATATAAAATCATTTTAATATATAAAATAATTTTCAAAAAAATTAATTTTAGAATACACAATCATTATAGAGATAAGTTGCTGTTGCACCACCATTCTTTCCCGTAAAAATCATATTGAAATTCGCACAAGTGCTGAAACTTCTCCATTTTATAGTAATTACAATTTATTTGCTGTTTCAAATATTTTAATATTCTGTCTCAATTATATTTAACATCAAAAACATATGTACATAAGTAATAAAATATGGAAAATTAGTAAGAAAATATTTAGAGAAATAATTTAATGCTTGAGATATATATAAATTTTCTATTCATTTTTATATCCTTATAATTTCTGCTGAGACTTCTTTTTCCAATTAGTCGAGCTGGTAACTTAGTACCAAAGACTCAATTCTCTTGTTCAAAAGGTAAACATTAATTTAAATCGTAAACACTATCACATGAAGCATTATGTGTTTAAAGCTCTCCAAAAGTGAAAAACCAATTTTCTATTCTAAACGAAATTTGTTCAATTTGATTTGTTTTTAATACATATTGTTATGAGAAATTTACTGTATAATTTCATTCTCAAAATCACGTGACATGAGCATTCACTGAGAAAAATTACATGAAAGAAATAGCAAATGCTGGCAATGCTCTTATATTAAAACAATATCATTGTTTGTCATATGGTATAAGTCACGTGCAGTATATTATCTTCTTTTGTGATAATTTAATTATTAGAAGTTAAAAAATGGAGTAAAATAAAACTACAAAATGTTATCTCCCACAATTTTTAAAATGAGCCAATGTCTAAATGGTTAATGGTCTCTTTATTTTAATAGTTTCTGAATTTAATTCCTGTTATGATCACGCATGTTTGCAGAAAATTTGGATTAAATTTTAATGCATAAATATCTGTCACATTAGGCATAGAGTAAAAAAATGATCCCAGAATGGTAAATGCATCAGCCAAACTCCTAAAAGTTTTAATTATATTTGTTCCCTGGCGCAAATTTAAAAAAAATCTTTTCCCGAATCAAGGCAAGGTATCATTTCTTCGTGAATTTGAAAATTATATTAAGAATGAAAAACTTTAAAATGCAATGTTTGATTTAAAACAAAAAATTAATTGTGTTATAAAAAAATCACATATCTACAAATACCTTTAACTGAAAAAAATCTCTTTCTCTATCTATCTATATGTATAGCTTCTTAAATTTCATCAAGTAAGTAGTTATAATAGTAATTAAGAATTTATTTTGAGAAAGCTACTTTTAAAAAATAACTTAGTTTTAAATCTATCAAATAAACAAGGAAACAAACTATTAAATAAATCAAATAAACGAGGAAAAATTAAAAATTTCGTTAGATACGTTGGAATATTTTCAATTAGAAAAAAAGAAAAGTTAGTGTGAAATAATTTGATTTCTTTCAAGTTCAGTTATATTAAAGATTTTTTATAAAATTCATTTTTTCCGGATTATTTTCTTTAGATATTTATCAAAACTTTATTTTCAAAGCAATAGTTTGTTTCTTAGCAGCACTTGAAAGAAATTTTGTAGACGTAATTAATTTTCTATAGATGACATTCAGAGGAACGTAATTTACTTTCAGCTATCATTGATGTTATTTGCAAATGACCAGATTTACGCCAAACTGTATGAACAAACAACAGAGATTATTATTATATTTTCCCTTGACTAGTCTTAAGTCATGATGAATTCAAATAATATCACATCAAAAATCACTGATTATTCTGTTTCCAAGGAATTATTTATTATTCAAACTTCCAATTCCTTCAAAACACGTCATTTAACTGAAATTGATTTCTTAGGCAGACAAGATGCTAAACGATTTATCGATTTACCAGATTGAAACTCTCCTTCTCCATTTTATCAAACAATAACATAGTCACAATGGAATTTTTTCCACGTAGCAAATGCGTTTGGTAAAAATTCTGCGAAGCTAATTCGTTTTACCAAACATTTGGACGATAAAAAAGAAACGCTGATACCACAAACCTATCATTTTCCAGCTCTCGGCCACAAAGCCTCTCACATTATCCGCCAATGGTCACCCTTCCTAGCCAACTTTGGCACACTTCTTCTATCGATCCTTATGCTTTGCTAATGCAACAATATCGGAACCTACAATCGCAAACCTTTCCACGTGAATCCACCTGGGTCCTTCCAACTCTGTAATCATCGGTAATGTGCATTTGCACCTCTTTCTACCCCCACTTCAAGAGGGCTCAATTAGTCGTCGATTTTTTTTTTTTCTACTTCAGAATTGAAACTTGTGAGAACGCTTTGAAGTCCACGGATAAAGAAGAAAAGATAAAAAAGGAAAAATTCGGAATTCTAAAAGTAATGCGGGGGTATAAAATGTCAAGATGTTAATGGGCTTGACCTTAATGGGAAAGGGGAAAATAGTAATGTTCTCTATCACAGATATTACAAGTTAAGCGAACATAATTTCATGTTTTTCCTTGCTTATTCACTATTTCTTTTGGATTTTCTTTTTAAACTTTCACCGCTTAAAGGAAATATAACTCACGTGAGCTGAACCTTTCAGAGAACAGCGAAACATTGGTGAAAATTATACATTTTTAGGTTAAAATAACTTCAGCTTTTATTTTTATTTTAATAAAATTTTGAGAGAGCATCACAAAATAAAACTTCATTTTTAATTTCACACTGCATTCCTCAGACTATTTAAAGCAGTCCCATGAAAAATTTTTTATTAAAAAAACTTGTCGAATGAGTTTATTTCATTTATATTTCACTTCATTGATGTAAAAAATAATATATTCTTCCATACTTATCAACAATAACCCTTACGAATACATAGGTTATTAATAAAGAATTTACCAATCAAATAGACTTGATGATGCGAAATGTATTGCCTAGCAGCCTTCTGCCATTACTAGGCACTTGAATATCCATCACATCTTTGCCTTCTGGACAGACTTTTCACTGATAATGGATATATTCACTTGCCGCTAGAAAAAAGCCAAAAAACTTTTATATATTTACCCAAATCATGTGCAGAGAACAGAAATGCTACAACCATCCACCGTTGTTCAACAATAACTGGGTTCGAAACCGAGATTTTTTACACCAAAGTTCCTACCACACATCTCACAGTCTGTTTCAGACATATATTTAGTTCTAAAGAAGAATAACGCAAAACAATTGTGACGAAGTTAATTCATTTAATCTTTCCGTTATAATGTCATACATATAAAAGGTAGCCTTTGAAGTTTTGTTTCATTCCTTTAATATTACAAAACCAATAACTACTGTCATGAAAATGATGTTGAAGTATAAGAAAGTGATTATGGACAACAAAATCAGGCGGCTTGCAATGCTTCTAACCTTGAAATTTATTCTATGGTTCATGAAAAAATTTACGTAATTAAAATTTGACAATAAATGATGTTTTAAATTATTGAATAGATTATAGATTTTACAATATAGTTGGCTATGTTATTACAATACATTTCCTACAGCACATTTTGGCCAATCGAATCCACTAAACTACCAACAGCCAGCTGCCTTTCCATTTCATCTCTATCTTGATTTGTAATATATTAGAGGAAAATTAGATCCTGTGAAAATTTTGATTAGCATAGAGATAAGAGCTTAAGTCTTCCACTTAGTTTGTTATCGAATCTGATACCTTCCACATGAGAGTAAATTCTTCTGAAGTATAATGCTTTTAAAATTTACTAAAGGTATGTTAGCATATCCTAACATAAGGCAACTGCCAATATGTAAGAAACTGAAACACTTTAGTGAAATAGACTTTAGAGCGATTAACTTTCTTGTAGTCTTTAGTGAAGAAACAGTGGAAGGTTCAACGATGAGGTTTAACATGATAATTACTGTATTATAAATGAATTAACTATTATTTGATATTAAACATGATAAACTCTTTTTTTACCCTACTACGCAAAATTTTTACCCTAAGTTTATCATAATGAAAACTACAAAAGTTTCATAATTAAATTTTGAATTATTAGCATTCGCTTTAAAAACTTAATTCAACATAATCATAAAAAACATCAGAAATGCTTTCAATTTATTTTAATAGACTTCACGAATAATGACATTTGTGTCCTAATTTGAATAAAGGAATTTTGTATTAAATAATAATAAAAAAAGAATGCTTTAAATTCAATAATAAAATTCATATAAATATGCCTAAAAGCAAATTTTATTATATGGCTAATTTCTATTTACTCAAATAATTTTATTGAGTTGTACAACAATTATATATTACAATATTATATACAACAATTATGTAATTAGATATCTCCAGAAAAAGGTAAAGAAAGGATTAAATTTTATAGGATATAGATAGCACGCAGTTTTTGCATTCTTTGAATCCAATTTAAAGCAGGAAATGCAGATAGTATCATTCTTGAACATTTGTATGCAGAAACGATTATTATATATAAATAAAAAGTTGTGGAAATAATAATATCAGAAAATCTTGTGTTGCCCCCTGATACATACATATATGTATGTATGTATATAATTTAGTGATTCGAATAATGTTGATCATAAATTATTACTGCGTCAACCTAGAACATACGATATGTTTCTGCATACAGATAAAATAACATGTTTTGGGTCAACGGAAACCAAAAGCATTTTTTTTATTTTGTATCATAGAAGCTGAACCCGGAAAAGCCCCACACCAATATGTTTTCACTGAGTTAAAAATAAAGGTCAGCAAAATTTTCTTTTAAAAACTTTAAGTTACTCTTTTTAAAAAACCCTATTTTTTAGCGATATTCAGCACAGCAATTTTTTCTTGGCTCAAGATTTTTAAGCGCCTGAAAGAGCCAAACTATTATTTCTCGTGTGATCTGAATTAGGACGATTAAGGTTACCTAAAGATAGCATCACAAAGAAACAGACAATTATTTTTAAGTGAGAAATGAGAAAAAAAACAATGGAAACTTTTGTTGAAAGAATTGATAGAAAAAGACACCAATTTACAGCAACAGAAATTGCTACATTTGATTCGTTTCGCAATTTCGCCAAATATCCTTTTTGTCAAGAAGACCGTTACGGATGATCAATTGCCCTAAGAAAATGACAAACATTGTTTTCGAAGCACCTTATAAAGGAAGTTCTTTTCTCCTTCAAATTACTGGATAAACACAAAAAATTCGTTTAGCCTAATTTTCAAAATTGATACCGTAGTGAATTAAGTCTTTGGCAGAAAATAATTATTGGACTTCTCTCTCTCTCTCTCTCTCATCGCGTGGAAATACTGATTTTCTTTAAATAGTGGCAAAATCATTTGGTTCTACTCAAGGTTATGATTTTTTTTTTGGTTACTTTTCTCGGTTATTGATTACTGTTTTTATGGGTCCTTTTCTTTGCCTTTATTTACTTATCTAATAAAGCACAAGCTACAGGAGTTATGATTTTTTTACAGGAATGGGATAGAAATTCAAAAGTAAAATGTAGAAAATATACACTAAAAGAAGTTTTAGGTTAATTTACTTATAATTTTAATAGAGTAACCTGATGAAACTATAGTATGAGAGAGTTTAATTATTAAATAATTAATAGAGATGTATCAAAATAAATCATGAGAATATTCTTGAAAACTATTAATTCAAAATCAAGTCAGCTTTATCAATATGTTCATTATTGTTTTAAAAAAAGGCAAAATTAATCTGCATCTATGCATACTATAATATGTGCTTTATATACGTTATACTATAAACAATTATGTAAAAGTATATTGTAATAATAGACATATTTTCTTCTACAAACATATTAGGAAAAATATATATTCATATACTAAGTACATGAACATGCATGACTTACATCATTATTATTTATAGGATATATTTCAAAAGCTTTTAACATTTTTCCCATAAAATAATCAAATAAACAAAATAATAGAAACAAAAATTGAAATAAAGAAATTTTGTCAGCAGCACTCAAAAAAAAAAAAACAGTTAATTAACAATGAAATTTTTCATCAACTTAACAATCTAAGTATATTGTAAGAATAATTAAGCATTTAAAGAAGCTTGAATTTTCTCGTAAATCTTTCAGTAAAACTTGAAGAGATTCATATTTAATTTCTAAGAAATTAAATATGAATCAAAATTTACTTATTAAAAATAATTTTTCTTGTGTTCAAATTTTTCTTTATATATGACCTTAAAATTTAAAAATAAATTTCACAATTTTTATATAAGACTTTTAAATATGCCGAAAATGGAAGAATAAAACAATAGTTCTGAATGTTATCATTTCTGTAACTGAATTTGTGATGAAAGAATTATGCTTAATTAATATTCTATTTGTATTGAAATATTTTTTGTGAGCATTGGATGGATAGTAAAATTTTATATAAAAAAAATGTAGGCAATGTTTCAATCATATACATGATTAATTTTTAATGCAAAACATTTTCACTATACATCGCATTAATTGTATTCTATTTCAAATTTTTTTAAAAATATTCAATACATATTTTCCGTTAAAAATTTGGTATATAATTTCAATTTCAAAATATATTTCTATAATTAAATATATAATTTATATTAAAAGTTTGAAATTAATCATAAAAAAATTGTAGAAATAATTTGTGAAAAATTGAAATAATGTTTTATAATATTGTATCAATTATGTAACAAAATATATGAAAAATAAAATTATATTACACCATTGTATTTCTTTCAATAAAATTTAAAACATTGCTTGAAAAAGTTATTTTTATATTCTTTTTAAATGAATCATTCAATTATTACTGTCATATATAATCTTTAGAGCATTTTTATTTAGCAATAATTTCGAATTATTAGTTTTTACTAAGTAATATTTAGATCAATGACCATTGTCATTTAAAAATACTTAATTCTACGAATATTTTATTCAAGCAAATATTTTATTTGTTGGTAAAATGTTAAAATCGTTTTCTCCATAGTATTTGCAAATAATTTTTTTTTCAGCCATACAATGTATATATATATATATATATATATATATATATATATATATATATATATATATATATATATATATATATATATATATATAAAATACCACATTTTAGAAAAAAGATAAAAAATATGGTGTTATTTTAGATTTAGATTTACCGACTTAAAATATCCGGTACAAATTAAAAAAATTTCGAGTTTCACTTCCGATAAAACTCAATTAATTTATCATGTGTTTTACAATGTTATTAAAAAACTTATATTTTTGTACCAAAAGTAATCCTAAAATTATTCGGGAACAATATTTAGTCTATAGTCAGATAAATACATCACAATATATCTCCTTATACAATTAGGTTGGTTTTAATAATCAAAAGGAAATATTAAAGTTAAACATTATTACTAACATTTGCACGAGAGATTGTTTTTCAGAATATATATACTTTCTGCCAAAACTTCGACAGCAAACAGATACACATTCACAAATTAATTCCTTAAAATAAAAATATTTAAGAACAGCAAATACTGTGGCGTGAATGAGCAAAGTAAAAACGGTAGTTTAACGCTTTTGGCTTTAGAAGAATCGTTAAATATTTGTTTTTTATCTTCGAAAAATCTGCAAATGAGTCAGCGGAAAAGTTATTGAACTAAATCTATAGGAGCAAAACTATTAAAATTAGAAAAACATTTTGCCTTTTTAAATAAAGAGAATAAATTTCGCTTTCAAGCCTTTAAAAACAGGTTATTTTAAATATAATGCAATAGAAGTTAGCGGCTCATATTTATGAAGGAAATAATAAGCAAAGAAAGGGGGAAGAATTTTAATAAATTCAATTTTACTTTTCTGCATTAATATAAATAAACAAATCTAGGAAATTATCGATAAAATAATATATTTGATAATAAAACACTTCATCCATTTTCAAATGATTTTCAATCTAAATTTAAACTCATTTTTATAAACACAGATAATTTGTTTAATAAATCTCACTGTTTTGAAAATCAAGAATAATATTGCAAGATATATTATTTTATTTGATACATAATCAACAAGTCTTTAAAATTGTTAGAGTGATACATAATTAAATTAATTTTTAATACTCTTATTAATATTTCTGCAAAATTTGGATTAATATATATAGATAGATAGATAAATAGATAGATAGATAGATAGATAGATAGATAGATAGATAGATAGATAGATAGATAGATAGATAGATAGATAGATTACATAAATAGATAGATAGATATATATAGATATATATATGGATAGATAGATAGAAGATTGATAGATTTGTGTAGCTTGATGTTACAATTCTTGATATTAGCTCCAACTTTATGTCTCTTGGTATTAAGAGTTTTGCTATAGTTGGAAACATTCTTTTATTCATTTTTTCTTTATTTTTTTCTATAGGGTCCTTTTTTATTAATTGAATATGCAAGTTTTCAAAAGACCACGCTATTAATTTTGAACTTTAGTAATTGAAAAAGATGATGAGGATTTAACATATCTGATCACGTGCTTACAACCTTATTTCAGGAGATCCATAAAGAGATGTAATTCCCTAAATTTACTTCTTTCTTTGATAATGAGAATTACAATTTCATTAAAAGGAAAACAAGTTTCCTTTAATCAGGTCAAAGAGATACAACGGTTTTTGTAGTTTTTTTTTTAAGCAGAAGGTTTTAGAATTAAGGATTTATGACAACACAATTATGGAATCAGTTTCATTTAAATCAACAAATTAAATCGGTATTAAATTTCCTTCTGTTCCATAGATCTTAATAAATTTATTCATTACAAATAAAAAACCATTTCCCGATATGTTTCTCCCTTTAATTCTTGTTTTGTTTTTCATAAAAGGAGTAATAACAAATCAATATTACAAACGAGAAAATATGACCTAATAGAATCTCAAGTTGTTTCGTTTTGCTATAGGCAGTTGAAAATCATATTATCTACACAAAATTGCTAAATAAGATACTTTGTTATCTCTTATGAGTGAGTTAATACAATTTCAAAAGTATTTGAATTTGTCAAAGGTGTTGACGATTGAACATAAGATATTTTTTGAATGCTCTGTTGTTTAAATTTTGCTTAGCTTAGAGCTAAGAAAATCTCATCAAAGTTTCTAAAATTAACAGATTTTAATGTTAAGATTTTTTTAAATTAATCTTGCTATTAATTATTAATTAATCAAAAAAATTGAATTCAATTTGTTGATTTACATTATTCCAGTACAGATATTACAGGCAATGATTTCTGTGAATTTTTTGCTGATTCTTGTTGTGACAATTTATTTATTTATATTATCTGCTGCTTTCATTTTCTTTATTTTCCTTTCATTTATTCATTCAAAATTTTCCTTTATTTCATTATTCAAAAGAAAAGTTTTATTTAAGTGCATCTTTCAAATTATACTCATGTACAACAGTTCACTGTGAAATTTTTATCAAGATTTTTTAAATATTTTTGTCTTTATTATATTAGAATTCTTCAATATTTCTCCCCAAATTTTCACAAACTCGATCTATTCTTTATTTTTAATAGGTCAGATATAAAATGAATCCAATAAACCGGAAATATGTCGATTTTAATGAAACTGAACGTCTATTGTAAGTGGAAACCAAATAAAAGGAATTTATGCCAGCATTATAGCATCCACAAAGAAAGGAGAAAAATACTTTCATCCAAACATACCTATAATTACCGTTGCCATTCTACGGAATACAAAAACATCACCGATGTTTGTTCTCTCCGTACAAGAAAGGATGGTTATTCTATGGGTCACAATTCAAATTAATCGATTAGAGGCCATTGAATTGGCCGAAAACAACAAGTTTGTTTTTTTCCACTTAAATTACCGAAGGAATAAAATCTCTGAAAGAATAAATGCGTCGCAATTCCCGTCACGAACGGTGTGTGTTTGCCGCTAATAACTTAATTCTCGATTAAAAGCATCCTCCATGTTCTACGATACAATGGAATCAGGCTGTCCGCCCATTTTCTCTCTTAAGAAATTAGAACGAGCAACTAATTTATGAACTTTCCAGGGTAAAAAAAAAATTCTCAACCTTAGTGAATGAAAGAATTTTTGTAAAATAATACAATATAAGTAATTTTTTCATTCATGTTTATGAAAAGATAAACAAGAGGAAAATTGCTTAGCCACAATGTGTACAAAACATTCCTTGTAAATTTTTTTGTGAATTTAGAATATAAAAATTAGGATTGTTCAATTGAACTCGCAAATGGCACAAAACATTCTTTGTATATTTTTCTAAATTCAGCAAGTTATATAAATTAGCAGGTTATTCTAAAGAAATTGTAAACTGGTCGTCACATTGCAAAAAAGTGAAAGATTTAAAGCAAATCCTTTTTGGGTGTTGATTAAATTTATTTATGATTTAATTTACTACTAGAAACCATAGACAATGCATTTAATTTGTATGTATCATTGCAATACAAATTTGACTGTCTATTTCTGCCAAACACAAAGACGTTTCTAACTGCTACACTAACCACCTTGTAAGATTAATTTCAAGTAATGATGTTGACATACCGTAACGCTATATTATTACACCCATCTTTCTTCAGTAGGTTACTCTGGCTCTATTCCCTTTAGATTTCTTATTTTGTCCAATATCTGGTATATGATACGATACGAATTTCTTGCCATAGCATATTTTATTAATTCTAAATTAGTTCAAAAGATTAAGTACAATAGATTTGATTTGGAAAATTATGTTACAAAAATAACTTTCATAGATAAAACATGAGATAAAATTTTTATACATATTTCAACACATTCCGTTATTCTTGAAAAGTTACTTTCCTGTATAAACCGATTAGGAAGAGTCTTATTAAAAGTAATATTTATAATTTACTTATTGCTTTTGTTAAATATATTGTATATTATTCAGGAAATAAAAAGTATTGCAAGCAACTATGGGATACCATATTGGATTATTGGGTTTACAATTTATATAACCCAATAATCTCTCTAATATGGTATCTCAAACTGTTTATAATTTTATTATGTAATATTTTCATAATTTTGAACTTTTGTCCAGTGATTACATAGCTATTTTAACCAACATTTTTTATTTTTCAAATTTTTCTGCTGCATCAGTATGAGATGAAAAAAAAATACCTCAAACCAAATAAGCTGAAATTTCAAGATTTTTAAAATTTCCTTTGAAAATATTTTAAAGGTGAGTTACTGTTTAGAAAAAATGTACCAAACAATAACAAAAGTCATTTATTTTAGATTCATTGGTAAATTAAAAAGTACACTAATCCACCTAAAAGTAATTAGTACATAACGTGATATTTAGTCGCCTTTATTATTTTGTAATCTTTTGAATTAGGAGAAGCTTGATTATTGTGATACGTTTCTAATCCTATATTTTCTGATCGAAATATAACAAGGGAAACTGATTCGCAATTTTAAACTAAATTCAAGGAACAAGGTCCACATTTAAGTTGAGAGTCTTCTTTGGTCGATGCGTCATATCAGCAAAAAATGGTTGTAGTGTATGATATTTTAACATGCATAAGGTACGTCACCAAAGTGGTCTTTTGATGAATAAGATACACATACAGAACCCGATACATTTCAAACACGAAAACAATGACTTTTTTCATAAAACTACTATCACAATGTAAAAATATTTAGTGATTTAAATCTTAATATAAAAATCATATGTTACATTACGAGTTTTATAATAATGCTGGGTATTATTTAATTTCAAAAGAAAGAAAATGCAATAATTTTGTTGTAAGTACGAAAAAAAATAGTTACATAAATTACATGCAATGTTTTTTAAAGAATAGATTAACAATCTTCAAAAAGGAAGTGAAATTAATAAAACAAATTGTCATTTTTAGGAGAACTTATTTCACGAGTTAAGAGAGTGATCCTTCAATAATAAAAAAATTAAGAAATGTTAACCACACACATCAACACATTTGTATTTTTGTCTAAGCATTACAAGAGGAAAGGAAGTTTGACCAATTCTTGGAAGAATTGTGTTAAGAAGTTTGTTGTCAGAAGCTTGATTCCATAAAGGATAATGAGGATGAACAAGCAACCGAATAAAATGTTGGTCAAGAAATGATAAGGAAAAGCTAGAGTACATATGTATCCAATGTAGAAAATTAGAGCCTTTCTTTATTGGATAAATATGGGAAAAACCGGAACGAGAAACAGGAGAGATATTCGTGCAAGAATAGCTTATTCTTTTTTGCCAAGAGAAAAGTAAAGAAAATTGGAGTTGCTATAAAGCTATACTGTGACTTTGACAATTAGGAGGCTAATAATCAAAGAGACATTTTTATGAAATCGCAGTGACAAAATATGTTACAGACCACATAGATAGCCTTTGAACAGTTTCACTAAAGTCATCAAACTCCACTTCTGATGAATGAGTGCCTATTTATTTTACTTTTCTCTAATTTTTGTCCACAATTTGTGTTTAAATATAATTGACATAATATTAAAAAGGGCTATATTTTACAACCATTTGACCATTATCTTTATAATGATGTAAAGTTCTATTGTACCTGGTTATTTTAATACCTCATACTTTTAAATTTTAATCTTTACATTTTCTCAATAATTTCTCATCTTTAATTAACAATGGCTTTACATAAACATGCATTTGCTATAAAACATAAAATTCAGCTTCCGTGTTTATACTTCAATGGTTATTATGGCTGCAAGAATTTTATGCTGATAGATTTTTATCCGGTAACAATTTATCATATAACCGGACTTATTCATAACATAACACAGAAAATATTAAATGATATTTAATCCAGTATAATAAATGAATATATTATACATTTAGAAAAATTTTGCTGACGTAGAGTCAAACGTTTATTTTACAGTATTAAATATTGTCACAACGAAGTTGATATGCTTATACACAATTATATAATTTATATTTCTGTTGCATAAGTGATTCAATATAATTACGAGGTCAGCAATTTGCCTTTAATAAGCTAAATTTCCAGTTTAATAGTTAGCGCGCAGACTTTAGATTCATATGTTCGTGAAATCGCTTTTTACATTGGATTGAAAATTTAACTATAATTGAATATAACACCACTTTAAACATTAAGTATTAATCGAAGTAGCCGTCTTGTGCATAAAAAAATTAAAGTAGAGAGTGACAAAGTAATCCAAACTCAACATTTACAAACATATTACGGTCACATACTTAAAATTTTCATCAAAAGCACTTCAAAATATTGGGTCACTGTAGCCTAAAAGGAAATGGCATTGCTCTGATTACCAAAAAGGTTTGATATCTAACATCACTGAATTTTGATAAGATCAAGGCTTTACGTGCGTTAAAATCTGTGTAGACCTGATTTTTCCTTGTTGGTGTGTCGTAGAGAGGATAGTGCCAGCTCAAGTGTCGATCTAATCACTTAATCATAATTTAGAAAAGCAAGGTTGTTGTCTGTGTTATATGATTTGATCAGCAAAAATAAAATCTAGTAATGTGCCATAATAATGTACACAAAATGTTTAGTTTCTACTATTACTTTTGTCAGATGAAAGAAAATTTTGATTAAGCGTAAATCAAACTACTTTTAATCTTTACTGTATTTCAACAATTATTTCAATAATTTTTGCATGGTTCTAATAATGTTCACAACTTAAAAATTTGCAAACGTACATTAGTTAACATTGAATATGTTCAGCATTCAACCTATTTATGCTTAATCATATTGAAGGAGCAGTAATTTTGTTCTGCCCCAACAATCCTTTGCCATTTACATCCAGTGTTAAATTTATACAATGATAACAAATTCAATACCAAAATTTTCTTTTTGATAAAAATATATGTTTGTATTTAAACAAGTGTCCAGCTAAATGATTGATACTTTATTTTCCAAAACTTCATAGTCTCAGTATGGATTCTTGTGATTATTGATTCACTTTTATGGGAAGAATCATCAAAATGTAACCTTCGAGCGGTGAATCAACCCAAATCACAAATTATCTGTCAGGGAATTGAAGATGTCAATGACGCATTTCTATAAATCAACGTTTACAGTAATATTTTCCGCCTTTGTTACTATTCAATAATAACAATTCAAACCAAGAGATCGTAACATGTATATAGCATCTGTTTCATTGCTCTATCGCAGCACGAAATGCCACACGACGATTCCCTTAACAGACGTTAAAAAAAACAATAATAATAACCCCCAAAACGCACTCTATATTTAATTGCGTTCTGTGTATGAAATATCCCTTCATTAAAATCCCTCACTGAAGCTTCGTCATAAAAAAAAAAAGAAAACACGGCAGCTGCTCGTAGAGTTCAGGTACACTTCGGCGCCTTTGATGGATTATGAAGGACAAGGGGTTCCGCGGGATTATTTCCTTCCGCAAACTAATAGCGTACACTTCACCTCAATCACTACATAAACGTACTTAATCGTGGACCCGGCGGATCGATACACATAAAGTCACGAATTCCGGGCAACGGAGAAACGCGGTCTGGGAAAAATGGTCAGAGGAGTTGACTTAGGAAAAAAATGAAACTGAAATCCATTAATTCTGGCGTTTGACAAGATTTGCTGCAATTAGTCTGTTATCAAACATGAGGGATCGTGATGGATAGAGTTTGGTTGTGTGTGTGCATGGAAGAAGCATTTTTTCAGTGGAAGGTTATAACATTCATACGTGCCATGATTAATTTCAGCAGAAAACATGGTTCACTGATGTTGATTATTACTAACTAGAGACATACATCACTCTTTAATAGTAGGAAACGCATAACAAATCTTACTACTAGTTTTGATTTAGTATTTTTATAAATGTAATGTAATTGACATCCCGATTGCTGAAGATGTAATGAGTTAATTTACACTTTATAATTCGTATTAATAAAGTTCAATGTATATTTCAGTAACACAGTTAGTCACAGATATATATTTTCAGATTAGATAATTCTATAAATGAGGTAATAAATTGTCATGAATGTGCTTATGTAAAAATTACCGAATGAAATTTTAAGAGCGTTAATGAGAAAGATACATCTTTTTAACATTTATCACCCTTTTCCATCCCTGAAGTTTGTTCACATATATAGGAAATCTTATTCATTTAGTATAAGGGAGATAATCTGGAAAATATTAAGTACTCCAGCAAAGAGTGTGAAAATAAAAGAAAAAAATCACAGCTATTTTTCGTAATCCAACAATGGATAAAATTGAATCTACCACTTCATCAAGTATAGTCTTTCTGATAAACATGTTGAGACTTTTTACTCCTAGAAGTTATGTTTAGCAAAAGAAAATAGTTGTATCGTAGCTCAATCAATTTTTTCATTAGAATAGATTATAAGTGACAATTTAATTATTTTATACTGTTTTACTTTAAATTTAGGAAAAAGTTTCTCACATGCTACTAATCTTATTCGCTTAGAGAAGAACTATATATCCCCATTAATATACAATCGAACTTTGTCATGCAATAAATTTGTCAAATTGTGAATTTTCTTTGAATGGTAAAATTGAATGATAAATCCGCATCTTCTCGTTGCTTGGAGCTAAGCGCTGAATGGTTATTACTTCGACATCCAGCTCAATATTTCACAGATTCGATTCTTGATTTGGAGATGGATTTTTATGGTATGGGTTTAAAACATACTTTTAACTTAAAGTTTGATTTGTTTGTCGCGGTACAATAATGTTTTGCACACAAGATTTACTATTTAAGTGGATTCCAAGTCACTACAACAATTCACTTTTGATATGAGAACAGAATCAATCAACAGTTGAACTGATAACTCTGCATTTTAACCATAAAACCGTGGTTGAATTTGCCTTCGAAAACAAAGTGCAAATTTAGAGAGACTAATCAATCAATCATTTTACTCTTTATATCAGACAAATTGCAAGGAGCTCTATTAAAATTAAAGTGAAATCTATAACTTTTCTCGATTTTCATACATTTTATTCGTATTTTTGCTTTCAACTATATTTTTAATATAAATTTTCAAGTTTATTCCACATGGATGGTGGGTTGAAACTCACTTCTTTAAAACTGCCTCATTTCATCCTTGAACACTGTTAAACTCCCGGGGATAGATATTAGGCTTTTATTTTTCAATTCGTTCTTTTGTCAGAATTGGTATTTCGGAGTTTTCTAAGTTTCCTTTTTTACATTAGATGAATACAGCTCTATATCCATGAAGTGCCCTTTAAAAAAGCAATACATTTTGAATATTAATAAAAGCTTTACAACAGAATTTAGTTTTGACTTTTCACTATGCGCTGCCATTGCATAGTGTTTAACTTACAAAATAATTTTTTATATCATATCACTACAAAAATTAATGAAGCCGCTGTCGCTAAAATAATTTTGTGTATATCTATTTTCTCTGCTTAAAAATGTTCTTCAGCCTTAGGCTGCTAGAGGGAGAAAAATTATTGTCTGAAAATAATGAAATTTTCTTTTTATTTAGAAAAAAGTGTTCAAAAGAACTATTTTCTAAAAAACAACCACTAGTATCCTGGAGTTGTATAAAATACCCATTTCGTGATTTGCTGATGAATATATTTACTTATTAACCTCGTTAATTTTTTACATTTTTAAGCACTTTTTCGATTTTATTTATGCCTGGATAATTGATGATCCATTTAGACCCACTGAATACCGTTAACATCTCACAGAGTGTATTTTTGTTTTTGATTCAGGATGGGTATTAGTTGAGAATAAATAAAAGCAGCTCTTTATAAAGTATAGTTTTGAAATATTATTCTTCTATGAAAATGAATTTTAACTATTATTTACTCCTTAAATTGAATCCTCCATAAAGTAATCATTATTTCAACTGCACAGTTTTTTAAAACTTTATGAAGCACATTAGAATTCAACTACCATGGTTCATACGACGTGAACAGCAACTAAACCACTGATCTATGTGTATGCGTCTCACTACTAAACCACTGATTTATCTATATTGTGTATAAACCTAATTTTAATGCCTTCCTTTTAAATGTTTAATTTAAATGCTTGGAGCTTAAGCAGTTCAACAAATACACTAATTAAAATTTAGTAATGTAAAAGTTTAAATTAAATTTTACATCTGTAATTTTAAATTGTAGATAATTGCTTGTCTTTTTGACTCATTCTGATAAAGTTCAGCTATATTTTCTGTGTGTGATTAAGGTGCATTGTTCTGAAGGTTACTGTTCTTTCTCTTATTGTTTGTGGTAAAAGTTTGCCTTTCAAAAACTTCATTTGTAAATTTGAATATATGTTTATTTTTTTTAGTTTTGTTTTTGTAAAAAATTCGCTTACCTTACAATGAAGCTTATATTTGAGCGTAAGTTGTCCTACTATAAGCTTTTGTAATTCCCATTTTTATATTTATTGTCAATGCTTAGCTTTTCGTCTTGTTTATTGTAATGTTTAAAGTAAATTTCTTTTTTCGTAAAATTAGTAAATTTATGTTTATATTTATTTTATTTTATTTTTTCTTGTAAAAGTTACAGGTAAAATATGTTTTCAGAAAGTAATTGTAATGCATCTCTATTTATTTATATAAAATTGGGCAAAAGTTTAAATTAAGTTCTTTGTGTAAGCAAATTTAAGTGCATAATTGTTTTTATATTATTTTGTCCTCTTCTGTGTGTGTTAAGTTACAATTAAATTATATTTTTATTTATTTGTATTTTTCGTTCCACTTTATTTGCCTAAAGGTTTACATTATGTGAAATTAACTTGGTGATATATTCCTGCTTTTTTTCATCAATCTTTTCTAGTGTAAGAGTTTCGGTAATTTAATTGTCATTTTAACCAACTCTGTGTAATAAAGTCAAATCGATCACAACCAACAAACTTAATTCAATTCCAAACTACTATGAACTAAGATGGAAATCGGAATAAGGAAATGCTGAATGGTGTATCACACATTCAGTTTCTCTAGTTTGATACTTAAATAAGTTTTTGTAATAAACTGTGATTTATACATTTTATTTTATTTTTTCTTCGTTATATTTAAAGTAAATATTGCATTTTGCTAGCAATTATGCCTTATTTAACTTTTAATATCATAATTTTTCAACACTGCATATTACATTTCAAATAAAGTGCACGATCAACTTCTACTGAACTCCGAACTTCAACAAACCTTCTTTCTCGATATGGGAATTGAACCTATGAACTGCTGATTTAAAAGCCATGGGGAACTACACGTTGATTTGCTAGTTTGACACGTAAAATGATTTTTTGTAAGCAATTGGGGTTCACATTTATTTCTTTTTGTTTGTTGTAAAATTAAATAAAATTTTCCGTTGTGTGTATAAGCAATCGTGCTTATTTAAATTATAATATGTGATATTTTTTTAACCACAAATGTAATTTTTATTAAAAAAGTGATCAAGCATAATTAATATGTGCGCTTTCAGGTTACTAACGAGAGATTCAAAATTAGTGAATAAAGCTGTTCTATCAGCTAGAACTCATGTTCTCTGAGCAAATCAATCAACTGAGCAATTTGTCTGTCAAATTACATAAACGGAATCTCCTCAAAGCTGAAGGCATAATTGCTCTTCGACGCTATTACACAATTCAGCATGCATTATGTCGTTGCCTTTGATTGTCAGACGTGAAGAGGAATCGCGATTGGTGCATGCGTCCCACGTGACCACCCCCAATCGATAAACCACACATTCCACAGACGAATCGTCTGACAAAACCCCCTCTGCGCATTCGTGCCATTATGTGAATCCGAAGCATTATGGACGATAAGAAGAAGATTTCTCAATTTATAGAAAATATTAATGTAAAAATAGATATGTTCTTGGTATTTTTTCATTCAACAATTTTAATTTTTACACAATGTTGAATTTATATAAAAGTTACATTTAATATACAAAAGTATAACATATTGTTATCTTTGTGGAGATTATATTATGTTAGCCACGTATTTTATCGCAAAACGAAACAGAATTTAATAAAGTATGAAGTAATTAATGGGGTACATAAATTGTTAAATTATTAATTAATTGGTAAATCATTTGACATTGTGAAGGCAGATATCTTAACACGTAAAATTTGTTGTAATTAATTCGAAAATCCACAAAATAGAAAACCCAGTACAGTCTCGAGCATCATACATTGGTCTTCAGACAAGAAGATCTAGGGTTCAATCTAGCTACCTCTCAACAACAAAGGTGGATGGTGTGTTTCTGCTTTTCACATGCACATCTGTTTAAGTGTATGCTTGAGACTTTTCTGGTAATCTTCTTTCGTGACATGTAAATACGACCCACTATTTGCGAAGTTATCCTGGAAAGTTATAATACGCGATGGGATTTTAAGAGACTTTTAACAGGCTTTGGCCAGTTGTCAGTTTATTACGAAATGTCTAAACAACCACTTTGCTGATACGGATACAAAATGCAGGAACTATATAAAATAATTATCAATGATAAATTATCCTTCACACTAAATTCGGAAATTGCTTATCTATTAATTTTATACTTGACATTCGTGATCTAAAGACTATTTACTTATTTCTTGCTCTTTACATAAGATTGAATAATGTATTACTCAATCTTATTTTCAAACGTGTAGCATTATAATATAAAATTGTAACATAAATTTATCGCATAAAATTATATGAATTAATAAAAAGACTTCTACATTCGAGTATTCCGATTGATAAATTATATATATTTAAATTTTCCAATTTAAAATTGTTAACCTTAACTTCTTTTAATTGTTGGTTAAATTAATAGATAATTTAAAGAATAATTTTTGCTGTGTGTTTCTACCCACAATTCGTGAAAATATTTCCATTCAGACAAATAATTTTCTAGTTTATATTGATACCTTGGAAAATTGACCCCATATTGTTATTTTTGAACGTATTCACTTATATAAGATAAAAATATTCCAATATTGCATTTTTAAATGGAAAACTATATTGAATCTGATTGATGTGCTTCGTTTGAAATTTCTGAAGAGAAAAACATTCAATGAAATGTGAAGATAAATGATTATATATTTGGCATAAATTTCGTGATATAAACTAAATGTGAAAGATAAGCATGAAATGAAAATCAGAAAGTAATGCAGATATTAAAATTAACAATTTATCGTGAGAAAATACTATAAAACTTTGCTTTATAAATTTTTTATATTTATATTAAGAAAATACAGTAAAATATAGGGGATGTATAATAATATTTCATTTGCTCTATTACTTTACTCATATTTAGCAGTTATAAAATATTATGCTGAATAGCAAAAATGCAAGAAAAAATAAAATTCTTATAAGACTACAAAATAAACAATTATTAATTCGGTTTTTGTATTGTTTCCAAGCTCCTATTTCCATCAATCAAATCTCATAATTTAACAAGGACAGCACTTAAAGATAAGCAATGCGTTATTCAGACTCTAGTAATTCTTAAGTAAATAATATATCAACTTAAAAAGAATAAAGTTCGCGTAATTTTATGCTTAAGCCATATGATTAATAAATCATAAATCAATGGTCAATATTATTATAAAATTTTGCATGCTTCTATCATAGTTTATTTTACTGTTTTGGTCACTTTTATTTTGTAATAAAAACAACTTTTGGTCTGCAGTTTTCAAAAGGAAATATTTATTCTCTCTCTCATATATATATCAATATAGATAGATCTCTCTCTCTCTCTCTCTACATATATATATATATATATATATATATATATATATATATATATATATATATATATATATATATATATATATATATATATATATGTATATATCTTAAGTAATCACTCGAAGAAGATTAGTTGCAAAATTATTTTATTGTAACTATTGTTGACTGAATTAATTTGATAAATGAGTAAGAAATTAAAGTGAGACAAGTTTTTTATTCGATTTATAACATCTAAATTATTATAACATTTACAGAAGCTAATAAATCTGGAAGAAGCCTGTTTAAACATAATCCTAACAGACATTCTTCCTGGAAACTGAAACGTTTTTATATCAGTTGTTGACATTAGTGGCCGAAATCGGACCTGTGACTTTCCCCTTTAAAGAGTAGGGTTCTACTCTTGTTAACCAAGGAAGCAACTTTCCTGTAAACAGACTTCCAACTGTAATGTATTGAATGTGTTCCTTATCATAACTCTGGTATTGGTGGAATTATATCCATATTTTCATGCTTGATCTCCCAAAGAGAACGTTCTCTTCGGAGTGGAAGGTCTTTTGTTCAATCCCAGTCACTCTTGAATTGCTGAAGGGACTTAGAGCATTTCTGTTTTCTTCTCATCCCCATTTAATGAGGTGGGTACTTGGAAATTTTCAAGTTTATTCCCTTGCAACATGCATTGAGCATTAATTTTTAACACTCCCAATCGAAAGTAATATGAGGTGGATATTCAAATGACTTATGAACAATAATTAGCTTTAAGGCTGTTATATGGTATTAATTTTCATATAATAATAGTAATTAAGAAGGAAAAAAGGACACATTAACAGGAAATTAATTAAATCTATAAATCAAGAATCATTTTTATTTGTTGTGAAAAGCGATCCAGGGAATTAAAAACACAGCGTGAACAAATAGATCTTTATCCTACACAAATGACTTTTTAATAATAGAATATGGCATCTGAGCTATCATACACTCAATATGTGCTATAGTATTCTAAGAAGTGTTTAAACATTTTTAATTCATAGATTCGAATACCATCTTTCGTATCCTTTCTAAATTTTTTCAATTTATCATAATCTATTGATTCTAATTGTTGAATTGTTAAAAAAAAATAGCATTACACCAACAAACAAAATAAACAATGAGAAATGTGTTTCGCTTATTGTCAGCTAGAATTTTTCACCGAAATTGAATTACGGAATGTAGGTTGGGGTAGGATTTTGCGATACGTTTCAGACTGTCTATTTCTGTCTATAAATCATTAAACTAAACCCTATGAATCATTCGCAATCATCATGCACATTAAGAATGCATGTATATCAGCGAAAAATAAGCATCTTTAAGTAATCAGTATTCACTATCCAAATCTTCTCTTGTTGTAAGGAAGGTTGTAATCAAGCGATAAACCTAATGGTTTCAACCATCATTTTAAATTTCACGATGGAATTACATTTTCAGAATACATTGCTCGAAAGAGAGATTCCCAAAATAATTTCCCCATAACGAATTAAGATAGAATATAAATTATTTAAATTACATTTAAGACACTAGTCACTTGTATCACCTGTAACGTGATTTTAAGTAAATGCCGATTTCATGATCGATGCATCAATCTCAATCGATCATGGTATCGGTAATCGATCACTTGCGAAAATTGTCTGAATTTAATTGATCTAACAATTCCAGACCATACGCTGTTTCCAGTTAGATATTATTTAACGTTTGGAGCATGTTCCATCAATTCCCGAAATTATGCAGATCTCTCTCTGGGCAGCTATTGATTACGTAGTAATAAATGATAATCTTCCCTCGCAGGAGTTTGTGAATGTGTCATATATTTCACTTCGATGTAAGACAGAAGTTATTAAAATGAACAAGTGTGTATTTATATACTAAATAGAGGTCTTGCTTGAAAAGCAAAAATTAATTTACATTAAGCCTTTTGCCTGCAGACAACTTCACAAAAGTAATAAATCGCTTCAAATATGAAGAAAAAAAAACAATTCTTAATTGAAGATTAATAATATTAGAATTGATAACTATGTACAATAAATCCATAAGAAAAAGTTTTAGGCGTTATGAATCCTAATTGCTTATTTTTGATCATTTAAACTGCTAAGAATTATTGAATGCTTCGTTATTTTGAACCACGGTCTAATGACAAGGTCAATATATATAAATATGACATGTTTCTATGTTCTCTGTGCTCCTACAACTCATCAATCAAATTTATCACTGCGTAGTGGAATGCTTATCGGCCTATGACTGCTATAAAAGGCATTTTAACATCCATTGTGTAACTGGGACATTTTGTAGATAGTGGTCCCTTATTCATGGGTCTTATGGGAAGAAACTAGGAAAACTCACAAGCAGTCACACCGCTATAAATCCATACAGATTTAATTAACAGAAATTGTTACACTGTTATTTGTTGTTAAAATTATTGCAGAAAATTGTAGTTTTTAGTTCAAAAGCATGTGGATTTTCTAGATTATTCATTATCTATGAAAATGATAAAAGTATATATATTTACATATATGGTAGATATCAAAAGATTATACAGCACTTAGAAATTAGATCCTTCTTTAAATTTAGTCTTCAATATCATTGGCAGTTACGTTTTGAATTCAAGTTTAGACATTTAGTTCTTCTGTGTAGTTGAAACAAATATCCAGTAAATTGATATTTATTTCTTAATATTACACCTGTATTTCAATAGGCTTACATTGAATGGATTTTTATGTCTTTCAAATATGTAGTCATATAAAAATAAAATTTGTTTTCCAAAATAAGTAATCACTATTACAGAACAAGAAGTCATATTTGAATCAAATTTGGACAGATTTTGAGATAGATTCCAAGAAAACTACCGTAAAAATCATAAAAATTTTTAATGCAAAGATGACTTAAGCAGAAAACTTGAAAGTTTTAGTAATAAATAATACAAGATTACCGAAACTTTATGATTTCCAAATGAAACATTAAATCGTACTGTGAAAATGTCAAGCATTGTAATAAAGATTACATGTTTTATATGCATACCGAATAACTTATATATATTTGAAAAGTTAGAATGGTTTTAAATTAAATTTAATTATTTTATTGTAATATTAAAATTGTCCATTCCAGTACACAAGTTTTTATTCTGCGTACAGGATCATTTTGCAAAAAAATTTTTTTCATTATTTCCCAATTTAATTTTTTTATACGAGAATTTCAGTAACTATTTTTCCATGTATTTTATATTATGAAAGTGTAGAAGTTAGTTTTCACAATATGCCTTACTTTACAGAAAATCGTTGAGTCAAGAGGGCGTACCCGCATTCATATATTTGATTGCCTTACCATTGATGTGATCTGGAAGTTTAGATAAAAAGTTTTTCATCGAATGTGCGAATCATATTATTCGAATATAACACAATAATGACGGAGTCTTGCTTACTGACTGTTGAATTATTCGTGTTTCTTTATTATGTTTGTCAAAGTTAATAAAGAAGCATCTCACACATTAACCTAACGCATCCTAACCTTAAAATAATACTATGTAGTGCTTAGACTTAGTGGGGACTAGTTATATGACAGTACTTTCTAGAACGAGAGAGATCACTAGTTCGATCCAAAGCTCAAAATTTAAATAAATTTCTTTGAAAGACTTAACATTGTAAGGTTTCAAAAAGAGCTTTAGAAAAGCTTCCTATTGTCCAAATATCCACTACGGCTTGTCACATATTATAATTTTGTAGCAGTAGTAACATCATCCCTATCACCAAATAATGGAAACTCAAACGTTCCTGTTGAACTTTAGGGATTTAGATTAACTTTAAAGAATACGGGTGATTGTTCTTTTAATCTGCGGTATTAAATGCATTTTTTCTTTTATTGGAAAAGAATATCGAATTCATATTCAAAAGGAATGCATTAGTTTCTCTGAATCACCATATATCTTCGACACACACACACACACACAAACACACACACACACACAATATATATATATATATATATATATATATATATATATATATATATATATATATATATATATATATATATATACAACTCTTACACAATCGATACTTTTGGAAATAATTTAAAGTAATAATTCTATGAATTGTAATCAATCACAAAATTAAATAGAAAGATACATTTAGTTGTATAGTTTAATTAAATGATTACTCAAAGATTATACTAGCATTTTCACAGTATACTGAATAATATGTATTATGCACATTCAGAATATTGTGCTTAGAATTTAATTATTATGGTAAATGTTATCGTTATACGATAATGAATGCTACTGCAAAAAATATTTATTTCAAATACTGTACTGAGAAAGGTAGGGAAAAAGTCACTCTCGCTCTATATATAATTCAGTGAATAACTCTTCATTTTTATTTATATAGAACTCCTAAGCAGCTGTCATTTGTTTTTTTATAATGCAGAATGTCTAATCTCATAAACTTTTATCAAAGCTAAGTTTTGTGCCTCCTTTTGGTTGTATTTATTGCATCTACAATTTTTAATATCAGAACCGCACATAATGTAAAAATTCGTGTTTACTGTGTTCTAGAAGTAGAACCACACTCTTCAGAATGAGAAGTTCTTTGTTTGGTCTTAGCCACTGATGAATAACAGGGCAGGATGTTGCTTTTATATTGGCTTTTTTGTTTTCCATACGCATGTTCATAAGGGAAGTTGCTTAGAAATTATCCATAATTCTAATTTTTGTCACTTGAATATGATCCGCTTCCTATGAAGTCTTCACGAAAGACAAATATAAGGATACTAAAATTGATCTACAACTTTCAACACAAATTTTGAAAGACGATCTCTCTCTCTCAGCCTATCGTTAACATTATACATTACGCAGACTCCAGTTCCTATACTTACTATAAGAAATAGTTTATTATGCGAGTGAATTTTTCTCAGCTTAGTAAAATTTAAATTATAAGATTATTAACCTTGTGCATTATGATTAAAATTTCATTGAAATGTATATGAATAATAACCTATACATCTACTAATAAGTAGAGAAGGGAAATTTTTTATTTATACTGTTTTAAAATATCAAGGGTAAACAAGCTAACTGGAAGAAATCTGATTTTAATTACAAGCACATCAGCTTCATCTTACAAGAGTAATTAAAGTTATTAATTTATTGTAAATCAGCTTTCACATATATGGGCTCGGGTTTTCGATTCAATAGCTCTTGGGTTCGAATTTCACTTTGGGCTTCGATGTTTGTAGTGGTAACAATTTCACTAATTATATTCCTCGTGTACAAAAATAAATAAATAAATAAAATAACTATTGATTTATAAACAAAACAAACTAAGCATTGGCTTGTGATGATATATTCATTATAAAATAATATAAAGTACATTAATATTAGTTCTTGTGTGACTTCAAATCCTTTTTTAACATAAGAGAGCATTTGTGAAGAATTTGCCTCTTTTAAATATTAATTATATGTTAAATAATAGAGTTGAAATCTGTAAATTCGAATGATTTTACTTAGCTCAATCACCAATCTACCAGGCAGGAAAAATAATCCCTGTCCATAAAAGCAAATACCCTTACTTGAAAACATTTTCTTCAATGAATCAGAGGACACGCGATATGAAATTAATAGAAATTCTCTCCAACTCGAGCCTTCCCCCTTTTCTCGAGCACCCCCTCCAAGATCACGAGAAATCGCGTGACGCGATCTATGCCGTAATCTCGTTCTTTTTTTTTTTTTTTTTTTTTTTTTCTTTTTTTGTATTCCGTTGCGTGATCGCGACGATGACTTTTCGGTTTCGCTTTCGAGTGAGCGCCAATCACATGTGTGAGCAAAAGCGATCACTTTTTATCTTTTTCTTTTCTTTTTTTTGCATACATTCGCTTAAGAACGTGCCTTTGCATCTAGCGTTATTTTTGAGGGTTCTCCTACCATCCCCCCCCAACAACCATTACGCGTCACGAAATTTATAGAACATCTCCCATCGAATACCATCGAACACGGAGTAGTGGTCATCGATTAAGCAAAGTCTTACTTTGACCACTGTTCACTTTTCTAATCATCGCGTGCTTAAAAGGTTTGATTTCCGTGAATATTCGCTTTTTTTATTTATTTCTCGTAGCCAGTGTCCAGTTTAAAGACATGAGCGGATGGGTGGCAAAGATTGATTCAGACGATGTCAAAGTTTATGGGGGAGCGTGCAGGGTGATATTTGTCGTGATAACAGTCACCACAAATCTGCTGTGGGTGGTGGCGTTATTATTTGGCGATATGGCGCATGTTCAGTCCTGAAGAATGTGACGTCTGATTACCTGTTACTGCGTAACACTTGACAGACATGAGAAATTGCCAGATTCTCTAGTTTTCGTCAATTAAGTGTTCTTTTTCACAACTATTCTCAAAATTTTCCTGTATTTTGGCTTAAATCCAATATCGAAATGTATAGAAAAAAGGCTCACCGCATGGCATTGTCTGGGAAATGTGTCTAGTAAAATCTTAAAGCAGACGTTTCCCCTCCCCTTTAAGATTTTAAAAATAAATTTAATACTTAATGCAATTTTTTTAATTACTTAGAAAGAAACAAGTATGTAAGATGCGAAATCTTCTATTTTAGAATTCATTTCTAATTCTAGAGAAATGAAATGTGTAAACAAATATATTAGAAACGAATTTTATGAAGGAAATTAAGCTAATTATTTATGCATAAAACAAAATAAATATTTAAAACTTACTTAACCCCTAAAGAAACGGAAGTAAAATATATTTCCTGAAAACATAGTTTCTTATTGTTTGAAAGGGATTCTAATAGAAAACATAAAAATTATGGTGTTTATCATCACCTTTAAGATGCTTACAAGTAAAAGAAAATTAGCGCTTTTAAGAAATAAACAAAGAACCAAATTTTTTAAATAAATTACAATTTGGTATTATTTCGAGTTCATGTTTTGATTTCCGTCTTATAAACAATGACCAGTATTCACAAATCACGAGGATTCTAAATATTCAGCCCAACAATTATGTATGCAAATAAAAAACAGAAATGCAACATCCATTTTCGGTTATTCCTTAGTGGTTGTGATTTCTTCTGAAATTTTTTATTCCGAAGAGTATAGTCGTACCTCTTGACTACGACTTCTCTTTGAGACGGCAATTTGAGGGTCTAACATCTGAAAGCTGTTTTAAGGCATCTGAGCACATGCTGTGGAAGAATTTTTCATACATAGTGGAGTATGATTACGTCTTGCAAGGGAGAAAACCACAAAACATCTTAGCATTTACATCGACAGGTGTGGTTAAAGTTACGTTAGAAAAATAAGTAAGTTGTCCATTCAAAATAAGTAAGTAGTTTTGATCATTGAAGAAAACCAATGGGCTCAAGCCTATGGTAAAAATATTTCTGGGGTATCTGAAAAAAAACAAAAATTTTTTTTCATCCATCATTCACATATTACTGCTTAAAATTTCAGAAATTTGGAATATTTTTATTAAATTGGATGACTAATTTATTAGTACTCCACATTTTTAAGACTTAAAAGCCTCTGCGTATCTACAAATGAGTCAATAGTTCAAACAAATCACAAGCACCAAAGAGATCAATTGAGCATGACTCATAGGTCAGTTGTTATAACAATTCTCGGAGAGCTCTTAAATTAAAAAGATGTTTCATTATATTATACGCTTTTATTATCATTTATAATAAGTTTTTTATAAGAAATGGTTGAATAACAATTATCATAATTATAAATGGTAAAAGATGTTTAATAACTTTTTAATTGTTAAATTTTTAAGAGCATTTGATCCATTAAGAAATTATGCTTGTGCATTTAAAAAAAATGCTTTTGTTAGACCACAAGTAATTTGAGAAAAATACTCAAATAATAGCAGGTTATTTTACATTATGTTGCTATACTTATTTAAGGAGAAGATTTTTCAAATAATTTAAAAATATTTTATATCACGGTCTTGGGTATAAATTTAAATGTATCCATTTTTATACCATGCTAAAATTAAATTAACTCTTAACTATAAATATTGTTTTAAATTATTTCAACATAGACTGCAAGTTATATAACTAATAACTATTCATTCATTTTCTTATAGTCATATAATTACTTTGGAATTGGTTAATAAAAATTTTAAATACTGTATTGTGTTAATATAATACCTAGTGATTTAAATTTAATCATTAATATAAATATATGGAAATATGAAGAATAATAAAATTTTGTGCTGAGTGAGATAGTAATACTTAATAATACCTCAAAAAAATGAATGAGAACTTAAAAATGATAAAAAAGTTTTTAATTGCGCTTAATTAAAAAAGAGCATTTGTTACATTGTTATCGAAATGAGGAATACTTAAGCTTTTTTTCGCCTTTTTTATTAGTTTAGTCATCAATAAATCAGACAGATAAAATTTATTTGATCTAATTAGATATACATATTTAATCACTACCAGTGCTTGCTTTTTAGTTACATCAAGATTGCAAGATTTAAATATGCATCATTTAAATTAATTCTTGCAATTGCACACAATAGAGAATTACAACTTATAATATTTTTCAAAATTTGAGTTCTTAGATAAGTCTATGCCATATTTAATATTTGAAATTAAGTATGTACTGTGTTATATTTATTACATTAATTTTAGCAAACTACTGATTGATGTTTTAAATCTAGGAAATGAAAATTTCGTTAAGTGTAGATAAAATCATTTTAATAATAATTGCGAAAAGAAATACATATTTAAGTAAATCAAAATGAAAACATTTATTAAATTCGAAATTCAATTTTTAAATTTTCTCTCTACAAAATTTATTTTTAAATCAAACGCGCGTAGAGACAAAATAATTTTCATGAGTTGTACTTTTTTCAAAACTCGTATTCACGATGAGAAGTCATTTTAACACAGATGTCACTGCGCCATCTGCTAGCTATTGTATACACTAAAATCTTATTACATAAGCGACGAATTTATGAGAATGGTGCGAAAATATAAATTTTGCATAGTATCTAAATTTAAAATCTTTTTAAGAGAACATTAAATATATTTAATTAAAATGAAGCAAGTTTCGGTTACATTTTTTAAATAAATATTTTGAAATGAACTAATTTTACACATATTAAAAACTTTGCATGACTTGAATTTTTCAACAAATAATAAAATATACATAATATTTTAAGTATATTTCCGCCAAATAATGGAACGTTTCTTTCAAATCTACTTTCTATAAAATAAACGGTTATCTATAAAATAATTATTTCAGCACAATATTTATTATCATTCTTAAAATATTTCTTTTTTCCTTATAAGATTCTTCAAAGAACTGAATTTAATATATGTGTGTAATCAGTACTATTGTCCATAAATTCAAATACATGCGTGTAAGAAGAACAACAGTTCGTTAAACATTTTTCCACACACATAAAAATTAATTTTAAAACTTGAAATGAAGTTTCGATTAATCACCTTCTTTAAATTTTAAATTGATTTTCATGCTGAAAAATTATTTACTGATTACTACATTATATAACAGCATTTTAATTCATTTCTAGAAGCGATAAGAAATTTTATAATTAATTATATGACCTAAAAATATACATGTTCATACACTTTCTGAAATAACATACATAGAAGAATTCCATAGTATTTTATACTTTGGAAAATAACACATAAGAACTACGTGTATTTTTAAAATCATTAAATAAAAAGGGATTCACATAAATTCCCTACACACACACATTTTAATGTTACACAATTCTCCCCATAAAATTTATTCATATTCTCTTAACAGTTTCACTAAGCAACAAATACATTGTAACTGAAATAATAGCTTATTTTCAGAGTTCTGGACATCAATTTGGTAATTTAAAAAATAAAGGGGTGTTCATACTTTGAACATGGATATTTCTGCTAGGTCTAAAAATACTTTAAGTCGTAGATCCCGGTCAAATAATCCCTTGCATGTAAAAATATGACAATATAATGAGACAAATTAAGTTATCAGTATTTAAATAAAAATATTCTCCGTCTAATGTAAACATTCAATCACTTCTCCTATATTTTTTCTGTCAAAATGTAGTGTCCTTAACGATTCTGCAAGAACTTCTCTTAAATTTTATGACAATTGTTTCAAATGGATTCATATTCGACAGACGAGCAGGACGAAGGAAGTATTAAAAACAACTTAATGTATTGTTGGCCACCTAAAGTGCAATACTAAGGAAATCAAGAGAAAATCAAAACAGCAAAATTTATTTCGCAGATAACGCGTCTTTCAAGGATCAAATGATTGAGACTACATCTTCTTTTAAATGGTAGGTACAGACAAAATCAGCAGTTAGTATAGCTACCACTATTGGTTATAAACGCTGCAACACGCCTCATGGTAGAATTAATAATGCTTTAGATGTATCTTTGAGGTATAATTGTCCATGCAGCTTCCATATATTGTTAAATGTGATGCGTTGTTATAGCAGGCGCTTTATCCTAGCACAATTGTGCAAATATGAACCACATGTTTTCGATCGGAGATATTTATGGAGAACTAACAGGCATAGGAAACATTTCAACCTGATGAGTAAAATGAACTTTCGGACATAGCGTGACATGTGTGATATTATTCCATTGGACTATGGTATATGACAAACACTTTAGGCATTAGAGGACCCTTGGTTTCAACCCTCATAAATGTAATGCCGGCTGCTTAGCATTCTGACAATGAATACTAAAGGAATGCAAGAATGAATTTAACTCCATCTTAACCATGTTACCAGAAGCAGGACTAATCTGGTAATACATAACGTGATAGTTCAGGATTCTCTCACCGTGGTATTTCCAGAGTCGAATTTGACCTTTATGGTGTTTCAAACAGAGACAAGAATCATTAGTGAAAACATTTTCATTCTATTTAGTTGTCCTTGTCTGTCGCTCAACGTACCATTGGCGATGCAAAAGTCTATGGTTTTGAGTCAAGGCTAAGCGAAGCAATAGATGTCTTGCTGGAATTTCACTCAGCTGTGTGGATGTATTTTTTTCCGAACGATGCATGTTAAACACGAGTGATATATGTTGTTCAATTAATACTTATTATAAATTGAATTATGGGCTGTTTAATTGGTAAACTTGACAACCGTCAGCTACAGCGTCGAATGTTCGGAGCTGACTCTTAATGTGTTAGAATCTCTCTCAATTTTCTTCCTTTATGTAGCACTTGCAGGTGACACAAGAAACCCCAGTGATGTGCACATGGGGTGCAATGCTAATGATTTGCATTGCTCATCACCGCAAATGTATGATGTATATTTCATATGATTTGCATGCCTCCTTAAAAGTTGCATTTTGTAAAGACAAAAGTGAATTTACGTAGTACAGCAGTGTCTTGTCAAAAGTTATTCTAGAACTACTTCGGAAGTTTAAGCTATATTTTAAAGCTAAGGATATAATCTATGCATTGATGAGTAAAACAAGTAAAGTAATAGTTGCTTTTGGCTGCCCAATTAAGAACCTAGCTTATTTATAAGTGTAGCGCGTGGCGGCAATGTAATTAATATTGTTTAAAAGTTTTTCGAACTCTATATAAGTATAATTATTATTATTATTACCCACTAATGATGGTTTTTCAATCGTATCAGAAAAATTATTTTCTCAAATGCGGCATCATTTGAGGAGGAATTTTTTAATACAATTATTCAAAATTATATACCAATCACTGCTGAGCCCCTGGAGAAATGCTTTATTTCTGCATGCGCATTTGACGATATGAGTGCGCTTGGAAGCTCTCTAGTGTTTTTTCTTAGCGATATGCGAATATTGCTCACCGTTTATGGAAAGTTTCCTAAAAGAAGTATGAGTATTGAAAATTTTATGCGAACTTGGATTAAGATTTAAATAAAATATTTACCTTTGCTTTTTTAAAAGAATTTCCTGATGAAGAAATTTAAATTACTACTATTAAAATGAAAATGAAAAAAGTGATAACATATTTATGAGTTATTATATACAGTACTTTATAACACCAAAATTGCTTTTCCTACTCTACATCTGGTCTTTTTGATAGTTTATTTTGCTTTAAGTTATAAAAAATAAATCATGATTATAAGAATGCGCACAAATGCATAAATTTAAAGTAATTTGTTGAAGAATTAACATACAAAATACATTAACATATTGACCATGATTATTTGAAGCGTTCTAGTGTACACTAAAATTATTCCTCTGCTTCTCCATTTGTCTTACTTTAAACAGTAGGTGTCTGTGTGTGTGTGTCTAATTATCCCCCGTATGAAAAAAAATCGTTGAGCGGAAAATAAAGCAAAGCAAACCTCTACGTGGCTTTGTTGATAATTCATTAAGCTTTTGGTTTATAGAATGTAACATATTCTGATAAGAATACACTAAGGTAGAAATTTTGAATTAATAATAAGAATTATTTAAAACATGAAAAAAATATTTTTTTAGTGTTAACTCAAAATGTTTTATTAAAATAAAATTATTTCCTTCTGTAACTATTTGTCGAAAATTTATTTAGATTTAGGTTTATGAAATTTAATTTTCAATTATGAGAATATAATGCTGTAGAGATTTTGATAAATATTCTCTAAGCCACACACACTCACACAAAATACAGAAAAATATATTTAAGAATGACAGTTTAAACTATTTTATTTAAAGTAACTGTCTACCTTTACTTCTGTGATTTTTAATTGATTTTACTTTTTTTGTGAAATAATTTTCTTTTGTAGGAATACTTAATGCTTAAATTTCTTACTTTATATTTTTAAAAGAATATATTCGCTATTGTGACTAATGAATTATTAAATTAATTTTTCATGTCAAAATATGCATTTTCTTTATTTTCAACGGATGAAAACATTCGAACATCAGTGAAAATTAATGAATTTTGAATACAAGCTTCAATTTTTATAAAACTAATATTATTTTAAGATTTTAAATACCCGTTAAGTATTTGAAACCCTTGCATTACCAGTTTTTTTTTACTACACTTACCATGTGGTCGAGGATAAGCAATGGGAAGATAATTGCACCCTCATAATCATTTAATTTGGGTGCAGACCATAGCATGTTTCCGACTTCTTATTATATGATCCATCATAACTAAGAATGTGCACTTTCTGAATTGTAAAAGGTTAATCTAAAAGTTTGTATAAGTATAAGCCATGAAAATTTCTAGTAAAAATGATTACCCATGTGCCGAATAGCTTTGTTGCCGGAATTCCCCATTATTACCCGTTATCCTTTCATGATCAAAAAGGCACTAAGCACAGCATTTCCTCCTCTCTTTTTCAGAACCATACGCAAAACACAGGAATCAATCTTTGAAGAAACAAATTGCAGTAATGATGACCGATGCCAGTGCCACCGAGATAATAATTTGTAACATTGTATAGGTTTTTTCTCGCTTTATGAGTCCGTACAAAATTTCTAATTTTTTCAAAATGATTGATGCCCAAAAACTATAAGATCGAGTCTGTTTGTTACCATTCAAAGCGATTGTCAACATGTAGATCTTTAATCTCTCTGCCCAATAGACCAACCAGCAATTAGCATGGTTAAAGACTTTCACCCTTTGACTTTGTGGGTGTTGAAAAGCCTTTATTTTTAAAAAGAAGAAGCTGTTTAAAAGGGTTATTTAATATCTGCCATGTTTGGTTCACGAAATTTCGTGACCACATGAGTTGATGACTCAAGCATTTTGACCTCTTGATTGCCAAAATAAAGACTTTCGATACAAAAACTAACGGAATGACTTGAAAAATATATAAAAAGCTGTCCAGCTTTTTTAACTTTTAATTAAAGAAGATACAACGCATAGATTCACTTTATTAGGTCTGATAAGGTGGTTTGTGAGTTTTATTGTGTTCTTTTTCTACTCTTTTCGGAGAAATGACTCAATTTGCAAAGTAATTAGGTTTAGTGATAGCATAATATTGAGTAATTTTGATTTTTATTTCTGTTTGAAGTTGGTGGGCTGATTTTAGTAGTTTTCATAGAATGCTAAATGACTGTGAGATTCATATATTAAAAATAATTGAGCCATTACTTGGTCAATATGAAGAGACTTTGGAAGATTTCCTTTGGAATTTAGTAATTTTGATTGGAATCAAAAAGTTAAATTGTTGATCATTCTTTAAAAAGTTTAATTTTGTGTTTGACATGCTAGACTAATTAATTAAAACATGTTTTAGTTAATTTAAACTAATATGTGCATCAGGTAACGCACGTCGAAATGTAAGCCAACAGAAATTCTGCACATCTTTCTAACTCATTAAATCTATTTGACGTAATGCAAGTTAAAGAATTTTAGATACTTTTTTGCTTATAAATTCCTTTGAAATCTTTTATATTTGTTTGAATTTTTTGAATGTTTATTAGGCGGAATAAAACACCACGTAATCAGACACAAGGTGAAATTCAAAATATCCCTTGCAATTTTTTAATTCTTTTTGAAATCTTGCAAATTCTAATTTTTTTTATTTCTTTAACCTTTATTCAACTGAACCATAATCAAGAATATAACAGTTTATTTGGGAACGTTAACTGAAATAGAGTATACCTTTCGTAACTGAATTTTTTCTACTTAGAATAACACAAATTAAACAATTAGCGAAATTTAGTAAACAATTATATTTAAAATATTATTGTCTATTTGATTTAATATGAATTTTAAAAATTATACTTTAAAATTTTAATTTTTAATTTTGTTTAAATTATGGTTGAATTGACTTTTTATTAAAATTTCATTCAAATATCATAGACAAGAGGTACCTTACATATGTTATATGACAATGGTGCTGGGACTGATCAAATTACACTATTCTATACAGTTTATAAAGTCATTTTTAATATAATTTTGTAGAGCCTTTTCCATCACTCTAATTGTATTAGTATCAAAGTATATATATATATATATATATATATATATATATATATATATATATATATATATATATATATATATATATATATATATATATATATCATTATATCTGTACATGTAAATTATTGATAAGTACTCTGTCCTTCAGCTCAACAATTCTTAAATTTGAAATCCCATTTTGAGCGTAGATGCTTGAAGTGTTTTGAATCTGCTTTTAAAGGATTTCTCTTGTCTTACACATTTCATTTAGAAAATTGACACCACTGAAGAGAAATCCTCCAATCAAATTATAGGGTATTATTCTAGTATAAGAATACGTATTATCAGTTTTGCAATATTATAATGCAATTTTATTTAACCCTGTTCTATATAAATGGAAACTATATGTTTATTTCATGAATTAAAAATATTTAAGTGGACTATATAAAATTAAAATTAAATTTTGGATTTGTTGCTTTAAATAAATAAGACTATCGTTAGAATAAATGGTTAAAAATTATATTTCATTTTTTGTAAATTCAAAAGACCTGAGGATTCGCTTATTCAGTTGTATAACTTTATTATTTAACGGTTGATATTGTTTTAACTTATTTTTTATATAATTTACTTATAAAAACAAAACATTCAAAAAACAATTACTATAACAATCATATATCTATATCAATGAAATATTGATAAATTATACATATATATATATATATATATATATATATATATATATATATATATATATATATATATATATATATATATATATATATATATATATATATATATATATATATATATATATATATATATATATATATATATATATATATATATATATATATATATATATATATATATATATATATATATATATATATATATATATATAAGTATTGATTTGCATCTTTCTTTAAACAAAAGTAATGTTTTTTAATTGCATCGTATTCAAAATAAGAAAGTTGTGATTCTTAACGAATAATGTTAAATTTTGTTAAATTTGTTAAATTTTAATAAATTTTAATCTTGTTAAATTTTAATAAAAGCATTCATATCATGCAGTTTAATATTTTCTTTAAATTCGGAGCCTTTTCTGATGTACGGCAATAGGAACTATATTTTGTAATGAATGGAAAAGTAATTATTTATTTTAAATATACTATTATTGCGATATAGTAAACTGATATGTAAACTTAGCTTATTGTCTATCTTATGAAAACATTTATATATACGTACATATGTGTGTGTGTGTGTTCATATTGAAAATTCGCATTTTTTTTGTCATTTACAATATTGAATGTAATGCTTTTAAGGTTGCATTTGCTGGCTTGGTACGGGTTGGAAAAGAGGTTGCCGGCTCATTTATTCATCTGGTCTTTTTACACAGTTTAGATTTATAAGGTAGTCAACTATGTTAAGCATGGGAGTTTTCTAAGTTTCTTCCCTTGCATCGGTGAATCTAGCCTACTATCTATAAAAAATTTTCCATGAAGGCAAGTGCACAATGATAATAAAATACCTTACTTTGACCTCTAGTCAGTTCCCAACATGGTGTCAAAAGCTGCCTTCAGTTGATAGAAGCAGGCAACTAGAAAAGTCATGGACTAGCTTAATATAAAGTCAAGGATCTAAGAGTCACTTGCAGAAATGGTAAACGAATTTATTCTTGTAGTTCTGTCATCACGCTACTTGGTAATGTAAACCACAGATATAACTCATAAGAATACGAAAAGCAAAACATTGTCCGATAATAACATTTTGATAAATACCTCCTTGTTGCATAAGCAGTTTGATTGGTAGAGAGATTGATTTCTCTTGATCCTTCTTGATTCAATCAAAGATTACTGCATACTTAAAACTTCAGTAAAAGCTTATTAAAAAAATTTCAAATTTCCTCAAAATATGAAGGAGAGGGAAAATTTTAAAAATTACTAATAAGTACTGTGGAATATCGTAAGGATATTTAGTGAATACAATAGTTATATTTCCTCATGTTCTTAAAAAAGAATTTTCTTTTGCATAAATATACAGTAACAGCATCTCATTTCTTATGTATGTATTCGATGTAACTTTGAATAAATCTTTTATCATGTGCAAAATTTCCAAAGTTTGGTCGCGTGCGCATTCGGACATTGAATCGTTTGATAATATTTTAACAGACTTGGCGCTTTTCGTTTGTTCTCAATCTTAAGATTTCGCAATGATCATCTCATATAAACGAATTCAGTTACGAATGCAGTTAAAGTAGGCCGTCTCCAGTTAATGGCGAAGCTCTTGCGTGCCTGAGGTTGACACATTTATTATTAAGTACCGTGTGTGGTTTTTTGTCTACCAGACCTTGTTGGGACAATTACACCACCCACGCTTCTGCTTTCTTCAGAAGGTTTTAATCTTCGCCATTTATTTTTATTCCTTTAAAAGAGATTAGTCACTTTTTTCCTCCATTTTCATGTCTCCAGACTTAATGACTCTATCAAAATTGAAACTCTGTGAGCGTTTTGAAGGTTTTAACATATTCAAGACCACAAAATATTTTATAGTTGTAATAGAGTCATAAAGTTTTATTCGAAATGATCGAGTGGCAGTTAAACTCTTTAAAGTAGAAATTTATTACAGTACTTCGTTCTTCTAAATTTGTAAGGCAACTTAGAAACTTTTGGTAAATGGCCATATTAAATTCTCAGAGTACAACGATTTAAAAGTCTGACATATGTAATAGAATGGATAATATTTTAAAAAATAACAAATTTAATTAAAATTACTAGTTTAAATCAATTATATTTAGTAAATTATAAGTTAAAAACATCAGTTATTTATTATATTTCTAGCACACACACAATTTACTATTATTTATTGCTTCTTTTATTAATAGCATACTCTAAATTTATATTTACTCTGTATTAAACAATACTAAATGCAGCCAAAAATATTTAACACAATTGATTTTGAACTTTAACATTATAATTTTTACTTTTTTAAATTATTGTGATACATGTAATGTATGTATCACAAATTATTATTTCCATACATTTTATTTATTTATTACCATATATTGAAGTTATGTATGGTATTAAATTAAATTTTCTTCATGATATGAAATATTATATTTTATGAATTGAATTTTAATTCATTAAATGTTTAATGATTCTTTTTAATTAAAAATATACGATGTTATAAACGAATTTGACAATTTATTAATAATGTTGCAAAATGAAATATAGTATTTAAAAAAGCTTTGACAAACATGAGAAACAGAAATTTGAAAAAATCAATTTAGCCGATAATTGATATTGATTGAAATAGACAAATATTTCCAGGAATAAATAATGTTCAAAATATTAAACCCATAAATTTCTACATAACCTCAATAACTGAGACTTCGTATGCCTTTAGAACAGGTAGGCTTTCTCAGAATCATGATCATCAGTTTGGTCAGGTATCATGTAATTTCTATAGAGAACAGATGGGTTGTCTCAGAATCAGAATCATCTATTCGGTCAAGTATCATATCATTTCTATATAGAACACAGATGGGCTTTCTCAGAATCATGATCATTGGTTTGTTCAGGTATTATGTCATTTCCATACCTAATATTGACATATGTCGTCTCTTAGGTTATTGTAAGTACAATGAAAATTTTTACCGTGACCTAGTTGCAAAACCAAAGGAAAAAAATAGGAATTAAAATTCTTGAGTTTGATTCTAGCCCCTGTTAAACAACGAGAGATGGGAGCTATGGATGTTTTCATCATACATGTTTGCCAGGTGGATACTTGGAAATATTCTGGGTTTTCTCCTTTACATCATGAGAGTGTGAACCAGTATCTATGATGAGTCACCATAGGGGAGTAAGGGTCAGGTAATCAGAAGTCATACAAAAGTTATTCACTGTTAAAACTGTCATTTGCGGAGTTTCAAGAATAATTGATCAACAATAAGAATGCGGCAGGAAAAGCAAACTAAAGCTTATCGATATATAAAATAAATATTTTTATTCTTGAGATATGAAATTTTGATTTTTTTCAACCCGGTATCAATAAGAGAAAGAAAACCATAACGGAATTTAGGGACAATCCCAATAGGACTTCAAAGAACTTCGTCGTTCCCGATGACATCATGCGGTTACAGTTATACATCATGAATCGCGTGTCAGATACATAGGAAACAAAAAGTTCTCCGCGGTGTTTTACTTTCTCCGGGCCATCAGGTTAAAAGCCGTCCATTGTCGAAACAAACTTCCGATCCCTTTTGCCATTTTATATTTCTATTTTGTTCCCTCCTCTTTGTTGAGGAACGCTAGCCGCTTGATGTGTCGTCCCGGTTCGCTGGTCACCAGCCATGCTGATGGCACACTTTGTCGAACTGTTTATTTATGATGTTCTTTTTTTGTTTGTTCTTTTTTATTTGTTCCTTTCACTAGAGATTGCACAATACAAGATCATTAACTAATGGCTAGTTGAAAATGGTTCGTTTTTTTTCAATTGATCACTTGCCAATAGAGCTTAGAAACTGCAATATGATATCATTTGAGGAAAGGTGTTTATGGAACATTCTACTTTCACAGTGAAAGAAATGGAAAATATCACGTTGGAATTTTTTGTCACCTTGAAAACAACTTCAATCGTTATTGTTGCGAGAGTATTGATTTTTTTATATCATATTTCTGACATGTAATTAATATAACATTGAAATATTTATTTCAGATTCTGACTCTGTCATAATTATTATCTTTATAAGGATAGTTAAGTTAAATTCGATTATGAAAGTTATCCTGTTAATTGTTATAGTTAAATAAAATTTTTGAAACAATTTTCCATTTCAAAACAGCTTATGACTAACGTCATTTCTATTTTAAAATTACTAATATATGGTGTGGAGAGGGTACTTTAGTAATCCATTAGTTCAGAGATCGTTCCTGTAATTAAGGAAAGTTAAAAGCTTATAAGTTTTGTGCTTGAATAATTATATTATTCTAGAGTTTCAGCATAGTAAAAGTGAACTGATGTACACTTAGTTTAGTAATATATCTAGAGATGCATAATACGAGCTTATAAATAATATTGTATGGTACGCACTTACAGTTATCGCTGATAACCACCAGTTTTTTCTTTTTTTTTTTTTTGCTGGATTCAATAATTTATAAGTTTGATATACACCTCCACCGTGGATATTAGTCAATATGTTGTCTTAAGTTTGTAATGTTTCGCAGTATATTTTATACCATAATATCCAATCGAATGAGCCTTCGATTACAAAAAATGACTGTAGAGCAATAAATAAATTTCAAACTGACATAATCCTTCGTAATTTAAAACAGTATTTTAAGTAAAATGGTCGATTTCCCTATTGTAATACTTTTTCTCAATGATTATTTCTCTCATGCTGATGTAACTTAGACCCAATAAATATTTAGTATGCATACGCATACTTAAATCTATGGCTTTTGGTTGGATCAGAATCATATACATTACCATCCATCCACAAAAATGATCAAATTGATTTGACCAGCAAAGCTCTGAATATTGAGGAATAAATTTGATCAAAAAAGTACAAATGGATTTAAGTGTCTATTACAAATAAAATACAGCATATATTATCTCAAAATATATATAAACATTTTAAAAGTTATAAACAAGCTCTAGTACTTCCGAAATATTGATTTAAGTTCAAAGCTACTTTAAAATCTATTCCCAAGTTACCAGATCCGGTAACCTGATGGAGAAATGAGTCTTCATCATTATCTGCGAGCTATTTCATTTCATATCTGATTCTACCGAAGATTATACTGACTGGTTTTAAGAATGTTAAACATTCATAGAATCCTATGCTCTCATCTAGAGTGGTTAAAAATTTAGAAAGCAGAGTGATAGCTTAGATTATTCAATATCATCATTCGAATATCAAATATATTAGACTTACTTGACAAAACAGACAAATGTAAAAGAACATGATAGATAGTTATAATTATAGAATCTCATGCGGCTTGGTATGAATCTCAAACGGGTTTAACAGCTCAAGATTGACATAGTGTATAGTAATTATGATAGTGTATAGCATGAATAAAAATTATATATTTCAGAATCTTTTATCAGACTTCGAAACAATAAAACTCTAATATGCTAAATTGATTTTTTCACACATCTTCGCTTGCAGAATTACAAATATTTGTGATTTGATTACATGTGGTAAACAGTCAAAAGTTGTTATAAGGCATTTTTGTGTGCATCCAGCTTATTATCAAATTGAAATACCGATAAAATTTAAAAAGTAATTCTTGATTATTTTCTAATTCCAAACTTTCTACTGTTCAAATCTACCAAAATCAATTATTTCACCATAATGCAGAATTACCGAATAGGTATACGAAGGTAGGCACAGATATTGCAAAAACAAGTGATTTGACATTGTGTATAGCGGATATCTTAAAAATAGAAAGTTATTTATTGTAAGTAACTTTTGCGCCTCTATATTTACTGTAGAATTAAAAGGGGTGAACTTCTATAATTAACAGAATTCATCTTCACTATTATTAATATCTGAAGAAATTATAATTTTTTGGTATACAAAATTTCAAATGCATATATGATTTCATTTTACGTTATGAAGAAGGTAAAATCGAAAGCAGTTGGAAGGCATTTTAAAACATTAAATAATCAATATATTTAAAAAAAAATATTTCTCACACAATCAAGCTTCAAATAACTTACTATTCAAATTTCCCACAGTTGAAAGATAGTGTGTAATATTTATGTATTCCTAGAGAGAAAACATCAAATTCTTCTCGACAGACGTCCGTACGTAAAATAAGAAATCAAAATTAAATTATTTCATTGCTCTGCAGGAAGTAGAATCAAACTTGAGATCTTTCTCACTCCAAAGTATATTCTCTATCATTAGAGTACCCTAATTCCGAATATTACTGGATATTTTAGTAGGAGTAATTATAAACATTCTATATACATTGAATAAAGATGCCTTCGAGGTTAATTCGATGGTAATTTACTGAAATAATAAATGAATGTAAGGTAAAAAGATTCAGATAATCTTTTAAAATTTTCAATTTATAATTAATAATATAATTTTTGTTTATATTTAAAAAAACAGAAATTGTACTATTTATTAATTCTTAGTATTTTCTATTCGTGTATCAAAATATGACCTTTCAAATTAAATAAGATATTTTAGAAAAATTATTGTTATTATACAGTTTTTGTCAATGAGAGAGTTTTTGATATCTGTGATCGATTCTTTAATTTTCTGATCACAACTGTTAAAATTCACATACATGCTTTTATTTAAATATTGCCTTTAAAATCGAACTTTTTTTGTAAATATAAATACATTTAAGATTATTCATGTTAACTGATTCTAAAAGTTGGATTACTTTTTCTGAGAGTTGGGTCAAGTAAGTTTTTCAAACATTGTTGTACTTAAGAAATGAAGCTCATATAGATACTTATTCACTGCTCCCTAAATTAATTTTTTTTATGATACATCATCCTATTTCGATATTTTATTTTTCTAATTTATTACTGCATTGCAGGATACTTCATATTTTTATTTTTAATTGGAACAGAATTTTAAATAAAAATTTTTGCTTACTGTAGATTCTGGTTTTCATATAAAATTTTTTAACTTATGTCTTGTTTGATTATTTTTTATCAGGACTATCTTAATTTATGGATTGCATTTGCCCAGTTAAATTTTAATATCATAAATATACACCTTTTAATCTAAATTATGTCTTGTGAAAAAATAGATTTGAAATGTCAGAATCGTTTGTTGATTTTTTTATTTGCATTAGACAATGTTTTATTTTATTTACTACATTTTATCATAAATAAAGATTAACATCGTCAATAAATATTTGTTAATGTGGATTCCATCTTATGTAGGCTATGTTAATACACAAATATTTAAATTTCTAGCCTTCATTTTTTAAAATTTATCTAATCGATTCCCACTTATGAACGATGACACTTGTAATGATTTGAAATCCACTTTAAATTGTAAATCTTAATCCAAATAATAATCCCAGGTAAAAATAATCATGAAAAAGAAACACAAAACAAACGAATAAAATCTTTTTCTATATAGTCCAGAATAAGAAAAAGGAGCAAGAATTTATGGTAAAGATTTCCCTTTATTTGAAAGAAAAATTTCAAAACCATTCCTTTATGTCGGAGAAATATAATGTTAGCATATGTTTATAGTTCATTGCAGAGAATATTTAATCAAAACTATAGAAAGTATTTCTGTTTGTTGAGAATGCTTTTAAAATTACCTATGAATTATTTTCTGTTGTTTTATTCTTGAATACCCTCATTTTCTATCAATAATATATGTATTGATAAGTAGTAAAAATATATATATATATATATATATATATATATATATATATATATATATATATATATATATATATATATATATATATATATATATATATATATATATATATATATATATATATATATATATATATATATATATATATATATATATATATATACATATTAAACAACATAGTATAATCATAAGAAATGTTTACACATTCACTTTTAAATTTCGAATATGAATTTTGTATGAAAAATACTTTTGCTATAAAATTTAGTTTCATATCATTCCTACATTCTTAAAGAGGAAGTAATCATCAATATGTATTTTGAGAAAATGTGGAGAAATGGAATTCTGAAACAAATTTTCAAAACAAGGTAAGATTAAACCTAATTTTACCTTGTTTTGAAAATTTGTTATTGCAGTTATAGGCTATTGCAACATGTTTTCGGCTGCTTATTCTGTCAACCAAAGCAGCTAAACACAATCTCTTCGTTTTGAACCACGGTCAGCTGAAAAGATCTAAGCTGACGTCCATCTTTCCAGCTCATGACAAATCAGCAAAGAAGCTATGGACGTTACGGAGATTTTGAATCCATATGTTATCTCAGCACATCGACTTCAGTTGGGTTACAAATTAAACCAGTGACTTTTAAGTTAACAGAACGAGATATCCTTTCTCACAACCATATTACTACTGCTGCTATACAAGAAAAGCATATTAAGCTCTTTGGAAGATTGAATTCAAACAAATTCGAGACTCGTTTTATTTATTGACAATTATTTTGTGAAGGAATTAATTATTTATTTAATGAATTAATTTCAAATATTTTTTTCACATATTATAATGACTCAATAATTCTCAATTTTGATTTCTGTTGCTTTAGAAATACATTTGAGATGTATAAATATTTTTTCTCATCAAAATGTTCTTTTTATTGAAATATATTTAAATACTACAATTTTAAAAACTTATCATATTGTCTCTCATGTCAATTTAAAATATATAAAATTACCTAAACGCACGATATACCAGAAAAAATAATGACAAAAATAATAATAAAATGAATGTTTATTATGTACCGAGTAATGTGAAAGCTAAAGAATAGAATTCAGAATAAATTTATATTTCATTTCCCCTCTACCGAAACACTTTTCATTTAAAGTTTTGGTTTCTCAGTTATCAAATTTATCAAAATGTCGGTCAAAGTGCACTGTCATCTACTCCGTTCTAATTTTTTTCTATTGTAATGTTTATTTACTTTAAAAAGTAGTATTTACAGGAAAGAAAATAAATATTTCGGAGCTCCTCTAAACCCACATCTGTCATTTGCTTCCCATAATATATGTTATGAATAATGACTTTTTAATACAATATACGACTCCTATTCATGATTTCACTTTGAATTGATGCTCTCAGGGGATGGAATACAGTGAACAATGCGCTTCAAATTTCAAGAGGATACACAGATCACTGGTCGCATACCTCAGTCAAAATTGATATATTTCTCTTAGATTTATATTTCGTAAACCAGATAGGAAATGTGCGTTTGATATTCCGTAAAGGGGGCAAAATATCACTTGAAAGCCATAAAAACATTGAATCCTGTTTAAATAAACGTTTACTATGAAATTGAATAGGAAGACATGTGGAACAGCAGCATTTATTTTTATTTTAATTGAAAGTCAGCATATTTTGACCAATTTTTATAATAATGTAATTATTGGTGACGTTGTGGAATTAATAATTATTCAAAAAAGGGATTGTGTTCATTGATTTATATCGTAATATATGATATGGATACATTATTAACATTTTTATCGATCATGCAGCATTATAGAAAAGTGACTGCGAGAAAATGACTAACAAACCGAGAATTTATCTAATAAATGATAAATAAATTGAGAATTTATCTAGAAATTTATATACAAATTAAGAAAGAGTTAAGTTGATCAATTTGAAAAGTAGTGAATAATAATAAAATTTGATATCGCATAATATAAAATCCAATATCAGAAAGCTATTAATCAGGAGTAGCATATTAATTTTTCTGAGAAAATTTTGAAAGAAGTATTGCATTCACATCTACTAAGGCGCTAAGCCCAATAAACTTCAAGCGTGCAATCCAATAAATGAACATGAAGGGTGCAAAGTCTACAACTACCCTTGTTAAATAGTCAATTGCTTTCGAATCGGAAGAATTCCATTCTGAAAATCACGATTATATCAATGGGCCCCTCTGAGCCACACCCATTGAAAATATAAAGAAAATACTATTTGCTGATTTAAGTAATGATATCATGCTGATATATGATCTGAATATTGCTGAACCAAAGTATTATGAACACCGTTTGTTTTAGATGCGCTGATGTATGGCCAATGAAATATTGGGACATGCTATAAGCAATGTATTGAATATAAATTTAAATCCGTTCGCAATCTTATGCATTTTGTATGGTTGCATTTTGATGGTTTGCATAATTTATTCGATTTGCAAAAGGGAATGGTCATCAACTTACGAGTAGATCAGCAGTATTTGATATAAAATGAGTGAATGAGCAACTAAATTAGTAAGAAATTTTAACGAACAACTAAATAAGCGAGAAATATAAGATTTTTAAATCATTCTCTCCATATTATTGTTTACCGAGATGATTTGCACAGAAGTTGAGTTGTTTTCATCTGCCACTGAAAAGAAGCCTCTAAAATGCCATCTCCACCAACTCTAATAGATCTGCGTAAAGTAAACAAAATTGCAATATCCGTATCCTATTATTTAACAGTGGCTGGAACGGAACCCAGAACCTTTGATTCCGTAGTCCACAAGCTCGGTAAACCTTAACTCAATTATGTTTTGGAAAAACCCTAATTTAAGCTATTTGCACGCACTATTGTTAACATAACAGTGAATGCGAAAATGATATCATTGAGAGCAAACACTAGTTAAGCTGAATTTCACCGCAAATCATTGATATAAGGAGCTTACATTAATTGCGATGTATTGCGAAGACAAATCTACATGTAACATATTGTGTTGTAACATTTTAATCGCTTAATATATTGTTTTATGAAACATTCCTATTTCAAATGCGTAATGAAATCTGTTGCACGTATAAGTTTTGAAGTATGGAAATGGAAACAAGTGATCGAAATGATACGAAGAATCCAATTTAAATACATGCAAATGTGTAATATAAATTTATAAACATTATTTTTATAATCGCGTTTAGTAACAGCTATTAAATTATAGATTAGAGTGGTTACTACCAAAATTTAACTTGAATGGCTTATAGGACTTTTTAAATTGGATCTGGACTCAAAGAAAAGTAAATTTAAGAGATTTAGATTAGTCGAAGCATTTAGTATGTAAAAAATACTTACTATCAAATTATTAGCTAAAATTGAAATTTCAAGAGAATTGTTATACTCACAAGCAATTAATGTTTTAAGCAGATGAATCAACCCAGATGCGCAGAAAATTAACGTAGAATAGTTAATTCACAACTTAGATATTCTTGCTCAGTCGATGCACAATCGTCTAATTCTTTCTTTTCTTTCTCATTTCATCTAATATTTTCTTTATTTTTTCAATTAATAATATGATATTTTCTTTTTAAAAATCTGAGAATTTAGAGACGCTACAATCTTTTTATTTACAAATGCATTTTTATGTGTACATTGTACATATGTGTTACATTACATGTAACACATGTCTTAAATAACATTATTATTACATTTTTATCAATAAAATTCGTGGGAGTCTCAAATAAAGAACTAAAAAATAAAAAGAAGGAAAGATTTTGCCTCTTAAGTGAAAAACTACTCGTCATTCTGAGTTTTGTCATTTTGGAGCTTCTAATGACCTGATTTTTCCAAACTTCTACGCTTAAGTTTTTTATATTTTTAATACCTTTTTATGCTGCGTGGGGGAGGAACGTCTGCTTAAGAGAAATTTTGGAGGGGGGGGGAAAGAAAGTGCAAAGGGTGGTGTCACTGAACACTTTTTTGCTTCTTTTTGAGAGCTGAAAATGGGTCATTCGCTTAACAAAAGGTGCCGAAAAATTGAAGGTAAATTTAGAATGAAGGAAATAGGGGTTAGGAAAAAAAATGGCAATTTTTTTTAAATAGGAATTTTATTTCAATTTTGCGTTACGATCAGTAAACTTAACAAATATTTGCGAATTTTCATCAAATAAATAATGTGGAAAATCTGATATTTTCATCATTCATTTTGTGGGAAAACGTAGCTTATAATGATTTTAGATAATTAAAAATTTGTTTTACAAACACCACTTGTAAATTGTATATAGTAGTGTTTTTATATACACTCCGTCAAAAAAGTATTGGGACACGATATAAGTTCATGAAATTTTATCATAATATATAACTTAAATACACAAATGAAAGAAAAAAGGCGTATATGACATTTTGTTAAATGCAGATCACAGTGACTGAAACAAAACTCAAATATTAATGTAATTATTATTATAATTTAAAGAAAAAAAGTCAAGACAAAAAATGAGCTCAAAAAAGTATTGGGACACACTGCCCAATAAATAAAAAACAGCAAAAAATTTAAAGTTAATATCTTGTTGGACCTTCTTTGTACTTTATGACCTCTAACCGTTCATTTGGCATAGATTTGACCATTTTTGCGCAAAACGACCCGTCAATTTTGGCCCACTCTTCAACCAGATGTTTTCTTAACACCTGCTTGTTAGAAATGTGGTGTTCATTGAGCTTTTGCTGCAAATAATCCCATACATGTTCTATGGGATTAAGGTCTGGACTCTGTGCAGGAGTTTTAATCTCACCAGGACAATGGTAAAGGGCCTATAACTTGCAAATGTGAGCAGTATGTTTTGGGTCGTTATCCTGGTACAAATTAAAATAGTTTGATATTCCCAACTTTCTCACACTTTGCTTTAAATTTTGCCTGAGAATGTCAAGATAGACATATTTATTCATTATGCCATCTATTAAATCTAAGTTTCCAACACCAGAGCTTGCCATGCAGCCCCAGACTAATTGGTTGCGGCCTCCATACTTAACAGTTGGCAGCAAATTTTTGACATGCAACTCCGTATTAGATATCCGCGACTTTTTGCTTCCCATCTGATCCGAAAATGTTATATTTGCTTTCGTCTACGAAAGTTACATTTTCTCAAAATTCTATTGGTTGCTTTACCTACATTTTAGCAAATGCCAGTCTATCCTGTCGGTTTGCTTTGGAAATGTAGGGCTTTATTCGAGGTATTCTACCATGATACCTATGTTTTCTTAAAACATTTCTGACAGTTACAGGATTTACAGATTTCCCGAACATACTTTTACATCTCAGAGTCATTTTTAATGCGCTGGTTCTTGGATTAATGAGAACTTGTCTCACAATCCACCTTTCTTCACGTTCAGTAAATATCCTAGGACGCCCTGATGTCTGCTTTTTTCAACACTATTTGTTTTCGTGAACCTGTGAATAATGTTAAAAACAGTAGACTTACTCAGCTCCAAGATTTGTCCTACACAGCGAACTGATTTTCCATTTTTCCAATGGCTTATTACCAGATTTCGCACATCCATCGAAATATCTTTGTTTTTCACCATTGCTCTACATGTAATCGATTTTATTGACAACTTATGTTGAAAAGTATTGTCTAAAAAAGGTGGCAGCAAATTAAATTTTATTTTGTGTGACATATTTATTGTTTTACTTGCTCATTTCAAAAGTGTCCCAATACTTTTTTGACCCTTGTTTGCCTTTAAATTATATTCAAAAAGCTATATCAAATTATAAAGCTAAAATATTAGCAAAATTTCAATTATATAGTGTACACCAAATATTAAAGCACCTCTTGATTACCTTTGCTTTTGTTTTAATGTGATAAATATTTTTATAAATAGCTTTAGATGTTACGCATCCCAAGTGTCCCAATATTTTTTTGACTGACTGTAGTAGCTGCTAGAATTTTTTAAACTTAACTAATTTTTCATATATTTTACAACGTTTATTAAATAACATTTATTAATAATTTTTGAAGATACACTTAACAAGAATGCATACTTAAGGTAATACAGGTATATTTTGCTTTATTTTATTGTACTGTAGTCGGAAAATTCATAATAAATCGAAAGTGAAGCATTTCGTTGCAACATTTGCATAATAAAATGCTCAATTATTGTACAGAAGAACATTGCGTAAAAAATAGCGAGCCATATATTTTCATTGGTAACTGTTACATTTTTAAGAGAATTCTTGTATCTTGTGTTATTATATAGTACACAATTATAAAAGTTTTTTATATATTAATTATATCTTAGTTAATTTATTTTCCATTTTATTACAACCAATAAATTTATATCAATGAAATCAATTTGTGAAAACAAAAATTCTTGTTAATCGTTTTGATAAAGATATAATTTGTAACAGCAAGGATAGGGATTTAGTTTTTTTATTTCTTATTCACGTAATTTTCTGAAACATTTTATCCTAATATTATTTCTAATTTATAAATTACATATAACCGCGAAATATATATTAAATCTTTTTATAAAAAATTTAAAAATATTTAAACTAGTATTTTAACTTTGCACAGTTTAAATTATTTATAAAATATCATTTTTTTCATAAAAAAATATAAATAATTTTAAAGAATAATATGCATACCATATGATATAAGCATATTTTATAAGAAAAAAATATTAACACATAAAAAGAAAAATTTTAAAAGTATTTTAACTTTAGCATTTTTAAAAATTGGTTATTTAAATTGTATTATAGAGTTTATGAAAAAATATTAAGTAAAGTAATGAATTTAATGAATATTTAAAAACAATGAATGAGGAAAAATGGAAACCCATATTCAATCAAATATTCGAGACAAAATTTTTAATACATTTGAAAAATGTGTGCCCCAGATTTTTAAGTATAATTCTATATATTAAATTTTCTGGTATTTTTTTTTCAATTTTAAAAAGTTTTCAAAGAAATTCATCTTAAATTAAAATAAGTATACTGAAATAGTAGAATATATTCCTATTCAGTGATAGAACTTTATAGAAGACTAACTCTTCAGAAACATAAAATATTTTATTATTTTCTTTGATAAAAAATAATTAATATTTTAAAATTATAGAAGTATAAAAGAAATTTTATATTCAGCAACCTTATAAAGATAGATACATATTGTTAATTTAAGCTCAATGTTCAAAATAAAATAATTTGGAACTTTTGGGGATTTTCATGAGTGAATGAATTTTACAAGTCAATAAAATTGTGCTTAGCACAAGATTAAAACTACATCAAAATAATCCAATTTTATATCTTTTTTAAAGTGGTTAATATAATTTATTATGTATTTTTTTTATCAAATATTATGTATTTTTATTCTTAATATAAAAATATATCATCATTTTTATAATAAGAATTTCGTTTTTTTATTTTCTCTGACAAACATAAAAAATATTCTTCTATAAAATATTAATCGTTGCTGATTTGAACTTTTATTTATTTATTTTCTTCCGAAGATTTCAATGCAGAAAAATTAAAAGTAAATTCGAAATTAAAATTAAACTGATAATTTGGGACCACAAGAAATATATGAATTCTTTTTGAGTTACAGTTCAAAACCAAACATTACAATACAAATCATTCGAACTGACATCCATTTTTGCTGTGGTGAAATATCGTTGCATCATTTAGTTCTGATGATCATCATAGTGAACAAGTTTTCTATGCAAACACCATGATTATCTATGCGAAATATCACAAAGCCAGGAGCACGTTCATCGGAGGATGCCTTACCTCATCAGGCAAGACCGGATCGTATTCCAACGTTGGTATTGTTGATCCTTAACCCCCTTGCAACACAATTTAAGGAAAATGCGAACACGCGCCACAATGTGATCTTAAAAGACCACAAGAGACGACCTAGGAATTTCGATCGCGCACGAGACTGGGCATCAAGGTAAATGGAACAAAGAGAAATTAAGGTCCTTAATGGAGCATTATTGTCGTGTCAGGCTTTGCGTTTAACCCAATACACCCTGACCCCAAGGTTCAAATGTCTCTGAGGTTTTTTGAGAGGTTTGCTTAAGGAACCGAATCGGACCCTCAGTCAAAACAATGGAATATTCTCTTTGAACATTTCACTTTATTTTATTGTCGGTGGCATTGGAAATAGATTGAAGGTGGTGAAACTTAATAATGTGCTGATAATGAGTTTTAAAGTAATGATTGCGCGCCTGTGTTAATCCGAATTCTTATCATTTTAATGGTTAAAATAATTGCTCTATTTTGGTATAATTAAATGATTTTTTTAAAGTTTTGCTACAATATGTTTAAAACTTTAACTTTTGATACTAAAATGATAAAATTTTGATACAATATTTATTATATACTAAAGTAATTAACTTTTGATACAATTTGATACAATACTTATATATATCGACAAACTTTTGATGCAATGTTTTTCATGAAAAATGAAGAAATCTTTTTATTATGATTCACACAAATATGCAACTCAATACATCATTTGATAATATCATTGTTACATAATTACTGAGTTTCAAGAAAAATTAAATGCAAGTAAGAAAAATTCAGTGTCATTTGAGTCATTTACATGCCTGTTTTTAAATTAACAATTCTCAATATATATATATATATATATATATATATATATATATATATATATATATATATATATATATATATATATATATATATATATATATATATATATATATATATATATATATGTAGAAATTACCTTTACATATATATAATCATATATTAATCAAATTCCATTTCAGACTTTTACGAAGCGTTAGCAATAAAATTTAGAAGTTATTTATTGACACGCTTTCCGATAAAAGCTTGAAACTCGGAATTTCTTATGGTAGGATATTCCACGCCCAGCTATATTACAGCTTTATATATCAGAAGAAGGTTAAAACACATTTTGATTATTAAATGAATAATATCTATTATAAGAATAATCAAATATGCATATAAAATAATAATAAATGGGTATGGTTCAAGATATATCATTGGAGCTGTCTAAGGATTAGTTTTCAGTGTTACAAAAAATAAAAAAATCAGTATTTATGTCATTTCTCTCAAGTAAAATCACACTTTAGAATCAATGAAATAATACTTTAAGATATTTAACAAACAAATTAAAAATATAGATAAAAAACTTGAATTTTCTACGTTTGTTCTTATATCGGAACAAACTCGTTATAATTAAGCAAAAAGTATGAAATTATTGTTGTATTTAAACAATATAATTAATAAAGAATATTAATCAATATATGTTATAGACGAACTTTCAATAAAACATCTGAAATTCATATTAAAATGTTCTTTTTGTACGACGTTATACATAATTGTTGAATACTTGTTGCTTATTCATATTATATATTTTGTATCTTACTATATATATATATAAATCGTTTAATATAATATAAGGTACTGATTTCATTATTAATAGAAAAAGAATTTTGATGAATATAATAATAAAATACATAAAATGCATAAATTGAAAAAGGAATTTTTCTTTGATATTCTTATATTTATATAAAACAATAAAGCAAAAAATCATAGCCTTCTTATGCAACTATTTCTGATACTTATTGAACAGCATACTACCTCATATAAAGATCAATATACAATAATTCAGGTTATCTTATTTATAATTGGCTAAATTAGTTGTGACATTTAGATTTGCACAATTTATGGGTTCGATTTTCTTTTTGAATTTGAATATTTATAGTTTCTCGGAATCTAGTTGAAGTTGAAGACAAATCAACCCTTGTGTTCAAAAAGTAACCTTAAAGTGTTAAAACAAACCAAATTAATTGGTAAATAAAAAATCCTTACTATAATTAGTTCAAAATACATTTCTTTTTAATGACATTTTTTTATCTGCATTTCATGCAAAAATATTTTCGTAAGCAGCTGCAAAAATCGATCGATCTTAGGATTGAAACAAACGACCTCCCACATTCTATGCGCTGTGAAATAAAACTCTCCGACCATTATGCATGGTGCATAATTAATGGTATATCACCATACCGATTTCTTTCTTCCAAAGAGAAATTTATCCGAACGTTCCTTTTTTGTGGCAAAACGATATCCAGACACGAATTTCCAAGAGAGGACCCTTGGGAATCGCGTGGGAGTCGCTGTTGTTTTGGAAGAATTTACGATACTTTTATGCGAAATTGAATCGGGGACGTTATGAGTGTTTCAACTAAAACAATCCGGGTAAATAATGCTTAGATGGCGTGCCGCTAGCGCCACTTCGCACTTCATAAGTATGCGCATCATGATTTGAAACCGAACGAGTGGCTTATGGCACACTTTTATTCCCGCGCACCACGAGAATTCGCGTGATTTCGGCTATATTTCCATTGGCTTTTAAGAATCGCATTTGGCTCTTTTTGTTTATTTGTGCGTGTGTAGGTGTGCTTTCTAAATGAAGGGTTGTCTTAAATGACAATTTTTATGTTTCCGTTCGAGAGATTTTGATTGGTCGCAAAGGCATTCAGAATATTGGTGCAAAGATTTGTGAAGAATAAATGCTCGATTGAAAGACACGAATGGATGCATTATAAATTTGAATAATATATTTTAAATTACTGTTACTGTGCCCCTCAGGAAAAAAATGATAATTATGTGTTTCTGCACATGGCTTATAAATAATTTAATGGTGAATTCGATTTTTTCAAGAAATTTTTTTTTTCCATTTGAAACAGTTTTAATATTTACGTAGCATTTACTATACTTATGTTTTTATACACTTTTCAAATTTTGTAAAACAAAAATGCATTTTTAAGGACTGGACGTTTAAGTTTCTTTATACTTATTTTAATCTTTTTTTATAACGTAACCGTTTTTTTTAAGCACAGGGATACTATACAAGAATTTCACATCAGAATTTTGCACCCCATTATGTGAGTGATGCTTTAAAAATATTAAATAACATTCATATATATATATATATATATATATATATATATATATATATATATATATATATATATATATATATATATATATATATATATATATATATATATATATATATATATATATATATATATATATATATATATATATATATATATATATATTCATAAATCCCTCTTTGATCAATGATTATGTTGTTGAAACCATGTTAGAGCAAGATCTTTTTCTGACAACACCGAAGATCAGGTATACTAGAGTTATCACTTGTTTCTGTTATTGCAAATTTTTGGCTAGCCCAAAAATTCAAAAACGAAGAGGATATCAGACAAGCACTTATTCAATTTTGGTCTCTAGAGATTAGACATTTCTTAAAAATGTGGTATACAAATCACCATCACGCTGGAAAAAGTCATAAATAATAATGACAATCATGTTACTCAATAAAGTTTATTCAAGGTATGAAAAATATATCCTTTTGTTTTATCCTAAAAACTGACAGAGCTTTCCGGTATACTAAATATATTAAACTGTAGAATTGTAAAACATGAAATCTTCACATTTAAACTGAAATTTTAGTCTTAGGTATTTTTCTATTTCTTTGGATTTGTGCTTATCTTTATATATCGTGTAAATTATCTTATGTATATTCTGCTTATTTTTGATATTGAATTAATTCAATGTATGTCTTTTTAATTCATAACAAGATGGGAATCTTAAAATATCTGAGTACTTCTTTATCCTTGGTCAAATCTAAAATAAATAAGTAAGTCATATTGAAGCAATAAATTCATTGGTGTAAAATGATTTAAATGGAATACAGAGAAGTGATTACATTCAGCGAATATCAGATAAATATTACGATTGTTAAACAGTAATTTTGTTTTAATGAACAAAAAATACAAATGTTTTTAAAACCAGCTCATAAAAATAATAGTTAAAATTTATAGAGAAGACCAGTCATAGCTAGATTTTTTTAAATATTTTGTTAAACAAACCAGGGCTATTGTTTTATTTTAAATTTGCAAATAAATATACGAAAAGAAATCGGAGAAAAATAAACAGAGAATAGAAATTAAAACAGAAATAAAGTTAGGAAATGCAAGCCGTCAAAATATTTTTTACACTTAATTGTTTATATTTTGTTGTAGAATAAAATATAATGCTTCAGAGAATAAAAACTAATATCTGTTATTGCTTATATTCTGTTATTAATCTTATATTCATATATTTATATCAAAACTGTTTTAATCTTATATTCATATATATATATATATATTAAAATCTTATATTTATATCAAAACTTATATTCTGTTATTAATATAAGTTTTATTTTAAATTTATTACTCTAAACTTCATTTCCATCTAAATATTTGAAAGTAAATATTATACTTTTAGTTCAAATAAACTAAATATATTATTTACTTTCAAATATTTAGATGGAAATGAAGTTTAGAGTGATGAATATGATAGTTATGTGAAATATTTGGTTGAATTTTATTGGGCATGATTATAGTTGATATTCAGGATTTTAAAATATTTGATATTATCATATATAGCTTTTTTATTTATAAAACACATTTATGCTTGAAAACAATATCTTTTATGGATTATTGAGAAAAAAGAAAGTAAAATCAAAGTGAGCCTGTTGAATCAATTCAGTCTCTTAATCAAGTGGCTATATTAAAAGAATATTTTTGAAATAAAATATTATAGAATGAGTCACACAAACAATATTGAACAAATCAATGATGAATATAAATAAAATAACCAAAGTATGAAAAAGGTACAGGGGAAATTAATAAATGGTTTGCAACGGCATTTATTTTCATTATTCATTATTTGATTATTTTGTATAGACATATAATTAAATGAAATATATTTAATAACTGAAAGGAACTGAAATTGTAATTGAATTAATTTTTTAAAAATATTATTTTGCAATTACTATATCATAGAAATATATTAATATGTCACAATTTACTAAATTTTTTATGCCTTAATTTTTTCATTTCCTTAAATAAACTTATAATAAAGATTATATATATATATATATATATATATATATATATATATATATATATATATATATATATATATATATATATATGCATTATTTAACCATTTTTACTGGATCATTAATAAAATAATAATGAAGAGAGAATCAAAATATCTTTTTAATTTAAAATATTAATAATTTCTCTTCATGCCAAATATATGGGTTATTAAATGTTAATCTATTTTATTTTTAATGTAATTATCTAAACAATGAATATTTCGTATTTCCATTTTAATACTCTAAACTTTCCCCAAAGATAAAAATTCAAAAATTATATGCTTCAGCTATTCGAAACTAGATGGCACTACCAGCTGCGCAATAAACTTTCAAAGGATGAAATTTTGATTTAAAAAAAAAAAATACCTACACGTAAATAGATAAGTTTCGGCAAAAATATTATTCAATTAACCTAATATTTTTAATTGTTAAAAAGAAAGGGCTTACATACTTTCAGTTAAATACACTGAAAGTGAAATAAACCTTTCAAAACTATAATATAAAGGAAATTTATTCAGTCATTATGAAACACAAGTGTACAGAAAAGAGATTAAAGAAGAGAAATATATACTGCGTTTTTTGCTTTCAATATCAAGACCCCATAAATCCATACAAAAAACACTAAAATTTATATATCTCTCTTAGGGAGTGAATAAATTGTGATTTTGCATCATACTTCCAAATGCTTAGTTTTCAAATTCCTGCTTGAAACTCACAAATTTAAGGCTTTGAAATCAAATCATGTATTTTAAAGAATGTATTTCATTTTTAAGAGTATAGCACATTCAATATCAAATAAACAAACTTTATTATACCTACGTCAAAATTAGAAATTCTTTACTGATAAATTTTTAACTTACAATAAATGGATTATTTAAGTTTTCTAATGGATTTCAAACAATTAAAAATATTTGTAACAAAATATGTAAATTTTTAAATAAAGTATTTTATATCATGAGTATCAACTGTTTTTACATGATTATTTCCTCAATAATTCCTTCTCTCTATACCATATTTACAGTTTTAAATTTATACCTGTTCAATAAGTAAATTTGTAGTAGGCTGTAAATACATAAATAATATTCAAATATGTTATTTCTCTACTATTTTGATTATATGAACAGGATAAGCTACAGCATTGTACTTCCAGTTACCTATTTCTTCCGATAGAAGTCACTAGACACAATCTAATACTTCGTTTTGATCCTCGATCAAGGGACGGGGATGACTCCTGAGTAGACTAAACAATTTGGGAAGGAAACTGTCTGATCTCTCGTTGGTCGATCTCATCACTTGAAAGTATTTCAAAGTAGCGAAGCTATTAGTTGCATTTTGAGGCTGCACTTATCATAAATAAGCAGCCGAAGCGAACACACAATAAATAAATGAAGAATTGAAATTGTTTAAAACTAGGCATTTTAATCTAAGCGAAGTTTTATTAATGAAAGTTAAAAAGCTAGTGAGTCACAATTAAAGCATAACTGGTCTTTTCATAATATAAAATGACTACCCTGTTCTTCTAAGAAGTTGAAGTCATGCCTTAAAAGGAAATTATGAAGCAAATATGTATTCGTGAAAAGAGAGAAAAAAGCCAATGATTTCACAATCTTCAAGCTCGCCGTGCATTCGCATTTTTTCTATTTTTTCATTTGATGAGTCCATTTCTGCTACAAATGAAACAATTTATATTAAATATTGCGTGAGTGATGCGGATATCTAGAATATCTTGTTTGTTGTTCTTTTGTCAGCAATTTCACCCAAAAGATAATTAGACAGATACTAATAGTCTAAAGGGACTTACGAGCCACTATAAACAACGACTTTCGATACTTGAATTGAAGATATAAACTGTTGTTAATAGGCTAGGTAGTGATGCAGTCAGTTATCAATTCATTACCGCTATTCATTTACTGCTATAGGTGGTAAAATTTCCTGCAAAGCAGAGTAACTGAGCAGTTATTTAAATGCTTAACATCAGGTGTTCAATTCAACCGTTCATAGATTTGACTCACCTTTCAACTCAATAAGGTTTTACAGGTTCGGATTCAAATATAAACAATAGATTCTGGTCAAATAAGAACTAAAATTCAAAACTGATTATAAAACGATTAAGAAACAAAACCAAGCAAACATAAAGAATAATACAATGAGGAAATTTTAAAAAGCGATTTATATAGATTTTGAGTTGTTAGATAATATACATAGTCTGATGAAAATATGTAAAATAGCAATATTGAATATCAGGGACTATACTTCTATTCGCCATCAAAATTCTTCTGTAAAGAAAAATGTATAAATTTTTTTATCAAGAGTTTAATGTAGCCTAGTGATAGGACACATCTCTTCAGAGCAAGAAGTACTGGGTTCTATCCCAGTCTCTGTTGAACAACAATGAATGGATATTGCAATATTGTCATTTGCTTGCAGGTTTGTCAGGTAAATGCTTGTGATACTTCCAGATTTCCCCACTTGGAACTCGTGAATGCTGCCTACTACTTACGAAATGTGCTGACCGATGAATGAATGGTTAGCGTTCCTGACTCCTGAGCTCTGGTTCCCTGGTTCAAATCCCGGTTCGAGCATGGATGTTACTTTCTTTCTCTGTTCTCTCTCTGTTTCCCTCTGTACTTTCTTCTGTGATGAATGTATGAATATGGCCCACCCAATAAACGGATTTGTGGTGATATGGCTCGGGCACCTCTACTCGCCTCCGTGACTTGGTTCACAGGTGCCTGCTGGGTAACGATAAATGAGTAGCAGTTCCTGACCTTGTTGTGGCACAGGGTTCGTTACCCAAAAGCCCACCGTTGGGAAAAAAACTTACAAAATGTTCTTCAGGAAGCCAATTTACCCTGCAGATATTAAAATACGGCTACAGGCCATCTACAATGCTGGACCAAAAAAGAGTCTTTTATCAGGGTTTACTATAACTTAGTTATAGGACCGCTCTCTTTGATTTGGAGGCTTTAGTGTTCAATACCAGACATTGTTAAGCAAAGGGTAGTAAAAATTGCATTTCTGATTTAAACATGTAGTTATCGGTATGGGGCCTTCTATGTTTTCTTCCTAGCGATACATAAATGTGTGTCCTCTTGGTGGGCAGCACGCGGATGAGTTGAAATTTTCGACAACGATATGTGATTGTTAGTATGTCTAATCTACACAGTCAAAAAGTTTTATCGAGAGCTTATTTTTGCCTAATAAATAATGAGACTGCACTCTTCCGAATAGAAAACTTAGAATTGGATTCCAATCACTGTTTATATGAAAATAGATTTTTTTTTCTCACATCTGTATTGATGCCGGTCAAGATGGTTTCTTGTGAGTTTTCCTTTTTTGAGACACATGGTTACGACACACTGTCTACGAAATGTAAATTTGAAACGTAAATTTTCAATAAATGCTCAATGAAGCTTTACAACTTGCAGCTGTTTGGCATGTATTATGAGATGGGAAAGTCTTTTATCTAGTTATTACTCTGGCCTAGAAAGAAAATCAAGCTGTATCTTCAAAAAAAAAAAACTTAAATTGGAGCTATGCCTTTAATGAACATCAGAAGATAGGTACTTCATTTTATGTATGTTTTCTAATTGGATGCTTAAAAGTTTTCGAAAATTTCTGTGAATGTGTGAAATTACAATCAACAAACACTATTTCTAGATATCCGAGGTGGATGCTTAAAAATGCCTTTCAAAACGTTTCAACTATCAGGAATAAAATGTGTCAATTTTTTTATAAATGGGAATAAAATTCTTAATCCTCAAAGAAACGGAATAAGTTCTCATAATTTTTGTTTTTATTGAAATATATATTAGTTTACTAATCTGCTGTAGTAGCTAATGTAATTTGTTGCAAAACTTATCTTAATTGGTTCAGTAACTAAACTTAAATTACTAAGTTAACATTAAACTAATTAAGATTAATTTTGCAATAAGTTAAATTAACTACTAATGTATTTCACAATGTGAGTGAAGTTTTATTTGAACTTGTAATTGTAAATATTCACATACATTTTAAGTATTTAATTGTAATTTAAACATTTTTTATTTTTTTAACACTTTGTTTAAAATTTATAGAGGTTTTACATGCATTATATGCTTATCATTAACTATTTTATTTCTATTGTTGAGTTTTAAACTTAATAAATCAAAAAAAAATGTGATATTATGAGAAAATTAATATCTTTCTATAAATTTATGTACATTTTAGTTTTCTAAAAGCAATTATTTATTTTCTAACAATAAAATTAATATAAGTAGTGTTTATACATGTGCTTCCTTGGAATATTTTATTTAAAAAAAAAACACGCCTTTCTTTCTTGTTCACAAAGTTGGAATGAATTTAGTACCAAAATATATCAGAGATCGTGGTTATAACAGAGCTTATTTGCCATAAAATTCTTATAAAATTTAAAGTCCTTCTACTGGCGTAATATGGAAACTCAGGCAAAAAAGTGACACATGTATGGACTACGTATTTTGACAATTCAGTTTTATAAATCTGTTCCTTGATTTTAAAGGCTTTGATAAACGAAAATATTACTTAACCAAACGTGAGTGCAATTAAGTAAACACATAGAGAAGTTTAAGCCCTTAACTATTATTTTGGGTTGTGGTGATACATTTAAGGAATGCATCATTTCGTGACTACGAAATTGCGGATTCTATACTTGACCAGCCGTAAACTGTTGTACTGAGGTAGAGTATGTACGATAGACTGTCATAAAGTAGAATGTTGTCCCATCAGTATGATGTGGAGTGGAGAGGAAAAAAAAATGTGAATTCAGATGATCTCTTCATATGACAGCCATACAAAATTAGGACACGGTTAGTTGTTAGTTTCACGATTTTGGTTGATAGAATTAGGCAGTCAAAATATGCGTGTATCGCAATAGCTTAATTTAAAGCTTGCTAAGTAGAGAATGATTCAATTTGTTGTTTTAAAATACCTTGATACTTTTTATTTTGTATCATATTATCAAAGCCTTAATGAGAAGGCAGTTTCTGGAAATATCTTCTTAAGGAAGTGCTTTGTCCATATTTAAAACTCTCTCTCTTCTCTTAAGTCACTAATGCTTTTGAGAAAATCTTGGAAACGCGTACTTTTCTATATTTTTCCTCCTTTTATTTCCCCTTTACTTCGGAGTCATTTAGAAGTTAACCGATGATTAAGAAGGAGGTAATGACGTTGATCTCTGTTGACCCAGCACGTGCACCTGAAATAGAAGTCGGTAGGTGTCGCTGCATTGCCGTTTCCTGTGCTTTCAATTGCAGAACAACTCAACTCAAATCGTGAATGTATAAGGAAATAAAAAAATATTAACTAAACCGAAAAAAAAGTAACAGAATGAGTGGGTGTATTGTTATGAACCTAAGCTTTCTTCGTGTTTCGACTCGAATTTTTTCTATTTATTTATTTTTTATTTTTTTGAAACTTATGTTTGCCACAATACCGAATACCGCAAGGAATTGTGTTCGAGGGGGAGGGAGAAATAATAAATATAAAAATGGGGAGCGAAATGCTAGAGAATCGTTAAAATAGAGACTATAAGCCTACGCATTACCGATGAGTTCTGTTCTGAAGGGAAAAGGTCACACAGAAGTTTTGTGACTACACCCCTACTAGCTAGACAGCCCATTTCCTTTTACAATTAAGATTTTTTGAAACTAAACAAAGCTTATACCACGGCACGAGCCATGAAGGGGCACCGAAAAGACATAATGAATAAAATATCATAAAGCAAAATTTTCCTTACCTTTTTTTCAGCGCATTCCCGAATAACGTCCATTCAGCTGTCAGCGCCATCTTCTGGAAGCGCGGTGAAATTGTCCCACCTATGATTAATATAGGTATGCAATTTTTGTTCCACTTCCTGTGGTTAATTTAGTAGAATCTCTCAATTTTTTTTGAGGAGAACGCCCATGAATGGGCTCATATTTGCATACATTAGACTTTAATGAATAGACTGTATAAAATAAATAATTATAGTCTTAAAAATAATTGAGATTCTGCTGTTTTCTTCCTAAAAGTGTAATAAATTAGAGTTATTAATTTTTAGCTCAAGTTTGGGTGTCAAAATAATTATCCTCCCTATATTATAATTAAACAATAAAATTATTAAAACTATTTATGAATGCTTATAGTAGTGTTAACACGTGCACGAGGCTGAAAATTTCATCGTAAATCTTCAAAATAGTTTCGGAAATATTATTTAAGAAACTGAAAAATATGAAGGTTCAGTTTTCGCTATAAAAATATGTAAGTCTTCCTACTATTCATGCGTTAAATTTTCATAAAAAAATATTTCATACACATGTGCCACTGAAACAAGATTTAATTTATTCAGAAGTTATTATTTATTATTTTATGACGTAAGTAAAATGCTAAGATGCAAAAAATGTGTAAAACATCATTTCAATGCCATTATACTCATTATATTTATTACTATGTCATCATTCAATCATTATACTCATTAAAATTTTGGACAGAAGCTAAATTATTTATAAGTAAGTTATGGAAGTAACTTATTACATTTTTGATTTATATATTGTTGGAATTAATGATGATAAAAAGCGGACACTATTTTTAATTTTCTCCATGAAATGTGCAGCCAATGTGAAGTATAAAAGAAAATTCTTTTTGAAATAAACTTGTTATAAATATTACAAAATGTAATTTTTTTTTAATCTTTATTCCTAGAGGTCTGAATATGAGGTTTCGAAATATAGCTATAAGTATATACATCCTTTTCTATTTCAAGAAAGTATCTCTCATCTGTAGATTTTGAACATGGTTCCCTAATCAATAAGCGTCTTCCTAATCCTTTCTACAAAGGTTGTATGACAGGCCAGGATTCAGAACAATCGGGGGGGATTGCCCATCCATGCCATGGTACTACTGATTTACAGTCATTGTAACTTGACATAATATATTCTATCACAAAACGATTGGCATGCCAAGAAGGAATTCTTCGATGGAGACAAAAATATATAGATAAAAAAAAATATGTACAGAATAAAAAGGATTAAAATTTTTGAACAATAAAGTTATTTATTTCTAAGTTATATGTAGTAACGAGGAAAATAAACTTCTGACCTATCTCTAGCCTAGATGCAAGCTGCCATTATACGTTTCATAATTTGATGAAACTCCATGATGATCTCCTGAAGTATTTCTTGTCAATTCGCTTTAATTGTTAGGATAGGTCATCAACATTCTCTGATAGATGCAGTAAACCTTCCCATCAAATCCCAAATATGCTCGATGGAAGAGAAATCGGGTGATCTGGCTGGTCAAGAAAATGTTTTAAATGCTGTAAAACAGCTCATTGCAACAAGTGTCGTATATAGTTTGGCGCATTCTCGCTGAAAAACAAGGCCAGAGTACTACAAAAGATCGGTAGCAAAGAAGTCTCAGAATGTTGTCGGTGTACCGCTGTACTGTAAATGTGTCTTCAATGACGACCAAAGCTGTCCGGCGTTTAAAGAAAATGGCACCCCAGACCATCATAATTCCTAGTTGAGGGTGGTGTAGCGTGCAATAGTGAAAGCAGCATAGTCACGCTGCACTGGGCGTCTCCAGGTTTGTCTTTAAAGTGATCATCAGGATACAGTTGGAAGCGATATTCTTGCTGAGGGCTATACGCCCCAGTCAGCATCATTTCAACCTGATAGAGCTAAGCATTATTGTATTCTAGCTTGACTGTGTATACCAGTGTGACAGATTGCGAACTGTTGGTACGAGAGTAGATATCACTGTGTTAGCCATCTTTGAATGGTTACAGTGGACACTCGGGGGGGGAGTGGCATGTCTGATGGTTAGTAGCGATGAATCAAAAGCTGTGACAGATTATATGATAACCTCGTTATCCTCCCGTTCTATTGTAGCCCTAGATCAACCGCTACCATCATGATGATGAAATCTGCCACTGTCCACTCACTCTTGCCAGCATCGTCTAATCACTACATCACTTCGACCCATATGATGAGTGATTTCCCAATTTGCCCAACCCCCCTCTTTCAATCCCATGGTATGACCTTTTTCAAACTCTGACAGTTGCACGTAACAGCTCGAATCCATCCTGTGGTAGCATTATTTCAATCGTTGAAAACTACCCTAAATCTCAATTAAACAGAAATTTTTAACAACAGTTTTAAGAACAACTTCTTATATATTTCTGCTGTATGCGCTGTTCTTATGAGCTGGAAATCGCATTATTCATTCACTATATTTTAATAATTTTTGCATATTTGGTCAAAAAATTTATGTATACAAAACTTCTAAGGGTTGGATGAATTATTCTTGGCGGCTCGAATTTTTTGTTATAGAGTGTATGTTGTTGACTTGGAATTAACTTTTGTCAGTTCCATTCAATCTGCAGAATGTATGAAAAACCTGACAAAATCGTTGCGAGTACTTTAATGTACTATTTACCAGTAACAGAATGCAAAATATCCTGCTGTACCAACTCCGAATTTGAGAGTAGGGAAAATACAATCCAGCAAAAGATATTTATTTGGCATTTACGATAACCAAATTTGTCTATCCATCTGAGAGGGACGGTGGCTTTACATTCATCACTTCATAAGATAATAATGCACAATCCAGTTGCAATGTTACCAACATCAATTGGCATACTATTTTGTGGCATTTCTTTCCACAAAGTATTGGGGTAGATCATCAACAATGTTACTTGTGGAAATTCATTGTGGTTAGTTTAGAAAAGTTTCTTACAATTATTACAAATCTGAGAATATGCTGATCCCACACTGATTCAGTTTATAGGAATAATTAACTTAAAGTCACACTTCCGTTGTCATCCATTTCTTCATGACATCACCAACAGTTGATCATTGCTGTGAATAATCTATCGCGATTACTAAAACAGACTCCGAACTAATATGATGAACAACTACATTTCTTTTTTCAAAGTAGCTAAGATTTTATTTGGTTTGAGACATATTGTCATATAGAACAAGAAATACATACACACACATATTATTATTAATCATAGCAAATAAATTTATGATTTCACTTACACAAGGAAATATGTTGCTAAATATATCTAGCCTTTACGAAGCTTTTTATGTGCATAGACCTTCCCAGAAAGATGGTCTTTTTATCAAGAATGTATGAGTGTGATTCAAGTAAACTATCTCCTAATAAGTAAATTTCCTTTTGTAAGTACATGCGTTTCGAACTAACTACCTTCTGTACAGGAAAACTCTACACGCGCCTTTCCTCACTGAGAAATTGCAACACCCTGTACATTTATGTTAAATATAGTAAACATTTGACAGATTAAAAAAATTCTAGAAACATGTCAAACCATGCTGTGACAATTCTCTTACGTAGAAATTTTGATTCTCTTGTCTGCAATAATAATAAAAAAACAATTATGACTACCGACATGAGAATTAAAACATTATTTTCAAAATATTCATTTGAATTATTTATAGAGTGCTTACTTTTTTATCGTTTTTAATTTGTTGAATTTTTTTATTATAACAAATTGTTAGAAATAAAGCCCAATTTTTCGATATAGTAAAGCTGAAATAGAAATAACTATCAAACCCCCCTACTCTCGAATTTTGAACGATGTTTTTAAAAATATCTAAGGCCAAAAAATAAATAAATAAAATTTAGATGTGGGTTTTTTTTTTACATTTAATTTTAAATTCTCTGGAATTCAGTTTCATTGGCCTATTTGGGGGAAGGCTAAGATGGCCTATCATGTTCCAGGAGCCACTTGAAGAGAGACAAAAATATATCCAAGAATTTTCAATAAGATTTTAGTTTTACATTTATGAAAATTTAACTTTTATTCTACAAAATGTATTTTAAACTAATAATTATTTTTTAATATCGAGACGTAAGTTGAGTACTTACAAATTCATGTTTAAGGGATAAAAATTTATTGTTGAAACATGAGAGAAAGAGAGAGAGAAATGGATGAACACGAAGAAGGAAAAAGAAATGAAGGAATTTTTCATAAACGAATATCGGTAGAAATATTTCACCTTAAAGCAACTTAACATACTTCACAATGAAATCTGAATCCTTAATAAATATAGTTTACAGTTAGTTATTATGAAGATTGACGCTGAAAAACAACATAAAAAGCTTAAAGAGACAGTGTTATTAAAACAAGAAACAGTCACTTCAAATATTTTTTGAAGAATATGGAAAATGCACATGTATTTCTGTAATTTATGATCAAACATAAATCAATAATAATTTTAAATTGAATGCACAGATGCCAAAAACCGAATAAAGGTTTTGAAAAAAAGATTTTAACATATAAAAAAAAGGAAATTAAATTTCTGGATTCTTTTTAAAATAACAGAAGTATTACTTGTTGTACTCTAGTTTATCATCTAGTTTTATAGTCTAGTTTATCATCATAGATATCTAGTTTATCATTTATAGAAGATAAGTAAACCTTGAAGCTTAAAATTGTAGATATTGATCTTACACACTACATAATAACTTTAAAATATAAATTTCACCAAGAAAGAGAGAATCTCACTCAATGGTTTTGGTTGTATAGGAGCCTCATTTGTGGTACTATACCTTGTCAACAAAACTAGATAAAGATTCCTGTCAGGATCTGTATGAGAAACTTAAAAACGCCAGTTTCGTCAAAAGTTGCATCAAGATTGTATCAAGTTTCCCTTTGACATTTTTAGATTACAGATTAGGCTTGTGTTTGTGACTCTACATCCAATTTTTGCACACGAGGGCAAATTCGATCAGAATTACTGTTTTAAGCTTATTTCGAATCACGAGCATCTCCACCCGAAGTGGCGTTTTGAACCCCGAAATGTTAAACTAAAAACCAGAAATCTTAACCCTTCAAATGCTTGATTGACTTCAGAACGTCATGACTTTAGAACGTCATAAACATGTTTACACATGTTTATCATCAAGTATAATAATCATTATACCTTTGCTAAAAGCCAAATCAGAAATCTAAAAACAACTTGCATCATAAAAAAGGCCGATTCCATCAAATATTTCTTTAGCATGTTTTAAGAAACAAAAACGCTATTTGCTTTGTCATAATTTATGTTGATTTTTGGAATGCATACCTCAGTTACGTATTGCCATACGCGAATTTGAAAATCCTTTTGTGTAAGAGACAAAAAAAAAGAGTAATAAATTTTATGTCAACAATTATATTCAATACAACCTGTCTTCCCTCAGAACAAAGATTTTTTTTATCACTTCCTAGCTTATTTCTATTTGGAAAAAAAAGAAAAAAAAAGCTTTTGTTCCCTTCCCTTTGATTATCTCGCCCTGAATTTCGAAGAACAAAAAAAATGTATTATCACCGAGCTTAGAACTCTGAGCTTGACACCGATGTACCACCTGCATGCTGACTTGAGCTAATATTGACAAGTGCCGTTTCACCTGTTGGGCGTCGATCCCAACGAGACATTATCTTTTACGACGTTGTCATTTCTATCCCGGTTTGTCTCACCCCCCTGTCCGCAGAAAAGACATTATTACCTCCCCCCCTTTTGTTCTTGAATACTTACTGATGTTCTTTGATTTTTCCTTCTTTCTTGTTTTCTTCTTTTTGGGAAGGAAAGATATTATATGGTATCACATCTGATTGTGAAATGAATATCATTTTTTTCAAGCCACCCACATGAGAAAATAAATTTGATTCAAAGAATAATTCAGTAACTACTTATAAAATAATGGAATTTCGTTTTCGTAAAAAAAAAAAAAAAAAATTGGGAGAAAGTTTGAATGCAATAAGGTAGATCTTATTTAGATTTTTTACCCTTATGATTAATAGCAATTTTTATTAAGTTTTTTCATAATAAATAATAATCATTAACAATCGTGAATCATTAACATCAGTTAATAATTATTAAAAATATAGCCATATACAAATTATGTTGAAAAACAAATAATCACAAAAGTAGTGAAATTAATTTTGATATAACCTATGTATTTCGATGCAAATGCATTTTAAAGTAAGCTAAGAACTTTAAAATATTCCTTAAAAATTATATTTGATTTTATTACGGAAATTAATTTGGAAAAAAAAATTGTAAAAAAGACTCAGCAGAAATCAGAACTAAATAGTTATGTGCATTTTACTTGTGTAATATAATTAATGCATTCATAAATAATTTAATAAATTACAAATAATTTTATTTTATCATAGTATTAAGTATATAATAATTTAGTAAATTAATACGAGCGAACGGGTGCCTAAACTATATACACGAGAGCGTGTACTGGATCTATGAGCCCAGGTTTGCGATTTTTTTAAAAATAATAGTACTTATATTATTTTTACCACACTAAATGTATTTTATGTTTAAGAATAGATATTATATGCTTTAGTTAAAAATAAATAATTATAAAAATATACTTAATTTGTCCATATATTTTGTAAATAAATGTGATGTGTTTGCTTTCACTACAAATAATGTTACCACAATTGACACAACATAATAAGGATTTTTTGTGTTTTTTACTGGATCACATATGACATATTTTTCTTTGATCAGATATAATATTTCTTATTAACTAGCTTGGTTCACTTGATGAAGAATGCTTTTTTTATCTGTTCAATGAAGTTTTGGAGCAACTAATTGATGCGTGCTTCTGTTCTGAATATGTTCTTTCATGAACTACCAATTCTCTTGTTCTTAAATTTATTTTGCTTTGTGTTGTCTTTGCTAATATGGAAAACTTAAGGTAAAATGACTTAATTTTTTCTAAATTTGAATCTTAGTGAGAGTCATTAGCTTTCTCCGTTGCGATTCCCTCGAAATTTCTCCGTAATTTATTGCTTCATTTATCGATAAACTAAGACACTTATCGGTTCTTCATCAGTAGAACATTTCTAGCGTAGCTTTATGCCATTTTATTTCCTCCTTGTACATCTAGTATCATTTCATTTTATTAAAAAACTCTGAAACAGTTAACCGAAATCTGAATACATAAAGACATGCACCCTGTCCCCTGTGTTAATATTTCTTATATTAAAGGTCCTAATATAAGAAATATTAACAAAAGGGAAATTCAGAAGATGGAAATTATTACAAGGATTAGAAAGTAGTTGATCACGTATATAGTTATTGAAGATAATAGGAACGCCTTCGAGTAAAAAATATGTTTCTATACTGTACTTTGAAAATGACTCGACCTCTAGGACCCAGACAGATATAGTAACAAAAATCATGATAAAAAGAGATGGTTGAGATTTTATCCAATATTAAAAACAAAATACAGGAAAAATATAATATCATGCAACAAGATTTATGTTTATACTAAACAATATTAATCATGTAAATAGTTACAACTTACCAACGTAACATACATATAATTATTAATAACTTGGTTAGCTATTAACAATATTTACTTAAATTTCTTCATTAATTTCTCGATTATAATTTCCCAAACACAAATTGAAGCATATAATAATGCATGGAAAACCATATAATTTACATTACTTATATGAAAAATTATAGTAAATGTTAATAGTAAAATACGAAACTATTAAAAATGAAAATTTAATGATAATACCACAGTTAAATACTCTTGTGTTATTAATCCACTAGCATGAAATAAGATACCTTGTCTTAACACAAAATTAACGATGAAGATAGGAAACAATGATCCCAGGAGAATGTCATTAATAATTCAGTCCTATGCTCTGGTTATTTGTCAAATATGAGCGGAGTGCACTTTAATGGTAAAGATATTACTTCATTACCAAACAAAAACTGAAAAAAAAAAGTCTGTTTCATACCGTGTTGAGAAAAATTCGCCCAAGAAATTAGTGCCGTGTCAAAAGTTCGCACTTTCCAATTTTCCTCCTTTTCAGCAGCTACTCGCTCATAGTCACGTGAATTATAATGTCTTTACGCCTCATAATTTTTTTTAACTATACATGTTACGTTAGAGATGTTCTGAGGGAAGTATCATAAAATTAATTTCTGAGAAATCTCAATATTATTGAATTTTTTAAATATAACTGGCAATTTTAGTAAAGTGACTTCTAAAATTTTAATGCTTAATCCTCATCAAGAATTATGATTCATAATTTCCAAACATTAATTTTATCTATATTTTTACGAAGTGGAAATTATTCTGTTTTGTTTTGAAATAAAAAGTATAAATACGCAAAATTTTCATTTAAATATATTCCGTATTATAATGAAATTTCAAAATACTATATCTTAATATACGGTGCGACGATTTGGGTGAACTATGCTTATGCATAATATTACTCTATCATAGAAATTACAATCATACATTTCAATCAATCAGATATTTTGAAATTAATTTACGAGGAAAATTTAGAAACTTTATAGAAGTAGTTTTAATCATTTGCACTGTAAGAACCTAAACAAAATCATTGCCCCTTACAAAATATATTTGATCATTAATTTTATGGAATTACTGTGAAAAAATTAAAATATACAATTTAATTTACCTCTCACAACATAATTAATTTTTTCCACCTTAAAACATTTTACGTCGATATTTTATCGTAGCACTCACATATCAATTATTAATTTTAAATTTTTTACAATTCTATTGTTTCAAATTATTCTAAATATACTTTTAATTATCATAAATATATTAGTAATATATTCTATGTTATTCTAAATAAATTTTAGTTAAAATATGTTGAATTTCGATATACGTATCTGTGTTTAAAGAATTAAAAGATTTTATATATTTAAACTGGATATTATATATTCCAACTATTATTCTACTATTAAGTTTATTTGTATGTAAATTTTTTCTCTATTAAACTGAATTGATTTTATCTCACATTTTACTAAATAATAACAAAAAAAGAAATTGTTCTGAAAAATATAGATTTTAGCTCCAATGTGGAGAGACGTACGATTATACATATCTTTGTCTTGATATTAATGTTCTTTATTACACAGTGACCGTCTTCCTCGGATTTTAAAATCTCTTTTGTATTGTACTTTTTACAATGCAGATTTTATATAACTAATACATTAACTTATCCGTTTCTGCAGTAAACTCTTTCCACTATAATTTTTTTGATTGTGTTATTGGGAGGAAAATGTCCTGGGTTCAATACCATCCATTACTCAACAATGGGAGATGAGTTTGTATGATATCTGCATAAACATCTGTGGGAGAAAGTTTTTGGGAGATTTCTGAGTTCTTCTTTAAAATATATCCATACAATCCACTATCTGAGAAAACTGCTCCCAGAAGCTTAATAAATAGTGCAACCTTACAACAACATTCAACTGTTAAGCTATCCAGGATGTGGTTTTAAGGTATCAATATTATCACAATAAGTATATTATATTTTCTTTTTTGTTTAGATTATTGTCATATTTTTCTAACTTATTTCTGCTGATCAAAACAACAGAATGCAGTCAACTATCTCGTTATTTTGAAATATGGTCAAATGAAGTTACCACCTGAGCTAATATACTTTTCTCCACATCGCATCATATTAGTGAAAAGCTATCGTATTTTATGGAGGATTTAACAAATGTAAGTCAAAGGTCTTTTGGTTCAAGAATTCATTTTCTTTTAGATTTTTTCCATCATAATCTTCAAAAATTATTTAAAATATTTCACTTAGTGGTTTCTTATTGCAGTTGTAAATATCTGAAACATGGTTTTATATTTCAATGAAAAAAGCCATAAGAAGAATGAATAAATGTTAGTTTTAACATACATTAAAAAGTATGTTTTCTAATAAGAAGAGACAATAAATTAATAGAAACCAATTCCATGAGCTAGCAAGAATAAATGCTTATATAAGCTAAAAAGAATCCCACTTTATAAGTTAACAATAATCTTATTCATGAGTTAAAATCACTCAAGGTTCGATTAATTAAAAAGAATAAAGATTCATCAGCTAAAAGAACCAATATTTATCAGTTAATAATAATTAAATAATCAACATTTATGAGCCAACGAAATTTAGAATATAAGAGGTATATAGAACTATTCATTGTATGCTAATTCGATTTAAAGTTCGTTAGTTAATAAGAATCAGTTTTTATGAGTTACGAATCATCATTTATCAGTTAAAAGAACCATCATTAATCAGATGAAGTAACTTTTGTTAAAAAATCACGAGCCAAAATTGTATAAATAATAAGAATCCACATTCATGAATTGATGTGAATCAACATTCAATGTATTAATGTGAATCAACATTCAACAACTTAAAGAATCAGTGCTTAATAACTATCAAAAGTTAACATTCATGAGTTGAAAAGAATCATTCTTTAGAACAATGTGCGAACTGGTATTATATTTTTGTAACTCATTGCTCCCTAATTTTAATAGATTTTGTCAGAAATTTCGAAAGCTTACGAAGCTGTCCAAAGATAATTATAATATATTTGAATATTCATTGCCCACTTTTATACTTAGTCGACCATGTTCATTTGTCGTAACAAAGAAAAAAATGCAGAAAAATTTCAAACACCATTACCAACACATGTATATTGAGAAAACAGAAATATTATATGCATCTCTTGCTGTTCAATAGAGACTAGGATTGAATCCGAGACCTACCATTCTGAAGAGAGATTCTAACACTAAGCGATTTTGAACGTAAGAAAGGGTATGTCACTATATTGCACGGAAAAAGACAAATTTCATTCACCGTTTGACTCATAGAATTCTAAATGTGCGTCTTTATAGGTAATTATAGCTTTCTATAAGGAAAATGAAGTTGAATATTTAAATACATTTAATCATCTTCAGCAGCTAGTCAACCCACTAAACGATAGTAATAAAGATATTTTAAAGCTGACTTTGTTTTTCGATGATCAAAACAGGTCAAACCATGCAAGTCCAAATAAACAAGATTCCTTGAAAAAGTAGCAAAAATTATTCTCGTTTTCTTTTAAAAGAAGAAAAAGGGCAATTTCATAGGAATTAATTAAAATATTTTTTTTTTTATCTTTTAAATGTATGTAAAATCCCAAGCATTTTCAGTGTTCCTAAAATTAGAATTATACTTCCCTATTAATTTTTATTAGGTTTGAGACTTTACATTACTTTTGCAACTGTCTCAAACTAAAAGCTTTGAATAAATTTAGACTCATTTAAAATATTAATTCTTACAATGAGTTCGTCCACCATTCTGCACGCGAAGTTTGAATCTAAAATGAATTCCAGATTCCACTCCACTTTTATGATTATGTAAGCTTTGCATGAAATTTTTGAATTTATAATCTGTTGCTAACCCCAACGTATTCTTTAAACTGTTATAAATTTGATTCAATTTCTTTTTTATTTTTGATTTAGAACTTTTACTTTTCTACGGTGACATTTGAAACAGAGAGTACAGGGAAGCATGCTGGTGGAATGACAACAACATTTGAAACAGAGGGCTTGGTACAGGGAAGCATGCTGGTGTAATTACAACAACATTTGAAACATACATATATTCTCAAATTAAGACATATGGAACTATGATAGTCTTTTTGTGTTTCTTTCGCTGATGAGATGAAGGAGCAAAAAGGAATAGCAGATACTCACTGAAAACTTTATTGGTAAGTGGAGAGATCCAGGTTCAATTCTACCTATTTTTTTCATGATAACTTGATGAATTATAACTAATTTTATTTTGTGAATATGTTATTGTGGGTTCTTGCGTGCTTCCCAGATTTTCTTTCGGGTGATACATGATTACGACTCACTATGAAATTTTCATTTGAAAATATTTCCAAGCAGCTATGTATATGTATGGTGGATGCTTCAAAATGCTCATGATAGGTTCCAGATCTTAGGCTTGCCCCTATACATTGTTAGAGAAGATTTCCAAACATCTATGCATATGTATGGTGGATGCTTCAAAAAAGCATGATGATAGCTTCCAGATGTTGGGCTTGCCCCTATACATTGTTAGAGAAGATTTCCAAACAGCTATCTATGTGTATGTGGTGCTTTAAAATGTATGGTGGATGCTTTAAAAGCTTCATGATAGCTTCAATATGTTAGGCTAGCCTCTATGCGTTGTCAGAAAAGAGATCGCAATAACATAGGCTATTCAGTTCAAGAGTATAATAATGAAATCAAATCCTAATCCCTTAAATTTTTATCATGCTAATTTGTGCTAATCTAATCTGATGCTAATTTTAGTTTATTTACTGAAGCATCAGATATCATATTACAAAACCAATTATAGTTTGAGAAGAAACAATGTATGAAAAATTCATGTAGAGATTTGTGTCTCTAATATGGTGTGTGTGTCCGTCCAATCTACAAAAAATAAGCACAACTCTTATTACCAGCGGAAGCTCAAATATACTATTTAAAGATACCTTCTCCATTTTTCTGAGTACGATGTACGGTTTATTATGTTTTCAAAAAAAGCTTTTAATTTTCATAAATATTCCCATATAATAATTTATTTTTCATGATATATTATTTCCTAACATAACAATAGTGATGGCCCTCTTAAAGATAAATTATTAATTTTTTCTTATAAATTTATCACTTTTGTTAAGCGTTTTATATATTGCGAAATGGTTTCCTACTTCACAACTTCCAATTTTTGTAAAATTGTTATGATGTGGATTTTTTCCTTCCTCTGTAAACTTTTGAAATATAATGTTTCACAATTTATTTATTAAGAAAAAAATTAAATCTAAAAGTATTCCTCAAATAATAATAATACTCTTTAATTCTTTTACTTTGTACCAAAAGTTCAATTAATTTTGGCTTTTAATGTGCTGTCAAAATTTTTTTATACATATGTAAATAAAATCATATATTTTGTCTCATAAAATTCACAAATTTAATAAATAAAACTAAGTATTGTATTGTCCTTCTACCCCAATTAGAATTTCTGAAAGATCTGAAACGCTGAAAACGTTTCAGAAAAAGTTTTATCTTAAGCTGTTTAAGAACAAGTTTTATCTTAAACTAAAGAAAATTAAATAAATGATTATGCTGTTACAATATTTGGCTTAACAATCTACCACTTTTTAAATTAAAATGTCTTTAAAATCTTATTTATAAAATTTTCCAGTGAAAACCATTTTCATAACTTTACATTCTTTAGAATTCAATTCTCTAATTTCCAAATACTTAATAAACATTTTGAGATTCTTTTCAGTTTTTTATCTTCGTTATACGGAGTATAACAGATAAAGTAAGAGACAATATACACTGGTTATCAGTTTTATACTTCGTGAGTTTAACTTTTTAACTAAACCTAGCAAATCAATCTAGTAAATTTTTTAATTCAATCTAGTAAATATTTGTATTTATTGGCTGTCTGCTCTTAACCTTAGGAGAAGGTCAAATTACTTTTTGAGAGCTTAAAGTGACCATATGGAGACTAACCAAATTTTTTATTCATAACAAAATACTAATTCAATCTGGGACTTTGGATTAATTATTATTGTTAAATTGTTATGATTGTTATTGTTAAATTGTATTCATTAATTGTTATTACTTCTTTGTTATTAAAGCCAGCGATTAGTATATCTGAATTGTAATTGCTCTGGGATTCCTTTCTACATTTATTGAATTCGATTCCTACTTCTGATCGATCTGACATATTGTTGTAGTTCGCAATCAAACTACATATTTCAGTCGAATTAGGAAACATGTAGCAAAAGTAACCTGTAGAGTGTTTAACCAAACTTTGTTGAAGTATTACTAATTTTTTGAAGCTTTGTCTCTTCCGAGACCTGCAAACAATAGACTGAGATTTAGGAGTTGATCCCTTTGACGCTCGAAGTATGCATTTCGAATAATTGATCCATTCCCTGCCATCATAGTAAGATGAAACTGCAGAAGTACCTCACTTTTTTCACCTAAATAATTAGTTTCTTATTCTTCATGCAGCGTTTCAAAAAAAAAAAAAATCTCATATCAATTAACGGCGCAGAGTCGTGGGCGGGAGAAGACTGCGAAATTACTTCGTGAAGACGGTATTCCAGATCCATTATATCGGATGCAATTACTTTTGAACCATTGCATTCTCTGGATTCTGTACAGCACTATACAGAAAACCCGTCTGCAACAAATGACAGCAAGAATTTCCACTTTCTTAAGTATTTCTCTCCATATAGTTCAACATTTTTTTCTTTCCTTGAAAGCCTCATTTTATTTATTGCAAAAACTTACCTATAAAAATGAATAATTTTGAATAAGAACAATTACGCTTTTACTAAGAATTTACTTTTTTATTTGATTTAATTTTATGTAAATATCCAGATTCCGTTCAATACTATGCTAGAAGATATTCAACGATCTGTGATAGCAGGAATTTTTACCTAATCAATACCTGATTTAGCTGCAAACCATTGTGCCTCGAATATGGATATAATCATTGTTATTATATATAATGAATGAAGTATATACATTATTATATACTTCATTCATTAAAATCGAACGTTTTTATTTTTAACTGATAGCCTAGATTACTATAATTGCAAAAATATATCGATATTAATAACACTTCAAAAGCGTAATTCCTGGACTTGTAATCTACATTTACTCTTTATCACAGATATATCATCTTTATTTTATTTTAAGAAATTTTGATGCTATAATAAATTAAGAGTATTATTTTAAACTTTCAAATTCAATATTTCAGCAATTTTAAATACAACCAAGTGAAGCTACTCTGGAGGGGAAAAGGAGTGTGTTCTTTTCGGAAGACTTAGTCAGTGAAAAAAGCGTTTATAAATGACTGTTTTGATGCCTTATCTAATCAAACATTGTCATACAGAAAGAAACTATGCTGTTAAGTAAAATACACACTATAACATTCTATTGATACGTTGTAGAAGATTAAAAATGCGTTAACTAGCTCAGGTGTTGAATTCGTCATTTGGTCATGGTTTTTTAAAACATGACCAAATATATGGTACCAAAATAATTATATTCTAATTTAGGTTTAGGAAATATGTGTACTGTGTTAATATATTATGAGTATTAAAAATGCTTAAAATATTTTCAATAACTAAGTAATTTTTAAGTTCAACCTAATGATCCAGTTATAGGTTGGGTAAGTTTCGTTGTTTTTAGAAAACGAAATCATGGAACTCAATACCTGACTCTGCCATGAGCTCTTATGGTTCGAATATAGATGAGAGACATTAGATAATAATTATGTTTAATGTCTCCGTTAATGTGACGTGAAAATTGGTGATATAAACGCCGTGTTTTGACCTCGTCAGTTGATTGTATTTCAAAATAATCACTAGTTTAATTATACTAAGCAGTATTCAGCCAACGGAAAGAGCATTTGGAAATATAATTTCTAATATGGTGCAAATTTGAACTTTATGTATAAAATGTTCTGTTAAATAATATATTGTTTAGCCATTTATGCATGCATAGTTGCAGTAGTTTGATTATTTATTTATAGCAAATTAATAAATAAACAAATTATTAATATTTATCGTGAAAACTTTGAAATATAATTAAGCATAATTACAATAAGATGATTTTAGTATTTAAAAGGAACGGTTTCGATACATAATAATTCAGAATAATTATTTTAATGTAGAAAATATAATTTTGCAATAATGCAACAATAAATTGCTGAATTGCTTCAGTGTAGTGTAATAAATTTACATGCATTTAAAAATTTAGATATCATTTTGTGCTAAAATTTCTTAAATGCATATTAATTTACAAATGCGTAATAATTTATAATAGAATAAATTATGATAATTAGTTTACAAATAAATATTATTAATAATCCATCAACAGGGGAAGACAACAATTTTACTTCACCGAACCAATTTTGTATTTTTCCTGGTGAAAAAGTTTGAACAATAAATCCTGATTTCCACGTTATCAATGTTTTCTAGAAAAAGGAAACTGCAAAAATTGGAATTCAAATTGTATTGATGGAAAAGCCCTATTTTTCAGGATGGAAAATTGAAACTATGATCCATGCCAAAGTAAAACAATAAAGGAGGAATATTCATTTTCTGGCTATTATAAGGGATGCTTTGGAATTTGCATGATTTCCATTTAGTGATATATGAATTCCTCTTACTATCAATAAAATTCCCTGGGATGTTAAAACACCGTAGATATTATACAATGCATTATAACAGCCAGCTTGCTGATAGCTTGATAGTTGTATTAAGCTATCAGCATCTGTGTCAAAAGATGTTTCATATTAGTAGTGCTAAACTTGTAAACCAGTTCATTTTATGCCGTCAACCATATTACTATCTATGATCACGTTTGTATACATTTGATGGCAAAATGTTGCTAAATCTTATAACTGAATAATTCCATTTACTCCACCACTCTTTGCGCCCCCAAACTTGCCAAGTGGTCAGCGTGGGTGACAGCTGATAATCCCAGTTTGGGCATGGATGTACTTTCTTTCTCTCCTGTCTTTGTCCTTTTCTTGTATGAATGGGTTGTGAATGGTTGCTTACCCTATAAACAGGTACCTATGGCATGTGTGTACTGAGGAAGTCGGATCAACACCGAATTACGGTTCATTTGGAAAAATGGAGTAGCGAAATGCATTTTGACAGCCTAGCTGGCAGAAGACAACAATAATCCCTTTTTGCGATTACCAGTAAAATTTTTAGAAGTCTGGCACACACAAACTTTTAATTTATTAAGAACTTTTTAGGGTAGTTAAACTCATATACATACAAAATTTATTAAGTATAACAATAGACAGTTTTTAGAAACTATCTATGGAAACATTGGGCTCCATGAATAGAGGAGATTCATTTGTGAAAACATCTTCCGTCCTTGAATTGTTGCATATATTTCATTATAATTTATGTTACATTTCATTGTATTTACTATGTATGATTGGCATTGTCATTACGAACAACTTCTCAGTGTCTAAAACTACGATCATTTCCTTAGTTTTTTCATTTCTGTTTGCATGCATAAAGTAACATTGGTTTTAAAATAACAAATGTGCCGCAAAATATTTGATAAATTTATAAAATAATAGGCTCTTCGTGATTTATTGGTTGGACAGTAGTTTTCAAAGTGGAAGGCATCAGGTTCGATTTTGGTATCCCTTGAATATCAGGGATGGTTTGTTTTGAAAGCGATAGGCTTTCTTAATTCTTATCTGTCACGGTAGGTGTATGTGTTTCGTTTTTTCTTATTCGCTTTTGCTACACGAGGATACCTCAAAATTTATTAAAGTGTTTTTCCTGAAAAAAATAAACTGCATTAATTAAAAAATCCTTATACTTCATTATTAAGAGGTTAGACTCTTTATTACACAGTTTCAAAGTATTCTTGCATTCATAATAAAAATTCAAATTAGTTTAAAATTTTTAATTAAATTAGCTATTTTACATGAAACATATTTATTTTTAATAATTAAATTTTTTTTCAAAATAATTATCAATTATATATGATTTTTGAAATGTGTAATTTAAAGAATTTTGATATAAATAAAATTTATATTTTTTAGAAAATTCCATTTTTTATAAATGAAAAAATACTTTAATATGTAAAGAAAACAAGGTATTATTTTATTCTCAAGCATTACTATATTTTAAATTTAGTGACAATTTAAAAATAAATTTAATAATGATTTTCATTTACACTACAAATAAACTATCTTTAGTATATTTGGCAATAAAATATTGTTTTTATTTTTTGGTGCCATTTAAAAGGAGATGTTTTTATTTTGAAAACGTAACGTAATTTGTAACGTTCTAATTACAGCTTGTATAAATTTACTGGTAAATTTATATTTTTTCTTTTAAAACAATTCAATTTTTCTGTTTCGGATCCATATAAAAGTTTACGAAAATATTTTATTTTAATATATTTTTTACTACTTAATTTCACTTCGTTTTTATCGAATATTTTTTCCAATGACTTTCTTATGCATAAGAAATGCCACAAAATAATATGGTAATTTTTACAGTAATGAAGTCATGAAATTAGAGAATAAAATAGTTAACTTTTACCGCTTATTCATCCTAAGGATTTTTTTGGTATGAAATTGCGTTATCATTGATCAAATATACTAAGAGAAAATAATATGGGTTAATAGCCCTTGTACTAAAAGTATACATCTTGAATAATCTCACACTTCTATTTTATCTCTTGTATATTGTGGTGCTGCCATCTGTGTTTAAAATTTTCTACTAATTCATTAGTCCCGATTTGAAAATTCTGCATGTATTTTAAATATCGCTCATCTCATATTTATCACTTTACTTTTATTATATTGCAGTGTTTATTTTGTTAATAAAGAGCCTATAAATATAGAGCTCAATTCTTTGACATTTTCATTAGTTTAAGATAACATTCTTTTTTTCTGTATTTTATATATGTATACTTCCATTGCTCTATTTTGAATATTATAAATTTATAACTTTCAATTAATATATATTTTTGATGGTGTGTGCACATCAAAAAGGTAGTAAAATATAACTCTAAAAGTTACCTAAAAATATTATTTTATGTTGTTTATACACTTAATTAAATTCTCATTTAGATGTTCAGTTATAATGAATACGAAATATTTTACAATTAATTATTGGTTTAGTTATATCATAAATACGGCAGAGATTGTAAAATATTTTGAATAACATTTTATTATTGTTGATTTCTAAGCCATATTCTTAATCTAATATCTTTAATCCATAAATATATATTTCACAAAATATTTTTTATTATATATTAATTATTTCTTAAATAAAAATCATTTTTTATTAATTACATAAGCACTTTAATTTATTAAATAAAACGAGCATAAAAAAAACGTATAATTTCTGTTAAGGAAAATGGAATCTATACAACATGTATATCATATAACGTATAGTATAAAACGTTTGCGTACATCTACGATAATATGAATGAATATATATGAATAATATGAATTTTTTTTTAAATGTGTTTATACTTTTAGATTAATTTTAGTATCATTTCTTCTCCTAATAGTGTCCCTTAAGTGGGCAGGTAAATCGCTTTGACTATTGATTTAGCAGTTCCTGAGTTCAATTCCCATCTGGGGCATAGATGTTTGAAATCCACTTTCTCTCTCAACTAATTTCCTGTAAAATTAATTCTCCTGTACAAAAACTGATTGTAAAGCGACAAGCAAATAAATTTTTTATTCGGTTAGGAAAATTAATTGCAAGTACAACTGTTAAGAAAAATCTATGAATTTTAAATAACAATAGAATGATGCGTGCAATTACATTTTAAAATAAAAATATCTTTTAGCGGGAGTTTTTATTAATAACTTTATGTAAAAGTTATTAACTGATAGTTTACATTATTTATTTTCTTTTCAATTTTAAATTTCTTTTAACAGCAAAAGATTTTCAAGGGAATTTTAATTTGATACTTTCCCTTTATTTTGGTTTATTTTTGGAATAACCTCCTTTATCAATCATTCGAATTCTCTTCGTTTTCATAAATGTACTTTTAAGATTAAGCTAAACTGAAATTGATTTCTTTTCGATAAATGTTTTTTAAGTTTTTAATAAGTAATTTGAAGTATTTTCCGAAAAATAGAATTTATATTAAAACTAATCTCGAACTCCATCTTATTTTTCTCAGAATTCTGACTGTATTTCTGAGTACTTTTTTTTTAAATCTGAAGCTTTATGGAATTTTTTGAAATTTCTCAGTATTTGTTAATAAAAATTTATTATATTGTAAAACAATTACTAGAACTAATTTGCAAATCTATTCGAAATTTTGAATTTTTCTCTTTTTTTTAATTTTGTGTTTTTTTTTTAAAATTTAATGCTAAAAAAATAAATTTTTGGAATTTATTATTTTTTTTAGTTTTTGAATAATTAATTTCATTTATGAAAAAATAGCGTTGAATCGTTATTTATTAAAAACGGAATTTCTCAAATTCTAATCAGTATTTCAAATATGATTTTTCTCCCTGATTCTTTCCTCATTTCTAATAATTAAATAAAAACTTTTATAGAAATTAATTGTAGCAAAGAAATTAATCGATGCATTTTTTCGCAAATGACATTTTTTTCTAATTTGAATAGCTTTCGCTTTTATAAATAAATTATCTATGCCTGTAAGAATAATAGTTTTCTTATGGTGATAAAATTAAAATTTTGTTTTACATTTGCAATGTAAATTTTTTTTTGTTTTGATTTAAAAACAATTAACAGGCACAGAATTTAATGCATTTAGATATTTAAAAGTAATATAAAATATTTCTATGTATGTATGTATACATATGAATGTTTCATTAAAATATAATTGATATTTGTTCAACAAACTTCTTGTCAATTTGATTAACGATCTCATCAGATTTAACAAAATAGATAAGAATTTAAGTTAAATACCTTTCTTTTAAATGAAAGATATTTAATTTAATAATTTAGATGAAAGGTATGTAAAATAACAAAATGCTTTTATTTTATCTTAAATGACGTGATCTATTTAAATGATTTTTCCCCGATACAAGAGGAATAATTTTTAAAATGTATGCATTAAAACCAGTTTACAATTTTTTTTTCATAAATGTATAATAAAAGAAAGTTATAGATTTTATCAAAGTTAAACTTACAATTGTTGTTTGAATAAAAATAATTTCCTACTATAAATTAAATTCGTTTGTTATTTTCATATTATAATTTTGCATTCAAATAAGATTTTTCACAGATTTCTTGCTATGCTAATAGTGTTTAAATTGAATTGCAGAAATAATTCATTTATAAATTAAATTTGATTGATTGATTTATGAATAACTTTTCATATACTTTCGCACGCGTAAGCTTATTTAGCTAGCATTTACAATTTAAGATGAATTCTGAACTGCTATAAGCAACTTTACACATTTGAATGCAACCATTAACAGTGGAACCAGAGTATTGGCCACTCAGATTCTCGGTGATGCAAAATTAAGCGAAGTTGGATTAATCTTATTTGAAAAAAATGCATAGTCTTAATTAAAAATTGAAAAGATTATTCTGCAAATTCATTACTTGATGTAAAAACACACATTAATCAGAAAATATAAATTTATGTAATTAAATTTAAAAATCTTAAAAAATTTATAAAATTAACAAGCAATTGCGATTTTTTTGAATTAAAAAGTAAAATACATGGGAAGAGTTATAAAATCAATACAACATTTATGTTTTCTTATAAATAGAAAATATCTAACCAGAAAGAAAGACAAAAAGGAAAGCTGCGTAATAATCATTTAAAGCACATCGATGCTAATTGATTTTCCCTCTAACCAATGTAAAAGTACATCATTCTAAATACATTTCATTACCCGCGTAACATAGCAATAACCCGCCAAACATTGGATAAACTAATCAGCGTTTTCATTCCAGATTTCTGTTCATAGAATCAATAAATCAGAGCTATTGCGAGCATTAAAACATATATTTACAAATAAAAGGCAATTTTTGTAATGAAAATTTAAATACAACACCAATCATATGTGAATTCGTTTCAATTTGATTATGTAAACCATAAAAATTGATGCTTATAAATTTATCACCACCATTTTAGCAGGATGACAAATAAATTCCAACAAGTGTCATAATATGGAGAATAAAAATCAATCATATCAATGGAATTATTGAACCTCTGTGGCTTAGTGGTAGCGCTTCTAACTCTTAAGGTACAGGTCCGAGGTTCGAGCTGGGCAAAATCCACTCAGGCTTTCATCCCTTCAGTGGATTGTTAAACTGAGTACCAAACATGCTTGGGAACTAAACACTGGGGATTTTGCGCTATGCTGACCACCTTACCAAAATATATGCTTCGCATCCCAGATAATGCAGGCCTTAGTCCACTTGAGCTTGTAACATGTTTAGTTCTCAATGGAATTATTTTAAAATTTAAATTCCTATTCAAAGTATAAATCCTATGGGCAAAAAATGATAAATAGTAAATAAGTTTAAATGAAAAATGCTGAATAAATAAAATTAAATTTTAAGGAAATCTGTGTAACAAGTATATCAACAATGAAATGCTATTTATACTACCGCAAGTTTGGAGGTTTAATGTGATGCTATGGATCGTAAATATTAATATTTATTAAAATCAAAAAAAATCAAATTATCTGAAGGAATTTTTTTTATTTATAATTTGAAACAGTCTTTTAATTGTTACTATTTTTAAAGATGCACAGGAATGGTAAAGTTAAAAAAGCCCAAATGTTTTCACTTATTTAATGCTGGTTGATATTACTATACATGCAATTATGGTGGTAGCTTAAAAAATCCGTTTAAAATTATTATAAGTTAGAATTTGTTATTTTCTTAATTGAGATGATATAAATTAAATAATTAATTAAAAAGACAAAAGGAATATAAATTACAAAACAAATTTAACAGAAGAAATAAAAATGAGAACGACTTAACGTATCACCTAAATATTTCCTTTTAACATTAACTTAACAATGTTTTTAATTTTATGAAAATTTCAAGCAAAGCTGTGGCTTAATGATATTAGAGGATACGATAAATAAAATGTTATTTTTGTGGAAATAAATTGCTTAAAGTTTGGAGATAATGTTTATTAAGCACATTATGATCCTTTAATAACTTTAATATTTTACAACTATATAGTCTAAGCAAAAAATACCTTATCCTGTTTTTTTACTTTTGCATTAATTTAAAAAAATTCAAAATACTTTTTGAACAAAACTATGAAAAAGGAGATTTTCTAAAAGAAAACATACACATAGGATTACATAATTTCGTCAACTCATTAATGTTTTTTACGGAAATGAATTGATTTTATTAAAGACATATTGGTTCTTACTGTAAGATCTTATTGTTACATCAGTTTACAAGTTTTTTGCTACATAAATGAAACCTTCACACGGTGGAAAGATAGCGAGTTTGAATCCGTACTTAACCAAAGATCCGTCATCTTAACTTATAATGTCTGAGGTATGTTAAACAGATAGCAGTGGTGTGAAATGATATCTCTGAGAGTAGCCTGTCAATATTGGGAGGTCTTCTCCTTGGCCTCTGCTTCTAAATTACCTCCCAATAACTTCCATCTGAATAGCAGAGCCCAATTCTACGATAACTGCATGGAAATATGTCAATACTCACACACTCACCTCAGTTCACAATATAACTCAGATTTTTGACCTACTGCAAAGTATTTGAATACTCTCTGAGTTTAGCCTAAAATAGAAAGAGTTCTCCAACACTGGCTCAGTTTGGATCCGAGACCATTCGAAAAAATGGCATATCACTCAGAGACATTGAATCTGTGCGTTGCTATTATACAAATTATAAACCTGGTTGTATAATATTGTATTGTTGTAAATAAAATGCAATATCAAACAAAATAATTTCCCTATTGTATGAATATTATATCTATATGCATGCCTTACATCTTAGAAACATTTCTTAAATTTTGAAATTGAGGTAATGTTATAAAATAGTTTATTATATTTCTTTTACTACACTGACAAATCGCGGTATTATCGCTGTACATTTCTCTCTCCAGTTGCTTATTTCTGCCGACCGAAGTCATTTAATACAATTAACCCCCTCTTCATTTGGAGATATAAATTTATAAAGAAACGAGGTTTATACCAATACCGGCACTCTTTTCTCCACATTGCACCTTCTAATGGGGAATATTAGACACGTAGAACATTTAGCACGCAAAATCTTTTATAAAAAGACAGTATTAGGTTGGGTTAAATATCAAATGCACAACTTACCAAATATGTGAGCTGTCCTATACCGATATGTCGGACTCCTCCTTATACTGTATTATTAGCAAATGAGAAGATGTTTTCAAACATAAATGATGCTAGGAAATAGAGATAATATTGAAAATAAATGATTGTTACTAAAATTATTTTGTTGCATTCCATTTAATGCCTGTCTACAAATTATTTAAATGTTATCGTATTTAAGAGAAATCTTAGTAGTCGATCAAAAATAAATTTATGTATTTTTTACAAATCTTTACAGGGAATTATGGCTTAAAATTTAAAAATATTTCACTTCGGAAAAGCTGTCGTTAGTAAGGTTTTACACGTTAATACCTTTTTTATAATTTCTATATTTTTTAATAAAACAATGAAAAAATTAAAGTAAAATGGTACAATAGTTAAACAATTTTCATAGAATTTTAATGTAATGATATTTAAGTGAGAGTAAATATAAAAAAATGAACATGTAAAATGTTTTTTCTACTTTTATATTTGTAAATAATAAAAATGATCATAACATATATTAATTTGATCTAATTCCTCATTTTAATTATCCAAAAATGTGAAATGTAATTTTGTTATAAATTTAGAGACTTCTAAAGAAGAGATTCATCTTATAAATTATTTGAAACTCGACCCTGCAGGAGAAAATTGATAGTCTATTAGTAAAATTGATTTCAAAGCATTGTAAGACCACCGCTTAATTGTTCCTTACATAAAAATACTTATTTTATTTCTCCAAGTCCAAGACTATCATTCTTCTACCCCCCACAGTTTAAGCGATTGCTTATTAGGAAAGCAATGGAAAGGCCATCGTCTACTCCAGCCAATCGATCGCCAAATTCTGTGCACATGGCCGCCAAAATAGTGGGGGTGCTTAATAGGCAACAATATCAATTTATTATTGCATGACGTTCCTTTTCATCACTGCTTAACTCTCTCTCTCTCTTTCAGCGAATGTGTCTCTTTGAATATTTCATTTCGAAATTTGTTGGCGGAGGGGCAGAAAATGGTTCCGTCCGCTTTTATGTGCGTGTATCTTTCGCCAAGACTAATGGAGATTCACCCAGATGAAAAGAAATGATTTCTCTCTTATTTGATTGAAATGGTTATTTATGACGGAATAAAAATAAGGAAAAAGGAGCAGCAGAGTGCCTCCATTCTTCCTATTACGTCGAGCATCATTTCCGAAAAAGATGTTTTTCCCCCTTTCCAAAACAATGATCATCATTTAGCTCATGTCATCACGCGATGTTGATCGTGATTGGATTGGAGTTGTAATCAGAATACGGCACAAACATGTGCTTTCCAGGAAATAAAATTGTTAAAGCTATTTCAGAACACGCTGGAAAATGCAATTCGATTACAACTGCAATTTGTACTAGAAAAATAAGGACTTTTTCAGAAAAAAATAATCCTGGTTGCGTGTATCAACAGATTTCACTTAGAACTTAATTTGATATATTTTTATTTCATGTGTTCCGGAATGGATATTTTTTCTGATTGGAGAACCTAACCAATCATTTGATTTGGCACATATTATATTGCATACATTTTAAACTATTTTATACCTGTTTTATTTTAGTAATTTTTTGCTATCTGTTTTTGCCAACCAAAGGCATTAAAAACAGCCATTTTTCTTTGTCATCTTGGACTACAATCAAGTAATAAGACTGACAACTTCTTCAAACTTTTACAATATAACTACAAGAAAACTATGAATGTTTAATGAGTATAAGAGCTGTCTTTAACAGGGTCAAATATCAAATTCCTTTTATGCTGATCGAAGCTGATACATACAGCCAACGTTCACCAGTTTCATACAATGATGAAAAGGCGAAGTCATCAGCTGAGATAGCACTTTCCATTCTACAACAGCAGAGGATCATTAGGCTCGAAATTCACTATACTATACATATATCACATGTGCTACCTACTATTTTCTCGATTTGAGAACACCATTCCTGCCCGAACTATTATAACCTATTAACGCATCAAATACTATTTTTTCTACTCATCATTAAACATGTACTAGCTGTAATAACTATTCACATAAATAATATATGATATATGTAATAATAATGTAATAGCTTTTCACATAAAATCTTTCTGGAAAGTGTGTGCTTAGCGACAAAAGATACAATGCTAATAAAAAAACAATTTTTTTATAACAAAACTTTTGAGAATTATCTAAATAAAAAGCATTTATATTGAATACATTATAAAATAACAAATCACACAGTTAAGTTACTATTGACAATAATTATTTCTGACCAATTAAAAAAAATAGTGGATTTTTAAATATGTATAAAAAATACATAATTTATATTCCATATCATCAGATTATTTTAAAATAGAATACATAACATCATTTTAACTAATTGTAATTAATAACATTCATATAAAAAACTATTTTTTTCTATTCTATAGGTATACAAATACTTAACTACTATTCAGTAAAACATGTTCTATAAATATTATTTTAAAAAACTTTTATTAATCAATCACAAAGCTTCTCTTCTCGCGCAAGCAGGGGTGCAGTCAATGTTAATAAGTCTTGTAAGTAAAATTGATTACTTTAAGTATTTTGCTTTTTAATTTCAAAAGATTATTTAGTTATCCATATTAAATATTGTTCACCACCAGAGGTAATTATGCTGAAAATTAAATTTGTGTTACATAAATTTTCCTAATAAAAAGTAAATATTTAAAATTTTTCTTTACTAAAAACTATAATATTAATTGTAACCAAAATATTTCTTAATAGGTTAGGTTATCAAAGCATCTTTCCAGCCCTATTTTGCTGTCGATAGAAGCCACTAAATAAAAACAACCACCCTGTCACTTTTTAACCACTATCGAGTGACGTGGTGAACTTGGTATCTCCCCATCCAAATCCGCACATCACATCAACAAAGAAACATTAGATTTTTTTGGAAGAATAATGTGTGCACACATACCTTCTCAGAAAGACGTCCTGGTGGAAAAGGTATGGGAATTACCTCCTGCCGGATGTACCAGCAATTTCCTACTCCAACAGTGTCTTCAAGGTGTCTCCTTGTCTTATGAATATTCATCATTAGTTAATGATGATCCGCAGTAGCTTGGAAGATATTTTCACTCTCATGCCTGGAATGCGTTGCATGTCCGGCAACTTTCATGTCCCGAATTGACTCACAACCTTTCCAAAGTTCGTCATTCGGAGAAAATACGTGGAAGTCCAACATGTCTCTACTTAATGATAGGATTCAGCGGGAAAAGGTGGATGCAAGCTCAAGCATCACCACATCACCTGAATGTTCTACAAAACTATAAGATGATTAGCGATTTTACTTTTCCCTAATAGGCAGCTGAAAATGTATGACAACTATCTTGACTAACTCAAATGTAATTTTAAATGACTAACTCGCGTTAACGTGGTGGAGAAGGGGACGGCACTTATGTTAAGAAGATTAAGGTTGCGATACCTTATTATTCCCAAAGACTGAGAAGGCTTATAGATAGATATAAGTGCATAAGATGTATCAATTACAATCCGCTGTTGAGACATGGTGTGGAAACGACATTGTCAGCTCAGGTGTTGACCTCGTTATTAATCGGTATTCTTAATTACTAGGAATTTTGAGCTTCAAGTTGGTTAAATCAAGGGGTCTTAAACATATGGCAATAATCGAAAATCTATCACACATTTCCTTATTTTTATAAGGTTAAAAAATCAATGATTTTGGAGGTAAATTTAATAAGAATGAAGCAAATATTTTATAGACATGTATGTGGAGATTTTATAGACATATATGTGTGTGTGTGTGTGATTCTGGAATAAAATATTTGAAGAGATGTTTAAAACACTGAAGAAATGATTAAAGCACACACTCTTAAACTACATTCCTGAAACATAAACGAGCAAAGTATATATAAGATTAAATTATTTTAATTATAATTGCTCAGTAAAAAGATTTTATTTGCTTTTCTAACGCCAAATTTTGCGTATAAAATCCATTTCCCCTTAGAAACAATTTAATAAATTTAATTTCATAATTTATGCTATATATATATATATATATATATATATAAATATATATATATATATATATATATATATATATATATATATATATATATATATATATATATATTTATATATATATATATATTGTTAAAATTATTAAAAATGTTATTTAAAATTCATATTTTTCTACATGTATCAGTTTTCGAGTAATTTAAATGATAAATTATAGCGCAATTAAAAATAGGAATCCTAAGACGTGTGATATTTCCGCATCACAATTAAAAGAAATCTGATCGTATAATTTTCTGTCTGCAATGAAAGAAATCGCTAAAAGTCACACACAGGTATTAAAGTCCAATTTGTGTCCGCTTTCTTCCCTAGCACTAATTAAATGGAATAAAAGACTCATTAAAAGAGCAATGGGTAGGAAGGAGTCTGAGATAGAAAGGCATTTCTTTTTTAAAGGCGAGCACTAAGTGCCGATAAGCGGAGAGATGACCTTCCTTTTTCCGCCGTGCCTTTCTTCCTCTCTCGGGGATTTGGGCAGATTTCCCGGGAGAGCGATTAGCGGGCCGCTGCGTGATGATCTCGCGGGAATAATTTGGCGATCGATCCGCGCCGATGAGCTCTACATCGTTTAGGGTTGTCAAAACATATAGCAAAACGAAGAGTTTTTTTTTATTTATTTCTCTCTCGCTTATGCATACATATTTCTATAAACTGGTACAAAATGTTGTATTATTTCTACCGGTATGAAATATTTTTATATAAACGAAATTAACGAAATAAACCATCATTTAAAAATAACAACAGATAATCAAAGCTGTGGTTTGCTTAATTTAGTTGACAATCTATCATCATTTTTTTACGTCAGAAGCTAACTTGGCGAGCAGTTGCGATGTGCAATTTATAGTGTATTCCTAACCATAATGAACATTTCTTTTCAAGGTAATAATCGACCATACAAACTGTTTGGTGAAAAAAGATGGTAGAGGTTCTCCAGATACAAATTTGCTTATAGTTTCTGAGAAATATGAAAATAAAGAGATCGGAGAATCATGACAACAATTTCAGTTGAAGTTTTTATAATATTTTCTGGCTTTCTTTCTCTATTTTTTCTTTTCAATATTTATTTTATCTCAATATACATGCAAGAATTTTAACTGTTACAAAATGTGGATAGATTTTAGAAAAAGTGAATGATTTCTTAAGTGAATTAGCAGGCCATAATGTAAACTTGAGAACATAAAAATAACTTAAAATAAAAGCCCTAAAATAAAGTTGTCTCATCTTTGCTACGAAAGACAACCTTGATAATTGCATGTTTGAGTGGCCACATTGAATTGAAAAATCTAATTCTGCTTAACAATTAATAATTGAAGAGATATTTTTAAATATTCATCAACGAACATATTTTAGAAAAGAATTTTGCCATATTTATTTGTTGTATATGAGAGTATAAGAAAAAATCCATTAACACATCTCATGGCTCATCTCATTTATATATCTCAGGACAGCGTTCTTCGGACCAAATGGTCATGAGTTCGACCCCAGTTGTAGTTGTTCAATTGGAGAAGGATGCTGAGAATCTGCTTTCTGCATGGCCGTGGGCCAGAGAGGGTGCTTAGAAATTTTCCTGGTTTCTTCTCATGCGACGCGTGACTATGGCCCTCTATCTATGAATAAGCTTTTTGAAAGACAAATAAACAATGGATAATTAAAGAAGCCTTACAACATTATCTAACTGTTATACTGTCCACTATACAGTCTATAAGTCACATACCTCGACAAATGTTTATGCAGAAGCCTAAAGAGCAATATCCCTCTTCTGCTGCTTAACAAAGGCTAGGTTTGAACCTGTGACCCTTCACTTCAATTACAAAGATTTGTGTATATATAATAGGAAAATATAGTATTTTATGAAAAGTACTTTTTTTAAATGCTTACTGCTTATCGGAAACATGAATAGCTTTAAAGGTTTATATTGGAATAATTTTAAAAAGTATTTTGTTTTCCAGACAGATTAGACTTTTCATGCAGAATATGATCAAAGACGACAAATAAACCGAAACAATTATCTTTTCATCATTTTATCATGACTTATCCTGACGTGCCACACTAGATTCTTCAATTTCCTCTTTCTGTTTTGGACACTGAAATCTAGCATTTCTGCCTACATGTAGAATGATTCTTGCTCCCTAACCATACTAACAATGACTTAAAACCATGGAAGTCTCTACCACAGAGATATTAATATTGCTTATCTTTTTGACTATATAGGAGAACTCCGTATTTTGTAGGTACACAGATGTAGAATAGTTATTGGAACTCTCTTTTAGTATAGTATACTTACTAAAGAACAAATCTATCTCAGTTGCTGAAAAAATAATTAAAGCAAATTAAGCATTTGTAGGACCTTTTTCCTTTCCTTATAAGGAGAAAATCCTTGTTCGTGTGCTAACTCTATTATTTGATCGCATCTCAAAATCCCACACTCGCAATCGAGTTGCTACAGCAAGATCATTTCATGCCATTATGCATGTACGCATTTTTTCTTCACCAATAACAGAAAAATGAAAATAATAGTAAACTTTTTGATTAATTTCTCCCAAAAAATTTTAAGCTCTAAATAATTATAATTCCCTTAAGTAATGTCTAATTATGTAAATGTAATATAAATTATAATTCTCTTTAGAGTAAATGTTTTTAACATTTAGGAGTTTATTTTGCTTATTTTCCTCGTATAAATGTGTTGCTGCTTTTAAAGGTTTTAAAGATTGAGAATAAATATAATTCATTACACAGTATATTTTAATAGCCCATTTATATCCTGATTATATAACAATTATCAAGTTTATTAAAAGCATAATAAATATAACCATTTTTAGAATGGAAGATTTATATCAAAATTACGTTAATCTTGATTTTTGCCTAAATAAGGCTTAATTATTTTCAAAATGTCTAACTGCTAAATAAATATAATTCAAAAAACGTATTGCTATTAAATGTGTAGTATGCGCAATTTCTGCTTTTTAAATTTTATTATGTGCATCGTGAACTTCTTTTAAAGTTTTTAAAAGCAAAATTAATATAATTTAATCTAGAATACACATTGATCTCAAATTTATACAGTGCCGAAATATGATTAAATAAATCTAAAATATTTTTTGAATATTATAATGAGAACTGAGCTAATGAAAACTCCAAAATTTGTAAGTGCTGTTTACATATAATTTACTTTCAATAGATATGTTCATATAAGATTTATATTGTGCCTTATTTCCATTCAATGAATGCTAAAAATAAAAAGATTAAGTAGAAATACAATTACCATCTTAAAATATATAAATTTTAAATAATATTAATCAAATAATAAAATAAAAACAAGGTGTGAGTTTTAAATTCTAAAAATATTGCATTTGAGGGAACACTGTTAAAATTTATTTAAATTGCAATTTTTTATTTAAATTATTTATTTTACGCTAACATAACATAACACTTGTAAACTTTAAGTGTATCATTAAGTTCCTCTATATATATACTCCTTAAGGAAAAGCTTGAGTTTTAACTAGTATTGGGAGATATATTCCTATTGGAAACGCATCTATTTAAAAAAAATAGAGATTTCTAAACTTTAATCCTAATTATTTATTCTTTTTTTTTATCTACAATATACATTTTGAATCATAATTATCTATGTCACTAAGAAAATTTGAATCTTACTTATTTATTGTAATGTAAGAAAAGTGTTAATCATTTTGGAAAACTTTGATAAGTAATTATTAATTGCATGGCAAAAATATTCTTAGCATGAAATTAATTGATTTAAATTCTTTATTTAGATGAGTTTTTCTAATTTATTAATCTTATAATTAAAATTACCATTTAAAGTTAATTTTAAAAGATTTCCAATTAACTGTAATTTCTAAAATTTAGATACAATTTTTTAAAAATTGTTAATTTTAAATATGGTTATTTTGTAAATTAATTTCATTCAATTTTCTTTATTGTTACAAATTTTACAAAGTAAAATTTTCTTAATTTCAGGTGATTACTAAGTTAGGAATATTAGTTTGGAGCAAATGCTATAAAAATTTAATCTAAATTTAATTTAACAAGAGCAAAGCAAATTTAATCGTAATTTTTTAGAAGCTGATAATTATTGACATATAATTCCTTAATTAACTTTATTTTGTTTTCTTAATAGTTATAAATTTTATCAAACAAAATTTCTTTAGCTTCAAGTACTGCTCAATTTGGAATATTAACTTGACCATGTAGAAACTTTTTGCTAAAAAATATCTATTTATTTTTGGTGATATCCAATACTTTATAATTAATTAGATGCATTTGTAAAACATCAGAGCTTATTTAATATGTAAAACACTTTTATTAATTGGAATTTCTTAACAGATTATTTTCCAAAATGGGTACAGCATTCTGTACATAAATAAATAGAAATAATCAAAATTAACTATCGCTATCTCAATGACTGTATAAAGTTATAATTATTAAATATGTAAACTATATAAGTAAATCCAATGCATGTATTTCATAACATTATACGTTGAATTTATCTTAATATTAAATTTTTGAATAAAAAGATTTTTCTAATTGCTGTTTGTGAATGAGGAATTTCAAAAAACAGAAATAATGTAACCTACAGAAATTGCAAGCTTTTTTACTATAATCATCATTTTAAAAGAAATATTTTAAGAATGACTGTGTTACAAAACATTATCGTTTTCTGACAGAACACCTTACAATTAGTTCAAGAGGAGGGAAAATAAAGGTGTACTGTCCTTGTAGAAAACCACAAATTCCTAAGCTCGTTTGATTGCCACCAAAATATTCTTCACTGCTTTTATTAAATGAGTAAAAATATATTATTCTAAAATATAATAAGTAGAACTATACAATTCAAATAATTCAATTTCAGGAAACGTGTAAGTTCAATACATATATTCCCCATCATAAAATATATAAATGTTTATTGTAGAAATTAGTATAAAATTATTTACAAATGCTCCAAAACAATTCAATTATGAGTTCAATAAAGGTTTAATCATGAAACAAAATAAACGTGCTATTTCATAAACTTAAGCAGAATATTTTTCCTAAGTGAGAATATTTTTCTTTAATTCATTAAACTTATCAATAAATCGTAGGAAGTTATTTATAGAAACATTCGAAATTTCTAATTAATTTTAATTTATAGAATCAAATCATAAATTATTAAAAGTTGTAAATAAATTAAATAAAGTTAATAATTTTTTTATTTTACGACTTAAATATTATTTTAAGATAAATATTTGTGTTTTGAAATTAAATATTAAATTAATATTTTTTAATATTTTGAAAATCTCATATTTTTAAATGCTCATTGAACAATGTTAGGAATGTATTTTATATATATTTAAAATTAATATTTATGAATGAAATAAATGCTGCTTAAATTTTGAAGTGTCTGAATATTTATATTTTTAAGATTCCAATTCATTTATTTTAACACATAAACGCAGATTTTCTTATCAATATATATTTAATCTTAATGATAATAATTTAGGAAGAAAATTATTTTGTTATGTATTCAGTATGAATGTAAAATAATTATCGATGAAATTGATATTTTCCACGGTTCGCACAGTGTTCGAATAAATATATTATCAGACTGCAAACCAAAAATATGCATATCCAATAAAAACCACTATTTGTTTTTAAACATAAGTAGATGTATTTGTACAATTCCTAATATAATACTGAGTAAAATAATCTTGGAATATGGAATTATAAGCAACATATCCAGTAGAAGTTTTACGGGAAAATAATGAAATAATTTTTGTTTTAATTTGTTGAAGTAAATGAATGTTGTTGGAATTTTGTACAATATACGAAGAAACATATTTTTAGATTTTAAACCAAGATAATTTCATTCAAATCATTTGATTGTATGTATACATACATATGTACATCTATTTGCATTTCATCCAATATTATGAACAAAAATAAAAAAAATTATGAAGAAAACATAATTTTGTTTCTTACAAATACTGTGCGCATAAGTATGTTTTTTTAAACAACAAGCATTTCAATTCCAAACATCATTGATCATGTGTTACTAGGCCAAGTGTCAGTTTTAAAATTTTGTGAATTATGTGATTTTTGCACTATTTATGGTGAATTGCGATGAACTAACAGACAAATTGTGTACAGTGTTATACAGAGATGATTCAAATAAAATCTAGTAAAACAATATTGCTGTCTGAATAAATAATTACTAACATATTTAGAAGACAACTTATACATAGTTTGGCTTATTTGTTGCAGTACATTATCCCTTCATGCACCTAAAGTTCAACTCAACGAGATCTTTATTATTTTTTTCAAATAGAGACTGAACCATTACAAGGACATAAGCCTAATGTAAAAATCAAATTCAAGATGTTTTGGATATTGACAATGCACTAACTACTCAGCTACCACAAGACAGTAATATATCTAACACGTAGTATTTGTATGCATAAATGCAAATATAAATACAGCATATTAATTTAGACATAGTTAGAACTTCAAATGACTTCCAAGAACTCCTATTTTGAAGAAAAGCTTTTTGGTTTAAAATGTGTAAAAAGAAGTCGGCAAATAATTACATTACTTACATTAACAAAATGCTGAAATTAAGTAGGAATTTATCTAAGCATAAGGTGTAATTTCATTCGCTTAAGCATTTGGAAATTTTCTTGATTATCTGCAACATTAACCTATTTTATTTATTGAAGATAGTTATACATCTTATAGCTGTCACACCTGAGTACGATGCTGTAAATAAAGATAACAATTAAACCAAGCTTTTTTTTTATTGTTTTTTCTTTATGGATTATTATCTTGTTTCAGCCTACTGTGCAACATTTGGTTCTTAAGCTATTAGCAAGCAGCCATGAATTGCTTGTAAGGCACTTGGAAGAACATTCGGAGTCATTATGGAACCCCAAGAAGTAATAAAGAAAAAGCGTCACCTATTAAAAGATCGTTACCGTGATAATGGTGTAAAATAATGAATCCAATGAGAGGACAAAAGATGAGACACAAATCTCAAAAAAATGTTGTCTTTGCACGGGTCAGAAACCTTGAAGGTCCTAATGACAATAGGTGTGGCGCGCACCTGACTGATTCACCTGTGCCGGCCTCCTATTGGTCGAGAAACACAAAGGACACAGGTATTAGTTATGTTGTGAATGGCCTGATTAACATAATGACATTCTACAAGATGAATGGTTTCTTGTGAAGGAGGGACCCGAAAATCTATGTCTAGGGTTTCCGGTCGCGAGCCGAGGATTATTCTTGTTGACCGAACACAAAGAGCCCTCTTTTGTTAAGCAGAAATCGCGATTCTACCATTTGACAATCCCGCATTTTGTTTTATTTATCCCCCTTCCCCTGCCATCAACCGGCCTTTATGCGATCTCATCAATTAAATAAATGCCTCAGAAGCAACTGAAAAGAATTCTGCAGATTTTAAACCAGCACAAAAGGAAAATTATGCTAAATGCTATGAGAGTGTGTCTTTTTGTTACCTTTTGCCCCATAAGAATAAAAGGTTCAAGATAAAATGTGGCTGTATTTCTTGTTCTGTGTCTGACAACCGTGGAATTTTAGGTGGAGCTGAAATCTATTTGGATTTTAGCTCCTACTTTTTATACAGTTCTTGTAGGTAATTTTATTTATAGAAATGAATGTAATATTAAAAGTAATTCTTCAATAAACAGGAGAGTTATATTTTTATTTGAGAAAAATTGCTAAGGAACTTAAACAAAAATTTTTATTATTAATTTTAAATGTACATTTCTTAATATATTGATCTATTCATATTAAAAGTAGCATAAACATTTTAAAATTTACGTCATTTATTAAAGTAACATTAGTAATTTTATTTACTTGTATGCGTGGATTAACATCACATTAAATTCACTCGTGTGTCATTAAGTTATTGGGGATAGTTTATACCCAATCATATGGAGACAATATATCATAAATTAGAACAATAATCACGTTACGAGGATAAGTCACAAAGGCAATGTAAAAGCGACTTTTTTTGCATCATACTAACACAATGTATAAAAGCTTTCATATTTTGCATAATGTAAAATGCTTTTATAGTATCTAAAAATTACACAACGGAAAAAAATGTTCCAACACATATCACAAATTAATAGAAAACCCTATTAATTTCAAGATACAGGATGTGTCACCATGATGATTCGAGAATAAGTCAGAATCAAACATTAAATGTCAAAAATGGATAGCATTCACCAACAGGATCATTTTCTCTTACGGTCTTTCAGGATACCTGTAAAACACATAAACAAACTCCTATTTTGGTTCTTACAGAATCTTTTATAGTACATATATATTAAAAATTATTAAAGTGCATAACACCTTTCTTGCTAAAATTTTTACTAATATTATGTATATATATATATCGTTAATGTTTAAATTATGTGTTAATAATAATATCTATATGAAGCACAATAGGAGAATATAAATTTTACAAATCATATTTAAAAAGATTGTCACAATTCAAGTATCTTGGAACTTTTATTTGCAACGACAACAGCCTACAAAATGAAATACGCGAGAGAGTGCAAGCTGGTAATAGAGCTTTCTACGCAAATAAAAAGTTATTCAATAATAGATTGATATCACGAAAAACAAAACTGCAAATCTATAAAACCCTCATTAGACCAATCGTTACATATGCCGGAGAAACATGGACATTAAATGTAAGGGCCTCGGAATATATTAGAATTTTTGAACGTAAAATTTTAAGGAAAATCTATGGACCAAGGTTTGAAAACGGTGTATGGATCAGAAGAAATAATAAAGAATTAATGCACTTAGTGAGAAACAAAGACATAGTGAGATTCATTAAAGCACAAAGAATACGGTGGCTTAGCCACGTACACCGCAGAGATGACAAAAATATCATAAAAAAGGATAACAAATGGTAAATTATTCAATAGCAAGAAGAAGGAGAGACCCGGAGAAACATGGATTGATAATGTGGAAAAGGACCTGGAGACCATGAAGATAAAGAATTGGAAAAAATTTGGCTTTGAAGCAGGAAAAGTGGAAGGAGGTTGTATTGGAGGCTAAGGTCTGCATAGGGCTGTAACGCCAGTTAAGAAAAAGATTTAAAAAGATAGAACTTAATTTAGATGCCTGTATATGAAATATTACTATTTTAATTAATTTTCCTTAGTGTTTTTACCAAAACTTTAAAAATTTCTATGCAAACAATGCTCATGAACTGAATTATGTTCCTTTTTCCGAATATATGAAATCGTAAAACGTAACTGGTATTTAATATTTATGATTTATTGACTGTAAAGAATAAAAATATTTATGATCTATGGACCTTAAAGATTAAATACCAGTTGTTTTTGTTTATGAACTCAGAAATTTTATTTATCGAAGTTTGCATAAAATAATTCTTCGATTAGCAAATCGATTTATTTAAGGAAGATATATTATTCATTTAAACTTTCGTGAGCAGATAGTGAACACTCGCTTTAAATAAATTCTGCAAATTAATATTTTAAATATTTAACTCAAAATGCAAATTTATAATTCAAATGCGTTTAACTTAAACAGCTAAACTATTATTATAATAATTTACCAGAAATATTTAAAACCATGTTTTATATTAGCGCTCAGATCATCGTGTATCTATGAAGACTATAAGTATTGAGCATCACGTAAGAAATAACCTAAAAGTTGAAAGCTATTGTAAATTTCTAAAGATTCAAAGATTCAAGTATGGCAAGAGTCGAACCCGTAAATCTTCCTGATTTTAACAACGATAATTTGAATAAATAATCTTTAAAACATATATTTATGACATTTCGAATTTCTTCTCTTGGTGCATATAAAGCCAAGTAATTAATAAAAGTCTTCCCAAAGCTTAAATTCAAATGTCTTCAATAATCTGGTTATAATTATTAGTATAACCACGTCTAATAAAAAAACTTATTAGACAATAAAAATTACTCTTACTCAATGGCTCTGTACTATGGTTGAAGGACCACTTCGAAAGACGTGGTTTTAAGATTTCTGGGGAGATCGATTTTGATCCCATGCTTTCCTGAATACTGTGAGATGTAGTGCTTCTGTTTTTGGCATCCATCGTAGTTTGGATATCTTTTCCGGTTTTCTTCTTTGCAACATGTGAATATAGGTCAATCCTGTATGCATGTGATTAGTTGCAGTCAGAGACGAAAAGCACTCTCTGAATGCAATTAATCTTCAGAGTGAGTAAAATTCTTAGAATAATTTCTTGCTGGTAAGCTATACTTATAATGGGGCTTCACAGTTTTCTGTATCCTGTCAAGCTGTACATAAGCTGATCTCTAAGCAACCAATATTGGCGAATATACATACAGAAAATAAAATCAAAGTATCTGTCCTCAGTAAATCTCAATGCAAATGATTGAGCCTGGCACTCTGTAATGTACATCTTATCATTTATTCAGGAAATTTACACTTGTAATCGATGCAAATTCATGCCAATAATCATCTCGAGTGCATGCAATATACGTGCTCATTAAATCTGTGGAATTGGAAGTCCTGTGGTCGGTCATTGAGCAGTTACCATGCGTTCAATGGTCTGGAGAAAATTTCCTCCCCCTTCAGATCAATGTCAAAAATGAGGGAGTGGATCCTCTGGTGGTGCCATGTATCAGAGGATTTGATGAGGAAAGTCGCCATTTCACCTTCATAGTGCACTGATTAAACGAAAGACGCACTCTACTGACTTAAATTCGCATAGCCAAGGCACAGCGAGCTTGGCTTGTCCAAGTGTCATAAGTAACAACAACAACAATATCCTCATTGTACCGATAAACAAATGCTGATTTACATTAACTTCCATAAACTCAAAAATTTATAAAAGTTTGAGAAAAATTATGAAATGAATAGAAAATTATCAATTGTTTTTTAATTTGTATTCAATGTTGCAAATTATAAAATTATCTATAAAATACAAAATAATGTTCTTTTTATTTTACTGATCTTGTTAAATTTATAAGTTATTATATAAAAAATCATTAAACGAGAATAAAATTATTAAAATATTGTCATCGTTAATAGAAAAATAAAGTTGAAAAGGAATTCTAGAGAATATTTCTTATGAGATGGGGGATAAATATTGAAAATAGAGAAAAGTGTTTAAATTTATTGTTGTAGGCAATTATCGTTAGAAATCGGTTCTTAATTTGGATAAATTTTGCTACTAATTCCTGGTACTAATTTTAATAAATTCTTCTAATTTGCACTATTAATATTCAAATGCAGATATTTTTTAATATCAAATATTAAATGAATCGATACTTCAGAATGAAACAATTTCATTTGCTTGTTCCTGTGATTTCTTCAAAATATGTCAAGTTATTTCAAGGTGAAAATCTGACCAGATTTCTTCTATTAACTCATTGAATTTTTAATCAGGCAAAGATGAAAAATGTATCTTGATGTATATATATTGATAAGGGAAATTTTTGAGATTGAAATGTAGCGAATGAAAAATATTTCCATTTCTGATGCTTTTGGAAAAATTAGAGAGAGGTTACTAATTTAATTCATAAAAAATGTGAGCGTGCTCTATTAGTAAATAAATTTAAATATATTTCTATTTCTACTTTGGTTTATATTAAGATTTTATTTTATTTTCAATGAATAATTTATGCTGATTCATATTAAAAAAACCATTATATGTCAGATTTTTAGTAGTTTGATGTTTTTTGCATATTAAATATATTTTGCTAAAGTATTTTAATTAAGTCTCTTTTATATTAATATTTCATGGTACCTAAATAGTAGTCTTGATGACTTGGTTGGGAAAAGCATTGTTCAGACACCCGGAAAGTAGTCAATTCTATACCAACTGAATTGAATATATGTGGTGTTCACTGATGGTAGCACAAGTAAAGTAGGTCATGGGTTGCAATATCATCCATGTGAAATGATAACTTTAGAAGAGGCAGGTCAAATCTGTTATCTTTTGCTTCTAAATTATGAAGGCCCACTCACTTTAAGGGTTACGATAGCACACCCACTGGGCGCCTTCTATTAAAGATACCGTTAATTCCTTCCCTTATGCCGAATGACGGACAAAATTGAGTCCGTCATGACAAATTATCTGGACATTTGAAATAACACCATTTAAAATGGGTAAGTGGTTTATAATAAATTGTATATATACGAGACTTCTAGATATACATGAGACATACTCGGAAATTTTAATGTCCACCAGGTGATACTTTGCGAGGAAAAATATTAAGCAAAAAAGTGACAACATAGAATACGTAAATGAGATGTACAATTCATAATAAGATTTATAAAATACGTAAAAGCGAAGAAATTATAACAAGATCATTATTTAAAAAAAAGCGGAATTAAGACAATTAAAAAAGAGGATAATTTGTATTAAAAAAATTCAGAATTTACAAAAGAATTTGTTTTGATTCCGAGATTTCTAACTGTCATGAAAGCAATGTCGTTTAGATGTTGTACATAATTGGTAAATATATTCTATGAAAATAATTGGAATGATTCTGGTGTGGTTCATGAATTCGAGCTCTGAATCAATGGTTCTATAGACATATCTATAGAAAAAATTTTATGTGTAGATAGTACGAATCACAAAGATAAAATATTTAGGAATTTAATTTGATGATTAAATAAATCATTGAATTTGGGATTGAGAGAAAATATAAAGAATATTTTGATAATTCGTAGAGACGAACCTAGCATAGGATAGACAAGCCATTTGCACATCCATGACAAATTTCCTTCCAAATGGGTGGTAGAAAATATCGATTCGGCACTGAATCCTGTAAAATAAACCATAATGGTTTAATTATATTAACATTGGATAAATTTGCAAGTTAAGGTATGCTTAACGTTATCATCGTATTCATCAAACCATAATTTAACAAGTTTCACTTCATGAATAGGTGCTTTATCATCCTGAAAATTTCTAACTTCTAAAGGAAACAAGGCTCTATACGATGGATTTAGTATTCAAAGATTTTTCTATACTTCTCAACAGAGATTCTTCCTTTTAGGGTTATATTGGTCTACCAAAAAAAATCCACGACAAGGCTGATCATATCATGTCAGATTTGCGTGAAGGGATTACATTTTGAAAGATACAATCATGATGAAACAGTTGTGTAAGTGTCCTCCAAATTCCAAAGTGTCCTCAAAAAATATCACTTTGTTTTGTAGACACTTATATATCATTTATTCACAGGTGTTTCTATTATTTTAATAAGCAACTTTATAAGTACTTCCTTATAAATACTTATAGATTTATGTCATATAAAGTTATGTAATTATAAATATACATGTAAAGTTATGTAAAAGATAAGACAATGTATTATCTTTTACTTTTTAAATTAAGGATTTTTGAATTAAGACTAGTGTAAAATAGTGAGAAGATTCAAATTTCTCCCATTTCTCTCTCAGAAAATAATAAATAATATTTTATATAAGTAATAAATAATATTTCCTTTTGTTAAATTATCATGGTTCCTTCATCCCATTTATTTTTTGTTCCCATTTTCAGGTCACGTATATTGCTTTGTGATGTTAAAAGATTTACAGGACTCCACTTCTTACGTGAAAATACCGTTAGAAAACTAATTATTATCTTGTTTTGTGGACACGATTAAGACCTTCTCCTTTTGATATCTGGACATTGTTTGCACTTGTCCTGCTAACTATTAACTCTTTTTACTTCTAATTTATAGTAACCATATTTTAATTATATCTTTATATTGACTTAATCTGATTTGATCACTGGGTTGTCAAATTTTAAACACTGAATGTTCCTTTTCATTCTGAGTTAGTACTTCATTCGCAAAATTGGTGAGAATCATTTAATTTCAAGTAACTTTGATTAAAAATAGTTAACGGTTAAAGATTAATGATCAATGATCTATCCGATGTCAAACTTACTTAGGTTCTAATGTACATTTTTTTACGATTTATAAAAGTTTGAACACAATTATGTCGATCGTGTCACATGACTGCATTGGAAATTATGCCCCCTGAATTAATGATTGCTGGTTTTATCAGCTTAGGTTGACAAAAGTGTGCCATCAGAAACAAACACAATAAAATAAACAGACAACCACTACATAGTAATTACGTATGTAATGATTATGCTTATGGAATAATTTCATATTCATGAAATAATATATACATAATCATTATGCAATAATTCACTGTTTCCAATTAGACATTGGGTTTGGATGTTTGTAGTCGTTTGGAATCCGTTTCAAGTTGTAGGCCCCATTCTAATTAGTCTTCCTGTACCAAAAATATCCGTTGAATGACAAACAAACCAAATTAAACCATAATGTAATAATAATTATGCATGTACAATTTCATATGTTACCATATATGACATTTTAACCCAAATAAGAGTGGAAAATAATGTAAGCTTGAAGGTGAGCAGAGCTATTTTATCGAATATTAAAAACCGCTATACTAGTATCTTTACAAGTATCTTAAATATTATGGGAAAGTCTATGCTATAAAAAATATTAATATTTATATTACCTTTCTTTCTAAAGAAATATAGCTGAAATCTTACTATTACTACTTAATTACTCTGAGCTGGAAGTTAAATTGTTAGTTCTCTTGTTTTAAATTTATCTAATGTTCGATTCCTACCTTATTTAAATACTTGTTTTTTTGGAATGCACTTAAAAAGTTTCTATTAAAAAATAAGTTTAATAAAAATAAGTCTGCAGAATTAACAATGGATTGACAGTTTTTTATTTTTATATTTCATGGAATAGAAAAAAAAAGATTTTAAAAACATGATCGAAAACACTTACATTAACCTAATGAGGCATTTTTTTAAACTGAAATTATTACGCCAAAAATGATAACGGTGTGCATGTCTTTAAATGTCTTATTTTCTAACTCTGCACGATTTAGCTTCTAACTTAATAAATTGTTAATTAGCTAATTAACTAAATTAGACTAAAATTGAATCTGAATATTCAAATTTTGTCTTTAATTTGATAGTTTGCATACTTATTTCTTTTTTTGTTTGTATAATTATAATTGTTAGAGAGAAATCTCTTTTTTACTCATATTTGTTTTTTCAAATTTTCTGTTTTAACTTAATGCTTTCATTAAATACACCTTTATGGTCCGGAATAATTGCGCCTGATATGTTATATGGGGATAATTTAAATAACCCATGCTTCTTCTCTACTCACTGTTCAAATAAATTTAATTTCTTCTTTGTAACAGCAAGTAGCTTTAAAATAACTTTCACACTATTACAATGATTCTTGTTTACTGTTTACATTACAGCAATATTAAAACATAAAAATTATTTGTGATGCATGTATTTTAAATGAATTTTCTTATTAAATCCACACAATATCGAAATGTTTTAAAAGTTCAAATTATATGTTTTTCCTTATTATAGATTCTACTATATTTTTGTACTTGTATTTTTCATCAATACTTATATGTATTTGGTAATACCACTGTGAACAATTTAGAAACGAATATCTCTTTTTTTTTTTAAATATATCACGTATTTTTATCATCTAAGAGGACTTTTCCTAGATAATGAGTTACAAATATCAGTCGTTAGAGAAAAAAAAATCGGAAAATTTCCCTTGTCAGATGTTTATGTAGAAAGTACAAATATAATCATTTTTATCAGTGGCCAGTATCAAACCTGGGACATTTCTCACAGAAAAGCATGCACTAGATCACTGTGAGTCGCATTGTAGTTTTATTATTATTTTCTTTTTTTGTGAAACTTTTTCTTGAAATTAGAGATTTGGGATTTATTGTTATAACTGTCCTTCGCCATCCTTTTTCTAAACGGATAACTGAATGGTTTACAACTTATCTTTCAGAAAATCAATTTTGACTGATAAAATAAATATAATACTATTTAATTAGGTCCATATTTATTTATTCAGTCAACGATCTTGACAAATTTCTATTCATTTATTTTAAAAGTAAAATTCAAAGAAGAAAAACTAGCCACCTGTTGAGTAAAATTACAAATACATTATTACCACTGACTCATATTTTGTGTTTCTTCTATTAAGGTAAAGCAGTCCATACCATAAAAGGTATCAAAGCAGGATAATTTCATTAATCACGAATTTTTAATTTGCATTTATATTTGGATCAGTCGAAACAAAATATCTGTTTCTGGACGCATTTTTTTTTACAACAGTGTGAATCATCTTTCCTTTACATTTTATTTTACCAATCCTTTTCTGAGCTTCTTCAATGCAGGGCGTGTTGAATGGAAGGGTGCTGCCGCGAATAGGTACCCTTTGAGGACAAAAAGAATCATAACTTCTCTGATTGGGGAGACAAAAGACGGTCTCTTGATGGATGTGGGAAGAAAAGTTGCTAAGAGAGAAAAATAACTCCTCTCCAAAAAGCAAATCGGCGTAGGCTCACTCGATTATTGATGATTAGGTGAGAATTATGGTTCTGAAAGATTCGATGACTTGTGCCCATCCGGACAATAGTTCGAGGTCGAAATAATCGAATCTTTACTAGAATGAGCCCGCGTAGGGGTTATTCCTTTTTGAAGAGTGTGGGTTTCCGAAAAATAGTGAGGACAACGGTGAGGTCAAAGGTGAAGGTGTAGTTGCGGTTCATTATGAGACGGTGAGGGTTAATTATTAAGAAATATATTAGTCGAACTTTCGCTTTTTTGGAATAAATGATGAGGATTGAAAGCATTTACACCAACTCGTTGCATGAAAAGAGCCATTTTGCTTTTCATCGGCGAAGGCATTACCCCAGTTATTGGGCTTATAAGCGTCCCACTCGAAGGAGAAAAGAAAAATCGAAAGACAATTGAAAGCAAACAACGCGGAAAGCGCTTTGACAGCAGACTTTTAAATATAAAATGCTTATTAACAAAAGGTATTCAAATATGATGCAGAGTATATCTTTATAACAGAATTTTTTTTAGTTTTGGTTAGCCTGCTTCGGAGATCTGATGATAGTTTCCTGATGCAAATGAGCATCGTTTATGCATTATTCATTAGCGCAAATAATGCATTAGTTGAAAAATATCATCATATTATAACTATTCATTAATACAAATGTCTCGCGCATTCAAATAGCAATTGAAGTTGTGGTTGTTTTCATGTACTTTGCTCTGCTAATTTTGAAGAAATGACTTATATACACTAAGAAATGTTACAAATCATATAAGTTTCCTATTTCAATTTTAAGTTATTTTTTAGTATTTTTTGTTTCAATTGTAAACAAAATCATTTACATTTTAAAATGTTTCCACATGAATTACATGCATGAAAATTCAAAACTAAATTTTAAAAAAAGAATAAATATTGAAAATTACTCTAGACAATTATTTTTGTAGGCGTATTTAATAATATTTACAAGTATATATTGTATTCAAAATATTCGTTTATAAATTTATTTCAAAATTAGATTAAGTTAAAACGAGAGATTTTATATTTTTATTGTAATAATTAGAAACTGAAAAATTTTGTGTATACCTTTCAAAATTCGTATAATTAGAATATGTGAAATTTGAAAATGAATAATAATAGGAAAAATAAGAAGTATTATAACAATTTGACAAGATGTTTTAATGAACATACTTTTATCGTCCATATTAAATACATAATATTTAAAAAAAAAACTAAACAACATTTTACATTAAGTTCAACTTTTTTCTTCAAAATATATGTTTCATCTTTGAATAATAATTATACTGTTGGCCACCCAAATTACATCACTAAGAAAGACAAGAGATAACACAACAAAATTTATTTTGTAGATAACATGCTGACCAAGTATCAAATGATTAAATTTATAGACTTCAGTGAGTTGTGGTATTTGCCAAAATCAGTTACCAGAGTAGTCGCCATAGTTGGACCGCTGCCACAAACCTCGGCATGGAATCGAAGTTATTTTGGATATGCTCCTGGAGAACAGCAAACTAAGCAGCTTCCACACATTATCGAAGTTGATCTGGTGTGGCAGCTGGGGGTGTAATCTGGGTCAATCGTTGAGCAACCATGGACCACATGTTTTCTATCGGCGAAAGATCCGGAGAGTGACCCGGGCCGGGAAGCAATTCAATCTGGCGATTGACGAAGAACCCTTAGACAATGCGTACCATGTGTGTTCGTGCATTATCCTGTTGAAATATAATATTCAATTCAGTTCAGTATGACTATACATAACGCAGCTGTTCAGCATCCTCTCTCCACGGTGTCTCCAGACACGAATGCGATGATCGTGGTGTTGCAGACAAAAGCGTGACTATTCAGTAAAAACAATTCCATTCCATTCTATAGTCCACATTCTTCTTTCATCGCACCACTGGTGGCGGAGATGTTTGTTGTTTTGCGTCAAGGGTTGATGAAGCAATGGATATTTTGCGGACAGAGTACTCTGCTGTAATCGGTGTCGAATGGTATGCCCAGTTACTGAATGATACGTTAGAGACTGAATGCGCTTTGCTATGTTTAGTGATGTGACTGAGCAACCCGTAAAGTAAAGTAAACGCCAGCAGAGGTCCCTGTACCTAACCCTGAAAGGGTTTTACCAAATATGATGGACCCGCTGGAGAGAAAAGAAAATGGAACACAGTACATACAAGACAATACAATTATGCTTGCAATCATATGGAGACACTATAAATTATTACTTTTACACAGTAAGGAGGGTTTGTAAAGTATACTATTTAACACAAATTTGGTTGCAATTGAGAGTTAACACGTGGACACATAAGAAGCATTCAAAATAGGTATCAGACAAAATACATGGCAGGAAATGGTAAGACAGGCATATGAAATACATATCAAATTGCATGCATATAAAAAATAAAGAAAATAAATGGAAAAACAAAAGGAAATTAAAAATGATAAAACAAAATTGAAAACATATACCTGCACTTACTGCCAATTAACGAGGTAATAATGATTATTAAATAAAGCATTTAGTATGGATTTGATAGTTGGGTGTATCGGCTCAAAGTAAGTTATGTCATATAAAATTCTAAGCTATATGTACAAAAAGTTTAGATAGGTAATACATAATGCATTAAAATTGATCAATATAACATGATGACAATAATTGTGACTCAGTAATTAAGTGAGAGCGCTGGAATGATGGTGAGAAAATAGCAAACAAATAATAATGAACTATATACAAGGAGATGAAAAACAGGCGAAATGTTACAGGTAGAGAGGGAAATGTCTAAATATAGAACATGAGAGAGATGGAGTATGCTGCTCATCTTCTTCCAGGTGAAGTCTATCACCCTCACGGGCATCATTATCCTCCTATTCCTCTGGAATTATTAAGTCCCTATATTCAAGGAGAAAGTTTATAAGGTTAATAATTTTTAGCTTTGCAGCCTTGTTGATGGTGATGTTTTTGAGCCAGACACTTTTCAGATTGTCACTGGGCGTAGTGAAGTGCCAGGAACTCGTGATGGGGCATGACGTAGCGTAATGAATTGGAGTACCTTCTTCTCCACATGCACAGTTCGGAGTGGGTTGTACTCCTATTCTATGCAGATAACTTGGAAAAGGGCCATGTCCCGTTACAAAAATCGTGATTTGTCTTGGCCAGCACTGTTGGTTCAAATTCACTTTTGGCAGGATGGAGTATACTAGGCGTCCGGTGGTATTCTGATCCCACAGAGTTTGCCAATCCTGAATTAAAGCAATTTTCCTGATCCTTTTGAAGTGAGACCGAGGAAAAGGGAGAAAAATTTCCGATTCATCTGAAGAAGCAGCAGTTTTTGCTAGGCGATCTGCCAATTCATTCCCTTCAAATCCTACATGAGCCTTTATCCAACAGAGGGAGATGTTTTGTTGTTTGTTAAGTTCCTTTTGAATTTGCCTGGCTAAAGGACTGATGGATTTCGGATTGCAAAGCGCATAAAGACTTGCTTTACTATCTGACCAGACGAGGCAAATCTGTTCTTGGTTTCTGGCCCACTCAATAGCCTGCTTAATTGCGAAGAGCTCAGCCTGGAAGACTGAGCAATTGGCATTCAGTTTGTAACTTTCATTGTGAATTATGATATCCTTCAATGTTGTGACAAATGCGGCTCCTACACCTCCATCCATCTTGGAGCCGTCAGTGAAAATATGGCAGACCTGCTTATTCAGGGTAGGGTCGTACTCCATGTTAGGATTGACAATCGTATCAACTCTGAATATTCCTGGATGTATTGAAAGTGTAGGTACTCTTGCCTCCATAATGTTACTGCTTGTGGTCCTAGTTTCTTGTTTTATTTGTGCCTCAGTATTGATGGTGAGATGAAGGGGAGGTATGCCAGTAATGACTTGTAAAGCTGCCGTCGATGTTGTTTTGTAGGCCCCAGTTATATTAAGCAGAAACTTTCTCTGTATTTTGTCTAGAAGTAGCTGATTTTTGATGACTTCTGATTTCCCAGAAAGATAATCCACAATTTCGGTAGGCTACTATCCTTCCTCTGTCGAACTCGAATACTTGATCAAAAATTAACCGCTGTTTCCTACGAGGCATAATTGATTATCTAAAAAAAACCACAAGAAAAACACAACTGCAGAATTTGAAATCGTCGAAATCTCCAAGCTTTAAATAGCTCTTTGAAGTGAGTGAAAGGAGAGCGCGATGTGCGTCTATGCTGAAATTCAAATTATTTGTATATCTCCCCTCCGCTAATGCATGTTAAAAATGTCGTGTTATTTGCAACATTTTCCTTCATGGTGTTAAATTTACGGTGACCAACAGTGTATTTTTGTTACGCTTTGTTGAAAAAGTATCTATGTAAATCTCAGTCTGGCACACATGCAAAAAAATTATTCTTGTATACAAAAAAAAAAAAAACGTTAGTTGAGTAGCATAAATAAAATCTAACCATAATATCTATTTACCTCATATATTTGATATTTCCTAAGAAAGAAGTCAGACGAAACAATCAATTAAAATATCACTGGGATAGAGGATTGATGAGTTTAAACACTTTATGAGCTAGGCAGCTCATTCCGTTCGTTTATTCATGGAATATCTTGAATGTCAGATACTTTTTTGTATTTCTGAAGCAATTCACGACATTCATAACGGAAGTGTGCAACATGTCAAAATGAATTGCAGGAACTTATGATTAATAAAATGTTTTAACTCAACTTAGACTGAATGGGATGAATGACACAAAAATGCTTTCAAATCCCAAGACACTCAGAAATCGGCCGTTTGAGATCAAGTGATCGTGGAGGTCATATGGCCTTGCAGACTCGACTAACCCTTCAGTCTTCACGAAATATTTCCAAGAATGGTTTCATTGGCTTGGCATGGTGTAGCGCTGCGCATTTCACGTAAAACTAATTACAGATAACACGTCTGTTCAATTTAATGTAAAGTTCAATTTATCGACTCAAAAGAGTGGATAGTGCTTACAGCATAACTGATCACATTTCCAACTATATTTTAGACACGATTCTTCAAAGAATAATCCAACAATGAAAAATAACCTGAGCTTGGAACATTTTTACATGGTTCTAAGCAAAATCCTACTTCGTAATGACCCTTTTATAGCAAAATGCACTTCTTTGTCATTATTCTTTTTTTTCATTCAATTTTAAAGTTTTAAGAACTTTTGCATAACCTTGTATGTATATATATATATTCTGTGAACACGAGTAAGTATATGTAAGTATAGTTGTGTTTACCTAAGTATATAATGAAATATATAAAAATGTAGTATTACGATATATGCATGCATAAAACGTTAAATAAATTTAACATGAAGTAAATGTTAATTAAAAATGTATTTTAGATCCTACCATTTATTACATTAGTTAATGTTCCTTAACACTTCTACCAGAGTTTTAATATTTTGGCGTACATGTCTAATTAAAATCAATAATGCTTAGTAAAATAGATATAGATTTTATTTAATTATTTACAAAATTGCCTTATTAAATAAATAAGTTTCATAATTTAATAATAATTCAAATTTATTCGCGTTCCTATAAATATTTTAAATAACTAAGTAAACTTCCACTTCAAATAAATAATAATTTGTTACATGTAAATACATAAACGAGTGGTTGATTCCGTAAGAAGCTTGCATTCCAGAATTTCGATCATGTTTTTCTACTTCGTAGATACAACAAATAAAGAAGACACCAGTAACATTGCTTCTAAATTAGACGTGGCTCATTTTTCAGCACTTTTCTTTGTTGCTTCATTATTCTCTTTCTTAATTTGTGCTTTTCTTTGCTCTTCTGATGTTTTTTCTTCGGATCGTTGCTCTCAGGTGCCAAGGCACCAATCTCCTCCCTTATTGTTACAACCAATGCTTAGAAAATAAAAAGATGCCCACTCACGATCATTAGTCAATTACCATTATCGAGGACATTATCGTTTCCTTTAGAACCGACTTGTCCTATTATGAATGCACAAGTCGGTCCTCCCCTTCCGGACCCGATGACCTCATCTGCCAGAAGACGGAGGGGTGAAAGACAGGCCGTGGGTGGACAGTGGGATTCCACTAAAATCTGCTTCCAAAATGCTCTATTCTGTGTACTTTTTCAAATCAAACTCAGATACAGTTAGTATTTCTATTCATGCGCTGCATCTGTAGCTCTGCTTTCAGTCGCGTCATAATGTTATTAATCTAATAATTAGGTTCTCTAAAAAAATAATATGAATAAATTTCTTACGGAAACTTATGTGGCAACAATGAACCTCTTAAAATTAATTTTTTTTTATACATTTTCACATATAAATAATAAAATATCAAATTTTTTTACATCTTGAATGATATTTAGTATGCTTCTATTACAAATTAATTTGAAATTATTAAGATATGAATTTGAATTTATCGAAGATGACATATTTTTACAAAAAATTTATTCTTAAAATAATATTTTAATATATTTTATTTATTTATGTTGAACTCAAATAATTTAAGGAAATTTAATGTCCGTTTTTTAGCTCTCGAATTTTTTTTATCAATAAATTCCTGGAAAACTTGTCAGTTTGTTATTATTGAAACGTAAATTTAAAATCATTTAAGACGATGCTTGTTGACATCTATAGGCAATGGTTTAAATTAGTATTTTAGGAATTTTGTAGTGTTTGTTGGAAACTCATATAATTAGAAAAAGATATCTCTTTCTTACTCTCGAATAATTCCTAACAAAGAATCTTGGAAGATTTATCAATTTGTACATATTATAATACGGATTTATATTTATATACGATAATCTATAATGATGTAAGCATGAAATTGATGATAATATTTCAGAAAAATTTTTCCTTAGTTTGAAACTTATATATTTTTTCGTCTCTCAAATAATTGACCTCAATAAAAGAGTTAACTAATTTCAAGAAATCTTAATTATTATAAAGTAGATTAAAAAAATTGAAATTAACAATAAAAGGACATGCCTTTGAATGTTAATTTTGGCACTTAGGAAAAATGTGTCAAAAAAATTTGAGCAGACTGCTTATTTTCATTGTATTGGAAGAAATTTTCATATTTACTCCCTATATTCTTAAAAGATAAATTATTACTGTATTCTAGAATATTTTAGTTTAGTTTGTTTATTTATATTTATTTAAAACTCACTCTTAGGCTAAAATTGAAGAAAAAAATTTGATAAATATATGTATGTATGTATGTATATGTATATATATATATATATATATATATATATATATATATATATATATATATATATATATATATATATATATATATATATATATATATATATATATAGATAGATAGATAGATAGATAGATAGATAGATAGATTAGATAGATAGATAGATAGATAGATATATTAAGGCTAAAGGGAAAATATATAAATGAAGTAAGTTTCGCAATACCTCTTCATCCAAAGGCGTTAATAGTAGTTTAAAAAAATAATTTTTTCCTTCCTAGACATTAAAACAAATATATGCAAATAAATACACAAACAACGAATATATATAGAAATAAAATGACTAAAATTAATCAGGAATATAAAAATAAATAAATAAATTTGGACGACGCAAGATAAAAATAAGACTAAAATTACATTGTTGCTATAAAAGCATAGGATATAATATTAAGAAAATAAAAACTGACATAAAGTGGAAAAATAAAATTTTTTAAGATACAAAATAATGAAACAAAGTACATTTTATTTGGGATAAAATTAAATATACATTTAATAAGCGTATATTTAATGTATTATTTTATTAAACTATTTACATAAAATAGCGATATTAATAAAAGTAAATTTAGCAATTTTATCATAAATGAGATTACGGTAAGTATACAATTAAACTCAAAGTTTAGATTTCTAGTCATAAAACTATTTTAGAATATTTTTCTAAATGATTAATGGACTATTTATTGTGTTTGACTGACGCCTTTTCTGTAAGAGTCTTTCTCTCTCTATATATATATAATTTGATAAAACATGAAACTCTTAAGAATACATAAAGAAATGTCGATTGAAATACATGGTGAAGTCAAAGCAACTATTGTTAACTTCGAATGCCTTGAAAATGCTGATTATTTATCTTCTAATTTTCAAATAGTTGTCTTAGAATATTTTAATAATTTATTAGAATTGTATCGAAGAGGAGGTTATCTCAATACTTCAATATTTTTAAAAAAGAATGCGTGGTTATCAAAAGTGTTATCAGAGGAAAATTGAAAAAAATTTAAATATAATTAGTAAAATTTCTTTTATTTTTGTCATTTATGTATTTGTTTATTACATTATGATTTTATCGATTATTTCATTTATATGCTCTCCTTATATATATTAACTTTTTTTAAAATCATTCATCATACTTTTAGCCACCATTGCTAATGCTCTGTAACAGATCTAGCAATGAAACAACTAGCTTTTATTTCCATATTTCTCTATTGCTTTGTATACTTGAGTTTGGTTACTTTATAGCTTGATCATTCTTTCAGTTATTTTAATGCTAATTGATTTTATACTTTGATGTTTTTATTATTTTTTTTGTTTTTATTGCATTTTCTTTTTACTATATATGTATATGTATGCGTAAATTAAAAGTATATCCTATAGTCCTTTCTTTTTTAAAGCATTTTGTGGTGCAAAAACGACTAATATACTTAGAAAATTTTACAATCAACTTTGCTTATTTATTCTATATGGCTAAATTTTCTTGGAATTAAGAAATATGGAAAATCATAATTTGTTATGAAATTTTTGGTATGCACTTTTATTAATGAGGTAAGCATAAGTTGTGTACATAACTGTATGCACAAAATATGTAAGTATATATTGTGTACATATAATAAGAAACGATATATTTTGTGATGATATGAATTTATACAAACCGCAATTAAGTAAAAAACTTTTTTCTGAAAAAAGTTCTAATAAAAAAAAAAAATAGAAATCTTGTGTACAGATATCTTATATATATATAACTACATAGACCTTAATATATTACATTTTCGTATCAACAATTTTCTAAATATCTTAAATTTGTATTTTAAGCATACTTCCTTATTTTCCGATACATGATACTAGCATAAGTTTTCAAACCAAAATTTTATTTAAAATTACATACTATTTCTAATGCTAAAATATAACAAGAAATCGACTATTAATTTAAAATCGTAGTATATTTAATAAAATTATTTGTTCGGTTACTATTTTCCTATATTTTATCTGACTCTCCTATATTCAAATTTCTAATATTAAAAATTAATTCATTTGATATTTTATTTAAATTGATATAAAAAATAAATGCTTTTAATTAAATTTGCTTAAGTGTAAGTGAAGTTACAAAATTATAATTATATATATTACATGATTTTTTAATACTATTACTTAATTTTGATGCTTAATCAAAATTATTTGGCTTAAAAATTCAAAATAAAAAAATATAGGATACGAAACTCAGTTTTATTTAAAACAAATTCAAATATCTTTTTGAGAAAACAATGCAGATTAATAGTTAATTTTGAATTGTAAACATCATTCAATTAAAATTTCCTTCTTATTATACATTTTATGTTTAATTTTTTACTTCAATACAAACATAAAATTAAATATAAATGTTAGCTTTCTTTATAATCGTTTTTCATACGGTTTAAACAAATATATTTTGTATTTCTTTTTAGATTAATTTCTGCGATTAGTTTCCTTTGGAAGCATTGTGAGATTAATTCTGTTACACTTTCTAATTTGCCAGTGTGCAAAAGCAAGAAAACTTCAGAAGTGAATTTTGAATACAATGTTCCCATTAATTCAAGATCAAAAGACGATGAACATAGGCGTACGCCACCCCTTAGGTATACTTTCAAAAGACACAATCCAGGCTGTATGTAGGGCGGTACTGAGCATTGTCATTAAGGAGAAGTCAGGGCCTATCTCAGCCCCATAAATCACAGCCTACAGCAGACCCCCATGAATAATTATACTTACAAAACTATTGACTCACTTTTGCTTCTATTGTTGTATCTCCAAGGAGTACACCCTGATATATTCGGCTTCTTTTCTTTTTTTTTTTTTTTCATTTTGATCTTGGTACATGCCACTATTAAAGTTGCGGTTAGGTCGACCGTGGGTGGCATGGACATTGGGACGCAGGGGGTTGGCACATGCGAGGCTCAGGGTCTGTCGAATATCCTGGTTGGGTCAAGAACTAAACACCATGCTTACCTGCTAATAGAGATATTAAGTTGCTATATAGCACGTGAGGTCCGACGCGAGGGGGTTGTTTTGTGATCTAGTAACACCATCATCATTAAGGGGTTTGACAGTGAAACCACTTATTTTTGTTACAAGAGGGCCACTTATTTTGGAAACAATTATTCATGGAGAAACTAGACTTCAGTAACAGAAATCTTCTTTGATAGGTCAGGACTTATTCAATGGTGGATCCGTAAAATTCAAAATTCTAATATCAGTCTTTTTTTTATATATAAAATTTATAATCGAAAACCTTAAATAATCAAACATTTGTTTCATAAAAAGTAAAAAGTAATTATGAATGCGGAAACTCGCTTTTTTCTTTCACTTTCTTAGAAGCATAGCTGAAATAAAATTTCAACGATGCAGAAAATAATATTCCAACATATTTATATTTTCATGTTCGTCACAGTTAGTTTTGGCTTCTGCTCATCATATAAAATTCCTGTTATAACGGTTTTCTAAGAAAATAAGTTTTCATACAAAACAATAGCATTTGAAAAGCCAATGATTTTGTTCAGGAAATTCAATTAGATTTCACTAAATCAGTTTATTTTTAATTTTTGTCATTAAATAAAATAAATTACTTTTTCTAGTGAAAATTCTCCAAAAAGAAAGAAAAAATAAAATTTTGAGGCTTATTCTTAAAACAACGAAAGCAGTTAAGCTAATAGTTTTATCATTAAAAATTTATTTGATTAAATTATAAATATTTCACTGAAATACAATATTTACGAAAGATAATACACAAATGAAAAATTTGTTTTCATAATTAAATACCGCATTTTGTGAGATAATTTTTTGCAATGTTGAGTCAATTGTCAGAGCTATAAGACTACTAAAGTTCTTAATATCACTAAATAGACTATAATAAAATGTAATAAACTTATAATATTTCCCTTTATTTTTAGTCAATATATACTAAAAATTCAATTCAATGTATATTTTATTATTATTTCCATAAATAATAATAATAATAATGTATCGAAAGGCATTAAAATATATTTCAAAATACCAATTTTATTAATAAAGAACAATTTCTATTTAAAATTCGTATATTATCGCTGTTTTAATTTTCTAAATCAAATCTAAATTTTGATGCGGCTTAAGCATAATTTGAGATGAAATAAATAATTATTTTCGTACATTTTAATAAGCATTCAGAAAATTAACGATAAAATTCGCTTTAAATTTAATGCAATACTATAATAATAGTTCACTGAATTTTATGTTCACATTTCAATATACGATAACTTATTTAATTAAAAATGAAATTACAAAATATTACACAGAAATATATTAATACATTCTTTCATATATATAGATATAGATACTTGGCTCACATTTATGATACCTGAACGAAGATAGATATATTTCTGACTTATGAAGGCCATTTATTTTACTCTATATTCATAGGTAGCCAAAGATCCTCTTTCAATATGATAAAGTGAGAGCACATGTTCCACGTCATGCTCTGACCTTCTTCGATACAGAGAGTATCCGATGGTTATTCTGGCCTGCCGACCTCTATCAGGGCTAGGGATAACATCCCTTTCCCTAGCCCTGGACCTCTATAATGTTCTAACCAATTGACAGTATCTTAAGGAGTTGCAACGAATAAGTTGTTCTCTTCTGTTCTCCAATCCCGATTCAACTCTTGCCTAACCTGGTACAGACTGCTTGAATTGCAACAGATGGTAACTTTTTCTATTAATTTTGCAGCTCTATAATCTCAAACTACTTGAAAATTTAACCATTTTATCTTAATGCCATATGGGGGTATACATGCAATAAATGTTTTTTTTTAATTACTTTCCTTCATGTGTTGCAGTTTTAATTGGTAGTACTTCCGAAGTACTTTTCATAGGTGTTCGGCCATTCGGGAAATTCAATACCCAACTTGACAAACCTGTATGAAAAAAATAAAAGTGATAAATCTCTTTCTCTCTCTCTCTCTCTCTCTCATTGTTCAATAGTGGTCGGAGTCGTACGTTGGATCTTTTGTTTTGAAAAGTATTGTCCTATCACTAGAACATGATAAGCCATGAGGAAAACGTGCTTGCAAGTTTTTTCTACTTAACTTGTTGATGGCGTACTATTCATAAAAATCCTCATAGAAAGTGAAGACGCGAATGATGTATATGTGCTCTATAGCAGAACTGACTTTAAGTGGTCCAGTGAACGGTTACAAATTTAGAAATTTTAAAATATTTTACATAAATATCAAAATATGCCTTCAATTCATATAAAAATACATGACACTAGACCTCACAAAATTAATTTTCAATTACTTAACTATTTATCACATAATAACATGAGCATTAATTGAATATTCTTTAACATATGATAAGATTACTATTGAACTGCAAAATATAGTTTGTAACATTTATTTTTGATTTATAATTTAGACAAATATTCCAAATGTTGATAAAAAAAAGTACAGAAGCAAAAATTAATTGTTAGAAAAAAATATTTACCAACAACTTCTATCAAGTGTGTTCGAATCTTTAAAATATATACTGTTATCCTGAAATCTTATGAATACTACAGAAAACTCTCAAATTTAAAGAAATATACTTTCTTCTTTACTATATTCCCAATTAATTATACACATTTGTATAGATGGAAAAGAATAATTAGCTCTCCTATATTATCACCAATTTCCATCATGGAATTTTCTAATGGTTTGGAATCATTTAAACTGTAACTCCATGTCCAATTATTCCTCGTGTCGAAAAATGTGACCATAAGATAAAAAATAAAATGAACAATTACTTTTTTTATTGATTATATCTTTGTCCTATTAATTTGATAAGAAATTTCGGTCTATAAAACCTTATAGTATTTTATCCTTATCGATTACGACATAAAATAAAACCGAATACATGTCATAAAATTTCAATGCAAAATTATCGAAAAATTCACTATTTCCTGCAATTTTTTTTCTGAATAACTGTCATGTTTACTCATAAAATCTATTAAAATTGTTTTATTCTCACAAATGACATCGAAATTTGGTTTTTATCAATTTTCATAAAGAGAGGAAAAAAAAGTAATAAATTTAACGATATTTATTTGAAGAACGAGGAAAAACGCAGTTCGAAATCCGAATTTGTTTCAGAATTTTCTCCTTCGAGGACAAGCGTGTGACTTGACTGTCAATCACCCGGAGGACCACCTCGTAGAATTCGTAATTGGAGGACACCAATTACTTTGGCTACTGTGTAATTACTCCGGCGTCCAACGACTCTCTTTCTATTCAGCTTCAGCCCCGTGAAACGTATTAAGATTTATAGAGTGATAACAGCGGAGTTAAAACTTTCAAATTACAGACCTACCCAAACTACGGTAAATGGCAAGGGACGTTTTGTAAGCAGTGATGTTTCCATTTACATAATTTCGCGACGGCGTGGGAAAATAGATCATTTCCTGGCTCTCCTTCCCAGTGTATAAGTGGGACATAATTGATTGGAATTTGTTGACAATCATAACTCTGATATAAAATAGCCAGGAGCTAGAGAAAAAAATGAAGTTATTTCTGGACTTTAAATTATTCCATATCAATATTGAGTACACGTGCATGTGTGTGTTTATTTATACTTATATTAGTGAGTGTATATCATTTGTTATTTATGTTTCCGTCAAAGAATAGGATATATATATATATATTTAAATTTAATACTACATTCTTCTTATAGAATTTTAAATGCTTTATTTCATTCTTAATTTGAAATCAGTTAAAAAATGTAGAACATTGTCAGCACAATTTTTTACGCCTTTCCATTTTTTTGACTCTCCATACTCTTTTAAAAATCTCCCCAAATTTTTAAAATAAGTATTAAAAAAGGAATAGCGCATTTTAGACTCAACTAATTGCATGATAAAATTTAAACTGAGAAAAATTTAATAAGTTGGAATCTGAGAATTAGAATTTTTAGGTTTTTAATGCAAATAGTTTGCATTTTGTATAATCAATATATAATTTATTAAACATAATATCTCTTCTATAACTTTTCAATGATAAAATTTTACAATTATACACTAGAAATGTTGATATTTTTTATAGAATAACTCTAAGAATATAACAATGTTTCTAGAGTATATTTCTTGTATAATATAATAGAGGTTTTCCTACATATTAGTTTTATTAGGAACAATCTATTTAAAAGAATATCATACATCTTTTCAAAGCCCGTATTATCAACCAATGTACGTCTTGTATTGTGCTTTGAAGAAAAAATACAGAGTAGTTGTCAATTATAATAATGGGAATAGGAATTAGTAGGATATCCCCTCCCCCATTGGCGACCATTGCGACTTTTCTTCGTCGCCTAGTTAAGCGCATGTTTTTTAACGAGGAAATTTTCCCCAAGTTCCAAAAATCCACAATTTAGAAAATTTTAAATCACATAATAGTATAAAAAAAATCTAAAAAATTATGGAAAATGGATAAAAACTTTTTTGTTGTGGGTTTGTCTTCTCTTCAAAACAACCGGTAGAAGAGATAAGTAAATAATAATAATGGACTTACTTGATATGATGTCAAGCTCGCTTGTCGAATATGTTCGGTGATATTATGTAAAAAAATGTATTAGCAAAATATAATAATAAATGTAACAAAAATATATTAGAAAGTAATAATAAATAAACGAAAAGAAATAGGGTAAAAGAACAGTTTATGATGTTTAGATGCTGGCGAGAACGAAGCACAACAGTAAACGTAAAACAAAAAGTTCGATTTGAAAGTAAAACTAAAACTTCAAATACTGTTGCCACTGAAAAGAGCCATATATATGACGTAAAAATGATGTAAAACACAAGAAAAACCAAATCTGACAACAACAAAAAAATTTGAAAAGTAACAAAAACTTAAATTGGCAATCGGAACAAAGAACGCTAGATTTGGCGAGAAATCACTTGGGGGGATATCATACTTTCACTTAAAAATGAACAAAATTACAACTCTGGGAGTTAACAATGTCCTTAAATTAATCATCAAAAAATCAAAAATTTGCCGGAGAGATATGCATACAGAATGTAGAAAAGGCAATACTTATACTTTCTGTACACTTATCCATCCGAAAAGTTGCTTATTTATTCAACAATGTCTCTAGAATGCTAAGTACTTTATTAACAAATAGGAGAAAACGTTTAAACCAGAGCGTTTTTCAACAATTCCAATGTAACCATAAAACAAAAAAAGGAAATAAACTGTAGAAAAATATCATTTGAATAACAATTAAAGTCATTTTTACAAAAAACAGTACGAGTAAATAATCAAGCATTTAAAATTTATATTAATTTGCAAAAATGTCTCCTACTAAATAAATGAGAAACCCGATAAATCTATGTAATTTTCAATTTAAAGCAATTCTTTATTCTCTAACAGCATTTAGTAGATTATTAAAAGGCTGAAAACTCTTATAATGCTTATATAAATGTCATGAGTTTTTGTTTTTGTTGTCACTGGATCTTATTCCTATGCCACCAGGAGAAAATCTCAAAAATTCTCAAAACCCAACAACGATTGGTATATATGCAGAAATGAAAATACATCTTCCTTTGATGCTGAAATTTATCTTTGTAACTTTCACTTTTAAGAGAGAGAGAGTGGATCTACTTACAGGTAACTGTGGGCTTTGACATCTAATCATTACTTTAGTTTCGAAATTTTAAGAAAATGCATTGAAATAAACTTTAAACATGATCGTTACCTATTATAACCTTTGTCTGGATTTCGTATCCCTACCAATGAAGTAGCAAACTAAAATAATGAAACTATATCAACCTCAACGTATGATAAGATATCGAAATATTTTTGGTTATAGATATTGATAATTTTCAATATTTATTTCTGAAGCTATATTTCTTATTTACTTTTATACATGAAAAATTTTTAAGATACACGTATTTTAAAGTTTTTAAGTATGTTTGTTTATGTTGAGATTTTAAGTTGATTAAATACGTTTACAATAATATCTGGGTTTTTTTTTCCTTGTGAGTTGTGTATTCACGTTTTATTTTTCTTCATGAGTATATATATATATATATATATATATATATATATATATATATATATATATATATATATATATATATATAGATATAGATATATATATATATAATATTACACACATAATGCACGCTCAAACCTCTATTTGAAAAAAGTCCCGTATAATCAATGCTTTTTCAATTTTTAATGAAATTTCTTTTAATAAATTGATTCATCTTAAAATTATACAAAGAATGCTACTTCAGTATATGGACAAATATAAATAACCTTTTCATTTTTACTTTAGCAAACACCTACAATTACATCTCAAAATATCAGGCAATGACACATCCATTTACTATTGATCAACAAAGCAAAATAAGATAAAACAAAGTAAAGTAATAAAGTAGGGTAAGTAACGAAGGATGTCTCGTTGAGGATAAATAGAACTAAACCTGGATTTTACTTTCCTAAAGTGGTGTTAACACTGAATCGGCATATGTCGATGATGTTGCCGTTTTGTCACCGCGTAAAAGATTCCAATATTTCTATTGCTGTAATATATTTAAGCTTACAGCAATAGCAATATTGTTTATGTGAACCATTTAACCAACCGTTGCTTCTTGAATGTTTCGATAGATATTGGCTCCTACTCACATATAGTAAGAGAGAAAACACAGAAAAACCTATGTAATGATCTTAATAGACATTCATACAGAAAACAGAAGCACAACATTGATCTTCTTTTGTTCAACTGTGACGGTGTTCGAACTCAGGACATCCACTCCAAAAGCACAGTTTAAACATTAGAAAATAACAAGTCTCAAAAGATAACATTTACAAAAACGATATCCCAGTATTAGAGTATTTTATAAAAATAAATATGAGTTATGGTAAACAAAACACTAACCTGTAGAAAATTTGCCAAATTAACATTCAGTTCACTACATAAATACAATTAAAACATTTTCTCTTGTGTTTACGTTCTGTTAAGAATGTTCATTGCGTTTTCCGGGTCAACAACATCGACGGACTGGAGCGTCTCTACCTGAGAAAATTAAAAATTTACTTGAAGATAATAACTGCGAGAGTATGTCTTTTAACAGATGTGGGTTTGTTTAATAAATACAAGCTATATGAAACTTTTAATGATATGATAATTAGCTTATTAAAATTCAGTGGAATAGTAGAAAATTTAAATTAATCTTACAAATTAATCAGCACGTGAGCTTGTCATTGTACCAAATGTTTCATTATAATGTATAATTTACTAGTAATAATCTTTTTCCGGAGTTAATTAATTACGTTTATTTCTGATATTATCTGTTAAAGAATTAAGAAAGTGTATTTAATCTAATTACGTTTTCTTAATTCAGTATAAAATCTGCATATTTTTTCTTTATCTAGAATGAAAAGCTCAAGCTTTACCTTATTGAAAGCTATGATTTATAAAAGTGCTTAACAAGAATAATTATATTATTTAAAATTTCCCTTTAAAAGAAAAATTTGAATTTATTAATTACATGTGGACACTGACTTGAATTTTTATGTAACAGAAATATACCCTAAGAAAATCACTATACTCTCTCTCTCTCTCTAAAACACATATAAACAATAAAGATTCCTTTAAAGGAAAGCATAAATGTGAAGAAATTTTATTCATGAAAATATTTTAAGCAAGAATAAATAGTAGAAGTTGATGCTCACATAGATGGTTTTGATGTACTGAAAAATCGCGTTACATAGATATCCTTATAATGCAGGTGATGGCCTGCATTGCTATATTATATACATAATGGAATATATAGGAATCATAATAGTTGACATAGTCTTAAGGTTCAATAGAATGTGGTATCAAAATATTTACGATAGCGCACAGGTTATTTTCTCCAGCGTGTTGTGGACAAACTAATGAAAATAGGCTTGGTTGAAATATATTTCTTGGCCTCTGATTCTTTTCTCTAATCTTCACATGTATGTCGTCAACATCAATCTCAACTGATGTTTAAGAATTCCTATTCCTTTTATTCCTGAATCCTGTACACAGTCATGTGTATATACATACTTGATTGCAGTTTCATCACGTTGCTTGCAAAATAAACTTAAAATTTCGCAGATTAAGGACGCTTAATCCTAAGGGTTAATTTAATGTACTAATTTTGGCATTTGTAATGGCTTAGAATTCACCTAAAACTGTAGATTTATCGGTTGAGTTAGTCCTGTTATAAAGAAACGACTGCTGAGAAACAATAAAATCGTAAATTTTTCCTTAATAGTTTTATGTTTCATTGGTTGTAATAAACTGGAAATCACATTCAAATTTTATTTAACCATACTATGAATTGTCATTTGTTTCAGCCTTCTCATTTATGTCATTTCAATATGAAATCATAAATTATTTAAATTTGATTTTATAAATTTGTAATATAATATTTAATAATAGTATTATAACAAAAAATAAAGTTATTAGAATAATTAAGGTGTTAGGCTTGTTTTCTGAGGTATAATTATCAATGAAATGTCAAAAATATTTTTGAAATCTCTTCGGTATATATCTTTATTAATGGATGGAAAAAATTTAAGGAAAACGTCATGCAAATAATTTGCTCTCATTTTTTTAATTTTAGGGAGCTACACGAATATGCATACTTTATTGAAATCATTGATGTAGAAATTTTGTTGAGATAAGAGACTGCTAAAAATAAATATTTAAAATTTTCCTAATTGATCTCTGTAAAATTATAAAATAACCCCATTTGATTGTTATTTATCAAAAAAATCTTCTCTCATTGGATGATTTCTTAAAGGAATCTAAACAAAGTATATATGAGGGAAAGATTTGTAAAAATGCGGGAAAAAATATCAGTTATATATTTCATTGAATTATTAATTTATTTGTTTATAAATTATTTCCAAAAAATACCACTAACAATTGCGAGCACAGCATTTTTGATGTTATTGTTTTCATTTAGACGTAAACCTAAAGTCTTAGCTTTACGAAGTTTTTTTTTTTTTCTTAGAAAAGACTAAGGAAAGAGATTCAGGCTCAAATATTCTTAGTGAGGCTTCACAATAGCATAAAAGTTGGACCTCTCTCATCAAAGCGAATGATCTTTATCATGGAGGAAGGAACTTATACAGGTAACCCTCCTATAACACGGTATCTTATAACACGGTTTCGCTACAACACGATTCGTAAATTGCGGGAAAATTCCTACAACACGTCATCCTATAACACGGTTTTGTTCCAATGTTAGAGCTTGTTATCGGTCGACGGAAACATGTTCACTCCTTACTTCTTTTCTAGGTTAGCGGCGATTTAAGTGGATTTTAGACGCAACCGATTCGGAATCAATTAACGTAATGGAAGCTTGGAAGAAATTTTCAATCAAGCACTGTATCGAAATCATATCTTTGTCGCTGAAAGAAATAAAAACATCAACCTTAAATGCGTGTTGGAAGAAGATATGGCCCTCTTCAGCTGAAACAGAAAACATGCGTGAAACATCAGAAAACGAAATTGGTGCCATATTAAAAGTCGCTAAATCAATCGGAAGCAAAGGTTTTGTGGATTTGGCTACTGAAGACATTCAAGAATTATTTGTGGATGAAGAAGTTGACGAAGCAGAATTGATGGAAATGGCATTCCTGGATGCAAATCAAATAGATTTTGAGGACGCTAGCTCTGATGAAGATTGTGCAGTTAAGAATTTAACATTAAAAGAATTACAAGAAGGCCTATGCTTAGCAGAAAATCTCGAGTCATTTTTCTTGAAAACAGACCCTTCCACGGAAAGAAGTCGAAAATTCAAAAGAGGGCTGCAAAACTGTTTAACTCCATACCGTGAAATTTACAATGACCTAGTAAGAACTAGTCAGCAAAATTCGATTACAGATTTTTTTAAGAGGGAAAAACATACAAAAACTTTAAATAGAGAAAAAAGTTCTGAAAGTGAAGGCGATATCGTTCCACCCAAAAAACGTTCACGGTTGATTGTACTGAGCAGTGACGACGAATAAATTCATTAAATTAGGGTTGCGTTAGATTAAAATATTTTTTTCTTACTTTGTGTTGGATATACATTTATTATTTAATAAAAATTAAGTTGTTTATGTCGAATTAAAAAATATATTTGTTTTTAATAAGTTTTTGGAACGTAACCCCCCTTTTTGTACTAGTTCTGGGTCTCATACAACACGATTTCACACAACACGGCATTTTCTAGGAACCTAACTACCGTGTTATAGGAGAGTTTCCTGTATTCCTTCCTCCATGGTCTTTACTTCCGATAGTTGAAAACCACTGTTGAAAAATAAAATATGGATGCTATGTTTTTGATTTTTGAATGCACTTCATTCAATGTCTTGGATGGAAACTTTGGAGTTTTCCAGTTGAATTTCTTAAGAGCGATGAATATTATCTGTCTTCCATGAAAAGTTTTCCAGAAGACTAGTTGTTCAAATGCCTGACAGCAGTTTTAGTTCTTAGAATATCCGCCAAGTGGTGTACTGAATACTCTTAAAAAACTAATTTCTTCAGTATAATTTTCTGAGAAAAATTAAAAATTTGAATAAATGCTTAAGAACTTTAGCAAAATCACTCACTTCATTTGTGACTTCTTTCAATCAGAAGCCGAGTTGGTCTTAGAATAGTAGCACTTTTCAACGATTCGTAAATTCTCTTCCCATTTTAGACTTGAATATATATTGTGGTTTGGAAGTAAATTTAATCGGGATTCAAAAAATTTGAAATCTAAGCTAACAAACTAAAACTAAACCATTAGATAAAAATAAAGATATATATATATATATATATATATATATATATATATATATATATATATATATATATATATATAAGAAAATAATCCAAGATAATACAGCATTCAATTAATTAAGGGAGAGAATATAGTTTAATGTATGTGTACCAAAACTTTCTTAACTTGTTAAAACCATACACGCGTGTACGTAGAACTTTTAAATGTCATATTTAAGAAAATATTCGTAACTTAGATCTTGGGTAAAATTCATTGATGTTTTTCTGTATTTTGTGTGCATAGAGAGAGAAGATTCATTTTTTATTAAATGAAAATCAATACTCATAACTGTTGAATTTGAGGCAAAGGAAAATCTCTTCTCAAAAGTGCTTAAATTCCTGTTGTTTGATGTGATTGATTTTTGTGATGAAATGTTATTTCAAATTGTGTTTCTTCTCATTGAACTTATGCATATAGCAAGCACTAAACGTGATAAATCAAGTATACATCAAAAACTTTTTTTATTTAGTTACTGAAGATTCCTAAAGAATTTATTAATTATTATGCATTATTTTATTGCTTCTCCTAAAATTGTGCTAGTGCCTAAATAAATAGGCAGATAAAGCAAAAACATGTATACGCATAACATTCATAATTCAGAATTAATTGATATACATATATATATATATATATATATATATATATATATATATATATATATATATATATATATATATATATATATATATATATATATATATATATGATATAGTATATATAGATATACTATATATATAATTCACTAGTACATTTCATAATAAGGAGATAATCAATAATAATTTCGTTTTTTATGACAGGGCTAACTCAACCTATAAACCTACAGTTTTATATGTATTCTAAGCTATTACAAATGCCTATTAGAGCTGTACATTAAATCGTTGAAATAAAATAAGTTGGTAAATTTTTTATTTGAAAAAAGTTATCATGTTTTAATATTTTAGATTTAATATAACAGATTTACATTTTACTAAAATGACTAAGAACAAAGGTTTTATGTTTTTTTCATAAAAGAAGCTGCTTTTTTTATTGAATCTATCAAAAAAATATTTTACTTCACGTAAAGCATTTTTTTATAGTTTAACTGAATATTTTATTGAATAAAATAAATCGTAATATTGAGCAATATTCTATTCATTCAAGTCTTCTTTAAGCCACTTCTCACAGAATCAAAAATCTGTATAGATTTCATATACACTCACACATGACATAAAGTATCCTGTATCGGAATCCTTATTTATTGGCATGTCATTTTCTTTAGAATCAATTCAATCAAAATCTATTGAAGTCGCCAAAGTGAAATCTCAGCCTCCCGCTGCCTTGGCTACCGTTATTCGAGCGAATTGCTGAAGTTGACGTCACCGCCAAACTATTGGCACCGAAGGCAAACGCGTGCTGAGAATATATGAAAGTTTCTGGCTCCGTGTACATCAACTACTGTATTTAACGCACTTCGGATGCAAAACAGCGAAATGCGAAGGAAAAAACACCGGGCAGCGCGCAGCAAGTAGCCCACCACCCGCTGATGGACCACATGCTAATGCTGGTTAGAATTTGAGTGAAATTTTTTAACTCTTGGAGAATCATAATGTATGTCAGAAAAAGTGGCTTCCACTATACTATCCCTTCTTTAGCCCTAATTTGAGATGTTTCAAGATTTCTTTTTACTTATTGGATAGTAATTTTTACATTTATTTAAAAAACTAGTATATGTATGGTTTAGAAAGTGGTTTATACTATGGATTAGAGAATGTACGGACCGCTCTCTTAGTAATAGGATGTCCAAGTTTCAATACTTGAAATTTTTGAAATATGGAAGATTCGCTTTTGTTTTCAGCTTGTAAATCCATTGGGATGAGTGACTGGGAGTTTTCCAGATTTTTTTAATTGCGGTTTATAAATGAAGCCCAATGTCAATGAAAATTCTGTCTTGGTGAGTAATAAAAATCCATACGAAAGATTTCAGCATTTCGATGTTTATTATGCGGTATTAAAATTAATTTACAGGATGATCTTTTTTAAAGTGACAGTGTTTGGAGCGTCCTGTAGCGCGATCTAATATAGCCGAAATGACACCAAACTTGGTATTTAGACTAACAAGACATGGGGAAAAAAATTTCGTAAAAAAATGTTTTAGTTCAAAAGTCACCGCTAGGGCATTTTGTGGCGCTGCTGTAGTTTACAATAACGAGAATTGGCATAAAACACAAGTATCAAAGCAAAATGCAAATATTGGGCTATGGCAGTGCCTGTAATAGGGGCTATAAAAGCAAGTAGTAGACAAATCCGACAAATAATCTCAGCTGAAGTAAACGAGCTACAGTGGCCATGCCTCTCACGATAACGGAACGTGCGTTTCTGTTGGTGGAGTATCAAATTTGACTATTCTAAAGGACAACATAACAAAGACAGTGCGGAATATTCCTCATGATATGTTACGCATGACTAAGGAGAACGTTGTGCACAGAATGCACGGTGTTATTTCTGAGAACGGTGCTCACATGGAATGTGGTCTAATTCGTCAGCGGGGAAGTTAATGTAATAAATAAACATTAATAATTTAATTGTACGATTGTATGTGTCAGTATTTCTCTTTTATCACATTTTATACATTGTAAAGCGCCACAAAATGACCTAGTGGCGATTTTTGGAACTAAAATTTTTTTTCACGGAATCATTTTTCCCGTGTCTTGATTAGTCTGAATACCAAGTTTGGTGCCATTCCGGCTATAAGATCGCGCTACAGGGTGCTCCAAACACTGTCACTTTAAAAAAGATCACCCTATATAAAAAAGAAAATACTTTCAACCTCCTATTTAAATTTATCACAAATATTACTAATCAGAATATATTTGTCCCAATCTACACCTTTGGAAATTGATGAAATGATGGAAAACACAGAAGAAGTTGAATGACGCTGTTCAAGGTAGTTTTTAGGAATTATTTTAATCCTGTTTTTCAAAGTGATTTCATTGTGTAATTATTTGAAACTACATAATACATAGTCAACCAGAAGAAAGTAAATGTAATGTGATGTAAAACACTTGAAAATACTTCCATAGTTTTTCTCTGTCAAAAGCAATTTTTCATACATAGAAGCTCGTATCCACGTACCACAAAATGGATGCTCAGAATACTCCCAACTGTAAACTATAATTGATGTTCTTTTATGGAAGTCAAAAGGGCGATCGATTCTGCCACAGCTCTAAAATGGCTCAACAAACCCGAGATTTAACACTCTGAAAAATAATATGCTACCTCAAGGCCATGGAATATCCAATTAAGGATTTTTATTATTACTACATAAATAAGAGACTTCTATCTTTATAGTTAAACTGATCGAAAATATTTTTGATCAGAGCATTTGTTCTATTCGGTAATTTTAAAAATGGAAATATACGAAAAAAACTTAATAAATTTTCTTATATTTTTGCTCAAATAATATAATGATAATGAAACTAATTATAAATATTTTTTTATCTATTTTCAAAAAAATATCTATAAATCATTTTATGTTTATATAGAAGGAGAAGAACAAGATTTTTAAACATTGAGGAGTTTTCAGATTTTTTTCTTAAGCATTTGCTATTTTGTAAAGTATGTGTGCGAAATGTATAACATGTGCTTTTCAAAATTAAAACAAATAATAATGATAAATAAATAAATAAATAAAATTAATAAATGTGTATTACTTATTTTTTGAAAGCAAATTGCTAAAAATTATATATAATTATAACGTCAAGAATAATTTCTTCTATGATTTTTTATTAAAAGCATATTAAAAAAATTTTAACTTTAAAATTTTTTAAATGTTTTACAAAAAATGTTTTCTACTCCATCTACGTGAGCAAAATGTGTACATAACCAACAATTTACCTCAAGAATATTTTGATTAACTTCAAAAGACTTGTGTCAGAAAAATAAACATAACAAATTTTAAGTATAAAGGGTAGCAGTAACCTGATGAGGAAAAGTGATATTTAGTTTGTTTCGGTACTGGTCTAGCCATAGAAACGTCAAACACATTATTATCCTGAGAGTTCTACAGTTGATAAATTGGTTTGATATGAAAGTTCGAAGAAGGGAACGTGTGTGCCACAACTGAGAAGTTGGAATCATTATCAGATCAAAGTTTAAATTTAGAAGCAATGGATAAGTTTAGTGGAATAGGTCCGCGTTGTTGCGATGCGATATTGTAGAGCCATAAAATTTATTAGCAACATGGTGCGTAAACATTGCCTTTCACATAACTGCAAAGAATCAATATCACGAATTGTCAGGTCAAGAGATCTCAGGGTCCACTTGGAGAATCATAACATAAACCGGTTTCTATTGACCACTCATCATTTACAAATGTTTGTCATATTGGCACCAGTTGAATCTGAATGGAATCTGCAATAATATGATCAATAACTTAAAATAGGCTCTTTTTATAGGTTATTAATATTAACTGATGAGCATGGTGGAAGAATTTTTATGAGTATTGAAAATCAGTATATGTATACTTAAGTTTTGATTTCAATTGTGGTAAAAATTAAATACGTAATAAATGTAATTTTATGTAAATTCTCTAAAAAATGTTAATAAAATAAATTGATAATTAGAAATAACCTTTAATCTGAAAACATGCGCAATTTTTATAAATGTGACAGCAATTATTACTGAAAATTCATATTGTCTATTAAATACACTACTTATCTTTTAGAAAACTAAAAAATTGTAATGCATACAAACATCAATTGCGCAATAAAAAAATGGGAATCATCTTTAGTAAAGCCCATCTCATGAACAAACTATGTGGACTATTACATACATTTCATGGTTCGAAATTACAATCCTAGCCCACCATATTCATTGAATGAAACAGTAAAGCTAACCCAGAATTGAATACAATAATTATTTATCCTCCTTTTTTTCTACAACTTTCTCGAGATATAGTGTGGCAGTCAAACCTCCCCCCCCCTTCTGCCACGTGGCCGACGCACGCACGTGTCACGCTTGCTGTGATTACGTTGCTTCCTGCCTCGTTTCATTCAGAAATCGTGGTCTCCTCCACCCTTCATTGACACAGGATGATCAGTCTTCTTTATTGCATCCCCGGTGTCTCCTCAGAGGTCAGGTAGACGAGACTTAACGTGCACGCCCCACTGGACGAACATCTCTTGGCTGTATTTCATTCATCTCCCTCCTTTGATTCAGTGTGAGCTTACAGTCAACTAGATGCTGAGATTCTCAGTGTGAGATTACAATCAACAATTGGAGAGATTTACAGTTCCAGGTTGTCATTCAACCAACTTTTTGGCAACATCTGAAACCAAAATATACGTTATATAGCAAGATTTAAAAATACATAAACATAGATATTATTATCACATGTACACATACGATTTTATTATAACTTCATAAAAATATCAAAACTGCTTAATATATATCTAGAAATAAGTAAAGTAAAAGCAATTATTTTATACATGAATTAGTATTGTTTACGTTAACAAAGAATATACCTATTTCTTGCTACCATTAGCATGTTTTAAGCCATTATTACTGATCCATCTATGATATTTAGGAAATTGTTCTTATGATCTATAAGAAATTATAAAGTCTGATTTATATGAAATTAGTTAATTATTATTGATAATACTTTCCTCTCCGAATATCATGATGTCATTTCACAAAAAGTACATAGAAAGAAATGCAATGATATATTTTGTTTCAAGCTTGATATATTTTGTACCATATATTATCTGAATAAAAATTTTTAATTATATACTCCTTCAATTTGGCTTAATGTCATTATTACTTGCTCCTATGAAATGACATTACATCGAAACCTTTGTTAGTAGAAATTTTAGATTTCATCATGATTTCTTCATTTCGCATATTTCATTAAGCATCACTTCGTATAAAAGCATTTAAGAATGGTTAATCATAAACACGTAATAGATGCTTATGATAAGCTTTGGGAAGACAAATCTCTTTATTCAAATAAATAATTGATACGCAGAAAGTAAAGGATTATTTGGAATTTTTTATTAGTAATTAGTCATATAATTATATGAAATGGTGAAAAGGCTATCGCTCTATAATTAGGAAGAAATGTGGTTTGATTGTAATCATCGATTGTAATGCCTGGATTACGGGGACAAGTTGATCTTTCAGCAAAGATAGGTGTGGAGATCTTTGGAAAAATTGATTGTGAGGGTAAAAGAAAATCATTTCCTACAGTAAATAATGTCTACAAAAGAAAGACTATATACGTTCTTATCTTGTTAAATTTAACACATATCGCAGAATTCGAAAATTCGGTAGAGCTAATTGCTTAACATAGCAGAAATTTAAAGGGTGTTTTTTGCCTTGTTGTCTATGAGAACAAGAGGTGACCGAAGTGTGAATCCGAATTTCATCCCAAGGTAGAACACTAGATAATGCCCAATTTGATGATGTCAATCCTTCTTGTAATCTGTGTTAATAATGATGCCACCAAACACAGATCCGACCATCATGATTTCATAAAAGGAATCTAATTCTTCTGAAAATACGAGGTCAGGAAATCCTGGGTCTGACTTTATTTTAGATCGATAGAAGTTGTGCTTCTGTCTGTGATGTCATTTCAAAAGTAACCGAAGTGATTATCACAGTTAACAGTATGGTGTGCTCTAAGCAGCAATATCATGCTCAGATCTTGTTTAACTAAATTATTTAATACACCCATACTAATGATAAGATTGTCTTCTCTGCTATTAGTGATACATACATAGCGATGCAAAAGAATCCCGGACTGTATTTTAAGGTTATCGGGTTTGGAATACTCGCCCATCACCAAGCACTTAGTAATTTTGAACCACTTTCAAAAGACAAAGTCACATGTGAGCTATCACTCTCATCTCCGCATCCAAGCCACAGCAGCTGAAGGACATTAGGCGTCACAGATTAATGTAGATACATTCCCAATTTACGGAGATCCGGCTACTCAGAGCAGGAGTGTGTGTTCATCCTCTCAATCACTGATCATGGTAAATAATGCTTCTCTTTTCTGTTGTTAACGGGAAACGAAGGATATTAGGGATATCAAGACACTGAGATACCGCTCATATTTCCGTATAACTGTTTTGAAACTGTCTATTCCATACCCTTTATACATCATGGAACCGCTTCCGACAAGGAAGATTCTCTCTCTCTCTCTCAACCTCTACGCGAGACATCTTAACATTTCTTCTGCAGGCATAAACGTCCTAATGCAATTTATGCAAGCGCAACTTGCAGCAAAGTCTCCCTTTTAAGTATAATCAACTAATTATTTGCATATCACAACACTTTCTTATTATTTTGTATGTTTTACGTGTGTAACACGTTACTTTCATGGTACAGCAATTTTATTAGCTATCAGTGTAAATTAATATGAAAAATCTTTCCTTATTTTTAATAATTATAATTTTTATTCATTTTAACATTTTATTTTTAGTAATTTTAACAGAATATACTACATTTTCATAGAAAATTTAAACTTCATTTAAACTTATAAAATAACATTATTTCTAATGTCATTAAAAAATAAAACATCTGTACTTAAATCACCCAAAAAACCAATAAAAGAATGTTTTAGAACAAGCCTTTTTAATTTACTAACTGCCCTTTCGTCCATGAGGCAGGGGGAAAACAAATAATCGTGACCATCTACAACCTATTATCACTTCATCATCTTCATCCCCTTACTAAAATAACAATTGGGGTACTGGAAAGGTGGGGTTGATCATCAAGTATTTCATCGATTTGCAACAATTGACTGATGCAGATGAGACAGCAGACGCTCATCTTCGTGCATGAGTGAGTCCCGACATCTGTTTATCTCTACTTTCCTCCTATGAGTACAAGAGCGGAGGTAAATGAAGTTGAAAATTATAGCCGTGTTTTGGCCAGAGCAATAATTCTGTTGCTATAATTTTCAATGGTTAACAGTTCGTGGAGTATTTTTAGTATATATATATATATATATATATGTGTGTGTGTGTGTGTGTGTGTGTGTGTGTGTGTGTGTGTGTGTGTGTGTGTGTGTGTGTGTGTGTGTGTGTGTGTGTGTGTGTGTGTGTGCAGTAAATATTACACTAAACCGGTTACTTTTAAAAGTGACAACTGATGCTTTTGTATTCAAATTTTTAATTATTAACCATTAAGTAGACATGGAATTGCTCTTTTTTTATTTTTTATTCTCTTAAATTGATATTTTTGATTCTTAATCTTGAATATATTAACTGTTTTACCAACAAATTTTAACCAGAAGGTTTTTTCTATATTGAACGAAATTGTTTATTAAAGTATTTAATTAAGTTTAAATAGAAAATAATTGGAGAAAGCATGTATCACATGATTTGATTGAAAAAGAAACAAAAGTTTATCATGATGATGCTATAATCCATAATGTTCATCGTCGTTTTTCATTGCTACTCTTTTTTATTAATATTTCATCGTTTTTTATAACAGGAGTAAAAAAATCTGCTGTATTTTACATTTCATATAAATGATATTCAATTGTAAATTTTGAATTTTATTCATACAGTTTAACCCCTCATAATGATAGCCGAATAAATAAAAGCTTTGTATTTTATAAAATCTAAGTCCTTTAATATCTGGGAGGAATTTTCAATAAAAATGAATTTACATGTCTCAAGGTGAAATTCCATGAATGTATCGAGTATTCACCAAGGCAGATGTATGTACAGAAAACAAAAGCTTAACGTATTTTCCCGTTGTTGAATATTGATTCGGATTGAATCTAAGAATATTTTTTTCTAAAGATTGTTTTCTTATAGATAAAATATTTTCATTACGTTTTCAAATGATTGTTCGTGGTTAGCGAGTTGTTCTGACACTGTGCTTTCATTAATATATTATGAGCCTTTACAATCACACTTGATGTTTTCATCAATTTACTATTCAAAACATATGTATTGAATGACATAAAATTCATCGTAGTCTCATGAAAGACCACTCTTTTCATTATGGAAGGTCAAATTTGACTCAAGCAGTGTTGAATAAAGGAAAGTGGGAATTATGAGTCTGCTTTTTATGAACACATCTATCGAGGTGGATGCTCAGAAGAATGAAGTTTCCTGAGTTTTTTGCATGCTATATATATGAATTAGGCCTAAAAGTTGCCAAACGGGAGACAAGTATGCATAGAAGATTCAAATGTCTTATAGCGACTTTTAGCTGTTAGGCTATTGGCCATGTGGTGACAAAATCACGAATACGGTGATTCAAATTTTAATCTGAACACCAAATCCAAATCAGATTCCCAGATGTAACTTTAGCGAGGATCTTTCCTCTCACTTTGCTGTTCTTAGTGATTATGACTCCGAAAACTTCATTGGTTCACGAATCAATCCTTGATCTTCCTTTATCCAATCAAAAATTGAAACCACTGTTTTGAGGGAGAATACGCACGCTAAATATTCGAATGGTCTAACATTCCTCCTCTGATGTAACTGCACTTTAATACAGACCTCCTCATTTGATTATATTTCATATTGATGAAGCATTTAAGAAGGAAGTTCGTTAAAATCTTGATGCATTTTTTATCGTGATAGAGTCACACATAAGCGAATCTTATAATATAACTATTATATATTTAGCATTCATTTTCCATGCAAGCGTAGAGCAAGATTCGGCTGTTTGTACATAAAATAATAATTGATAACTGTTGGGTTATATATTCTGTAAATACTTTTCATAATAAAATTTCAATATTCGGGAATCGTACGCACCATGTACACTTTAACCAAAATATTTAAACTGTACTCTCTGATAACGTATTCCTTGTATGCTTAACCGTACGAAGCTATTCTTAAGTCAAATTTCTGACGCATCTTTTCATATATAACTCTAAGCTGATCTAAATTTTAAATTTAATGCAGTGTAATACAAAATTTATTATTTTGTAATCCAAATAAAAATAAAATTTAGTCAAATTATTTAATAATATCATTTCAATGTATGAAGAAATTTCGACAACGTAATGAAAATAATTTTTTAAGCGATTATTGATAAATGTCCTTTGAGAACGCACATTTCTTTGATAACTAATTGCACTTTATTAGATAATTTTCATAATGTCTGTCACGACGTTCTTCAGAAAGGGTCAAGTGCAACAACGATAATTTCATTCATCTCTTTATACAGCGACAATCAGGTGTAATTCATAGAGTAATTAACGATATCATTCCTCTGGCACGATTACACATGGAATGTTGCTAAGCAACATGGTTTACGTAAGGACGTGCGATACGACACGCAAAACATGAAAATTGGTAAATAATTTTCCCTTCACTTTTTGACTCTATCGTATTTCCCTTTGATATTTGTTTTTTTATGGCTGATAAAAGTGTTGGGAGAAATATAAATGGAGGCAATTAGGGCCTTAAGAACACGTAATGTAAGTGATCCCATTGGAAACTAATTCACTCGCCAACTTTCTATGTGACATGCAATTATATCTCATTTGTTACGTACTTTTATGATTGAACTATGTTTTGATGCTCTGCATTTACGGTTGAGTAATAATGAAAAGTTCAGTAAATTCATGGTATGAGCTGCATATTAATAAAAAATATGCTTATGATGTATGAAGATTAATTTATGTGTTTTAAAAATTATTTCCACTTTTTGACTTATTTCATTTTATTATGGCTGTTGAAATTAAATACAAATTGTTCTCGTAAACGAGACTTGGAAAAATGCTTATCTTTTTTATTAACTGACAGTATGTTTGATATATTTGTTAATCAAAGAACGTCTCTCTTTGATTACGCCTAAAATTTTTAATATTTCAAAGGGTCTAATATCACTCTGAATTTTTGTTTACAAGTTTGGAAAAAATGTTGCAAATACAAGTATTGTCCTCTTCTTCTGATGTGGATCAAAATAGTGTGGCAGTTAAAGATGTTTGGTAATTATGATTGTATGTAATAGCCTATTGGAAATGTAATAACATAAATTAATCTATCAAATTATTTAATGTTCAGGAAATGAAAATTCTTTAAATATTCTCTTAGCTCACTACAAAACTTCATAATTAATTAGAATGTACAACGTTGAGTTAAAGGAGCCTAAAGACAATATTCCTCTGCAAATGTGGCATACAGAGAAAAATGCTAGCTCAGATGTCGACCTCGTAATTATATCATGATGCCTTAGTCGGCAGAAAAATACACATAGATGAACACATACCAATAACCTATCCTAAATTTAAACTTATTTAACTTAATTTTCTTATTTTATAAATGTTGTCAGCTAAAAATTATAGTTTTGCATAGTAAAATAATTTCCTTTTTAAGCAATTCAACAAATTGCTTTAGGTGTGTAAAATAAAGTTTACACATTTGTGATTTAAGAATTTAAACGAGAAGCGTATATTGGTTTTTATTGAATTTTTGGAATTTCAACTTTTTTCAATTTAAACTGTGCACAAACTCTCTCGCAGTTAATAATTCTAACAGTGAAAACTTTTATAAATGTTTTGTGTATAAACTTAATACACACACAGTTTTGTAAAAGAAATGAATTCAGAAATTATTTTTATATTGCTAATAACAACATTTGATAGTAATCCTTATAATAACTAACACACACACACTTAAGCGTATTATAAATAAATTACATACATAACTAAAGCTTATTTTTAGCTACTTGGATGATATTCGTAAAAAAATTCAAAATTATGAATCCTTATAATGATATTAATTTAAGTATTTAAAATTTATTTAAATACAAAGAAATCACAAATGCAGGTAAATATAAGTGGATTGAATATCTAACATAGTTAGATATTATTTGGTTGTGAAAATATTCATTCAATATAATGTTCTCTGGGTATGTTAGATATTAAACCCACAATATTCCGACTGTGAGATTTTGTAATGGTAAAGTAAGAGAGTCTATCTTCCGACTATTGCAAATTCTCTTACCAAAAGTATTGTCCAAATTCTTTTACCATAACTACTGTACGACTCATTTGAAAAATGTTTTTGAAAAATCAAGTTTCATAAATCAAATAGTTAAAAGAACTAAGTATTTCATTTAATTAATTGAGGTTTCCTTTTCAATCTTTGAAATGTGCAGTAGGAAATAAATGCTATATAATGAAATTTAATTTTTATTGTAACTGTTTAATATAATTCAAGTCTTAAAAATATTTATACTTAATATGTTTATTGACTAAACATATTAAAATTTAAAAAAAATTTGCATTAATGAAAAACATTTCACCACCAAACTACCATGGACTTTACCAAATCTGTAGAAATATATTTTAAATCTCAATCAGTTTTTGATAGGACTATGATATTGAAACTGGCTGGTTCTTGTTTTGATACTAGGCATGTTTGAACAATGGGAGATGCGGTTTGCTATATGTATGCACATATGTTGATGTTTAAATTTGGGACTTAACGAGATTCTTCCACTGTGATTGTTGAAGAAGCTCTTTATGAGAAGTCTTTCTAAAAATATATATACATAGTGATTATTCAAATGCCTAACAAGACTTCAGTTATATGGTGTTAAACACATGATCTTAAAACTTACACTCAACTGCTCAACATGTCTCGGTTGTAGGACTAAACATTTCTGAGTAAGAAAATATAGATTAGATTCCACCTTTTCTTAAATTGTTGGAGATAAATGCAAGATTTCTGGTTTCTGTATACACATCTTTTGTAGTAAGTGTTTCTGAGTTTTCCCTCTTGCAACAAGTGAATACAGCCACTTACCTATAAAATTTCTCCCAGGAGACCTAATAGCTGTGGTTGTTATGAAAACGCTTGAATTAGTTTTCAACCCCTAGACCATTCACTATGAATTCTTAAACCTTGCAAGTACAGAATGTTTATTTGAATATCACTTAAAAAAAAGGCATTTTTTTGTAAGCTAAAACCACTATAAATGTTAGTTGCCTAAAGCAAATTTATTTTTTACACATGTTATGAAAAATTGTAAAATTTTGAAACATATTTGAAATTGCTAGCTATTTAAGAAACATTTTTCCAGAAGATATCACATGCTGAATTTTCAAATTATCAACGGGCCCTTCAACTTTTAAATTGTTTATTTTGTAATATAAAAAGTTGCATCTCTCTCCCTCCCTCCATATTGGGAGCTTAAAATTTTGAGTTTTTTTTTCAATTCAATTGAATTTTTACATTTCTGAGATTGTAATTAAACTTCAAAAGTGAGTAAAAGAAATATATTTTATATAATTTTGAAATATTTTACATATATTTCATTTTTAAAGTTTATACATTAAGATTTTAATAGTAATGTTTTCCTTGAATACATGTTTCTTTTTCTCTTCAAAACTAAATGACAACTTCGAAGAATACCTATAATCTTTAACGTGGCAGTTTGGGATTCATTTGCTTAATTCTCTCTCACTTTATGCGCACGAGAGCTAATGAAAAGGAAACATACAGTTTAAAATATAACAAAGTGGGAAAACTCCTGTTTAAGAAAATACAAGATTAACTGATATCAATATTAGGTTAACTGATTAAAATGTTAGATGTTCTGAAATACAAATGAGATACATGTTCTGAAATACAAATGAGATACAGATATTAATTACTGTTATTTATCAGCATGAATCAAATTTAAATCTATTAGTTATATCGAAGTTACGTAAAACTTCCTGGGATCTTAGTGATATAAATAAGGAACTCTAATTTTAAAAATCATTCCTTCCATGTATAAAAATGTATAAATTTTCATTTTTCTTGATTGGAGAATTATTAATAAGTAGTAAAATTCTTAACTACTCCTAAAATATACTTACGTATAAAATATGAGTTTACGCTGTAATTTTTTAAAAATATCTAAACACAGTTTACTGTAAAAACATTTTAGAAAATATTCTTGATTGAAGAAATATATTAGTTTTTAATATTTATTAGAAAAATTATCTTGCCAGGAATTTTTTAAGCAATTAAAAATCACTGAAACAAGAATTTTAAAATAATTTGAAAAATTTTGTATTAAAGTAAGATAAAACATAACAATTGCTTCTTAGATTTATATGTATTCTCTCTCCTTCTTTCATTCTCTCTATATAGTTAGTTTTTATTCAAGGTAAATTCAATTGAAAAAAATTTCCCAACTGCATAAAACAAATAAAAAGTTTTAATTTGGATTTGTTCAAATTTAATTCAACTTAGTTTTATTTTTTCCGTTTAACTAATAATGCTAATACGTATAGACATATGCTACGAGATTCATAAATAATCTTTTTATGATAAGTAAAAATATTAAAAAAATTTCGTTTATTTATTATTATATTTCAATTTTTTAATTATAGTAAAATAACCAGGTTTTAAGTATATCAAAATAAATATTGTAAAATTTGCATTAGAATCATTTAAAATATATATAAGTTAGTAATTCTGTTTCTAATAAAAAATTAAAAATATAGTAAAAAATTAATTTTATATTATAAAATTAAGTATAATTAATATAACTTCTTAGATAGAGATTTAAAATTTAAAAAAAATTGAGCTATAGGAGGTTTTAAAATAGATTTATTGAAAATAATTTTGTACATTTTTATGATAAAAAAATAAATAAATGTATAATAATAATGTATTCATAATAATCAAAAAGTGTAAAAACTATCAATAGAAACAGTCTTATGAAATTTTGAAATAAACATATTATATAAAAATAATTTTATGGTTTTGCTTTTAATTTTGCTGATACTTTTTAAATGTAATTACCACATACACAAAATGGAATTATTTTCTATCCTTATTAATATATACTGTGTTGGAATGAATAAAAACTAAAAAAAAAGATTGCTTATTTCTATTAATTTTAGAACCAAATTTAAATAAATATATCTTTGGTGAAGCTGTCATCGAAAAAATTCACTTTATAAATTTCCAAAAATTATGAATAGCAGGTAATAATATTCATATATTCATCGTAATTACTTGCTATTTCATTAATTTTTAATCTGTATAGTTTACGATTAGACAAGTTATTCCGTTCCAATTAGATGTTTCACTAATGAAATTTGGCACATTTTTCAAGATCATTCATATTTAAATACACCTCTCCCAGAGACGCCCACTCAAATGACATATAACAACTTTTCACACTCACAAAAACGAATTCAGTTTCTTATGAAACAATACTGCATTATTCAAATGCATTTCCTTTATTTACTTTAATTTAGTTTCTTTCTCTGTCTGAAATGCATTTTGCTTTCCTGAAGTGTTCGAATCATCAATCTCGAGTCTATTCAGCAGCTGAAGGATTCAGCCATCCGTCTTCTTTGTTAGCGAACCGACGACATGCTATTACAAATGGAAAGGGGCTCCACTTGGGGTGGGATTTGTTTAGAATATCGTTTACCCGAGTGATAAATATTCCCCGTAGTATACCGAAAAGGTGAACTGACTTTCGAGAAAGGAGAGTAATCCCGAGGAATATCTTCTCCGGATTCGATTCATCCAACGCGTCAGCACGCTCTGCCTTCCCTCCCCCAACACAGAATAAAAGATAAATAGCGAAGTTGCCTCCTTGACAAATAACTGGTGATGCGATCATTCATCTCTTCAAATTTGGGTTACCTGAGTTTGAAATAAATACATTATAAAAAAAAATGAAAATAAAGAAAAATAAACGTTTTTTGAAGAGAAATAAAAGAGCATCAAACTGGAAATATTATGTGTGAAGGGTGAAAAGGAAGGGAAAAAAAAACTAGAATGTGTTGGTTGTGCTTCTCTTCCACTTTATGAATGGAGAAGAAGGATGAGTAATACACTTCACCGCTAGGCTAAGGGATATTTCCGGCCTGCTCAGAAAGCTGTCCTGGTCAAGTTGGAAGGACAGTGAACTAAGTCTTCTTATTCGTTTATTTAACTTATATATATATATATATATATATATATATATATATATATATATATATATATATATATATATATATATATATATATATATATGAATCAAGACTTGATTTTTTGAGTTGTCTTAAGAGAATTGAGTCTTATAAACTTTATTTTGTTATAATAAAATAACTGTGCGATCTAGGTTTTAAAAAAATAGATAGTGTATCTTGTATCTTGAATACAACTTTATTTTACTTTCAATTTAAAAAATGTTTTCTTGGTTAAGTCAAATAATTTTTTAAATCAATTTACTTTATATGTAACATACTTGATACACTTAATATCAAGTCTTGATATTTTATGTTAACCATCATTAATATAATCTTTTACATGACCTCAATAGAGTTGTTGTTATCGAGAGTGTATGTTTCCTTGTATCTAGCCCTAAGTTGAGCTCTACCAGCTAGATTGAAGCAGCCGGGTAGAGTCTTTGTGATTTTGAAGCAGTGACCAAGTAGAAGACCCCCAATTCTTGACCAGCAACCATAGAGGATTATTTCACTTGAAGGAATTTGCGACCACATCCAGTTTTAACGGGCCACAGCCTCCTTTAGCGAACACAATGGATCTTCGGTTAAGCCGGGATTCTAACGGACTACCTTCCAATAATGTGAATGACGACCTAACCAACCTCCCAGCATGCTTCATGCCAAAGACTCACCAAGTACATGCGATATACATGCTTGTTAAGTATGTGGAATTGGAAGTCCTGTGGTCTGTCGTTGAGCAGTTACCATGGTGTCTTAAAAAATTTCCTTCCCCTCCAGATCAAAGTCATTTTGAGGGAATGGGTCCCTTAATAGATCTATCAGAGGAGTATTAGAGCAAAGACGTACCTTCACCTTTGTGGTGCTCTGGTTAAACGAAAGCCGTACCTTTTTGATATATTTTCGCATAGCAGCTAGCCAACGAGCTTGGCTTGTCCAAGTGTCATAAATAACAACACATTGAGTTCAATAAAAACATTGTCTTGATAAATTTTGCAAAGACTGAGTTGAATCTGACTATCTTGAATTTAGATAGTTCTTTGTATTCTGTTTGGTGAACTGAACTTTTGTTACTTGTGTTTTTATACGAAAATTGAATTTTCATTTTGACATAACAAAACAACAGTTTTAATAAATTGTGATGAATGAGAAATTGCATTTCTGTTTTTGTATCAAATCATTTCAGTATTCCTTGCATTATAATTAATATAATTGGTTTTTCTTTTAAATTTTATATTTTTAAATTTTTAGGCAGTAAATAAATATAGAATTGTGGTTTCTGTTTATAAACAAATTATGGTTTCTCTTAAATTTACACCAAAATTGAAATATAGTTTGTTGAAAAAATAAGCATATTTTGTTGCTTTAAATTGAAAAATTTGACTTAAAATCAGAAAATCTTTTTAAATTATTAAATGGTAACAGAGTTTTAGCGGGAAAAACATAAAAATATTTAATTCTGTTGCTACCAGTAATTTGTTGCAGAGTCATTTCCTCAACAATTACAAGTGCAGGACTTAGAAAGCATTATAAAATATAGGGATAAGATAGAATTTAAAGAAAAAGATATGTTCTTAGAAAAATTTCTGAAACATTGAAGTACTTACAAACTTTGAAAATATCTTTATATAAATTTTATAGACAGAATTCATAATTTGATCAAAATAAACATGTACATTTGCATGTGTTATTCCCATCGAAAATTCAATAATTTTTTATGCTTTCGATTTCATATTTAAAAAATTTAAATAATATTTAATTTATTCATTTTAGCCTTTAAAAGTATAATTTTGTTTTTTCATTCAGCATATTAAAATATGAGGATTTTTTTTAATATATTTTCTGGTTTCTCTTACAAAATACAATAGTTAGTTCTATCCATATATTTTCATTTTACAAGAAAAACATTTTTTTATTTCAAAATTATCGATTTTCAATTTTTTTTATTTATACACCATGATATTAAATAACTCGTTAGAGTGTTTAATACAAAAACAATTTTTGTCTCTTAAGATTCTAATTAATATTTCATGACTATTCACTAAAACAATGAACAACCACATATTATAAGATATAATGTCATTGCAAATAATTAACAATGAATCGTTGTATTACATATAAAGATTATATTAATATAACTTTAATAATTATATACAATTTGTTATGTACTCATAATCTATTTTTTAAAACGTGTTAGAGCTAACTCTCAGTAAATATTTAATTTATAAATTTAAAGGTGTAAAATGTATATACCTGAATGATAAATATATACATTTATAATTTTTTATGGTAGTTTTACTTATATATACTATCATCTCTTATGCGACTCTGGATAGGGTGATCCTGAGTTCGAATCTCGGTTCGAAGATGGATGTACTTTCTCTCTCTCTCTTTCCTGTCTTTGTCTTGGCTGAATGGGTTGTGCCTGGTTGCCTAGTACCAGTAAACGAGTACCTATGGCATGTGTGTATTGAGGAAGCCGGACTCCTCACCAAATTACGGTTTAGTTGGGAAAATAGAACAGCGCACCCCATATTGCCAGCCTAGTTTGCACTAGACAACAACAACCTATATGTGTATTATATTAAGATTATATACTTATGTGTGTGCTCCAAAATACCAATTAAATGCAATGTATTTATTTCTTCCACTGAATTGTAAATTCTTTACACTGACTTGCGCCACTTTCTCACCTTTCCTTAATCTCGATGGAAAGGCGTAGCGCGGAATGAACATCAAAACCAGGTACTCTGATGTTCAGCAGAGCAGTGTTTGTGCCCCTTTCGGCCGTCCGCCCCCACACGTAAACTGGACAACCACTTTTAAGTGGCGACGTGACCATATTCCCTAATGGAGGAGTTACTTTTATGATTCATAAAACATCTTAACGGACAAGCCTCTGTAACTCAAGTGCAGCCGCGACTACTTCAAGTTCCAGGGAGTGATCGTTCGTTCGTTCTTCTGATTTAACTCCGATTCGACCGAGCTTCCGTTGTTTCAAAGGGTTGAAACAGGTTGCGAAGAGATAAGAAGGATAATGCATCACGTTTTCATTAGAGAAAAATAAATTTGTATATTTTATGAAGGCAACAATTGGTAGAAACATTCGCATCTTCAGAAGATAGTTGTTATTTGTCTTGAGTAATAACAAATTTGTTTATTGTTGCAAAATTGAAAGTTAATATTCAAAAGAAAATGTTCTTGATTAATTAAGAGTTTATTTATGTATTTTTGAAATAATGCTCGATAATTAGTTAATTATTATATAATTCATTATTTTAAGAGTTAGACGTTGTTCATGTATTCTGAGAATCGAAGACTTAATACAGCTTATAATCTAAATTTAATTCTCGAGTGACGTTGGACTATATTCAGGCATTTCATCGAAAGATATTTATGCCGTGATTATTTCTTTTGTTTTGATATATATACTAAAAATATTTAGCTGACATTAAAACTGCAACTATAAAATATAGAAAATGGTACATTTCGAGAATAGCGAACTTAATTAAATTTTTGCTCCAAACTTAGTTCATAGGATAATATTGATAATCAAATGAATGAACTTTCTTAAAAGGCAATTACTCTTTCATATAATGATAGAATAATTACAATTTTGATTCATAGAATATCAATGATGACCAAATTAAGCATTATTACGTTTAAAACATAGATAAATGTAAAATATTATGTACCCTAAACAGTGACATTAAAAGTTATATATTACAAAGAGTGACATTGCATATGCCATTCTTCGAACAAATCAATATCTATATAAAACATAGATATTGATATGTTCCAATTTTGGAAAATGTAATGTCATTATTTAGTCTAAGTCGATTCATAGAATATTTTTAAGACCAGTTTTAACATTTTTTCAAACGATTCAGTAAGCAGAGCTGACCTTTCTTCTACTCTCTTTCCCACCTTCTTATAATTAAAAAAACTCAGATTTATCAATACTTAAATACATTTAAATCCATATATTTTAATTTGATGTTATATAAACTATGTAAAGTACTCTAACCTTTATTCAACTATATGTTACTTGTATTTATTACATTCTTCTCATTAATATTCTTCAAAAAAGTAAACAACCAAAATTTTTTGAGTTGCTTACAAAATTTTATATAAAATAGACTTTTGGAATTGACTTTATCTAAAGAGTGTATGAGAAAAAGAACCTGTGCAAAGTAAACTTCAAAATTATCTCATTCTAGTATTGTTAAATTGAAAACTATCTTAATAATACAAAATTAAGTTAAAATGTCAAATCACTGTGACGTAAAGATAGCGCAGTTCTTTTCGCTATATAAGGTTCTAGGCACATTCCTTACTACTTTTAAAAAATGTGTTCATGCTGTTTCTCATCCCTGTGATCAGCAATGCTAAATTAGATCCATGATTTCATTGGCTCTGAAGAAATCAAGAACTAAAAAGGGGTCTTAAACTAGGTCTTGCCTGGTAAGTCCCAAACAAGATAATATGTGATCAGGGGAGGTTTGTGCAAAAGTACATCTAGGGCAGATTTCGAAGTGCTTAATGCCTCCAACAAAAGTCATTGATGACAAGTGACCACTAATGAATAGGGTAAGAGCAGTTTGATCTCGTTTACTGGTGCCCCGAACCAAGGAGCCTGCAGGGTACTTACTCTGATACCATGGGTGTACAAACGGAACTATTCAAATGGCCTTATTCATTGGCTTATATTTAGAAAATAACTCCATATAAGTAAGAATAGAAGTAAATGCTGTGACATCACCAGCACCAGCTCTTGCCAAACTTCGCAATTTCATTTCCGACAACGTTGAAATGGGACGGGATCCACTGGAAGCGGGTCCGATGAGAAAGGGAAAGTTGTTTTAGTTTCCTCAGGATGTCTGCACTTGTACAATTTCTCCCGTTATGCCAATCAGCCAAGTGCTGGATAACACTTATACTAACCGAAAATATCCAGATATCGCTTAGGTGCGGTAGTAATATGATGGAGTTCAAAAAATTTAATTTGAACAATGTGAAATGTTGTTGTGATTCTGTTTAAGAAGATAAAAATGCTTTTATATAATCAGTTATTTAATTTTGTTTCCAAATAACTCCATTTAATTGAATTTTGGTTGTACACAAGTTATTTTGAATGAAATGAAAACCCAAACACCTTGTTTTATTTCCGTCAATTATAAGCTTTATTTTGTTTTCTAAGCAATCAGTAATTTAAATAAATCAGTAATTTTTTACCAAATGTTACACAATATTTTAATCATTTATGTTATTGTGATCAAATTATTTAAAATTGTCTTATTTAAATATACTCGTTAAAAATATTGGTTTATAGCTGCTTTTAAAGAGTTTTGAATTTTCATGAGGACATAAAAACAATTCGTTCTTTATGTCATTTGCATGTACTTTAGTTAAAGGTTCTAGTAACCTGATTGGAGAAAGTTTGGGCTTTGTATCCAGAATGTATTAAGCTCGATATCTGAGTCAACCGAAGACTCTTGCTGAGATACTTCGGTTCGTTAATCTTTCATAAAGCCCGACTTTCCTATGTTGGTGTAATGCAAAACAAAAGCAAAAACGTTATCACAAAGTGCACAATTGTTGATTATGCTAGGTTTAGAAATTGGAATGCTTTAGTTTTTGGCTACTTATTTCTGCCCACTGAAACCGCTCGACGTGTTCAACTACCTCTTATTTTGAATCATGGTTAAGTGATGAGGTCGATATTTAAGACAGTGCCTTCCTCGCCTTAACAAAGGAAAGATAATCAACTCTATGAGTAATGTTCTTAACATTTTTTAGCAAGATAATCTCTGTCTGGATTATATATCAAATCCATTTCTTTCTGAGCATAAAAGTGATAACTTTTCGAAACCAGACTACCATCAGTCACCCATTAATTGCTCAATAATTGGAACAATAATAAAAATTAAAAACATACATTGTTGACGTCATAAAGATCTTATAAAATTGGTTTTATATAAATAATGTACAAGAAACCCGCTGACACCTTTAATTGTATCAACATAATTCATGGATTTTTGCGCCACGATAATACACTGTGTTACCTTGCTTTTCTTACCTGACCATTTTTTATGAAAATTCTAAAAATGTGGTTTCATAAAAAGCGATAGAATAGAAGTAAGATCTTGTGCTTTTAGGTGGTAGGTTCCAGATTCCATTTCTGTAAGCTCTGAACCACAGGAAATGAAGATTGTTGTATTTCAGCTATCAACAAATTTATCTGTTGGAGTGCGAACTTTAAATTCTCCTGGATTTTTCTATTACTATATGTGAATAGGGCCCACACTTTAAGGTAAGTACGCAATTAATCCACGTAACGTAAATACGCGTGAATGTTAAAAAATGCCTAACAGTTATTTTCAACTTTTAGATTATCTTGTTGTTGTTGTTGTCGTGTGCCAGCTAAGCTGGCAATATGGGGTGCGCTGCTCCACTTTTTCAACTGAACCATATTTTGGTGTGGAGTCCGACTTCCTTATTACACACATGCTATAGGGACCCGTTTATAGGGTAGGCAACCATTCACACCTCATTCATACAAGGAAAGGACAAAAACAGGATAGATAAAGTACATCCATGCCCGAACTGGGATTCGAATCCAGTACCTTCCTATCCGTAGTCAGGCACTCTGACCACTAGATAAGGCGGTTTAGATTATCTACTCATCCATATTAAATGAAATATGGATTCTCAAACACGATACTTACTTGACATTAGACAAAATAAATTTTCTTTATGATAAAATCTGCGATTTCATATTCCTTGATCTGAGCCTCAGAAAAACGTGATTTCTTATCGTAATTTTTTATCATTAGAATAATTCTAAAGATTTAAATCTAACAATATTAATGAAAATATATAAATTAATGTACTTTTATATTTTAGTGTATTATAAATAAATATTTCCATTATTTTATTTATTTCCGTAGAATGGAATCACTGCAAACTAAGAATTTTCCTATATAAAAATTCCTTACAATATTATGGTGATTTAATTTTTGCTTTATCCTGAAAATTACCCTAGAGTAACGTATAATTTATTTCTCATTTGGATTCAATAGTATCATCTCCTATTTTCTATGTAAATAGCTCTCACACTGTTATTCCGCATGTGGGTCATATCATTTTAGACTCCCACGCGTCTTTTTTACTGTCATTAGTCATTTTAATTTCATTGCTTAAGAAGGAAGATGCCAATGTCTGGATTACTCAATGTAATTAGTTTTACAGCTCTAAAGGAAACAAAACCGAATTGTTTTTCTTTTCTTTTTTCTTTACTTTCCTGTTTGTTGTTACCTGTAATGGCAAATAAATTTATCTGGCAGAACTACCTAAAACGTATTAAGTTAATTTTTTTACTTATTAACTGGTGAATTCATTTCAGATAATGCATTTATAAAATTAATAATGTTTTACAAATTTGCCTATTCTTGTTGTTATAATTTTGAAATTGTTATTTTTAATGTAAGATTATGCATAAATCTTACTTCAAAAGAAACAGAATGTAGAACACTAGTTTTACACACTTTAGTTTGCCAAATTTATGAATTTGATTAATTATTTTTTGAATTTGTGAACACGAATGAATTTGATTAACTGCTGAAAAGAAATAATAAATAAAGTATTTTATTTTTATGGAGTTTTGTCTCATTTTGACGGAATTTCACTCTTATTTCCTCTTTAATTTGTTTTGCTGCTCCACTAATGACATCTCTTATAATTTTAAACAGAAAAATACATAAAAATTATAATATTTATAACTGATAGACATTGCCTATAGACAAATGAATCTTAAAATTATTAAAGACTAATTTGATTGTGAGGTATTTTGCAGTATATATTCTAAAAGAGTAAAATTATTAATGTAATATCAGTGGGATCTTAACGAAATTTAATTCTTAACTTCAAATACACACATTTATATGTTTTAATGATCACACACACACACACAGTTCTAGCTGTTTCAATACAAAAAGTACTTACAATATTAAATGATGAATATATTTCTTGTTTTATTTATTTTGAAAAAAAATCAATGCTAAATTTAAGAAAAATTAGATTCTGCCCTATTTTAACGAAATTTTATTCCGAGTTCATTTATCCAATTGTTTTGGTAGTTATAGTTCAAATGATTTCTGTAAGAAATGTTCACCGTCCTGAAAAAAAGTTAATAAATATTGTTTCAATTATTGGTGATAAAAATTATTGTAAGAAAATACACTACTGGCCACCCAAACTGCAACACCAAGAAAGACAAGAGATATCACAGCACAATTTATTTTCTTGATAACATGTTGGTCAATTGTCAAAAGATAAAATTTTTAGACCTCTGTGAAGTGTGGTTCCTGCCAAAATCAGTAGCCAGAGTAGACGCATTTATTGGAGATCAACGTTGTCACCCTCCTCGGCATTGATTCAGAGAAACGTTGGATGTGTTCTTGGGATACAGCAGACTAAGCAGCTTTCCCACTTTGTCAAAGTTGACCTGTTGTGGCAGCTGGGGATGTAATCTAGCCAAATCGTTGAGCAATCATGGACCACATGTTTTCTCTCGGCGAAAGATACAGAGTGAGCCGGGCAGGGAAGCAATTCAATTTGGTGAATGACGAAGAATACTTGGACAATGCATGCCATGTGTGGTTGCGCATTATCCTGTTGAAATATGGCTGTGTGCATGCCCTAATGGTAAGGAAGGACAACTGGCTCCAACACCTCGGAGATGTAGCGCTGGCTGTTTCAAGTACCGGTAATGCGTACTAGAGAAGTGCGAGAGTGATATCTAATACCGCCCAATACCATAATACCCGGTACAGGATTAGTATGGCGGCACATAAGGCAGCATCCTCTCTCCACAGTGTCTCCAGACTCGAATGCAACCATCGTGGTATTGCAGACAGAAGCGTGACTCGGCAGTAACGATAATTTCGTTCCATTCTACAGTCCACATTCTTCTTTTATCGCACCATGGGCGGCGAAGATGTGTGTTGTTCTGCGTCAAGGGTAGATGAAGCAATGGATATCTTGCGGACAAACCACTCTGCTGTAAACGGTGTCGAATGGTACGCGCAGACACTGGATGATACATTACAGACTGAATGTTCTTTGCTACGGTTCATGATGTGGCTGAACGATCTGTCACTGCCATGCGCACAGTTTGCTTGTCTTCACGTGAAGTGGTACACTGAGGTTGATGCGATTGAACACGTTGGTCCGTCGTACCCTCTTGCATTCAACGATCACATATCCACGTTACAGTTCTTTGGTTTCGACAAACACGATTACTGATTTCCCTGAAAGATAATTCACAATTTCGGTAGGCGACTATCTTTCCTCTGTCGAACTCAGATACTTGATCAAAAAATTATCGCTGTTTTCTACGAGGCATAATTGATAATTTAAAAAAAAACCACAAGAAAAACATAACTGCCGAACTTGAAATCGTCAAAATCTCCAAGCCTTAAATAGCTCTTTGAAGACGTGCCACATGTGCGTTGATGTTCGTCTACGCTGAAATTCTAATCATTTGCATATCTCACCTTCGCTAATGCATGTTGTAAATTTCATGTTATTTACATGCTTCCTTCAGGATGTTGCATTTACGGTGGCCTGCAGTGTATATTTTTTAAAATTTTCTACAAAATCCACTGAACAAAAAAGGTTTTAATGAAACATTATTCCGAATTCATTTATTTGTTTTGGTAGTCATCTATTTACCTTGTACTTTGTAAATTTATATTTTTAAGAGAGATTCATGATTTTTAGATTATTGTTTATCAACAATCTTTTAAATAAAAAAGAATTAGGAGGAATGTGACAAAATTAATTTTAAATACTTTATCTCGGGTTTCAAATTTATCAAAAATATAGATAAGCTAAATTATTCCTCATCACACTCGCTTTAATATATCTCACATTCCTTATACCCTTCCATTTTCTTGAGTCTGCTATAATTGATATAAAAATAACTGTTTAAGTATTTGCACTTACAATTTATACTATTATTACCTAAAACTTTCAAACTTGGCTTTAATATATTTATAACTTTAAACAAGTGGACATTTGGCACGTACACTTTCAGTTTGATACCGAGCAGGCATAGCATATCTAGTGGATAATTTCATATTTGAAGGCAGATTTAAAGCTTTCACAAGGGTTTTCTTTCCAAGAGAACATTTTAGTAAAGTGAGCTACATTTATGTGTCACAAGGGAGGAAACCCTGAAAGAGCCAAATCTAATCATTCCATAAGGTGAGTTGGAAAAATGTAGAAACATGATATTTATATCCTATTGTTCAAAAGTGTCTGGTATCGAAACTAAGATTTTCAAATTCCGAAGCTATGCTCCTAAAATTAGGTTAATTTAATCATATCTTCAAATTATAATGTCTACTAAATTATTGCATCGATATCAGGATCGATGCAATTATTCAGAATAAGGATATTTTGGTTTAAATTTAATTTAATACTCTACAGGGAAAATTGTAATTTTATTTTAAGGAAATATACTAATTTTTAGCAACAAAATGTTTATAATCTGTCCAATTTTACGTAATAAACGCGTATCAATAACTTGTTTTTATATAGTGAAATTTACAAAGCTTTAGCGACAAAATATTTATAACCGATATAATTTTACTTAATGAATGTATCAATAATTTGTTTTTGTATCTTTAAAAAATATATGTGATAATTTTAAAACTGACTGTTGCATTCATTTAATCTCAAAACATTTCGCATCACATAAATTATATTAAATGAAAAATGTATTAAAAAACTAATGAAATTAAAATTCAAAATGCTATGTAAAATTATCCATAAATTTATCTGAGTTTCAATCCTTTATGCAAATTCTGTTTCTTACATATTAGCGTCACCGTAGCCAATTTTGCATTAAAGCAATTGACTACCACAAGAATCGTGCCAAAATATCTGACAATTAAGCAGCACACATACAAGAAGTCTAAGATGTGCGCGCAAATTAGGTGTCATTATTAGTTGCGAGTAAATAAACTACTGTGGATCTAATACGTAAGCACATAAAATACTTATAATAAAATCAAAAAGTTGTTAAAATTTAAAAAAATTTTGATTTTAAATTTTTTGTGCAATAAATTTAAAAAATAGGAAAATTTAGTAAATAATAAACCATTTTAACAATTAATTACTGCTTAAAAATCTTACACTATAATTACATCAAGTCTTTGCTGGATAAATGAGTTTATGCTCATGATGTCAACATTAATTATCAGCATCAATTTTACATTAAGGTAATGATGTCAATAATAGCTATTTTTGACTACAAAACACTATAAGTGTTTCCTTCCAAACAAATTTTATAAATGGAGAGTAAATAGTAAAAAAATTTTAAGTACACAAAATACCTCTTTAAATATTTTTACCACAATGATACACACGCATGCGTGCGAATAAAAATTTTTTCAATATCACCTATTTAGTGTGTAAAATTCAAAACATTTAAAATAATCTGATTACCGAACAAGAAAACAGAATAAGTAGTACAGAAATTTTTATTCTCAAAATGATAGAAAATAGATGTATCCCATCTTCGAAATTGCATATATATGCATTTACATGAGTATAAAAAATTTAAAGTTATCTATAACTTTTACTGAAAATTTTTTAAACGTTTTGTCTTAAATTCTGTAAAAAGAAAATATTAAATAGTTAAAAAAATTAAATTTATTAATGGATTTATGAAAAAAGAACATGTATAATTTTAGATAAAAGGAGACAAAAAATAAGTAGAAAAAACTATTGAATAAAAATTTATAAATTAATAAATTATTTAAAAATGCAGAATTGTACTGATATTCTTTTGATTCTATGCTATCTCGCCATTCTATTAAATTTTTTTTAATTAAACCTTAAGCTTAAAGGACTGGATTTAATCGTAATGTTGACTGGATTCAGCTTGGATATCATTATTTCAACTCGTTTGATATTCTGTGTAAATATCAATTTCATTTAAAATGTTGGCCACCAATAAGTTAATGTTAAAACGTCTTCGTAGTGCAAATTTTGTATCTAAAAATACTGTGTTTCACTAAGTAAGAATTCCCTCAACATAGCATCGGAAAAACGCAATCAAAGATGCGGCTTATTGGAGCGTGTGCTGTCACGTGACAGGGAACTATGATCAGTAGCGTCCTCCAGGCGGTTCTCTGCGTGAAGCTGATAAATACGAAAACGGGGGTCAGCCAATCATGACTGGCGATGACAGGTCTTCAAAACTCCTCTTTCATCTTCGGATTAAAAAATAAATAAATAAATAAAGCTTTTTTTTCTATCAAGCCTCTGTTGGCCTCACCTTGCATTTATCAGGTGGAGAATCTTCCCTGATAACAATGAGAAAAGTAACCGCACAGAAGAAATTAAAATTGGCTGCTTCTTTTCTGATAAGTTCCCGGGTGCCAATAGAGGAGATCTGATAAGAAATGTATCCACAAAAGAAATATGTATCAGCATTTTACTTATTGATAAATGAAATGATACTTATCAGAGTTAGTAATCAAAACAAGAATCTATTCTACTCCTACATTTCTGAATGGTATTTTTGGACGAGTATATAAAATTGTGTTACAATAAAAGTGCTATTAACCAAGTATATCGTTAGAGTGTATATATTAACCAAATTAGTTCGGTTAATCAAAATGTTGTATAATTGAATAGAATATTTTGGTGGATTGAGTTAATTTATGATAAACAGAATTTATTTATTCCACACATTTATTATATTGAATTAATTTATTATTTTATTAAATAACAGGCAAACACTAAGTGGAATACAATCGCTTATAAAAAAGATTTTAATTATTTTTTACTTTGTTATAAAAACAAATCTTTAAGAGAGATTTGGAATAAAATTTAAACTTTATTGATTGTGGCCGCTAAATTCTTTTACTTTTAATTAAGTAATATTTTCTCCAAACAAATTTTCGTTACTACCTTTTTCTTTCTATTTCACATTTTTAAAAATTTGATTGTTTGAAGTGCTATTATCGACATTCTATTTAGCATTTCCAACCTTGAATTCATATTTTAATTTTTCTTCATTTCTAAAATGAAATAATAAATCTTAAAAATATAAATTAAATTAAAATACAAAATAAAATAAAAAAACTACTAATTTCTTATACACCAATAAGTATCAAAAGATTCTTATTGTAACTTTTACCCTGCTTTATAGCAATACCCCCTTTTTTAAAATCAGGAATAATCCTAGTCAAAGTGAGAAGGATTTTGCGATCTTGATTTTTGCTTGATTTTCTAAGGGTGTGCGCTTGTGAGATTTCCGATTTTCCCTTTTTTCGATCTCATGATAATGGTTCACTATTTGATATTCCATAAAAACAGCTAATGAATTCACTGCTAACATTTGCACCGCTCTTTTAAACATCGATCAAGTAATACTTTCCAAGATTTTTCACTATAAAATAAACATTATTTAATCACTCACAAATTTCATGCATTTATATTTCACATATTATTTAGTAATCTGCGTTAGATCTGCTGTAGTTTATTGTATGCTGTAGTATGTATGCATTAAAATTTTCTAAATGAAAAATTCATTCTACTTTTATGTATTTATGGTATTATCTATAACTATTAATTTATATTATGTTCTTATCTACTATTAATTACTCTATTATCTATATTATGTATTTATGCATTTTTGATGTCCATCTGTTAGTGTTACTATATGATATATGGGTTAATATTAAACAATCTTTTCTCTCATTTATAAGTATGGACTTCTTATCAATAAAATTAAAAAAGGAAAAACAGAAATCATAGCAAGAATTTGAATATTTTAGAAATTATATATTAAAGGCACTTAAGCATGAAAGGAAAACTCAAAAACAAAAACTATAGATAAATAACAATCTCAATCAAAATAAATAATATCAAAGAAATGCGAAAATACTCCCACGAATATGAATATTTTGCCGATTATATATAAATAAAAGATATTTTATACAAGCATTAAAGCAAAGTTTAAAATTAAAACTAATGAAATTAAAAACAGAAATCACTGCACTAATTTTATATGAATATTTTCCAAAGTAGATATATAAGACATTTCAAGCATTACAGAGAAAATAATCCTTGAGAAAGAATAAATATTTGATCAACACAATGCTTTATTTTCTACAAAAGCACAAACCATATTTAATTATTGGTATTGACTAATTTTATCAGAAGGTCAATGTTATTAGAAAGATTAGTTTTGTTGACACATAATTGGATTGAGTGGTTTATTTATACCTTTTTCAGTTAGTCTTTTTTTATAGCTTTCAACTTTAATTGTGTTTAAAAATTTTGTGTGTTTCTGGAAAGTATTGAAAACAGTTATTGCATAATGATTGTTTTTTAATTGCCATACAAGTTAGAAAAATAAAAAAAATTACCTAATATTAAAATTTTTAAATTTTTTCAAGAAAAGAGCAATTAGTGTCTTAATATTAAAATCCACTGTGTCGATTAAGAAAGCTAAAACATTGACTGTATCAAACTATATGAAGGGAAATGCATACCCACTATATGTTAAGGCATTTCTTATTTCTCTTCATGAGTCGAGGTGGTTGCGGAATGATTAAAACAATTCATTTTTGCTCTTCCTTTGGTTCAACAGTACATGGGTTCAAATCCTACCTTGGACTTGGATGTTTGTAGTGTTTTGGAATCCTTTTTATGCCGTAAGTCCCGGTCTAATTAGCACTCGAGTGAAGAAAATGACCGTTGAGCAACAAACAATATTACTTCATGAAGCCTGAGAATATTACCCACAAAAAACTAAATATTCATTAATGAAAGCTGTCCCGAAAATTTCAACAATTTAACTTCATAGGTTACACATTACGCGTGTTGTTAAAAAGTAAAATATTAATTGAAATAAATATTCATAATAAGGAAAATTAGAAATTTTTTTAAGCAAGTTCTCATAATTTTTAATACATTATTAACTAAGTCTTACAGCATTTTTTTAATCTATTTATTGATTAATATTTTTCGGAATATTGAAATTCACAGGTTAAACCTCATGTGAAAAATTGAACAGACAAAAACCGATATTAAGTTTCTAATTTCAGAATGCACAGTTAATTATTATCAATTAATTGTATGCAGACGCTATTAATTAAAAAGATTTTTCTGGATTTCCTCTTTTACAAAATATCACTACATCTCTACAAAAATTTCGTCAAGTTAACGTGTAAAATTTTTGAAATAAATCAAGAATTAAATATTACATATATAATACAATAATCTCTATAATAAATCAGTATTGATAAAATTAGTAGAAACAGATTTCTGCAAATTCTACCGATTTTTTTTAGCTAAATAACGCAAATTTTATAAACAGGATTTAAAACACGAACATAAATTTTAAAAGGTACACAAGTAATTTTTTTTATTAAGAATCATAATTCTTAAGGACATTTTCTTATATATATTAAAAAACCAGTTCTCCACCTCATTTTTTTATTTTATTGAAGCCACATTTATAGAATAAAGATGTCTAATCTCCGTCTAAGATGATACTATGTGACGTTTTTCTGAATCGAGAAGCACCTGGTGTAGGAGTATAACCACCCAACTCAAATTAAAGATCATTCAAACGACCCAATTATGATAATACGGGTGCCGGGTAATAACATGAAACGGAATAAATTCACCCCCATTCTTTCGCAACAGACGTTGAAAAATTGTCGCTGGTATATTTTTAATGATTTTTTAATGCTACAGGTAGCGGCGTATTTAATACTGGAGTTTGAAATTTTAGATGGAATGTTCTTTGCTCATAAGAGTCATTACGAATTGGGAATGCTTTTGGAAAACAAAGAACATGGTTAAAGATCAGTCTGTAAGCCTAAAGTTTGATGAAAAATATCGCCCCAGAAATGTAATATAGGATAAATTAAATGCTATCCTATACAGATTGGGTGGTAGAATGTTCCCTTATTTATGCTACTGTTATTCGATTCACGATTTATTCATTCTTGTGTATGTGTACCATATTGAGATAACATTGAGGAATAAAAGATATTTTCCAGAGACTAATGTTTTTTCACTTATTAGAGGAGCTTTGAAGGGTCTTTCATTATCTTCTACTGTTTAAAACGAATAACTGAGAATATTCATGTGAGTTACAATTCAAAAATTCATGATATTACCAAATATAATTGAAAAATTCGCATTTCGGCAGAAAGCTGTGTAAGAGAAATGGAAGTATTCGGAGTGGAAAGTCTCGGATTTGATCCTAGCAGCAATGAAAGAACGGGAGGAGGAAATTATTTTTCCTTCTGTAGCTTTTTGCGTACTTGTTTGTTTTGACGCGCGCGAAAATGTATTCTCACCCTCTATTGACATGTGAATACTATGAATTATGTATGAAAAATCCTTCCAAGAGACATTACGCGACAGATGTGAAAAAGCCAAACAATGGTATTCAGCTATTAATTAGCTGATTCGCTACATGTTAAAAAATTGTTATTCTTAATCATACAGAATAATGACAACTTAAAGTTAAAAAATGAAACACTATTTCTATTTAATTACTATTTTAAATTTAACATTTTCTAAGCAAAATAAAGGAGAATTTTTGATATGCAAAGCTCCCTTTTCCTTGTTACAAATTAAAAGACCGTTTACTAAAACATTTAAATCAAATGACATCTCTGTTATACATGGAATGTAGTCAACTCTTTACTTGACTCCATTGAAGTCTGTAATGGGCCGGGGATCTATGCATGTCAGATTTTCTTAAGTACTAATGTCTCTCGACTAAATATAAGAGAAATTTCATGAAGAGATTGTAAATTCTGATATCATATTTGATATTTAAATGTGCCTTACATGTAAGAAGCAGTTAGTTGTGCTTAGTATTCTCAATTGCTAGTATTTAATAGCATCCATTAACTGAAGCAATTCATTATAATGATAGTTTTCATGCCCAGAAAAAGTATTGGCTTTTTGCTCTTGATTCATCAGAAGACTGTATTCGTGAGGGGATCTATTACAATACACTTATTAAGGACAGTTATAACTGATAAATAATTATAAACTATTATCGATTCTTACTAGAAATATCTGTCTGGAAATTCGATGCTTTAAGGTAAATATGGAGAATTAATAGTGGAAAAATATTCTAATGGAAGGTAAAGATTAGATTGGATTGCTTATAGTGTTATATGGAACTCTAATCACTTTTTATACATAAGACTAATTCCATTTAGATTATAGTTTGATTTATTATAGAAGAGAAATTCCAAACTATTAGAAACATCCACGAACGAAGTGGAAATCGAACAACTAAACTTTTAAATTAAAGGTAAAATATATTATGAGAAAGGCATGCAAAGATTTTGGATGTTTGAGGTTAAAAGAGACAAAAATGGCAAATGTGTTAAAGGTATATTGCAATTTAATTTTTTAAGATTTAGTAGACTAGTTTATTTATTCTGCAAGCATATTGCTCATTATTTTTTTCATTAAAAATAAATTTGCTTGAATATAAATGATTTTTAAAATAAATTAAAAATAATAAATACAAATAAATAATTTCATTTCTTGCCGGATGTTAAACCTTGGGTCGTTGTGATATGATACAATATTAATTTTCGACGTGAAAAATGTATGCTTATTGTAGATTTAATTAATATCAAAAGCGTAATGAAGAATTTTCATAGGAATTGGACCATATATATGAGTCACGAGAGAATTAAGTTCAGAAACTCCCAATATAGATTCGCAAATATAAAATAGAAAGAAAATTTTATTCTCTGTTATTCAACAGTAACTTGGAAAGAACCTGTGACCATCCTTTTTATAGAGCACTGTACTACGGTTTGGCAACAGTGTGATCTCTAATATCTTATTTATAAAAAGAGGCAATTATCCATACTTATGTCAGCAAATTCTTTCAATAAATTAGCAACTGAAAGAATTTGCTGGCATAAGTATGGATAATTTTTGCTCACCAAGACCCATTGGCAAGTTGAAGCTTTTCGGAATAGGAAGCTGAAAGCTCGAATTTAATGACAGATGATACAAGCAGATGACAGTTAAATTCTCGCTCTTACGTCTATATAAGAATATTTTAAATTTTCATCCTAGTGATTCGTGATTATAGCATACAGCAAACGAAAATTCCTTTCGGCTGGCAAATATTATGTGACTATTATAAATATTATTATTACAAATTTATTAGGTTTTAAATTAGCTTCTCACATTGGCAAAATAATAATTATTAACTTTCAACATACGAAATAAACAATGTAACTTCTTATGTAATCAGCTGAAAAACCAATTCTTGTACACACACATTGCCTATTAGCAATGTTTAGTTTAATATCTTCAGTAATTCATGCGTTTTATCACCGAAGAATGTTTTCGCCTAAACTCGGATGATTCATCCGCAATCTATGACAAAAAAAAAATAGCGCAAGAGGTCAAACCTCAAACATCTTAGATTATAAAGACAGGCAAAAAAATGCACTTTTTAATATTCAACAGATGCTTCTGTTCGTAGGTGTAAGAGTACGCAAGTATAAATGAGTGTTTTATAACCGACAGGCATTTAAAAAAGGTGCTGTGATTACTACAATTTTTTATTCGCATCTTCTTCCCCCCCCCCCTGACTCCCCCTCCCTTTTCCACATTTGCTTATTTATGAAGCGTAAGTTGTTTCATAAGTTATGTGTTGGAAAGCGATTTCCCAAAATGTAGAGATAAAAAAATATAATTTATGAATTGGGCTTCCTTTTGTTCGTAACGATTAGCAATTATAGTTTGTTTGTGTGTAATTGCAAAGAAACGCGCGCGGTGTAGGTGTTGGGGAATAAATAGAAGCTGGGCTTGGGATTTATGACGGGTTTCGTATCTTTAGAAGTAGGAAATTAATTTGCGACTTGTTGCTGATTTGATTCGGTTTTCACGAGAAACTTCGGTTATATTATTCTTTTTATCGTATAAAGTTTTTATTTTCATTCAGCAGTTTCGCTCTAGGAAGAAGGCATAATGTACATCAATGCTATTTCTCTTTAACTCTTTTAATTTTTTTAATGTATTTTTGATAGTTAAATACGAAAAAACATAGCTTCATTATACTCTTACATAATTTTTTCCCACTAAATTCTGCAAAGTGAAATCACTAAAATGCTTTCAACTATCATTTAAATTTATCCATGATTAAATGATGAGAATGATATTTTGCTTCCATTCCTCCATATTAAATCAGCGATGAGGTAATAATAGACACTGAGAATATTTACAAGAACCTGCTAGTAGGATGGTCTTCAGCGGGGTTGAGTATAAAACCCGCTACACGAGAGAAATTTCGTTTAACTTACCAAATCACTGCAGCGAAAAACAACAGCATTTTAATAAATAAATATTTGATATATAAAAAGAAAAATATGTTATCTGTATAACAGAGTATAGTACAAGATAAAGTTACTAAGCTGAATATACCGTAGAACACTGTTGCCTAGAAATTTCACAATAAGGAATATCTTGGGCACATTTTAAATTTTTCTGTGCAGTAAACCAAAATTTTGTTTCCCGTTTCATGTTATTGCTTGCTAAAATGTCTCATCACTGCCACTTTCTAAAATATTTTCTTATATTTAATATTTTTCCCGTTTAGTTCAATTAAAATGAAATATTTTATTTGAAATGTGTTTGTGACGTTAAAGTTTTGTAACAGTAAGTATAAAATATTTTACAAATATTTTTCAATTAATTAATTAAAATGTACAAATTAGGGTCTTTATTTATTTGATTGAATACATCTCACTTTATTGGACATTTTATATTTCACTTTGTTACACTTAATTTTACATACATATTATTCACTCTATTTCACATACAAACTAATTAAACCATTAATCAAACTAAATTTACTTCGAAAATAAAGTAATTTTAGTTTCAATTTAATTATATATATATATTCAAATATGATCACATAATAATCACAGGATCATTATGAAATCTGACTGCATTAAAATAAGATTTAATGCGTGTTTAAAATGTACGCGTAGTATTTAAAGTTTGTAACAAGAAATTTTGATCATAAGCACTTTTCGGATGAAGATAGAAAAATTTTGATAATACGTTAAATTTATTTCTGTTAAGATCACAGAAAACATATTTTCCCCTTAAAATATTTATTTTGTAATTCATTTTGAAAAATTTGTTTACTTATATATATTTTTTTCTAAAGTATACCTTAATGTCTAATTATATGAAGAAAAAACTTCAACCTGTGGTTTAGTTATCATTTTGTGGATAATTGTTACGGATGATGTCCTATTTGAGATGACACTATAGTTTAAAATGGATTCTGGGATATTAAATCCCTTAAAAAAAGCTAAAAAACAGTATAATTTTAACCGTTAGGATATCTACGACGTTGTCAAAGGACAGATGAAGAGGAATCAGAAAATAACACAGTATTTTTAGTTTATCTGGGCACGTCAGATTTAACTTTAAATATAGCTTCCTTTATTTATAATACATATCTTATATTCTTAATACAAAATGTGATACTTTATTAAACAGAATAATAGAACCCACCGTAGCTTAGTGATAGGATAGTGCTCTTCTGGCTGAAGGTCGCGGTTCGATCCCACGCACCGCTGAACAAAAGGAAATAGATATCAGGGCTCAGGCTTTTCCATGCAAACCTATCGGGATTTATCAAATTTACTTCTTTGCGACACATAACTATAGTCTACCTTTTATATTTAAGAATTTCTTATGCAGTTGGTATTAAAATGTCTTACAACAGCCTTACGCCATCCAATACGAGGCGCCAAAGATTACATCAAGTAAGATGTTTTCAGATAGATTAGTCAATATTATTTGCTTCTGGAATTTTTCACATATTCACAATAAAATTTTTTTATGTTCGGTAATTCAGTAAATATATCAGCACTTCATAAATTGACATTTTATTTTAGCGACGAAGTTGACACCTGTGCTAATTCTTTCTTTTTGAAATTTCTACGAATACTAATGAGAATTACAGATATTTAAGCATTTACTTCCATCAAATACCATGATAAATACCAAGAATACATTAACAAATTTATTAGGAGCAAACGGAAGCACGGCATTAATTTCTATTCGTTCGATGCTGGCTAACCTAATCAAAGTGGACTTCCATTCTAAAGAGCATGAGCAAACTTGATAAGTTTACATATTTACACACATATTTGATACTTAATAGCAGATATATTGAATACTGAAGACTGCTGTCAGGTACTTGAAAAACCTCTGTATATTGTTTTTCCAAAAGAATTCTTAACAGATAGTGCGCAATATTCTAGTTCACAAGTTAAAAAATCTAGAAAAATCTATATTAATCTGAAAGGATGTGCACATAGAGAGTTGAAACTCGATATTTCGCATCTTTAAGTACCGAATTGGAAATTAAATGCTTAGTGCTTTGACCTTCAACTCAGTGATTCGTGGTTTTCATTCCACCTCGGCATGAATGTCTAAAATGATTTGGAATCAACCTAAGTTTTAATTGCTAATCGGACAAGTTTTTACACACACACACACACACACACACACACACACACACACACACACATATATATATATATATATATATATATATATATATATATATATAAAGAAAATACATATATGAATATAAAGTAATAAATACAATGCTAGAAATATAATGTTGTAACTACAATGCATAATAGGAAATCTAGCCAGCGCAAAAGCAGCTAAAGAAAGATTTGCCTATATAAATAAGATAGAAGAAAAAAACATGAAGAAAAGTAAAATCAGAAACATAAAATTGGAAAGATACTAAAGTATATGAAGCAAAAGACAAGAAGGCATAGGGACCATGTCTTCATCAGGAGGGAGATGGTCAGCTATGCAAAAATGATGTACATCATTTATACATAAAAAAAATTTACATCATTTAGTTTATCTACTGTATTAATTCTTTTGACTTTAAAGACCTTTTTACTAGTATTCCCATAGATAAACTAAATGATGTACTACACCTTTATTATCAGGACTATAGAAACTTATTAAATATTAATTTTGATTACTGGAATAATTTAGTTAAAATGTGTATTTATAATAATTTTATATTTAACGGTGAAAATATTTTTATTCAAAATTGTGGAATTCCACAGGGATCCTACTTTTCTAGCACACTAGCAAATTTATTTTTGACATTATTTTGAAAAAAAAACTTCTTTTATCAATATCCTTTTGCTTTTCGATACATAGATGATTTCATTATTTTCAACAATTTAAAATTTGAAGATACTTCTAAAACTATTTACCCTGAAGAACTTTCTCTAATTAAAACTAATTTATGTGAAACTAAAACAGAATTTCTGGATTTATTTATCACTATTGATAATTCCACTACATATATAGACATTTTCGACAAAACTAAACAGTTTAATTTTCATGTTAATAAGTTAATTTCTTGGAACTCCAATATTTCTTTAAAAATATACAGAAACATTATATTTAATGAGCTTAATCGCATTTATATAATCTGTAACAATTATGAATATACTAAAAATCAAATTAAACGCTTAATAGCTCACCTAAAAAATAACAATATTCCAATTAATTTTATTTTAAAATATGTAGGAAGTAGGGAATCGCTTGTAAGATTAAAGTAATGCGTAGTTTTTATAACTACAGAAGGGCCACCCAAGCATTGAAGTTCTTACAAGAATCCTGAAAATACCTACATATATACACTTTATTTTATACATAACTAAAACTTAAATCCCCTTTAATACGCTTTAACTTTTTAAACCACTTTAACTTTTTGAATTTAATTACTTCTGGCAATATTTCTTCATTCTAATTTCAAATTTACTTTTGGCAACTTCCTTCTATTCTCATATATAAATTCAATCTGATTTACTGGCTTTTGTATTTTGTATTTTCTACTGTTTGTATTTTTTTACTGTATGTATTTTTCTACTTTTGTGAGTATTTTTTCTACTAATGTGAGTATTTTCATCTATAGTGAGTATTTTTATTTTTCTGCATATATATTTATCTTTTCTACATATATTTAGTCTAATTTTTAATTAAGTTCTTTTAATACGAACACTCTTCGGGGGAACTGCTCGAAGATTTTTAGACATTTGTCCTTCGAGCATGTCAGAAAAGAGTGTTCATTTTTGCATAGCTGACCATCTCCCTCCTGATGAAGAATGGTCCCTATGCCTTCTTGTCTTTTGCTTCATATACTTTAGTATCTTTCCAATTTTATATTTCTGATTTTACTTTTCTTCATGTTTTATCTATATATATATATATATATATATATATATATATATATATATATATATATATATATATATATTTATATCAGTCACAAAGATTTTGTCGTTGCTATCCTTCAATAAAAGGGTCGCCAAAAAATTAGAAGACGCCTCAATAACTAACACGCAATAAGTGGAAAAATAAAATCAAATAATTTATGTAAACGCATCGTTCTTTGAATGATCGATTTTATCAAATTGGCAATTATCAAAGAAGGCTTTTCCTTTCTATAACATAACCTAAAGTGTTGAAAAAACCTAGAACGGAAATTAAAAAAGAAAAAAATCGAAGAAAAAGAATCAGATCTCCTAAAGGGATAGAGAAAGCCGTTACCTCTTAGTTAAATGATACAATTATTTTCTTATTTAAATTTAAAAAGATAAGCTGCAGCGTTGACGAGTGACGGGGAATTTCCGTCCAAAATTGCGAGAGTGCACCTGCGAAGAAACGAGTTACATTTCCTGCGCTATCGATAATTCTATGCAAATGTATCGCTCGCATTGTCTCTGACAATCTAGAGCGCACGTGACTCGCGTATCTGCAGAAGTTCGACAGTCTAATCGTATCTTATTAACGTATTAAATCACGATGTGAGTTATGTAGCTAGAGGAGCTGTAATGAAGAATTTATATAAGAAAAGCTTTGTTTTCTTAATGCATATGAGAATAAAGAGCTATAGAAACAAAAAATACATTTATGCATATCATTATGCTTTAAGCACTTTATGAAAACCATTATTTATGAACCTTCATGGAAGTATGACATACATAGGAGCAACATATTACATTAAAATTACATTTATTAAGATGGATTTTGTAATTAAATAACAAATTTAGATTATAGGATACAATTGTTCATGTATAAAAATTTTAATGGACACTTCAGTGTTAAAATTTATTGAATAATTAATTAATTTACTATATAATTTATTGATAAACTATTTTCAATTTGAATTTTTCTTCAAATGTATTGTTAATATTTTCCCTAAGTAAAATACAATAGCAAATATATTTTCAAACTGCACTGCTATAATTTTGAATAGGGAAAAAAGAAATAAGAAAAACCACATGTTATATTAAATTAGTTTATTGTGATATGCTTCTGACTGTTAATTTCTGCCAACACACAGAATTCTCTAAATATAACAACGATAATTAAAAAAACAATGTAAATTTTGGTCAAGTGACGACATATGAGTTAGTACCCTTCTTTTCATGTCATGCCAGACAAATGGAGGAATTGGATGGTATGGAACTTACTTAAATCCAGTCAACATGACAGTCTTTAGCTGAATTAAGCATCTAACTCATTGTCTTCATATCGCAAGAGAGACATCTTTTCCTACCAAGGCACCGCCAATTTTTTTTAAGTCCCTGTGTCTTATCGTTTTTAACACTTTGCGAGTATATTTAATATTTTTAATGTCGAAAATTTGCAATTTTTCAACTGTAATAACAGTTGTAACAACTGTTATTACAGTAATCTCTTGTATAACAACTGTTATTACAGATATTATTTTTTTTATTGTAATAACAATAAAAGGTATAATATCATTTATAAGAGCATACGCCATTAACTGTTTTTTTAGTTTTTCATGTAAATTTGATCTACCTCAAATAACACTTAAAAGTAATGTTATGTTTTGCAGCATCATTTAAAAAGAATATTATAATTCCATAAACACTGTGATTTGTTTATCATTTCCTAAGCTTCAAGACTAGGTTTTTTTAACATTAAAAAACACCAATAATAGGGAAAGTCTACATCGGTTACGGAAAGAAAACAATACTGTTCTTAATTTACATCATTCATAACAAATACCTTTTCTTATGAATATTTAGTTAGTTTCACATGGAAAAATTTATTTATTGTATTGTCTTTCGACATCGTTGAATCTGAACACTATATGCGAAAACAATTATTACATTACTTTCATTAGCTTGCATCATTTATAGTTTTCATAATTTGTTCGCAAATTTAATTAGGTATCTTAAAATCTATAATTTTTCCAAAATCACATTTTCGTTTAAGGACAAAATACTTTTCCCTCGTCTATTGCCATGCATATTGCTTTAAATTTTTCTGATTTTGAAATGATTTTTATTATATTTTTTACTGGCAACTTTAAATGAATACAATGTACTGAATTTTACATTAACAAACAATATTTTTTAAAATAATTCCATTCAATAATTATAGGTATGCACTTTAAGTCTAGATATCTAGTTTTAAAAATATTAAAACCGATTAACATTTTTCAGGAACATCATTTAGGCAAAATTTTACATTTTTTTAATATATCAATCATTGTTTGTTGTAATTTTTGTTCGTAGTTTTGCTCATGGATTTTTTTGTTTTCAAATAAAAACTATATGTTTATAATATATCATACTATATGTTTTATATATATCTCGTCTCTTCATAATTTTTGGATATTATACACTTTATTTTCTTTATTAAGCATAAATTCAATGATAAAAACAAGGAAAGTATGAAACTATCCCCATTTTGTAAACCATAAAATAACAAAGAACCAATCCTTTGATTAAGTAAAACCTAAATGAAAAGATTGGTTTTATTTCACTTTTCGGTTATTATTATCACATTTTTTGGACATATGGATAAATGGATTAATATCTACAAACTAAATACCACTCTTACAAGTTACTACAACCGAGCTTGGAATTAGCCTCATGTAAAATGGAACAAAAGACTACGTCACTAACCTTTCCGCTCTCAATTTTTATTTATTTATTTTTATTTAAATTTTAATAAAATCTAACAAGAAGTCTTGGAAAGTATCACGTTACGAAATTTACTATTTATTTTCATTGAAATAAGATGAACTTTTTTTTTCAAATATAATTTATGAATATTTTTTCATTATTACATTTTTTACAAAATATCCATAATATGTAATTTTATAAAAATTTTCACCCATTTCCTGTCAATAAACATAAATACGTGTAATCATTGGTGCTTGGAATATTAATAAAATCAAATAGCAAATTTTCTATAATGACCTAGCTTATTATTTTTATAAAGAGTTTTTGGAAATACTATAGAAATGAATATATCTTCACAATCATTGTTAAGAAAATGATTTATAAAAATATATTTTGTACTAATACATCATCTAAGGTGCATTTCATGCATTATTTCGTTGTAAAACAAAACCAATTTCTTTTAGATGAATTAGCTTAATGTTGCATTTATATTTCATCAATATACAAGGAAAAATATCTATGTGAAATACATTTACTCAAATGTAACTAACTACACTGGTCTCCAAAAGTTAAGGAACAACATGTTTTTCGAAGTTTATCATAAAAAATGACACTAACAAAACAATTTACAGTTTATATAAATGATAAAAACGAACTTTATGCAAATTTATGCAAAAACGGTAGCTATAATTTTTTTTATAGTTAAGAATAGCTATATATGAGTGAGAGAAAATATGCAAATATAAGCCTTTCGTAATTACGCGTGTAACTTGTTGATTTACAACTTTTGTTAGCAGTTTCCTCGACAATAGGCAGTGGGGTCCCGCAATGTCTGAGAGAAGCCGTTTGCCCGATTCGTTAAGGTGGTGGGCGGTCGGATGGATGGAAATGGGGTTATCACAGGCTGATGCTGCTAGACGCCTTAATGTGTCTCGCAGTGTGGTCCACCATCTCTGGATTCAATATCAAACTGAAGCTTCTGTATCCAGAAGACATGTTCCAGGCCGACCACGAGTCAAAACACCTGCAGAAGACCGTTTTATAGCTCTTTCGGTCCGAAGGAGAAGAAGAATTTCTGTTCCACAACTTGTTGCAGACCTCTCTGTAGCATCGAGGAGAAGAATAACCGCTAGTACGGTACGAAGGCGTCTTCACCATGCAGGTCTCTATACAAGGCGACCAGTTGTGTGTGTACCCCTCACTGGACGACAAAGAAGGGCTCGCTTATCTTGGGCAAGAGAACACGTTTCCTGGACCAGACAGCAATGGGCTTCTGTATTCTTCACAGACGAGTCCAGATTCACATTGGAGAGCGATTCAGGACATCTTCTGATCTGGAGGGAACAAAACACCAGATACTACCAATCCAACATTGAGTAAAGAGACAGTTACAGCGGCGTAGGAATGATGGTTTGTGCTGGGATCTCAGTCGGTGGCCAAACTGACCTGCATGTGCTCCAGGGAGGAACTGTGACTGGCGTGAGATATAGGGATGAGATCCTTGATCCATATATCTGCCCATATGCCGGTGCAATTGGCAATGATTTCATTCTGATATATGATAACGCACGTGTTCACCGAGCTGTAGTTGTTGAGGGATATCTTGAGGATCTTGGTTTGGAGCGATCTCCAGACCTGAATCCAATAGAACATGTGTGGGAGTATCTTGGTAGACGGATTGCTGCTTTAAATCCTCCTCCATGGTCCTTAGGAGAGCTGGAACAAAGCTTATTCCGTGTCTGGTCTTCGCTTCCCATTTCGGTAACCGACAATTTAATTGACAGCATAAAAAGTCGATGCCGCCAATGCACGCAAGATAGGGGTGGGCATATCCCATATCAAAACTCATTTTTGTTATGCTTCTATTACTTTTTACCACATAAAACTGTGATTATTCTTTTTTCCAAGAATGGACTTTTGCAGCGAGATTGCATTTTTTTGTTGTAAATACTTTTTGCTTTTCTCTTATGTAAACTTCTATGTTGCAGTCAATAAATAACTGTTTCGTGCACACGTCATCCAAATTTCGTGTTTCTACATTCATTCATTTGAAAATTAGGCACAAAAAACTGATTGTTCCTTAACTTTTTGAGGCCAGTGTATTTTACAACTAAAGTGTCTCTTACTTTACATATATACATTTTTGTTATTATTTTACTTCCTTATTATATAAATACATTACACTTACACACATTATTTATATATATGATAAAAATAAACATTTAAGAATTTCTTAACACTTACGTTTATATATAAGTTAAATTCAGTAAACTATATGTATAAATTAGTTTATAATATAATAATATGAAAAATAATTTATTATATATATATATATATATATATATATATATATATATATATATATATATATATATATATATATATATATATATATATATATATATATATATATATATATATTCTCCCATTCGCCCTTTCGTTTTAAATTTATGGTAAAATGAAATATTCTTACTATATTAATCTTTCTCGATACATAAACGCTTATTAAAATGTTTTGTAATAAAAGAGCTTTAAATGTCGAAGATTTATCTCTTATTTCTAGCTATTTCATCTACTATCATTTTAATATCATATTTATAATCGACATTAAATTATTTACAATAAGACTGCTGCAAAATGGTGTGGTAAACTGCCATATATCTTCTTTCACATCTTCTTTCCTATACTCTAGTTCAGAAGTTAAAAGAGTATCCTTAATCCGATTACAAACCCACGATTTATTACTTTTGAGTTCAAAGGAGAAAAATAATTCAAATTTATACTTCTCAAGAATATGTCCTTTCAAATAAAAATCAAAACATAATATTTTTACAGAAAGTGCGCATTAAAAAAATGCGTATAAGTTGAGACTGAATTTATATTATTAAAAAATTATTCTGCATAAATTATTATATTTTATTTTATGTTTTCCTTCTAAATTAAGATGATTGTAAATTTTTAAAGTATTTTCATTTATTTCATTAAAAGCATTAAAACATTAAATTTTAATTAATTTAAAAAAATACTAGTCATGTTTAGATTCATTGTATAAAAATGTTAAGCCTTTTTCTTATAAAAGCCATGCCTTGCTATTTTTATTTGTTATACAGGAAGAAAGATAAATGTTATTTAAAATAAATAAGATAAATCTTTTGCTCCTTATTTATATTTAATTTAACTAATATGAAAGGAATGCTACAATATGTTTACTAATTAAGTGTTTGAAAAATCTTGTATTTTTTAATATAAATGTAGCACTTTATTAATATTTAATTATTTCTCTAGAAGAAAGAGTCAAACAACATTGAAACAGTTTAAATAATAGATAATTTGATTTGATTATTTGTATTTAAGCTAATTATTATTAAAGAAGAATTAAAAATATTTCAGATCGTTACTGCAAAATTATTTTATACATTTTTTTAAAATAAAGGGATCACTTATAAAAACTTGTAATTTTTGCTCCAGAAGAAAATGTAAATCATTTGGAAATAATTTAAACATATATTTTTTATTTGATTTACATTTAATTTATCCAATTAACAGAAAAATCTCATTCTTTTAAAAAGTAATTTTATTATATGTTTATTAATTAGTATTCATCAGTATGATACTTTTGCACTAGAAAAAAAGTAAAGTGTCTCAAAATAATTTTAATATGTAAAAATTCTGCTTATATTAAAATTAATTAAATTTGAAAAATGTCAAAATTTATGTTTTGTGTTTATCTATATAAATTAATACATTTTTTGAAAGTAAAACGGGACCATAGCAATTTGTAATTTACTCAAGATAAAAAAAATTTCTCATCAAAATCATTTAATAAACGAAATTTTAAGTTCATTTGTATTAAAGGCAGTTTTCGAAAAAAAGTAAACTGTAAAGTATTTAAAGTTAATAATGAAAAAGTATACTTATTTAAATAAAAAGTTTGCCATAAATATGTGTCTTTCTTTTGAGTAGAAAAAAAAATCATAACTTGCGAAATAATTTAAATGTGAAATTTTTTTCTATTTTTACATTAAACTGAATTAACATAGCATGCTATAATATGCTAATTTTAAAGAATATACACTTTTTAAAATAAAAACACTGAAGACCTCAGCAACTGTTATTTAAGGAAACACACTTACTATTTTGGAGTAATTTTAATAAATATTGACATTATTAAAAGATTATAATGTGTTTTAGTTTATTAACAGATATGTGCACTTATAAACTAAAAGCAATGTTACATAAATGTATAGAAATATTATTAAAAAAGAAAAATATGTACTGTTTTGAAACATTTTCACTAAAAGAAATTTTGACTTCATTTACAAATATAATTTACGCTGCTGGATAAAAGTAGGACAGTCATATTTTTTAAATAAGGTATTAAGTTTTAGTGCAATTAATGTATTTATTCTAATTAACCTAAATTTTCTTTTATTTTCATTGATTGAGTTTTATTTACCACTAAGAAAACATTATAAAATAGAACTCAAGGATTTTTGGCCTGTGAAAAAAGTAGAAGGGCATCTGCAAAAATATTTTCATTTTAGAATATGTAGCAGTTTAATATGTTGAAAGCATTATTCTTTTAAACTATCTTACTTTCAAAAGATATATTTTGAAAAAAAAAACCTTAATTTTTGTAAAGCTAAAATGCCTAGAGCGAAACCTTTAAGTGAATTTCAAAAAGGACAAATTGCGGCAGATAAAGATGTGGGCAAAAGTCTACAATAAATTTTAAAGCACCTACACATCAGTCTAAACGCTGCTTCTAATTTCTAAAAATCTAAAGAGTCAGAAGAAAGCAAAGAAGGCAGACTTAAGAAATTGACTTTACGTAATCAAAGAAAAATCTTTAAAGAACTTTAAAAAAATGCGGGGAGCATTGGAAAAGCACAAGATGAAGAAAGCACCATCCTATATGGAACGAAAGGCACATTGTGCACCGGCTGCAGTAGGTCAAAGAACACATGTCTTGGAACTCCGAATGGACTTCACCTATTTTTTCTGATGAAAAATTTCAACTTAGAATGCCCAGACTGTTGTCAATATGTTTGGCGTTGTCTGGGTACACAAGAAGAAACTTATTTTACCTGACTAATAGGACGAGGCAGTTTAATGGTTTGGATATCAGTTGGCTACGTCGGAAAGACCAATCTAATGTTTCTGGAGGGAAGGCAGAAACATACAGATTACATTCAAATTTTAAATTCAGAGCTTCTTCCTTATAGCGCTGAGCTAGGCAGAGAAAATAGGATATTTCAACACAATGAAGTATCAATTTACATGGCCAATTGCGTTAAAATTTGATTTAAAACAAATAATGTTCGATTTGTGCCATAGTCTGCTAAAAATACAGACCTCAATATTGTATAAGATATATGGTCAGCAACTGTTCGGCTTGTTTACGGCAGAGGCAAGCAATATAAATCTTTAACAGAACTTCTAGAAGCTTTGAATTGTGTTCCGGACAAATTTTGTCAAACCAAAATTCAAGACTTTTATGATTCAATGGAAAATAGAGTCTTTGAAGAAGTTAAAACAGATGACTGAAGAATTCCTTAATAACAAGACTTATACGTTTTTTTTAGAGAACTGTTCTTCTACTTTTTTCACACAGTATGATGTGAATAAAATTAATTTTTAACTATAATGAGCAAGTAGTTTTTTATTTCCTGTTACATATATAGTTATCTAATTGTAAATAAGTTTTTAAAGGTACCGTAATGAAATTATTTTGTAAAAATTCTAGTGTCCTTTTACTTTTTCCCAGCAGTGTATATGAAAGTAGAGCTGCAATGTGATTAGTTCATTATCAAGAAAAATATCTTACACTTTGCAAAAGCAAAAGCTGTCGCACATGAGTATACAATTATTACTTCTGAATAAAACGAAGCATATACTATCAAAATAATTCCTATAAATTGAATTTTTACTTCTTTATATTAGTTAATGTCAAACGACATTTAAGTTAATATTATTTTTATTAATAAATGTTAAACGAGATTAAATTTTAATTAATTTAAGTATATTTCACTTACTACTCTTTCAAATAATACGTTTTTTTAATTAAATTAATACCACATAAATAACATATTACCATTGTTTAAATATAGAATACACATTTGAAATAATTAAAAAAAAACTTTTGCCTTTCTATTGGTATTAAATATAGTTATTGTTAAATATTTGGTTTCTTTTCCATTCGACGATGAAATTTTGCACAGAAAACTAATTAGACCGAAACCCAAACTTCAAAGTGGATTCCAAACCACACTAAAACCCAAAATATAGGTTTAAACCCCGAATTTTTGAATCTAAGTCTAAAGTTCATATATTTTTTTAAAATTATAATTGTGCAAAAAATGAAAAACATTACTTAAAATTCAAAAATGCTTATCATTTAAAAACTAAATAAAAACTTTTGTTGAGTTCTTTATTCATTTAAACTTAATTAATATTGAATGATGGATAGAATATTTTTTTACATCATTAATAAAAAGATATTTTTTTTAGAATAAAAAAAATAGCTGTTTTCAAATCAGTTTTTTTTTTTTGCAACATTAATAGAAATAGTTATAAAAAGTGAATTAATAAATAAAATCAATTTTTATATTTATTTTTACTTCTTAATTTTAATTGAATTTAAATCTCGTCAAAAAAGAACTGAAATATGTTTGGTTATCATTGACCAAAATTGTGTTTTTTTCAGATGTTAAATTAAAAATATCACTATAAAAATATAGAAATAATGAAGTTATATCATAATCTTTATAAATTATAAAATAAACAAATAATTTTTCTTCATTTATTAGAAAACTGAGAATGTTTATCATCTCTAAATCGATTATCGATTACAATGCGCAAAAAATACATTTCTCTTTTAACAGCTACATCATTATAATATAAGCAAAATATATAAACTTTAAAATTCTCTTCGTTCAACTTTATAGAAAATCTTACAAAACAATCCGAGACACTTTTTCTATGATTATAAGTAATAGCACAAAATTGCCGTGAAATAAAGTATCTCTCATATTTTTAACTACTTCAAAATATTTGATGCCATAATTCGCTTCTAAAAGTAGCGGAAGCCAAAGGCCGAATAGCACCTTTCTCATAGAGTAAAGTTCCTTAAAAAGAGTGAACTGAATTACCAAAATAGAGTGCATCAAATTGCATGATTAGGGGGTATGCGCTGGAGCATTAGATGTAGTAGGCGTTCGCTGTAACCGGAATTTAGCCAGGAATAATGAAATGCATGATTGCAGGGTATCTAACTATACCAGCTACACGAGGGGATACGGTTATAGAGCACCTAAGGTAGGGCTAGGCCACATAAGCGCTTAATCGCATTTATATTGAGCGATTTTAAATGAATAAATTTGGCAATTTTGCTTGTAATTTTGTTTTCCTTTGATGATCTTGTATTATTTTCTTGCGAGAAAGGAAGAGGTTGGTTCATTATTACACCATTATTATTTTAAGTCCGAAATTTCTTTCAAAAAAGGTAAGCTTCGTCTCATTTGTATTCCATTAGCTTATCACGAACTTCACTTAAAACATATAATGAATGAATATCAAAAATTTGACGCACTTTGAAGAGTAATTTTAAGTTGCAGAATTTAATTTTCTAAAAAATTTAGAACATTCTGTCGACGTAATTCCACTACGTTTCTTTAATATTTATCTTTGTTAAAATGCTTTTAAAGAAAAATTATTTTTTGTTTTTGGAATAATAAATTTTATGTTAATTAAAAACATAAAAATATTAATAAATATTAATAAAGATAATTAAAAAATATTAATAAAAAATACATGACGCAAAACATACCAAAATAATACCAACTATAAATGATTATGGTATACAAGTTATAATTTTTATGATTACTTTATAAGTTACATTTTGTAGTAAATAATAAAAGTTCAATTTATTTTTTAAATAGTTTTAATTATTTTTAATAATTAATAATTTCTAATTATATATTTATTTGTTAATATCAAAATCATTGATATTCTTAATACAGTGATTAATGTAAAAATAAATCCAATTTACGATTTAAATATTTCTGAAATTAATTTAGAATTAAAGTTGTGGTCTCACTCCAACAATTAAATATAAATTTTTTTGTACTGCGTTAAAAAGAATTTTTTGTGCTGAATAGGTCTTACTCTAATTTTAGTCAGTGCATAATTTTATTTATTTTTTATTTATTTCATCTTTTTTTGAATGAGCAGCTCAAAAATTATAATTTTCTGAAAAGTGAAAAAAGGAAAAGAAGAGTATTCTTCAATTTTCAGGCAGCAATATAAATGGGCTTTGAAAAGGAGAATTCACTACTGATTTGGAATAATTGTGTAGCTTCATTAATCACTTTAAAACAAATGTCATTATTATGACAAAAGATCAGGGTTTGGAATTTTGTTACATTAAAAATATTTGTGCAATGATGATGATATATGTGTGATAATGATGACAAAAAATCAGGATTTGGAGTCAGCTACATTAAAAATATATGTGCGATGTAGCTTTAGTTTTTGTGCCCGAAAATTAGTCAGTTAAGTATTAATTTAAGAATATAATTGAAGATACAATTATGGACACTAAATTTGCTATTTTAAGAATAAATACAAGCAAATTTTTATTTAATAAGAAAAATATATTAAAAATAACAAGTGAATGAAATTTCGGAATCTTTAGAAGCAGGAATCTTGAGAATTCTGTACCAAAAAAACAATTACTTTGACAACAATAAATGCACTTATGCTCCTAGGCATAGAGTCAATCAGAGATTAGATGACTTGTAAAGATGAAAATGATCTTTGAACTTCAGTAGTACTTAATAGCAAGCCATTCGCTCAAAAACCGTTGACCAAACGTTTTTTATTGGTGAGAAATCTGATGAATATTATAAAGGCAGCAACTGAGCACTTCCTGTATCAAAACTGTTCCTACCCTATTAGAAACAGATATCGTGTTCAAATAATATGAACATTCGCTCACATTTGTTGTTGATCACATTACTGAGGTCGCTTTTGGGTTTGATAAAGCGTCGAGGACATTCGGAGCCACAGTTGTCGAGTTGATCTATGATACTACCGTCATCGAATAATCAGGCACACATTTTTTGTCTCGCAACAACGCAATTTCGTAACTTGAGACTCATGACATGTCTCTACTTTCTATTAATTCCAGGTGGATACTATGAGTGTGTCTTCTCAGCTATTAGTGGCATCAGAGCACTAATGTTCAGTAAGGCATTCCGTGAGACCATCCAGAACCTATCAATTCCATAAACTGCTAACAGTCGTGAAATCTCTTCCAGCAAGAGTAGTAGTACTACGATTACATCATACCATAATACCAATACGTTACAATCTAACATGTTTTAAAGTCAGAAACGTGATGTAAGCAGTTTTCCTTCTTCGTATTACATGAATCAGCAAAAATTTTCATTACGTAACAACTTTCAAATGCTATTTATGTATGAGAAACTTTATCTACAGTTTTCTTACACTCGTGTCCATAAATTAAGGATAATGCAAGTTCAGGCAAAAAAGATACAGAAGTGACTTATTTGTAAAGTCTACTTATTAAACAAAAGTTAAAGAGCAAAAAAGATGCTATATATTTGACCTCATTAATAAAAATTGCGATTTTTAGCAAATTCAAAAACCTGCAGCAAATTTAAAAAAGAACCTATTTACAAAAATTAATATTACATGCTTGGTATGATGGTTAATACATAGAGTATGCCCCCAGACGATGCAATACAAGCCGTACAACTCCTAGGCAAGCTGAATATCAAATTATCGATACGATCTTATGGAACATTACACTACTCATCAAGCAATGCTCTCCGAAGTTCCGGTAGACATATGGGAGGAAGTTGACGGGTTGCAAGTCGTCAGCCAAGTATGTACTACACATGCTCTATTGGATTCAAGAGCGGTGAGTATGTTGGCCAGTCCATACGAGTGATATCCTCCTATTGAAGGCATTCGTCTACAATGTTTGCAATGTGAGAACGGGCGTTGTCATCCATAAACAGAAATTCTGCACCCATGGCGCCCCAAAACAAACGTACATGTTGTTCCAGAATGACATCCCGATAGATGTGAGCTGTCACGGTTACATTCTGAGCATATAGGTTAGCTCTGGACCCCAGAATAATTCCTCCCCAAACGAGCAATCCTGCACCACTATAACGGTGTCGTTCAATGGTGTTCCCTTGGTGGTAACGGGTACTTGGTCTTCTCCATATGAAAGTCCGGCGAGAATCAGACTGATCGCTAAACCTGGACTCGTCGAAAAACATCACACAAGACCACTGTTGCGGTGTTCACAATGCATGTTCTCTGTTCCAGGCTAACCGCAGGCGACAGTGAATTGCAGCAAGTGGAACACATCTAACAGGCCTACGAACATATAGACCAATGTGCCCTAAGCGTCTGTACATGGTCTGTCTTGAAACTGTCGTAACGGTAGCTGAAAAGAGCTGACGAAACAGGTTAGATACTTTTATCCGTATGTTTCTTTTGGCAGTAATTGCCAAATACCGGTCCTCATTCGGAGTTGTAACTTGGGGGCGACCTGTGCAGTATAACGTCTACTCACATACCATCATCTTGGAACCGCTGTCAAAGCCTGGAGATGACACTCTGGATGATTCCAAGTTCCTCGGAAACTTCCAGCTAGGTACGTCCACATTCCAAATGGCCGATAATTCTACCACGTAAAACATCATCCAAATGCTTCCTATCTATGCGTGTGCCATAACTATGCAGTTATTGCACTGAAAGTCTTTTAAAGTACTTGTGAACAATTTTACTTCTTTGCAACCATTCCTTATATGCTCCTCACTTACACTCTCGTCATTTTGGTGTACTGACGGTGCCATCTGGTGGTTTTTTGTAATTTGCATATTATTCTTCAAAATGTGTGTGATAATTTTATACGTAAAATTTTTATTTTCGAGTTCAATTTCTGTGTGATTTTGAATTATCCTTAATTTATGGACATGAGTCTATTTAAACTGTAGGTGTCATTACCGCCTTCTTTTTTATACGCATATCTTAGAAAATTTATCATTTGTTTATCACGATTCTTCTTTCTTCTTGGTGAACTTCGCAAGTGTAACATTTTCACTTCTTGTGGTTCAGTAATTTTCAATAATCTTAACTACACTTTGAAAATAACTTAGAAAATTATTTCTATGTGGTTATTTTAAAAATCTTTTTTATCTTAACTGATTATATGTTATAAAAAAGGCCATACGACATTTTGGAGATATCACAAGTGTAACATTTCCACTTCTTGGTACAGTAATTTTCAGTTACTCTAACAGTGTAAATCTTTGAAAATCGTTTACAAAATTATTTTTATATGGTTTTTTAAATTATTTTATTAGTCTTAACTGGTTAAATGTTATAAAAAAGACTATAGGAAAATTTTCAATCGGTAATACCTTTGTTTAAAATTAAAATCTGGTATAAGAAATACGCTTGTGTCGTAAAAATCATGCCTTGTTTAAAATTATTCGTTAATAAAAACTACTTCCACCATATTAACTATTTTTATCAAATAAAAAGTAGACTTGATATTCTGTTGGAGAGTGATAGCCTCCAGGAATAAAATGTGACCTCAGAGCGACTGTTAAAGCAGCGCTATGTGTTGTATTAACAAGCCTTCTCTTATCTTACATTTTGTGTAAAATATGCATAAATTACACAGCAATTTATCAACTTCTGTATTTTCAAATAAAGTGTAAAATTATTAGAATTCTTTGCTAGAATATTCAGTGTAACCATTCAAAGTATGGTCTATAGAAAATAGAATCTTAAATTGAAACTATTTCCTGTTCATAGCAAATATTTTATATAAAACAGAAATATATTTTATGGTCAACCAGTAAATAAGTTTCAGTATATGTCTTGTATGCAGATTAAAATTCATAAAAAATTTATATATTGTATAATACATGATCACTATTAATGTTTTTTATGCAACTGAACAATAATTTTTTAAAACCTCAGCTGTATGACTTTAGGGGAAATAAAAAACAAAACTAAGCAGAATGATGATTACTTATAAAAACAAGATTATATTATGACTGTAAAGAGATATTTTGATTATAAATATTTTGATTATGAACATTTGAAGGTATCAGTAAAAAGTTTGCTGTCAATCAAATATAGTTTATTAAAATAAGTATTTTGCATTTAAAAATTACTATGTAACATTTTTGAAGGAATGAAATAATAAAATGAATGTAGAATAACAAAATATATAGTATCAATAACAACTATATACAATATATTTAGTAAACTAAGGATGCAAAACTATAGTTGAATAAAACAGTGAAATTGTAGTTCTTTGATAATAAAAATATTATTAAATTTCCTTGTTTTTTTCCATTGGATAACCACCTTTATATATTTAAAATACGTGACAAACATGCTTAAAATAACATTGTTTCTGCAGAAATTATTAAAATAACCAAATGATAAGTTCATACTTGTGTCTGAAATTCTTGGATTCAATTTCAATCATTGTTGAACAATGAAAGGTGGATATTGCGGTTTTGCTTTCTGAAAGCACATTTATCAGTGTTATGATGGAGAATTTTCAGATTTTACTCTTCTGCAACATCTCAATATAGTCCAATATTTTATAAAAAAAATTCAAAAGACATTACGAGATGAAGTTTATATGCCTCACATCTTTTACTTGTTGGGCTATCAACTTTGTGGTATAAAATCAGTATAATACAAAGCATTTAGATTTTGCTTGTGGTAGAATCATGCTCTCTGGAATGGAGAGATCTGTTTTCTTTCCCTGTGATTATTGAACAACAACTGATGGAGATTGCTTTTCTGCATATACGTCTGCCATACTGTGTTCATGGGAAATGTAAAAGTTGGCAAAATTGAGAAACATGAACACTGTTCATTACTGAGGAAGAATCTGCTTAAGAAGACAAACTGAAGTATTTTTACTGTTCTTCAATGGTCTTCGGATGTTAAATTTTTGTATCGGCAAAAGGAATACATTTTATTTTTTTACCCCTTCGTGATATGACAATACTTTTCGTAGTAGAAGAATAGGAGTTCTGTCTCAGTAACTGCTGAACAGTTGGACATGGAAACTATATAAATTGGAAATTGTATTAATTCTTACCAACGTGTGTCTGTAAAAATGTTTGCTTTGAAATTTTCAGTGTTTATTCATATGATAGATAAATATAGTTAATTATCTACGAAATGTATTAATGGAAAATAACAATAAGAAATCAATGTTGAAGAATGTAATTTGTAGATAGCCTTCATTGGATAAATTGGCCACTGTGCGGTGTCAAAACTATTCATTTTAAGTCAAGTAATAAGCAATCCATTGTCTTATTCCTGTGGTCCAGAAAGTAGATTTTGAAGTGGAAAGTCTCTGTTTATATTTTAGTGACAATTGGGTAATGGAGTATAATCCGGCTGACTTTCATGTATCACTAAAAATATCATTGACTTTATATTCGACATTTGTTGCATACCGTAGAAATAATTTTTCATGGGATATACACCTATAAAATTTTATTAATAGATGTTCCTTTACTATAAAAATCTAGTCAGATAATATTGACGCTGTCAGAAAAAATTAAAAATACAGTAACTTTTTTAAATATTACTGCAGTAATTTTAAAACTCTAAACATATTTATAATTACTGCATCAAATATTTGTTTCAATTACATTCTAATATAAGATCATTGATATCCATATGCACAACATTCCTTAAGTGGTAACCTGAGGTCGCAGATTTTACATGTTTGTTACTGTATTATCATTTAATAATAATTTTAAATAAAATTTTGAATAGAAAAATTGACTGAAAAAATATTGATATGCAGATTATTTCGAAGTTAATAGATTATTTTCGGAGATATATAAATTGTTTATTTAAAAAAATTGAATCTATTAAATCTACAAAACTGTCTTATAATTTTGAGTCTCAGTAAGGCAGTGAGGCCAACATTTGAGCTTCAAACTTTCTTTTTACTTTAATCAGCTTTAGAGATTGGAAACATTTCACACTATGTAACATTCTTAAGTTTTCTCCGCATAAAGGTCTTTGGTTAGATCAAGCATCTAAACGTTAACTTTCAAACTAAGAGGTCTTTCTCTTTTCTAGGTCTTTTCTCACTAGGCTGCTGCGGTTCTGTCAATAGAAAAGAATGTCAAAATATTTGCTATTTTATATTTGGTTGGGTTCCAATTGCAGTCAATTTCTTACAATGGTTCTAATTTTACGAGAAACTATTTAAAGCGGATTCCAAACCATCATAAATATTTAAGCATTCCGTTAGGTTCGAACACAGGAATCGTTAATTTGAACAATCTTAAAAAAGCTAGAGAAGATTAATAAGATTTTAAGTTGTTAAAAATAGTAAAAACATTTTATTGTGTGTGTTTTAAATCAATACTACTGCAATTTTTGTGAGCAATAAAATATAAAAAACAAATTATTATTTCTTAAAACTTAAGTCAATTCTAAATATTTTTTATAAATTATCAATGAAACTTTCGGAGACATTCTAACGGCTACCCATGCAGAATCCATGACCATCGATTCATGTTTACCCGAAGGTCGTGTAAAAAGGTTTAGCAAATTAACGCCATTCTCATGTTTAAAACATTGCCCAATAACGGCAGAAAATTATTAATTATTTCTAGAAGAACTAGCGATTAAGTAATAAATATAGCGCATAAAAATTTTATCGAATTTTTATATCTCAGCCCATGTAATTAACCGTCTGAATTGCAGAAGTCGAATCTTATTTATTCTACTGATCTGAGATATTTAAAGTATCTTTTTTAGTAAGTTTGTGGTATCGCTGCCTGAAGGCGAGTTACTGATTCTCTGAAATATATTCCTGATTGGTTGGGCCTAGTCTCAATCCTCCGTATGATAATAATTAAGGGCCTAATCGTCCCTCAGCATCAGCAATTACTCTATAGACTCTTTTGAGTAATGGGTGTCAAACATGGAGCCCCAGTCGTTCCAGCCAGGTGTTCTGCGCGCTTTTGATTGCTTCATCCGTGGTGATTGGGAAAAAGCTGTTCGAATGCGTTCCTTATCTGCCCAAAAGAATCATCGGTCGCAGATGATGAAAGAGATCGCGGGTGGTGTTTACTGGGCTTAATGTATATGGTGGGAACAGGAGATTCAAACTAAGGCTGAAGGGTTGACTATATATATTAGAGTTTCTATACATTATGTTTTCAGTCAGAGTATGCTGCAGAAAAATAAAACATGATGCAGATCTAATTCTTCATTGAATTGCATTATTATGATGATAGTTTCTTGCTCACAGTTTTTCAATATTATGCCCAATTAATATAATAGCAGCAATTTTTTGACAACCAAGTCCACTAAATAATTCCTTCATAACTTGGTACCATGGTTATGTCATGAGATCAATGCTACGAATGGTAATTATTTCTTTAGACAGCTACACTACTACAAAGGAAATTTGATTTTAAGAAAATTAAACATACTTAAAACAAGTTAACAATTCTGTCTTCAAATTGGTAAAATATTGAACTATATATTTAGCTGAGGGTGCATTTATGCTACACCATTTATTTAAGTATGTTTATTCTACTATTTAATAATTTTAGAAAGGAGAGATTTATGCTACTCCATTAATTTTAATATGTTTGTTCTATTATCTTACATTTAAGGTCATTTTTTGCTACCATAAGAAGTTAAAAAGCCAATCTGTTCACCATTTGAAAGATCATAAAGAAACAAGGTGATGCTAGAATTTGACATCCACATCATTAACTAACCTATGTTGGCAACTAGGCCTTAAATTACCAAGTCTCGCATCTCTCAGTAAAACCTTTTTATTAAAAATTGTTACCGAATTTAATTTAAATGTAGTTTAATGCCTTAATACCATTTTCTCACCAGAAAACAAATTCAAGTATTTCCACGCTGGTTCCAATAAGAACTAGACTTAAAGCCGCGCAATATAGAACAATCGATGTCAGTCAGCAATATTGAATAATTGAAATAAATTACAAGACAATAGTTTTTGGCTCTACATAATCTAGTAACATGACTTGTTTTTCTAAGTGCAAGACTCTATGTTTGAATCAAGCCACTGCTGAACAACAGGCACTGTTGTTTGTTTCTACTTTCTGTATGCTCTTCATTCGAAGAAAGAAATGATCAGTGAGCATTCCTGGTTTGGTTTCTCAATTGAAAATGGTCAGTAACGAATGCCTAAGGGGAAAAATAAGTCTCGCTTTTATTTTCTACCCATACATTTAAGTTGATGAGAATTCTTCGAAATTTGGAATTATCTGGCATTTTTTAAAGTACTTGAATACAGCTAATATTTTGAAAATTCTTTTTCTAGAAAGGCATATCCGTTAATGATACCAAGAATTATTAAGGCAATTTTCAATATTTATCCTGTAAACGATATGTTACTCGCTGTCTGTACTCACTTGAATTGCTTACTTCCTATAGAGTGCCACTCGTAAAGTGGAGCAGAATAAGAACTATTGACATGGAAGTAATTCATACCCGATTCTTAGAGAATTCTCTTTAGTTTGATCTCTTTTGATCCAATCGGAACTTAAAATGTCTTTTTGATGAAGAAATCATATGAAGAGTATTTGAAGAATGTAATGTTCCTTCAATGATTTAACACAAAGTGGGACAAAAAGTAGATGTAAAACATTCATTTTCTGATCTTCAACATAAATTAGAATAGAAACGTTAATGAGTCGGACTTTATATTAGACCCCAATGATTAAATTTTCAAGCTCTAATTTTTGTTTTGAATAGTTAGAATATAGCAAGTAAATTACAATACCAATTAGAATGCAAGTAGATTACGATATTACAGGGCTAGGGAAAGAGAAGGGCTGGCTCAAATGCTCCCCAAAACTGTCACCGGAAATAGCCGTTGATGACGTAGTCAGGCATCCAAGGAGAATAAGCTGCCTGTGGAGTTTCTAAGCAAAATACTTACTTTTTATTTTTAAGTTCATTTTGTTTTTAATCAGAGTGAAAAAAACTACAAATGCCTCTCAAATATTTAGTAAATTTGCAATTATTATTTAATAAACCCAAAAAATTATTATTAATATTGAAATTAACTTAAAATTGTATAACCAATATAAAAATATATTTACCTGTTAGCTTCAGCTTATCTTGATTTTTTGACTATTGACCCATTTCTTGTTTTTCTGTTGAGCTTTATTATGAGATACTATCGCTGCATTTCTATTTAAATACCTAATTCATATAAATGTTCTCAAGCGACAAAAATGTTTAATTGCCTTTCGATTTACAGTAGGAAAAGAAGACTCTGTTTCATTTATTAATGTTGCTATGACATTTTTCCCTTTAGAAAATGTGTCGCCATGAAATTTGCGAAACATTATGTCCATTTGTTTTATAGTTTCCATCCATGCTTTTGTTGGAACAGTAAGTCCCCCAGCAGAAATTAAATTAATCCACTCGGAATGATTGGGCATATCGACTGAATTTCTTGATATAGTTCCAAGTGAATTATCTTTAATTTTATAAGCAATATAACCTGCCACATAAATCATAGCTTCTTTTTCAAATGGAGATATATCACAATTTGGATTGGAAGAGGCAAGTTCATTTTCCTAAGATAAAGGTAAGGGATTAATTAAGAATTCACGATTTAATTCATCATCTTGAGAATCAAAAGAATTGATAATTTCTTGACGTTCTTTTACATTAAATGCAGAGTCTAACATTTTACTTGTTAAATAAACGTCTGGTCCATTTTCTAAAGAGTTTACTTTCGGTGACAAATTAGGTAATTTATTTGCGAGCAATATTTTTAAGCGAATAATTACTTCAGAAGGAGAAGGATGGTCATTGAATCTCCCGAGACCTCTAATTTGGCTGAAGAGGCTTTCGAGCGCATCTTGAGTAAGTCTACTTGTTAAAATATAAGATACATTTATAGATTTTAAGTCTTCATATAATCCATAAAGAGAATGAATTGAAACAATAATCCCTTTCTGAAAAGGTAAAACCGATTTTTTTCCAAATACACGTAAATTGAAAACTTCCTCCTTGATTGCGTTTAAATTTTCTTTTTGAGTATCAAAGTATTTTTGCACTCCAAAAGCAGCTTTTAAAGGCTTGTTACTGGCTTATCGTAAGATTTTGAAGATAATGACCGAATCAAAATACATTTTGAAATAGTGTCAGATGACCATTTAGTTCTTATTTTCTTCATCTTCACGCTTATAAGGGAATAAATTATTTATCCCCATCTTCCCAAGTTTAACGTTCTCCTTTTGAAGTAATTTTATTTTCATTTTTAATTTTTGTATTTCATTTAAAAGCAATTTTTTATTTGATTTCAATCGCTTTTATTCTTGTTGTAGAAGTTCGATTTCTTTTTTGCTCATTTTTAAGGAATTTCACTGTATTTTCTGCGCATAATATTCTTTTTTTCAATTCTTCTATATTTTTTAAAAATTCATTGCATTTAAGGCGTTTAATATCACCATCACATTGATTTTCTGCATCACATAATTTATATGTGGACTCACACACTCAATTATTTCAATAGCTTCTTCTAATCTTCTTTATTTCGTTTGTCTCTGTTCTCTTGGAGTATTTTGAATTATGTTTAAAGCCGTTAACTTAAGATTAGGCAGAGCCGTCGGTTTTAATATTTTTCTCTCTGGCAAACCAAGTAGTCGATTTTGCATGTCGTCCATATATTCATTCAAATCAAAATGCTCACTGCACACTCTAGCATTCTTGATCTTGATTTTGTTTCTTCTTCGACATTTTTGCACCCATTCCTTTGAAAACATTTGATTTTCTTTTGGAAATCGATGAAATATTATGTGATTTCCTTTTGTATTTCGATACATATTTGAACACGTAGCAACAGCACACGATGTCATGTTTTCCTCTTTAAAAATACTCTTGCTTAAAATGAAAACATTAACATTAAACAAGCCAAAATTGAATGAGAAAGCTCCGATCAGACACAAGCTAGCATAGAGAATGCCAGCCAGTGGATGCCCAGTGACGTCACGCTCTTCCCCTCTCCGGTGACAAGGCGGCATGCGATACATCAAAGCGATGAGCCAGCCCTTATGTTTTCCCTAGCCCTGACAATATTATATGTATACAATTAATCAGTAATTAGAGTTCAAATACAAAATATATAGGGGAAAGTAGGGGAACTAAAATTAGAGGGGAAAGTGAGTGAGTCTCTTTTCATTATGTACATATATATAAACATATGTTGATTTTAAATATATATATATATATATATATATTAAATAAAAATTAAATAAAACTAAATAAGTGAAATAAGTTTTAAAACGTATAAATGCGAAAAAAAGGATATATTGTAAAAAAGATAGGAAAAGCACTTTCTACTTCTTATCAGGGGAACACGTGACAAGAAGAATTTAGAATTTATTTGCTTAAAAATTCAAAATTATGCATATACATAAATATAAGTTTAATTTATTTTATTCTTTGGTTAACTGACACCAGAGAGCATCGTACAAGTTGCTATCAAAAATATTTACTTCTACCTTCAGTTACAAATAAATTAATAAATGGCTGATCATCCCTCTCAGGAAATTACTCAATTGCGTAAGAGCAATCACATTGCCGATATTTGCACCATCTGGTGTTCGAAAATCATCCCAGTTAGGAAGTTTGCTTTTTGATTTACTTAATTATTGTTATCTCTTCTCGTTTTATACCTTTTAACAGGAGATGGCAAAGTCAAAGCAAGCGCATGGAGCAATGGGGAAAACGAATACTCCGTTTCCAGAGATCAGATAAAAAATACATAAAAAAAATGAGAATGGCACGTTGCAGTGATAACAATTCGATAATTCCTTGCTAGCCTCGGGGAAGACATATGACTTAGGAATCATCAATAACTCGGTAACATTCTATAAGGTAATGAATGCTGCTATGAAGTGCTGTTTCTGTTTTTCTTCTCTCTTCGTTTGCTTGTCAGTTTCTCGCAATCACGGCAGCCCTTGGGCCATACGATTCGCGCATCAATCATCCCCTATTTATCCCACCGATGAAACGCTGAGCCACTGTTGCCACCTTTGCTTGAAAATCAACAAGTTTCGGATATTAATTGAATATTCTTTTAAAAAATAGTTGCGAGCAATAGGTTGCAATTTATAAATGAACTGTACTTTTGACATTTACTTCTTATCCTCATTTTTTCTACATTCCAATAACATAATATACATGTACATAAATCTTCTCTTTGCGTCTATAAATACACACATATATGCGTGTGTGTCTGTGTTATTTATTTTGTGTTAATGTGAAATTATTTAATTAAAGGTGAAATTATATGTAATAAACTGGTGATCTAAGCAATTGATTTTAAAAACAAGTATTTCAAAGTACGCGAAATCCGTACTTTTAATCGTTTTATAACTATCAATATGATATTACCCACGATTTCACAATTTTTATAATTTTATGTTTGCCAAGTTGATAGATAAATGATATATCTTATGATCTTGAGCGCAACATTTTTAAAATTCGACTACCCCTTGTAACGTAGATATTTGAATCAGTTGTGTATACATTTTATATTAAAAGGTACAAGTAAAATTAACTCTCAGAAGGAAAAAAAATTCTCATAGTTATAATCCAACCACTAATACACGTATGTTTTTCAGACATATTTCTGAACAATGCAGGATTATTAATCAGTAAATTGTTAAAGTAAATCTGATATATAAGAAATAATATTAATTTGAGTTAAAAATAGAATATTTGCAGGGAACAAAAGCAATTGAAAATAAAGAACTTTGTTTTAATTAAATATTCATAGTTTTGTAGAAATTTATCGTTCATATATATTTTAAGTTATCAATAATGTGAGGGGTATCAAAATCAACTTAAACATACATACACTGATATGTTTGTAATTAAGGTTACAAGAGTAAAGGTTAGACTTTGACTAAAAATGATTTTAATACATGAAGTTTTGGTGTAACACTACTTTGTGCTCTTATACAAGAAGTGGTAATAGAAAATTTAAAAGGAATTTAGTGTATGTTTATTCATTTTTATTGTTTCACTTTTATTGCACTCGTAATTGCTCAATTAACTCTCTATTGCAATCATGCTAATAAGATGTATTTCCAAAATGTATTGGTATACAAATGGTAAGGTGAGCTCTCAGAATATCAATGAAGCAAAATGAATATTAATTAATGAATATGGCAGAAATTATTTTTCAAAAAGCGTTGATTTTAACACTTGAGATATCCTGGATGGTATTTATGAGCTTGTAGGGGCTCTTTCTAGAATATTCCACAAATATTGCATGGGATTGAGGTCTAGAAACAATTTTGGTCAGACTATGGGCCATACCCTTTCTTTTCTAGATAATCGTCTACAGCTTTGTAGTCGTACAGCTCTCTAATCAGGTGTTATAACCATGTAAAAGTATTTGTTTTTTACAACGCATCGAAAAAAATAGCACGCAGTATTCAAAAAATCTTATTCAGATGCTATTTAGAGTTTATTGCACGTGGAAAGAAGACACAGAGTTAAAAAGTTCACTAAACTGTATCTTCTTCCTGATCAGGATATTAGTGCCGAAGAATGATCGATTTCTTTGACTTTTTCATTGTCAGCGTCTTGTCTAGGTTCTTTACAAAAGAAGTTTCGTCGCTAATAGATTTGTGTGCTGAATCTTGATTCGTCATTCATGAGGACATGGGTACAATTTCCATCTGTTCAAGAATAGCATTCATGACTTCAAGATACACCGTTATCTTGTGAAATTTCGTTAAGGGAACATACACTAATGGTGTTTTTGTTACGTCAGGTGCTTCTCGAAACCTAGTCCTGAGTTGGGTTCTATCAGTTAAATAAGAGCATCCGGATGGATCTTTCTTCTTAATTTTGAAGCTGAAGACTCCAATACTTGGCGAGATATATCATTTTACTTGGAGATCATTGCGATCAAGTAGCCAACTTTAGCGAACATGGTGGATCCTTGGTTAAGCCGGGTTTCGAATTCACTACTTTCCGATAATGAGATTGACGCCCTAACCAACAAGGACGCAGAGGTTCAATACACCAATAATGTTGCGGCGTACTAACCATTGTAAATTACCCGTTTATACACGATTTATCTCATCATTATACTTTCAGAAAGCTTGAAATAAATGCTCACCAATATTTTCTATATGTTTCATTTGAAGACACATAATAATGCTCTAAAGATATTGCGAATTTTAGACAACTTTGTCCAATCCATCTAATGATGTTCTTGATGCCTGAAATTCTTCATAATCTGGAAATCACCATACCTGACACTTTTAGGGTACGTGAAATTTTCTCTTGTGGCTGTAGAGCTTCTAGCTATAGACAAATTTGTTTCTCAATTCATAGCTTAAAGTCATTTAGAAGCAGTTTTGAAAGTTGCAGTGACATGACTTTAAACTTAAAGCCCGCCACACACGATACAATTTTTCCATAGGATTTGTTGGACGTGAACAAGTTGTACCGTCTGTGGTGAAGTTGGACAGGTTCACGAAAATTCAAACAAGTTCTGATTTTTCTTCCAACATGGGGGTTACAGGGAGTAAATAATTGCTTCCTGTTGTCGCGTGTCTTCTCCCACAGGGCTACAAATTGTTTCTTGGCGACACTTGGGAAAATTTTTGAAACTTCTCATTTACTGAAACTTAGATTTCTGTTATACAACACCTCACAAACATTAGATTCACTTTTTAAAAATGTCCATGAAGCATATATTGCAAGAATTCATTGAAGTATATAGAGATGAGCCTTGTTTGTGGCAAGTAATGAGTAATGATTATACGAATAAAATAAAAAAAGTTAGAGCTTACGAAAAATTATTGAAAATATATAAAAAAAATAGATGAAAATGCTTCAATTAATGCTTCAATTATTGTGTATTTATAATTTTTATGGAGATACACATATAAATTTAAGGGATCTCGAGTCTTCAAGCACAAATAACTTTTTACACATGCTATTAAGATGCCATTTTTACCCTTTAAATATATCGACCATTTTATAATTTCCCAGAATTTGATTAGATATATTTATGTGTATTTATATAGTATTCATAATACATATATACAGTTGCAAAATATATTTAATGTGTTAAGTATTAATTTCTTGATATATAATAATAAAACTAACAATTAATTAGCACTTTTATTAGTATCCATATCTTATATTTTCTAAACATAAACTTTTAAAAGTTAAGTACTTTATTTAGGATTAAATCAAAGCGTCTTGCCATGGTAGTTTGCCTTCATTGGAAGCAAAATAATTGGCAAACTTTTTTCGAATGAGTTTTGCTTCATCGGAATAATTTCTTTGTTGCCCTATTTCTAATCCAGTTAAATAATCATTTGACCTTAAACCTAATTGTTGAATACAATTTTTCATTCATCCTCATGTAATTCAAGAAATCTTTATCTTCCGATTGTATTTCTGTAATTAAATTTAGATGTGAAAGAGAGTCACGCTGGAGCAGCGAATTTTTTGCCCATTTCTTTTTCTTATTGTTTGTTTACTTTTCACCATCATCACAGTCCAAAGCAACAGCCAATAATACTTCTGTGCTTAATTTGCTCATGTTATATGATAATATTTAATGGCAGAAATTACAAGCAGACAAATGAGTACAACAATAAATACGTCAAGTCAGAAAAAGTGACTGAACAACAAATTATTGAAATTTTTGGCGATTTTTGATTTCCATTTACATGGCACACATTTTAAGCCAAAAGCAATAAATGTTGAAAAATGGCACCCTTAAAAATATCTTCTCACCCCAGATGTGCCTCCCTTCTGTGGTCAGCAGAGTTTGAGGGGACTGTGTGCTTAATTACTTCCTACCCCTTCCAACAAATCCTATGGAAAAATTGTATCGTGTGTGGCGTATGTTAATTCTTTACACTTATACACTTCATACAAATACATTATAGCTTTAATTAATTTTTGAACACTCCTATAGCAATTTTTTTCTTATTAGAAGAAACTTGAATTTCCGTATTGCTGCATTAATCTCTTAGTTTGCTTATCACTATCACATTGGATTAAATTAAACCCAAAATCTAGAATCCAAAGTGGATTTTAAATCACTAAATTTAAATCTAAACTCATCACATGGATAGATGGAAGAATAAATAGTATACCTCTTGATCAATTTTTAGATACAAGTGAATGCTGTTTATTATTACAGAAATTCAAGGAATTTGTGAAAAAATCATATTCCAAGATGTTTCATTAGAGCTCGTCCTACCCTAGTGATAAGACCCTATATTGTAAGACTGAACCACAGATGTTCGATCCCATTCATTATTGGGATACAACATATGAATGTTGCTTCTCCTTGCATACCTTTTGGGTGAATGCTTGACAATTACCAGTGTTCCCTTTTGCATTATATTAAATTGTTTCCCTTATTATGAAGTAACTTGTTTTTTAGAAAGAAGCATGTTTACTTTTTAGAGGGAGGCAGGCTTTAAATATTTAAAGTGCATAGCTGCTTTCAACTAATTATTATTATCTACTATATGAATTAGTATGTTCATTAGTAAAAACAACTTTATACCTTTATTATTTGTAAAATATGTATTTGCGTAGGTATATATATATATATATATATATATATATATATATATATATATATATATATATATATATATGTATGTATGTATGTATGTATATTTATGTGTGTGTATTACATTTATATATGCATGCATGCATTTATATAATTTATATATATGTACATATATTCAACAAGTAGAACGATAGGTAGATTAATCTAGTAGAAAATAAATAAAGAAAGCTCTTAAATAAAATATTTTCTACATCACCCTAAAGGTGTGAAGTGAGAATAGTAATCGCGTTTATAATTTCTAATCTGGGGGATTGGCAGTGGAAGGGGGAATTCACCGGAAACAGTGACAAACAAGAGTTTTTGGAATTTCTTGTCCACCAATCGGCAGGTAATCCCGCTGCGATAACCTCTGAACCTGCACGTGATGCGTCTTCGCGATTCCTCATTATATCCATCTACTTTAGTTCTGCATCCTCCGCCCGGCACCCTTGTGAGGGGAACAGTTAAAAATTGCCCAATGAAATCAAAGATCCTTATTCTCGGTAAAATAAAATTGTCATCAAAGGGATCATTAGAGGCTTATGTCACCGAATTTTTAGAAATATGACATAGACTCAACCACCAATAATTTATTAATGTATTTTTGCATTATATTTTATTAATAACTTAAATTTCGAGAAACATATTTTAGAAGACATGGTTCAATGAGATTTTATTAAGAATATGTTAATTTGTTACATCTTTTTTGTTTAGGAATTGTATTAACAGCTTTGAACATACAAAAGTATTCCTTAATTTCCTCTATATTTATGCAATATATTACATATAAATAAAATACTGAAAATAATTTTCCAGGAATTATTATCATCTCTGCTATTTAGAATAAATTAATCATTAAATAATTATTTATTTATTTTTGCAGAGCAAATTATTGAGAGTTTTGATAAATCTCTTTCTCATATTGTTATTAGATTATCTAATGATATTCTCCTTTTTAAAGTTATTTCTTATGTTGTTAGTCTATTCATTATTCCAGGTTTTTATTACATAAGTACGTTATTGTATGAAATTAGGTATCAATTTATTCTGTCAGCATAGTTAGGGAAAAATTATCTTTGAAACAATGAGAAACAAAATTCTTAAAAAGAATAAAATTAATAAACGAAAAGAGAACTAGGTACCATTGAAGAGATGGCATTCTGTTATAATTATATGAACAGTGAAAATAAATTCCATGATTTCATTTAATTATTGTTTTGTGGAAAATCTATGCAAGGTATACAAAGAGAAACACAGGCAAACACAAAGAGAGAAAGAAAAATCTCTGCTTGAACCAGGGACTTGCAGCTTCGAAGTTAGGGACGCTAACCTCTCCGTCATCGGTCAGCTAATAAACAGATCTTACTTACTGAATTCAAGAAAAGTCTTTCCAGAATTCAGTTGGTGTTCAACAATGACTTCGGTTTTTTGGCTATTGGCTGTGAGAGAACAAGTCAATTAGTTTTCATGGTCTTGTAGTTGGACTACGTTGTTCGGACAAGAAAACCTTAAGTTCAATTCTAATCACTGGTGACCAAGGGGAGACAGATACTGAGTTAACTCTAGTTAATTGCATAATATTTGTGATTAATGCTAGGGTGAATTGGGTGAATTTATTTCCCACGAAAATATACAACTGTCATAATAAAATTACCTTCTAAAAGACAAATCATAAAGCATTTTATAAAAAAAAAGACTTACAATTTTCACTTGCTAAGGAAAAGATGGTATGACTAAGTTTTGAATGTGGGATTTTATTTTGATTGAAAACTATTTACATATTTAATAAATAAATATAGACAGTGTCTGATAATAAAAGTTTAAAAAAGCATCATTGTAGATTTTTGGGAAATATTTCCTAAATTCATGATTTCGATTCCATTATTTTACGTCTGTGTTTGTAATGATTCTTAATAAATTTTAAATTATAGATTACAGTCCAATTATTCCTCATGTCTGGAAAGTAACAGTAGAGCAACAAATGATAAAGTAGGAACACGAGTTTTTTAAGAGACAAATATATACTATAGAATTTTAAAATTTTCTTATACTTAACTCTCTGTCTTAGATTCCTTGATACAGTGCTCCTTCTTCATTATTTTAATAATTTTTTCAAATAAAATTTTTTTATTCTTGTTATATTCCTTTATTTTAAATTTTCCTCAAGTTCAGTGTAGAATTTTTTGAAGTGGACCATAATGTGGAATAGATGATAGATTCATAAACTTATGTACAAATCTGAAGAAATTTTCTTTCTTAAATTTTTTTATACATTGTTTTAAATAAAATGTGTGTGTGCAATATTTAAATTCAATCAAAATGGTGTATGATCATTATATTTCCATATCAAGAATAGAAAATACTCTTATTTAAATTTTTTTATACTTCATTATACTAATCGGGGTTGTTCCATCAATTACAAAAAAATTTTTTGATAATCCCAATTGAAAAATAGCTGTCAAAACTACATACATTTTCCCATTTTAATATTAGAAATTTGTTGGTTAAAATAGACAATGACTTCATTTCTGAAACAGCAATGCATTACATTCTTATTAAAATTTATCTATACAAAAACATACACGCATTTGATCAACATAGTAAAAAAAAAATTAAAATTTTACCTATACAATGCATGAAAATTGAAAGAAAATGAATCAACAAAGTTTTACAGAAAAAACTAGAAAAAACTATTTTTATATATAGGTGCATCTAAATAACTAGTGCATACTTTTTTTCTAGAGGGAAAATTCTAGTTTTCTGCAAAAATTGCTAAATGTGTGTGAGTAGTAGTATTTGTTTTAATAGACTTGCTAATTTACTAATTAATCTTTTTGTGCATAAAGTAATTTAAAATAAATGGGTGTTTAATTTTTCCATAACATAGGCTTGAATTGGAGTATTAAGTATGAATTAAAATTATTCTACACTATAATATTTTCTTTTATAACACAGTCATTACTTTTTAACAAAGCATATACATAAGATTTTATTTATAAACTAGACAAAATACCAATTTATGAGTTAAGTTTGATGCATGTAAATATGGTTAAAATTTCTATTATTATATACAATTATCAAATATAACATATTGTCAAATTCATAAAAGAATTTAAATAGTTAAAACGTTATTTTGAACATTTTTCGATTTATTACTCATCAAAATAAGACGTTTTATCTAAGAAAACTATAAATAAAATGAGATCATAGAAAATGTTTCAGAGATTAAAAAGCATAAAATTTTGGAAACAAAATTTTATGCTTTTTAATCTCTGAAACTACTAAATAGCCTACAAGAATTACATCAAAATGTGCCAATTTAACCCTATTGGAAATTTATTATATGCTTTCCTGATTTCCTATTTCTGCTGTGTAAAGACAATATTCACTGTTAACCACCCCGTAATTTTAGTTATGACATTACTATTTGCAACATGTACCGCGTTCTGCTTAAATACTTTAGATGTTTTTTATGTTTTTCCAATATCAATATATAAATAAATAAACATTGCACAAATTTAGAAAAGTCCTCTCAAAGGATTGGTTAGGTTCCCACAGAACGCTTAGTTTGAGCAGATTAAAATTGCTAAACATATTTAACAAACTTGTAATTTGCATCGAGATCATGATTATGATGTCATCAGTCGAAGTGATAATTTTTCTTTGATACATTGCACTAAAACAATAAAGTAATGCACACCTTATGAACATCTTACAAGGCTTGGCATTTCCACTTGACTGGCTTCAGTTGCACCACGTATCGAAACCAAAACGATCAGTATCCACAAAGAAAAAGACTCACTTCTCCTTCAAGGTATCAAAACTTCGAATCCATTATAAGTAATCATGGAAAATGAAAATATTTAATTTATAAAAGCTTTCAAATATAAACCCTCTAACTGAATTGCTTTGAAAAAAAAAGAGCATCATTGATCTCAAATAATAAACACCTAATTGATATTCGGAACTAAGAAATTATGTAAATTATTTTCTACAAGCAATAAATGAGTCTTATTTAATATAAAGCATAAGGACAATAGATATTCTAAAATTTAAAAATAATTTTATAATATTTATCTATGATTACGTATTTCTAAAAATTGCTTCAAATCGTGAGAAATCCATATTCAATGTGTAATCTACAAACACATATTCTAAGAAACACGTCACGCAATCATATGTACCAAGACTAAAATCGAATTTCTAAAATATAACAATATATAAATTACATTTTTTATTCTTAATTTCTTATCTTATAAAGGTCAAGATACCAATTTCACATACTTTTTTTCATGTACACTAATAATTAAAATTATAATTTCTATAATCCAAACTTAATTTATTACGCCAGATCACACACACGCTGGTGCACAAAAATGTTTCTATTTTATCTTGAAAATAGAGAATCTTATACTGTGTTTCACTTAGTTTCATTGAAGACTCTCTTTAAGAAGATTTAAGGTTCTATAATGTTTTCTTGGAAGGAGCATGCAGGGGATAGGGGTTTGAAAGTTCAAACAAGTACCTAAGGCATAGTTCAAAATAACGAGCCGATTGGCTATGTTCAGCAATTTCAGAAGCAAAAGTATGGAGATGAAGACATGTGATACACAATTATGTATTACAATACTAATTTACCTTATTATCAGTTAGTTAAGGCACTCTTGAATATTTTAGTAATAATTTTGTTAACAATTTTTCATTCTGATAAGTTTGTATTATATAAGTAAATTTTCATTTTTTTTTTTTTTGCTTATATTTATTTCTAATCTTTTGTATATTTTTATATTGAAGCGTGTTATTTTTGATAAAATAACATTAATTTGTTCATTTAATAACTTGAAAAAATAATTTTTCAATATAAAAACTAACTTATATTTTCAAAATTATTTCCATTTACACGCATCAAATTTTATTTCTTAGTACTACGGAAGAGAATTAAATGCTTTGAATCCCTTATATCAGCAACAGTTAACCACATCCCCGCATAAAATTTTATTTTGCGTGATTCAAGTTTCAATTGATGGCCAATGTATCATTGAATTTCTTTTGGGTTTGATCTTCCTATAAGTTGGAGGATATTAATTTGAAAGCATATCTTTATTATTTTTTGATCTTATGCAACGTCATCGATAAGAATTCTATTTTTTATATTTACACAGACGTCTATAAAATCACGATTCCAAACTCAGTTTTTGAATCATAAATTTTTTCAATCTCACTCGATATGGCAGTATATTGTACTCTGTGTCAATATATCAATACATATACAAAAACACAAAACTAAATTAAATTTTGTCTGTACTATATGTGTATATAAGAAATACAAAAATAAACTTAAATCAAACTATAAAATAAACTTAACGATAAATAAATTGAAATAGTCATACTAAATGATGAAATTAACAAAACAAATAAATTCAAATTAAAACAGAACTTAAAACTTAGGAGCATTTTACTATGTTGCTGAATAAAAATTCTGTGTCGGTAGTTCAAAAATTCTACTGTTAATAATGTCATTAAAAAGGGTATTAGGTATGAATGTTTATTTATTTTTTACAATGGAAAATAATGAGAATATAAAAATTATATACATATGTAATATATGTAAGCCAAATTTTTATTATGACAATGTAAAATTCTCACTTTGATACTGTGGTAGTATTGCTTTTGTAACTTTGAGGACATTAGATTTTCATTCCAATCATAACTGAACCAAAGGGAAGAGGTGTTTTGTTTTTTGCATCCTGTTAAGGAGCGTGCTTGGGAATATTCTAAGCTCCTCGCTTTGAATATGTAAATAATGAATTATCTTCCAAATGCCAAAATAGAGTGGCTACACAAATATCTGGTAACAGTCATATGCTGCAGTAAGTCATTAATACTGCATATGTAACCTAATCTGGTTACACATGCATATGTAACCAGATTAGGTTACATATGCAGTAACCGTTTTCCAGAGGCACAATATACTCAATTACTGTTGAACCACAATAGAGGGACTTAGCATTTCTGTTCTACATAAATGTATGTCGAGATGTATGCTGGTAAGTTTTCGTGATTTTTTCACTCGAGATAAATGAATATGGTCAACTGTATTTCAAAAGTCGAACCTCGATAAGTTATACACAGTAGATATTAAATTTTTTTACTACAACATTAATTTGTTAGACTTTTTACTATGTGATGATAAATACTCAAGAAAACAATATTGCTATTGACTATATAGACAAAAATGGTAAAAAATCACATTTTGTTCAAGATTGGCAGTCTTTTTCTAAAACCAGTTAGAAGAATACAAAAAGAGCAATACATTTTGGCTTTATGAATTCAAAAGGACTTAGTGACAACATCTTTCCCAAAAACCGCATCTCATAACAAACGTAGAAAATTCTATCCTTTGTTCTCGTCAATTCGAAATGAAAGTTTCAATTGGAAATGTCAAGTTCATCTAAAAATAATTTTTTTCCCTGTTTCTCCCAATGAGATTTCATAAGGACTTACGGCCGGAAACCGTGGACGGAATTGATAATTTCACCCTCTTTCGATGACGTTTGCTTGTTGGATGCTATGTGGAGCGGTCATAGGTGTAATTGGAAACTCGACAACATATGAAAATACGGCAGCAGCTTGGCGATGAAATGGAAATGGGAGATATGACTGCTTCTTTCGTCATGACAGCTCAATTACGCTGCTGATGAATGTCGCCGTGCCTTAAACTGTTCCTGGAAATGAATTTACTGCTGAAGAAAGCAATAATTCACAATTCCACCAGTGAGATCAGGAAGGTGGAATTCCTTATGTTCAGAACATTGCTCTGTGCGAGGTTCTAACACTCATTCTGTCTCAATGGTTGAGAGTTTGGATGTATATATATTGTAACCTTTACTGAACTTGAACTTTAGGCTTAGTGTACTGGAATGATTTCTAACATAGGTTAACCATTATTTTCTATTCTCAAATTAATTTCTAATTTTAATTTAAAAGAAAAATCATGTTGTTCATGAGGTCTTGATCGCATGATTTAAAAGAACCTCATTTTCATATTTCAAAGTAGTGGATTTTTATTTGACTGGGCAAAAATTATCATGTTGAGGGAACATGTGTATGATTTAATGAAATCCCAATTATTCACAGAAGGATTGTAACATAGGTGCAAAATTTTTCACTTTGCACCTATGTTACAATCCTGCTGCTGCTTTAAAATTACATAATACTTGGTAATACACAAGGACTTTAGTCTGTAAAGCTTGGGAGCAGTATCGATCAGCCAATGAATCTAATAATGTAATAATGATAATGAACAAATTGATACACTATAAGTAGAATAATTATCTCAATTAAGAGGAAATAACCATTATTTAAACCGGTTTTATAATGATAGTTTCAAAAAAAATTCAGATATTGTTATAGTGTAACAAAACACACGGCATAGAAAGTTTTTTAAAGTGACTTTTTATAATATTTAAGTTTCTTCCCTGCAGCTGATAGAGAAGAAATCTCAAAATCAACTATCACTTCCTCTGGTCATATAATTTTGGAAATAACTCTGACTGTATAACTTTGGAAACTATTTTAGAACTTTCAAATAACTCTCTTGACATAAGAAAGAAGTCACAAATTTTTACAATTTGATAAATAATGAAGTCAAACTTTAGAAGATATATATATATATATGCGGTATCAAACCATTATTAAACTCAATGATCCATGATTCATTACAATGTGTGCTTTTAGAGTATTATTTTCTTTTTAAATATACATTAATAGATGGATAAATTCAAAAGAAAGTAGAATTAGTTCATTTTTCATTCTAAAATTATTTTATTCAGAGAGAGGTTTATTTGTAAAAACCATTATATACAAACTTACCTGTAATAGATTCGATGTTCGAAATAGTTGGAGACCCATTGCATTCACTTATAACTACTAGGTCACGTAAAATAGATATTAGTAGGAACATTTTTCTATTGGTGTAGCTTGATGTGAAGAGGAGAGTACCAACTCAACTATCGATCTCCTCATTTGCGAATGATTAGTTATGTTTAGAGACTTTTATACAGATAGATATAAAAAGACGAAACGTGTTTCAAATCTTACTAAATCCCGCACTTGAGGTTAGAACTAAACAAACGAAGTATTAAGTCGAATGCCAACTAGGTGAAGCATTAGCTACTAGCTAAGTGACTCACTTCTCGGAGAAAACAGATGCTAAGCGGGGATCTCTAAATCCTAAAATTTTTTCACTCTTATACCCATCAATTCCTACAAATTCTTCAACAAAAGAATAAGCTAATTATTCAACAACTAGCGCGGCCAACCTAGAGACACAGAGAAAATTCACTATATTTTTGATTGTGAAACTTCACATAATATGTCATCTTATCTTCAAATGTAGAAATCCTTACTTGTGATAAAAATTTCATCGATATAATACTTATAAAATATATGATAATAAAGAACATTTCATCAAAATTTATATAAATATTGTTGTATATGGAAAAATATAAAAAAAATTAAGAAACCATCAAAATAATATTTTCTATGCAAAATTCATGACAATACTGGAAATACTTTATAAAATATATAAGCAGGGAACTAACCTAGTTTTGACCACATAAAATAACATATAACAATTTTTAAATATGAATATGCATCATATTCATATTAATATTTGAAATTTAAATATGCAAATTATTAGAAGCAGGCTGTTTTAATGAGTTTACTCTTAGTTCCAGGAGTAATTTTCTAAGACAGTGGACTGTATTCACTTGCTCTAAGAGAAGATTCTCTCTCTCTCTCTCAGAAAACTGAAAAATCCTCATTATGATAGATGTTCTCTTAGAAAGCCAAAGCACATTTCACATCTGCTTCAAGCGTCGCTTGGTTCAAACTGGATATGTTTCTCTCCGAAGAAATCAATTTTACCACTATCGTGTGGTGTCCCATTCTCATGAAACATTGGCAACTCACAATGGAGAGCTTAATGGCCAAAGATCATTGTAAAACATTACAATATCTAACGTATAAATTGTCTTCTGTGAAGACTTTTCATAGATAGTGAACCACGCTCACGTGTTGCTACAGAGGAAACCTGAAAAACTCTCAAGCACCCACCTCAACAAAAGTACATGGAGAAGGCAGATGCACAGCATCACTTTCCCGTTATTTAATAGTGATTGGTATCAAGGACCATAAATTCCTAGCAGTGCTTTCTTATCTCTAGATCACGATGAGTCCCTCTTATAAAACATGACGCTATTATCTTTTTTAGCTCAAGCGCTATAAAATTTTGTAAATAGCATCAAGTGGATTTTGAAATAATACAAACCTTCAGCTTTGAATCGTATCCACTTTGAATCGTTCTCATCTACTTAGCATCTTTGAAAAAACCTTCAGCCTTGAATCTTATATACAAACCACACCTGATGAATCGAGAACTATTGGACAAATTGTTCAGCTTTTAGCCAACACTTTTATTTTTTAAAACATTCATATATCTGTAATTATAATTTCTGCTAACTGAAAATTTCCAAGAGCAAACGCTTATAACAATTTTTGAGAATCAAAGACACAGCATTAGAAAAAGTAAAAAAAAAAAAATTTTTTGCATTCAGTTGTTTATACTAGACCGAAATCATATGACAATTATCATAATATTTACGTATCACAACTGTCGCCGTAACCATAGGGTACATATGTTACATTTGAAAACTGACTAAATCTTTCTCGAGTGAAATATCAAAAATGTGATGCCTGTAAGTATTTGCAAAGAGACTTTTCACCACAAAACATGCTGCACTTCCTATTTTACGTGGATTTTTAATCACTAAAGTTTTACTGAAAAAATATATATATTGATAACCATTAAAAGGTTCAGAAGTAAATATAAATAAATATATGTAATACACACATTTATAAGTGTATGTATATAATATTTGAATGTTTTACTCCATATATAATTTATGATTCCATGTAATATGTTGTGAAAATATAGAATACTTTTCTTATACATACACACACACACACACACACACATATATATATATATATATATATATATATATATATATATATATATATATATATATATATATATATATATATATATATATATATATATACATATATATATATATATATATATATATATATATATATATATATATATATATATATATATATATATATATATATATATATATATATATACACGAGGGTCACTCTGAAATTTTTGAGATACAACTAGGTTTTTAAAGTTATACTTTAAAAGTTTAGGTGTTTATAAAATTTTAGGTGTGTTTAAAGTAGTTTCCTCCAGCATCAATGCACTTTTGTAGACGAATTTTCCAGAGATAAAATGCCTCAAGCCATTCATTTCTTCGAATAGATGAAAAAAATGCATTTATAGCCACATCAATCTCTTCTTATGAATGAAAACGACGTCCACGTAAGTTTTTTTTTAGATTAAAGAATAACCAAAAGTCGCACATAGCCAGATCAGGTGAATGCGGCGGATGTTCGATCACTTTAATTTGTTTTTGTTTAATAAACTCAACTGTTAATCCGGCTGTATGTGAAGATGCATTGTCATGGTGAAGCATTAGTCCCCTAACATTCAGTTCTTGTAGAATTTCTGGAAGACATTTAGTGATATACCAGTTTGCTGTTACTGTCTTCTGTCCTTCCAATTTGATGGCTTTGACCAATCCCGTACTTCTGAAGAAAACGGCATACATCACTTTTTTCAGTGCGCGTTGTTTCTTCACCAGTGTCAGCGTGGGATCATCTTCAAAGACCCATACTTTGCTTTCTTGACGTGTTGTAACGTCAAAAAACGGTATGTACGTTTCATCACCTGTAAAAATTTTAGAAATGATGCGGTGGCCACCATCATTCAGCATATTAAGAGTTTCCTTACTGATTCTGACACGCTCCTCTCAGTTAGATTATGGGGAACCCAAAGGCAAACTACTTTTTTCATATGTAATTCTTCAGGAATGATTTTGTGTATGGCTGCGGATCCAAAGTTAAGTTCCTTCTGTATCATTTGATAGGTACAGCGATTATCATCCATGAACATTTTTCGTATGGTAGCCACATTATCCAGGATTACTGCCGACGGTGGCCTTCCTGTGTGTTCGTCATCCTGAAGAAAATTGCGACCTCTTCTAAATTCTCTAAACCATCTGAATACAGTAGCACGAGCTGGAGATTCATCACCAAATGCTAATTGCAACCGTTGAATAGATGAAATGACATTCTTGATTTAACCCTGCTTTGAAATCGTAGAAAATCATAGCGCGAAAATGTTCTCGCATCAACTCCATTTTCTATTCTGTTTAAAATTTATTCCACGCTAAACAATTGAAGTAAGTTAGTAAAAAATCGTTTTCTGTGTTAAAATACTTTGTACTTTAAAATTAAACCGTTATTTTTATTTTTTAAATTCACGTCTGCGCGTATCTCAAAAATTTCAGAGTAACCCTCGTATATATATATATATATATATATATAGATAGATAGATAGATAGATAGATATACATAAAGAGAGAGAAAGATGGATGGATAAATTCAAGAAAAAGTAATCTTATTTGTTTGTCTCTAAAGTTATTTTACTCAGAAAGCAGCGAATTTGTAAAACCCATTACAATCTGACCGGAAGCAATGCACTACCATTGTGTTCACTTATGAAGAAAACCCATAATGTATTGTGGTAATCATAATTGTTTACATATAAATAAAGAATTTAATATGAACACACAGTATCGTAAAAATCATATACAAGTTCAGAAAAAAAGACAAAAATTTTTGAGGAAAATAAATTATAGTTTTTCTTGTTACTAATCTGTAAACAGATGAGAAAATAAACTACATTTTCTAAATCTATTAGAATAATAAATCATTAAACAAAGGCAATAGTCATCGCTACTTCCTACTTTTAGTTATAATTTGAACTATCAGCTAATGTGGGAAGCAAAAATTAAAAAGAAATGAACTTTCATTTCCTGTTTACGAGTCTTAAAGCTTCTGTCACCTGTTCTTCCCCCCTCCTCCCAATATTTTATTTCAACTGAGGCATCTAAGTAGTTGTCTGTTGAATGAGTCAAATACAAAGACATACTCCAGTCGAATTAAATTTTGACAATGAGCGATTTGTCTAAGTCGCCAAAAAAAGAAGCCAAAGCAACATGGTGTCCCTGTTCTTTGATAACAAACTGCCTTGTGGGTGAAAGGTAAATAATAAATTTTTCTAGTTTGCTGAACCAGAGATAATGCATTTTGTCCAAGTCACCAATTCTCTAAATGAAAGTGGCTTAACTGCTCCAAATGGAAGCTAATGCCGAATTCTCGATTCATTTACATAGCAGGGGATGGCATCGAATTTCACTTTTAGACGAGTGAGGGGGTGTAACAGCAAGGACGCAAAGGTGATGGAGCGTAGGCTCTTAAACATGAACCCACGCTGAAGAAAGCGGTCAAGGCTCGCTATGCTGTTCTGTGAGAAGGGATCTCATCTTGTTGTTCTTCTCCCCTAAAGACAGATGCGGAAATCATTGCTTTTTCTAATGATTTGTTTTTTACACCGACTTGTTGCTCTTGTCAATGGGCATTAATGAAATTCACAGATCCTTATCTTCAAGATTAATAGAAGTAGTAACAGTAAAAATAGTTCCATAAGGAACATATATCACTGATGATTTTAAAGCATTCTATGTGGCAAAGTAAAAGGGGAAACATTCTAATGATGCGTTCGATTCAGTAATTATTCTATGATCACATTTTGAACATTAACTCCATCGAAAACTGTCTTCAAAATATAATTCCAAATTACCATAAAATATCATTCTCAATACAAGAGACAAATTCACATATTATTCTGTTGAAAATGAAAGCTCTTATCATTTTGTTTATGTGATTTATATCTTTCAGTAGGTTAAGTAAATATTTTTCTTTGGCTTTTTTATTTCTTTAAACTTTTTTACTCGTTATTTAACTTATTTACATTTTGGCAATTTGTGTTTTGGTATTTTGTCTGTTGAACGAAAAATAAATATTCTTTGATTATAAAACTCTTAAATCTATTCTTGATAATTTTATGCACTATGTATTTTATTTATTTTTATTGATATAAAATTATAATATTTAACAATTACCTCAGTTTCTGAATTTAATACAGAAAGGATTGAAGTTTTTAATTACTACAAAATAATTAAAATAAGTGCATCACTTTTTAAATATATGGAATTTTTTTCCCATGGATTAGCATATTTTATATTTTAAATATGCAATGCTTTGTAGAAAATCTTATTGTCTATTAGGGTAACAAGATCAATTTGATATCAAGTAGAGTATAGCAGCTGTAAGATTTTATTCATGTTTGTGACATATTACTTTCCAGAAAGATTTTTCAATGATAATGAGGTATACATATATTATTCATCAACCTCGATTTAATATCCTTATTTGTTTATGGATTTTTAGATCTGTCTGATTTTTTCATGGTATACATTGAATCACAATATTTCTTAGTTTAACTCTGAATTTTTAGAGCTATAATTTTTTAGCTATATCTTTCTAGATACATAAAGGGCTGTTTTAGCCTCGTGGTTACGGTATCTGCCTTCCATCCGGAAGGGCAGGGTTCGATTCCCAATGGCGACAAAGATCCACCAAGTATATGCGATATACGTGCTTGTTAAATCTGTGGAATCGAAAGTCCTGTGATCGGTTGCTGACTAATTACCATGGGTGTAATGATCTGGAGAAAATTTCCTCCCCCTTCAGATCAATGTCAAAATTGGGGGAGTGGATCCTCCGGGGGGGCCATCTATCGGACAAATTTATAGCAAAGTCCTACTTCATGGTGCTCTGATTAAACGAAAGACGTACTCTGCTGACTTAAATTCGCATAACCAACGGCACAACGAGCTTGACGTGTTCAAGTGTCATAAGTAACTACAACAACAGATACATAAAAGAGGGCAAAAAATATCAGTTTCTATTTTTATTCACTTCAAAGATTTTATGCAATATGACATAAAATACCAACACGATTTACCTAAATTAATTAGGGGAAAATTTGCCTCTTATTGCAGGAACATTTTCATTTTTAATGAAATTCCTTATAAATGTATATTGTAGAGCGTGTTACTGCGACCAGCTTAGCCAAACGTTTTAATGCTAAACAGAAATTTTTCCAGTAAAATGCAATGGATGCATATAAAATCCAATCATCAGTTTATAACATCATTTTGAGGCAATTATCTTTAAAAATTGACGGAGAAATTGGCTTGACATACTTTTTGGTGCAAAATGCACCATAGCTTTTAAAAATATGCGAAACATAACTGATGATAAAAAAAATCTGAATATTGCATTCTAATTTTTATTTACTATAAATCCTGAAGAAATATGATAGACTAACCAACAAATTTTACCTCTACAAAACTTTACAAACTTCATATTGTTTATATAGGAATTATTTACAGTTAATATTTACATACAATTATTATTTATATGCAAAGCCTCTATAGTACGCATTTGTTAAATACAAATGCTTATTTTAGATTGATAATATCGACAAATTGCAAAAACATCCATCAAATCTCAAGTAATATAAAATTAGAGAAGATTCCGCAATTCTAAATTCAGAATTCAACGTCATATTTATAACATTCTTCTAAGTAAATGGCATAGAAACTTTCTTAACAATATTTCTAACACAAAATGCTCAAATGTTTTTGAGACTATAGAAAATAAATGGTAATAAGAAAATTACAACTGTTTCTTTATCTTATTTACAAAAAACTTGTACTAAGATACATAAACTCTAAATTAAAACAATTTAATTAGATAAAAATATTAAAATGCAATAACACTTTTTAAAGTTATTTTTACTTATATAAACATTGAGCAATGCATAAACATTCTAAATTAAAGTACTAAAACAAACCAAATAATCCAAGAATAAATTAAAGTGAGATATAAAAAATGCCCACAGAGCTCTTTTTCTTATTGTGATTTGGCAATAACTTTATATAATGCGTGTTGGGTTGTATTAGTTATTGTATACAGAAAACGCCAATAGACCAACAAACCAATCCAATTCAAACCAATTATCATTAAAATTAAAATTCCATTATTCTAGAAATTTCAACAAAATGCATATTATATTTAAGGACGGAGTTTGTATTTCATTAATATTTTTAAATATAATAATATATTTTTTATTTAGTTTCAGGGTTACAGGTTCAATTATTTAAACGTGAATACATTTAGTAGTTAAATAATCACTTTTTTTAAAATCCAATTTAATGATTTTAAAGTTCGACTTGTACTTCGAACAGGAATGTTTGTCATGACTCATAATTCACTTAAAATGTTGGTATTTGTGTCTTGTTAAATCTTATATGCAAAATTATAATATGAAATATAAAAAACAAACAAAAATAAACTCATAAAAATGTGACAATTGTGTTTCGTATATTTCTTGTAATCAAGATTCTCATAAAAACTGCTTTAATTTCTTACTGATAAAACGTCAAGGCACATTTTTCAGTTTTTATTTTTCGTTGTATTAATTTTTATGCTATTTGTACATAAAATGTAAAGTTACTTCATATATTAATATTTATTGACATTTGTTTTTATTCCTAAGGTTAGAACTTCAACTTTTACGTTTTTATCTATAAATATGAATTTCTAATTTTATTAATTTATTTACATAAAGTAAACATTGATTTATATCACTTTACACCTGTTTTTATACCCGAGGATTAACTTGGCCAATACTTAAAGTTTTTAAGTTGAATTCCTTAATTTTATGAAGATCTATTCCCAAGATCAGGTTTGAATCAACAAATTGTAAAGTATGCATTGAGTGAATGATTAAATAAACAATTTTAAAATCAATATGTGAATCAATAGCTATGTAAAATACAAACTTAACACACAAAACATGGATTAAAAAGAAAAAAGAGTAAAAATTAAATACTTGAAAAATAATTAGTTTTTTTCCCCTTTAATTAGCATTGAAACATTTATTGCAAGCAGTCATTATTTTTCAAGAAATCTTTCTAATTTCACGACTTAATAACTGTACTTACGTATATTCATTGTTTAATATTCCAATCAAATTCGGCATTAAACCAAATAAATTTCACAAGAATCAGAAACAAATTATGATTGCTTTTAAGAAAAATAATAATAATAAAAGAAATGAGATGCAATGTTTACTTTATTTCTTATTCAAGAGACAATTACTGAATCCCCCTCTCCCTTCATTTTTCTAAACCCGCGGCACGCGTGTTCCTTTGATTAATTGTGCACTTTCCGCGACTTCTTTCAGACTTGAACCTTGCGCCAACAAGTCCAGACAACTCGAATCCCACTTAGGAAGAGGATTCTTTTGTTTCACCCGCCCTCTCTTCATTTGCATGTATAATTTTTTTATCCACTTTGGCGGGATGAATGAGGTGAAAAATTGAATGAATGACTACGACATGAATCACTGGGCTCAACCCCGAAATTGAAAAATAATGAACGTTTGTTATATAGAAATGAACATCTCCCCCCCCCCTCCTTCCTAGCCTTCTATGCAGCCTCTTAAGGAAATGGAATAAGTCGGATGCGTCTGTAGCTGTTTTACAATTGGTTAGTAATAAACTTTTTGCTGCGAGTTTTTATTTCGGCATCAGGGCTCTATAACTACAAAATTAAATAAAGATAATTTAAATTGCGATAGTATAATTTAAATGAGATTATTTACAAATAAACTAACATATAATGATTAGATCGCAGAGTAATTGATTTTTTATTTTTGCGTTAAGACTCTATAAAATTGAGAAATTTAAGGAAACTTTAAATGTGAATGCTTATAAAATGTAACAAGAAACATAAATATCGCAATTTACGAAATCCTGACTAATTTAAGAATTGGCTCAACCAAAACAATAATTCAAAAACATAACAATAGTGTAATTCACTGCAAAGACAAATTCTAAAGTATATCTATTATACACCGTTGCTAATAAATATTTTTTCCTTTGAAACTTGTTTTTTAGGCATATTTTTTTTAAATTATTTCAATTTTCGATATACGAAAATATTAGAATTTTAATAGTTTATTATTAATATTTAACTAAAAAGGAACATTTTATTTCCTTTAATATATAGTAAAATATTTTGGAATAAATTTTATTTTAAACAAAGATTTTTAAAACTGAATTAGAATTTCGACTTATATTAAGGTCAATAAAATATAACTTCACAGAGCATCTCATTCTTATTGTCATTCAGGAAGAAATACTGAATGTTGCAATTATGTGACTTGCATAAAATTATGTAATTAATATAAAATTTAATATAAAAAATTCTCAAATATAATTAATCTCAATATCTCCATTGCTATGTCTCTATCACTGTTGTTTAGTGGTTAAAACTAAGCTTCTTAGAAACGTAGGCTACACGTTTGTTCATATTGCTTCCAGAAATAAGAGGCAATTGTTGCAATTTAGCTCTGCTATATCTAGTTTGTTGATTGTCTGCTCGAGAATGATCTCGAAATTAAATAGAAAGAAAATTTTACTTTTCAAAGAGATTTATTGAAGGTTCAATTTCAGTCATCATTGAAAAAAGGAATATCAGATTTAAACTAAAGATTTTTGCAAGTATATTTGTTAAAGTAAGTGTTCGGTGATTTACCGAATACCTTCTCTGGCAGAGCTAGAAAAGGGTCTTATTTCTTAAAAGATCTTTTAAAAAAGTAATCCTAAATGTAAAGAGAAATCTTACCAGAATTTTTGGTTGAATTGGAATTTGGTCTCATTCTGGATTTATAATATCTTTATTTCAGTAATTGGCAATATAAACAGACTGTGCAACACCTCCTTTGGCACATTTGAAATATAACCGAAAGCTTATAATGCCTTTGTACTGTTTACTATTTATATATAAGGTACTTATAACATATGTGAACAAATGAATATAATAATGTTATTAATATTAATTACATCTTCTTCTTCATTGGCCTGATAGCCCAGGGTGGGCCTTTACCTTCCTCAGAAGTGCATACCAGGACCCCCTATTTTTGGACAAGGTCATCCAGTTTGTCACTTTTAGTGATTTTAGGTCGTTTTCAAGGCAGTCTCGCCATCGGAGTTTCGGTCGTCCTCTTCTTCTGGTGTCTATAGGGCGAGCCAAGAAAATCTTTTTTGTCACCCGATTGTCGTTCATCCGGCTCAAATGTATCCTGTCCATTTTAATCTCTGTATTGAGATAAATTTAACAATATCTGGTTCTTTATATAGTTTATAGAGCTCAGAATTAGTTCTTCTTCGCCATGTATTCTCACATTTTATTCCACCAAATATGCTTCTTAAAGTTTTTCTTTCGAAAATGCAGATGGTTTCTTTGTCCTTCTCAGTCAATGTCCACGTTTCAGATGAATAAGTGAGCATTTGTATATCAAAAGTTTTGTTTTTCGACTGACGAAAGTAGATTTTAGGTACTTTTTTAAGCCGAAAAAGCATCGGTTAGCAGCTGTAACCCTGCTGCGGATCTCAGGTTCGATGTCGTTGAATGCATTCAATTCAGATCCCAAATATTTAAAGTTGTGAACAGTTTCAAACTTGTAGTTTCCTACCTCTAGATAGGGAGTGCTATATTTTTCTGTGGTCATGTATTTTGTTTTGTCTTGGTTGATTGCAAGATACATTTTACTAAATATTAATTACATGTTGTAGATAATTATTCTTATCTTCATAAAATATAAATTCCAAAAATAAACATATCAAACATTTTATTTTACCACAAAAAAGGATTTGCATATTAATTAATGACTATAAAAAATTTAATGATCACTTTAATCATTACTAAAGTGGTTAGCAAGTTTTAACCACCTCGACAACCATTTTAGTAGTGCAGACTTATATGAATTGAAACGATTTACTCTTAAGAAATAAAAAAATTTAACTTATAGCTATTAATAGTATCTAAAAGCTGTACTGTTTATGGTAATAAGTTAAAGGATTTGAGAGAATTGAAAAGTTCTCTTTACACTCTTACGAAATGTAGATATAATTCTTTTTAAAATAGTTTTATGTTTATTTATCATTTTTCCTTAAATTATATAATTATAAATAATTAAAAAAATTTATTTTATGAAAAAAAAATAATAAAAAGTAATTTATAGAAAATTTTCTTCGATACAAAATTTTATTTTGAGGAATATTGAAAAATCTTTGAGCACGAATCTTGAAGCAAAATTATGGACGTTCCATTGAACATATTTTGTCATTTTTCGTTTTGTCTTACTTTGCTTTACAATATTACCTACAGTGCTATGCACTTCTTACATATATTTTTATATATGTATATTAAGCTTGTCATTATGCATTATTTTGGTTAAGAGTACTATGTACCTTTCTCCATTGCCAATAATTTTTGCACAATTTTTTACTGCAAATAAAATTTTATGATATCCTTTAAATTATAACCGAATTTAGTAATGTTTGCCTCAATAGTTTTTCTCTGTATTGATTTTTAAAAAGAAAATTTAGTTATTAAGATTCTTCTTAGTTTGTATTTGGTATATAGCAATCATTTCGATTTCAATTAGACATTTTTAAAAATATAATATTAAATATTTCGAATTAGATAAATTTTGATTAGACATTTTGAAAAATACTTTTTGTTGCACGAAATCACGCAAATGTGTTAGGATACAGTTAAAACATCTAAATATTAATGCTAATGTAAGTAAAAATTTCTATTAAATTGATTTATTCATCATATAATAACATTTTCCTCTTCAGAATTTACTGAAGGTTTTCTTATTAATCACAAAGAAATAAATTTGAATAGTTCTCTTTGTCACGTGTCATTGCTTTTTGTTGTTTTTTCGGAAATTAAAAAGCGTTAAAGATATTCCTATTTAAAAATCTAAAATAAAGATTCTCCTACATTATATTTTTACATCTGAACTAGCAACAGTTTTTTTCTTAGTTAGTTTTTATTAAAATTAAAATTATTATTAAAATTATAACAGATAGTTATAATTTCATCATAACTATCTGTAATAATTATTTTAAGAGGAATTTTGAATAAAGTGGTCATACACAGATTAAAAAAAATAGTTTCATATAAATTTTTATCAGAAAATAAATTAACATGGTAATAATCAATTTCGTTATACTTTTATATTTAAAACTCACAAATATATTCTAATATTTATGTAAAACAAATCCACTCATCTATTAAATCTTTATTCACATGTAAAAAATTCTAAAATTTAATTTTAAAGAAAAATTTATCAAAAATCCTACAAATTATATATGCTAAATTTATTTACCAAGCCAAATGCCGAGCTGACAGCCGAATGGTTAGCGCTCTTGCCTTCGGTTCAACATTTCGTGGGTTCGAATCCCACCTTGGGCATGGGTGTTTGTAGTGGTTCGGAATCCACTTTAAACCGTAAGTCCCGGTATAATTAGCCCTCGTGTGCAAAAACTGACCGTTGAGCGACAAACAAACAAACAAAAAAATTACCAAGCCAAATTCATTGCATAAAACGTAAGTATTGTAAAATCAAAAACCTCTTCTTAATGATTTATTCAATGTCAAAAAAAATTTTTTTTAATTTTCTTATTAATTAAAACAAATGCCTTTTATGCAATTTCTGGGCTTCTAGGTAGTGCAGATAATTTTCAGTTTAGCTATTTATTTACCATAATAAGAATGCATTTATCATTTAAAAATATAGAAACTAATTAATGTATGTATAAAATTTTCATAACTTTTTAGAGCAATTTATATCAGTCGTATCATTAACATAAAACAAAAGTATTTCTAACATTAAGTTTTAAGGACTATATATTGGAGTAATTAAAAATTGCATAAACTGAGAGAAATTTGAAAAATCAACATTCTATTGTATAATTAAACAACAGTTTTATTATATGCTAAAAATTGCAGTTGTTTAAGATTTTCTATGAGGTAACCTCAGTAATGAAATTTTAATTTAAAAACAACAATAGTATTTTCTTACATAAATTTGCTTATTTAATAAGGAAGAAACTTATTATAATTTATAATTGCTTTTGTTTTTTTTAAAACTCTATAGGTAAAGTGTTGAAAATTACATCCATATTTCAACTTATTATCTTAAGCTAAAATGAAATGGATCTGCAAATGGTTGAATCTTACAATAAGCATGTTCGTGTTAAAGGTTAATTTGTAGTAACATTTCCCACAGTAATTATCTTACGTAATAAATCAGATAGATGCGTTGGATCTGGCATCTATTGCATCGATGCGTCATCTATTTCATCCCCAGACCAAATCTGACTTCTCCAGAGCTCTAGGAACATTTTTGCAAGACATTTCTCATTAACCTAGATAGGGAAGTAATCGCTTGTGTGTAGATGCTTCGGCTTCGCTGGATTGTGGCCAAATGATTAATATTTAAGCAGAATGATTACGATTTTGCCACACTCACGTCTTCAGAGAAGAGAGACTTTTGAAAAGATTCTCTGTAATTCTTTCAAAAATCGAAGGGTTTGCTTATCAGGGGTGGAAGGATAATGTAAATCATACTGAAGTGTATAACACCATTTCTATTGTTTGTTCGTTTCTTTCGCTGAATTAATTCTCTGGTGTCTATTTCCGCTTATGGATATTACTAAATGCCGCTAAATGTATTTTAAATTTGAACAAAATTCAAACGTTGAAATCGACATGCTAGTTTGCACCCTCATCTATTAAATTTATATTTGTATTTTGTGTTCGTCACTGGTTTTTATAAATCAAAGAGGCTAAAAAATTGCATTCATTTGCAATTTTGTGCCACTGTTGGGTGATGAAGATATTACCCCTCTAAAAATGTCTAGACTTCAACCATGGAGCAAGATATAGAACCTCAATCAAGTTTAACTTCTATACACCATTTGAGTTTGATGATATTTTGCTGGAGTCAATTGCAGAACTCCCGTCTTATTGAATATAAAAATAATGTTTTTCCCTATCAGACTACTGTAAATTAGTTACTGTAGCTGTAAAGTAAAATCTAATTGGTGCATAAAACTATTGCCAAGCACATTGGAATAAAATATGCAAAAAAGCTTACTCGAGCAAGGATAACAGCTGCAATTCGATGCTGTAACATCACGGAGAATATATTCTAATAGCAGAAGTAATAAACGAAAAAAATTAGTCTTAGTAGTAGACATATGATATATCTATTTCAAAATTTTCATAGTCAAGAGTCCATTTCATTAAAATAGGTAGTTATTGAATTGTGGACTTAATAAGCAAATATTTTTATTAAATAATATGTAATATTCAAGCCAAATATTTTTATAAAATTATATGTAATATTCAAGCCAAATATTTTATAATTTACACCTTCCGAATACAACGGCATTTTTCACTGGGCATTCTTTTATAATTTACTAAAATGTAGTTTCTTGAAATCAAAAACTGCTTATGACTTTAATATGCTGAATATTTTTTCCCTAAAAGAAGGCAAATATCACAGCAGAACAAATTTATTTTTAAAAATGAAAACTTTGTATGGAAATACTATTTTCTATGTTTTTTTATTTTTTTATTTTTTCAACGATTATCATTGGCTAATTTTGTCTAATGCAGTAATCGCATATACTGTTTAGCACATACTACATTTATTATTGCATTGTTTAAAGAGATTAAGAAAAAAGAGATTCTTAAATTCCTATAAAATATTTTATTGAAAAAGTTGCACAAAATAGCAGCACAAATGATAAACAAAAAATTTAAAGAAATTAAGCATTGGTTGTTCATTTTGACCTAGTTATACGTCCATACTTGTCAGAATGGAAAATTCTTTGGCTCAATCTCATTCATTTTTGAACAATGGGAGTTGGGTTTTGCATTTCTACTTTATGGAGGTACTTCTGCCCGAATGAATATTTTACAGTTTTCCGAGTTTTTCCTCTTGCGATACTTACATTCCCCTCATTATCGATGAAAACTTCCTTCGAGTAAGTTATAGACTATAGTTTCTCAAATTCCTCATAATAGTACACTAAGTATCTAATAATTAGTATGTTCTTCCAAGAGAGAGAAAAGTCATGGGTTTAGTCTTTGCAACTATGCAAGGAAAGATTGCAAATGCAATATTTTTTCTTCTTCATGTCTTCCATTTGAAGATGTTTAAGATAGTTTCTTCTTTTGTAAACTGGGAGTGTAGCGATCTATGAATGATGCGTCTTCCACAAAGACAAACTGGTGCGGATGATATTAAAAATCTTACAACTTTCATTGGCTTTTATTCCTAAAGGAATGCCAAAAAAGTGGTTTTACTTAGAATCATTTAACTACGAGTAAAATACCAAATAAACGGAATTTATTAAATTAAAATTTTGTTAAATTATAAACTTCGAAGCAATTTTACTAATTAGCTTATACAGCAATATGCGAGTCATTAACAAACAACTCTCTTTTTTCCTTTTTTTGGTTTTCTTAAAAATACAAAAATTGTTTTTCTAAAACATTAATATATATTCTGAACTTGTTGCAAAACGTTAAGCTTAAATCACAAATAGTAACTTCTGTTATTTAAAAATACTCCAAAAAACAAAACTCTCTTTATCTATGTAATTCTACTTTTTCGTATGCAAATTGCTTGCATCATTTCTTGACATGCAGAAAATACTACCCTGGACTATAACAGAGTTGAACAAAATGAATAAATCAAACAAGATAAGAATTATACTTTCATAAAAGGAACTGTCGCGATCCTTATGTCACAGGAAAGTGAAGGTGAACACATTTAACAAGTCTCGAGACGTTATAAAAGGGAGGTCAAGGCATTGAATGGTTTCAGAAACGCTTGCTTTTTGGATACGAATGGAATGCAGTTAATAAATCTAGCCAATCGTCATCGCATTTAAATCCGGGAAACCAAAGACAAATGTGACCATAGATCAAGACTTGAATTTATACTCTCAGAGTTTTGTAGTTCGCTTTTTATTTTATTTTTTTACTTTAATGTCGCCATTAAAATGCTGTATTCCGAATGTCTTCTTATTTGAAATTTATCATCAGACATTCATCACAACTGGAATATGCGTCAACCGAGAACTTGGCGATTTTTAACAAACCAAGAACAAAAAGAACAAAAGATGATGTAAAAAAAGAAAGAATGGTGTTAAGAAAGAGAACGGTCGGAGGCTATTTAGATATCGGAAATTCTTCGTTCTAAACGGCGTTATCGGTGATTTAGAAGCCCTGAACGCGGCACAAAAGGTGAGAGAAAAAAAAGCAGAAGTCACGCGAGGGACATAAATATGAAGCTGCAGCCGATGTGTATACATTTCTAAGATATATCAGTTGTCTGCGCCTGGCCGCAAATTGTTGTTCTTGTGTTTATCTGGGATAGGTTTTCATTTCTCACTTTGAGATCTTTATTTTCTCTCTTGTGAGTACTGATAAACAAATTATTAACGCATCGTATTTTAATCGATTCATTCTTAATAGCATGATGTATAAATGAATGATTATATTGGTGAATTTCTTACTAAAATTTTAAAATTCAATTATAATTTGAAAAGTTTAAATGTTATTTAGATTTTTGGGTTTGCCATCAGGAAATATTAGAGGATCTTTTTAAACAACACATATTCGGAAATGTGGCTTCCACTTTAGCCTTGATACTTAATATCAGAATCCACTTTAAGGCGGGTGACAAAACTGTCCGTACATCGCAACCAAACCCATTGGGATTCAACTCCTAGTAGATAGTCAAATTCCTGAAAATTGTTTTAATATAACATTCACAATGTTCGAATTCCAAAAGGATTTTTTGATTGACGAAGATTTGTATTCACGACTCAAAGGGAAGAGATCCAGAAGTTCACAAACATCCAACGCAGCATATATCCATGGAAAAAACCACAGAAAGGAAATATCCATTTCCCATCATTTTAAACTTCTAACTTAATGATTAATCGAACTTAATAAATATTTATTAGCTTTGTTTATCTGAATATGCAAAAGAACAACAATAATAATAATGCAAACAAAAGAAAATAAATATATCAAATGTTGGCATTTACAATTAATTTTTGCTGTGGATATTTAATTATACAAACTATTTACGTTAACATGCAAATGTAATACATTCTATTATTATTTTAATATCTTTCCCTTTAATTTTTAAATGTTCTAAAATAAGTGAAAAAAAATAATTTGGTAAAAATTTAAAATCTTTTACTAAAATTAAAATATGAAAAGATATTTACAGTAAATTTTGATATTTTTAAGGAAATATCATAACAGATAAAAGTTGATATAATCTTATTTTGAGCAATCGTTAGGTACGGACTTTCCCTTTGAAGCTTCACTGATAGTACTCGCCATATTCATGAATTGCAAACAGTGAACGCAAAAAAACTCACAAGAATCTATCTATCTTGACAGATGTGCCTACAAAAAATAGAAATGAAATACGTTCTTGTTATTCAACAATGTCTAGATCAAGTCTGTCATATTTCCCTCTGAAGAAAACAGCCTTTCTGCTAAACAAAATTGATAATATTTTTATATAATGCCTGATATAACTTCACACAATTTTGAATATAGGATTTCGCCTAAAAAAGTGTTCATTTGTGTCCTAATTGTTGGTTCGTACTGTTTTGAGGGAAATTTCCAAGATTTAAACTTAAAACTGTAAAATGAATGGATATAAGAGTTGAATTTCTGCTTTTTAATTTTAAATATCACGGTATGTGCTTGAGAATATTTGAGGTTTCAACCTTACAAGTTAAAATGGCCACAATCGTTGAAGATTCTCAAAGAAAGAAAAATGGAGAGTAAAGGCTACTAGTCTTATAACAGTTATCAGTTGTATAACTATTCCTTATATATATATATATATATATATATATATATATATATATATATATATATATATATATATATATATATATATATATATATATATATATATATATATACAATGTCAATAAAATATCAGGTTATACATTGTTTGTTTTTTATATAAAAAAGTATAAATTTTATTTTCATCAAAAATATTGCCTGGGAAAACATCTCGATAAAATTTTATGTTCAATGATCACCGTGAAGAGTATTTAAAACAATGGGGTAATAAATTGCAGCTTAATATTACATTTGCCATTACAAACCACTGTGATTTAAAATATCAATTGTAACATTTTAATGAAGAATGCAAATCTAGTAGCTATTTATTTTCTCTTTACTACGTTCATTTCAAAGCAATTTCTCATATGATGATAATGTTGATTTCAAGATAACGGAAAGTTTTTGATTTCATTTTCAACAATGTTTCACATTCAAGTTATTTTAGAATCAAGACTATCACAAGTAAAGTACTGATACAAATATAGAAAAAAAACACCCTTTTCTATCATTTCAGAGTACTCAATAACAGAAAAATAGCGATACGCAAGGAACTATATTGATACAAATTGTACTACAAATAATGAACTAAACAAATGGAACTTACTTATTTTCGTGATTTTTATTTTTTTTTATTCATAATATAATTTATACTGTGGTACTGTTTCACATAGCCCCTGGACAGATGCTTCAGCTGGCATGCCGCTAAAATAACCATGCTCAATTTCTAAAAAGCTCCATAACCATAATAATAATAACCATGCTCAATTTCTAAAAAGCAAACTTCTCGAAATAAAAGTAATCATAAATTTTTAAGTAAATAATAGGAGAACGAATATAAAGTATATTAGTTTTTTTTTATTTTACGAAACAAAATAATGCATTTTTTATAAAATCTTATTCATTTGATTGTTTATGATCATAGAGTTAATTGTTTTAATTAACTCTATGATCATATCTCTCTCTATAATTAACTCAGTTAATTAGTTTAATTACTTTTAACTTGTGTATAATATGTATTAATATACTCTTAATATTTTTTATGTTTTTCCAATATAAAAAATTAAAGTAATTTTAAGAAGAAAAAACTTAAAGTTATATATTTTGCCAATTTAATTAAAGATAAACCACTTAATTTAATCACATATGAAAACATTTCATTTTCTGAAGTTTTAAAAGAGCTTTAATTTTATATCAATTATGTATATATCATCATTTTCACAGAGGTATTAAAATTTAAAAGCTACATTTGCTCAATATTTAAAATAACAATAAGAATAAACTCATCATATGTATAAAAAATGGAAGCAAAAAGCTGTATTTTGTTATCTTGCGGCAGCTTTTATTTCCCTTCTTGCCCTCTCTTCCGCTTTTTATTTATGAAGCGGTTGATCTCCCCCTGTTGTAATTAAAACCCCCTGACCAGAATGCGGCGCAGACGTCATCCATAATGTACCGACTCATCTCGCTAATGGTACAGGCACTCATTTGTATCACTTTGGAAGAACCGCTCTTCACCTGCCTCGGACGCATCGGATGTTATGATTTGCCGCTAATCACGTGATCGGCCGGAGCAGTTGGATTGGGGATGCTGATATTGGTATTGAATGAGGATGCTGAACTTGATGCTGCTCGCAGTTTCTAAGGCGTTGAATTGAGTATTAAGCAGTTGAATGCTTTATTTTAACATCTAATTAACATCAATGAATCTTGTTGTACATTTATTTAGGCAAATTCCAAGTGCTGATAAATAACGGGTGCTATTTCACAGTTTTGATAAAATCTTTTACTTAAATTAAAATATGCCAAGATATTCTTAAATTTAAAAAGTTAATAAAACTTGAAACTGATTTTCTTAAACTTCGTATTTTATGAATACTGTCTATTTTATAGTCTTTATAAAAATTTGAAAAACGAGGCTAATATTTTTAAAGCATATCAGGTTATAAAAAAATACTTGTCTCGCTAAATTTATATGGTATTTCACAAAATGAATAAAAGAAAATAAAAAAGAATGTACTTTATTATATCAATGGCTGGATCACTACACTATTTCTACTATTTTTACTTTTGCTTTATTTTCTACTTTTTCTTATTGTCATTGTGGATGTACCATCATTAATCGAAAAATGCCATTTAAATTCTATAATTCAGTTTAACAATGTATAAATCTGACTCTCATTTTAGAAAAGGGTGTTTATATTGCTTTAAAATTTCTTATAAATCATAGGTCTAACGCAAGCGTACGACCGTGAGCAAAAAGTGTCTATTGAGCGAGAAATTAAAACCAAACTGTATCATTCTTTTTCTGCAATCAATATTATTATTTTGCTTCCTTATACAATGTCGTTTTCACCAAACATTTTTCCCAAGTCTATAAAATTATATTTAAATAAGATGAGAGGCATGGTGTGTTACAATCAAATCAAACCTTTAATACTTTGATGGATAAAAGGAGCAATTCCTCTCATTCTTAAAAATTAATTAGATTTAATTTTGGAACCAAGAGTAAATAAACCAATTTACTTCTGATTTAAAAATTATAGTTTCTGAGTCAAAGATAGTTTTTCGCCAATATTGGCGTTGTTAAAAGTGTACTGTGCCCATACTGTAGCTGTTAAAAGTGTGTACTATAATTAAAGTGACAATTAAAAATAAATACTTGAAACTTGTGTATTGCAAACGAATGTCAAGTTCGACTGACATCTTGTAGTTACGTAATCAGTGTGTCAAATGATACTAGGGATTCCCAAACATGTGTCAAAGATGATAGTACAAATATTCCTATTATATATGAAGCTATAAAGCATTTATGTCTGAGAATGTTTCTATTTTCTCATAATAACGTTATTCGAATGTAAACTCAAAATAGTTTTTAATGCTTTTACTTCACAAATCAAACACTAAGCTTCTGCAAAAGTATGTTATTAAAATATACCCTTTCAAAGATATACAGGCTTATAAATTTTAACTTCTCACCATTCAATATTGGAAACACAATAGTTGTTTCAATAAATTAATCTCTGAAATATTATTTACTGCCATTCATTTAAAGAAAATTATAGTGTAATTCTAATACAGAAATATGTATTTGGAAGTTTTCAATTAAATTATGAAATATTTTCAAACGAAGCTTTTAGTGTCAGCAGAAGCTACTAAAGTTATCTTGCTTATCTACCATACCTCGGTTCAGTAACAAACTTCCAGACAAGCTTTTCCAGAAACTCAAAGATAGCACTCGATTCTAGCAGTCAATGATGATCTTTTATCTTCCACATCCGAAAGGCACTCTGTTCGTAATTATTCCGTCCTCCATTTGCTTCACGCTCTACATGTGCTTTCAATGATTAATTTGGAGAAGGTGAGTTATTCGTAAAAGAACCATCACATCTAGATTTCTTCACACGTGGCTTAATGAACAGTAAATAAGAGCCGCTTAATTCTATGTGAATAATAGCTTTTGAAAACGATTCATGTTTGTTAGTAAGTTCTTTTGTAATATGTTTTTCACATGTAGTATTAAATAGTTCTGCAACTGTAAAATACTGTACTCTTATATAAGAGGCTCGCCATAACTTGATGATAGGTCCTTGTTCTACAGAGTGAAAAATTCCAGGTTTAAATCCAGTTTTTAATGAACAATGAGAGATGTTCTTCATGCTCTTTCTTTTTCAATGAACAAATTTTGGGATGAATTCTTTGGATTTTTCTTTTGCAACACCAGAATACCACCTATTGTCTATGAAAATGTCCTTCAATAAGAAAAAGTGTGTCGTATGTTAAAAGGCCTCTGTTCGACTTTTAGAACTAGGCAATGCGCACGTGGGTCAAATCTTTTAAGGATATTTTTATCAATTTAACTTACGAAAAATTTGTCATTTACCTTATGCAAAATCATAAATATTCAAATGCTTATAAAATTTAAATGCTTAAAAAGAAAAGGTTTTTTCATGAAATTAAAATTAAATCATAATAACAGAAATAAAATATATAAAAATGTAAACAATGCAAAGAGGATTTTTCTGACACATTTTTCATGTATTAAAAACAGATATTCAGAACTCTTATAATTCTAAGTGTGTGGCACTGAATAATTTAAGGAAAATTTTTAATATTTAGCTCATTATTAATATTTGTCTGGTATCATGTAAAAGAAAAGTTTTTTTATTTAAGAGATATTTAAAAATACTTCCTTAAAAATTTTTATAATAGAAAATATCCTTGAATATTTGCATTTATTGAAAAATATTATTAAATTTATTGTTTTTTTAAGGCCATAAAATTATTCACTGAAGTACATTAGTTAGATTTATTTTTTAAAAAAGTGTTACTTTAATCCGTCTTTATTTTAACATGGCTTTTAATAAAAAATATATTGGAAAATAATGAAAGACTACATTTTGTGAAAAAAATTGTTTTCTTTGTCCTCCTAAAAAATCCTCCTAAAAGAGATAATTAAGTAATGAATGAAAAAACTTTTCGCAGTAGCTTATTTTAAATATGTAAATTAGGAGTCTAACTATTATTTTCCATTGTTTAACATTGGCCTTGGAATCTTACTTGTAACTTGCAAATCCAAAACTCACATACTCATCACTTGACCACGAGGATTCCCTGTGAGTTTCCAAACAATTTTGATTTCCAAAATTATTTAAAAAGTAAGTAGACATAATTCGACATTTAAAGGCCTACTAATTTAAATAAAAAAATTATGGAACCCACAATTACTAGTTAATATATATTGTGAAATTTGAGTGAAAATATATTTTTGAAATTTGATATTATATGCATTATGGATAATTAGCGTAAATTGAAGATTACTTAAGAATGTAAAAAATTAAAACTTTATATTCACTATATAAAATCAAGATAAATTTCCTTCCTTACCGATAACTTGGGACTTTTATACATATCATCAGCTGTTCTTTACTTCCATTAGACAGAATTCCCTACTCGTCGGCAAAATTCCCCTTTTATCTTACAATATTATCTTTAACAACACTGAAGAGCTTTGCTTTCATTTAGAATAATGGCTCGATAATTAAAAATCCCTAATCATCGATGTTATAAGTTAAACTCGAGAATAAGTTACGCGAGTATTTTTCCCGTTTCGCATTTTTCTCCCTTTTGTTCCCTCCCACAAATTTTAGGTATGAGTCATTTTCCCATTTATACTTTTTCCCTCTTTTTACTTTTATACCTGTAATGTTCCTCCGAAAGTGAAATATCTTTTCCCCATTTTTCATTTGCGAACCCTCTTAATGAGGAGCCATAATAATAAAAGTTAGATCTTAAGAACTGATATTAGGGACAATTAAGCGATTACAGAGTCAAAGGGAAGAATTTATTGCCTGGTTAAGCGATGAAAGAGAATCTAATGATAAGAATGCGCTTTGATTTCATTAATGCCTCCCTTCTTTATGATGATTATGATGACGATTCTTCCGAATCAAAAGAATATAAATTAATTTTCATGAATTATTTTAGTGGAGAAGAAACTTTGAAAAACTTTCAGTTGTTTTTCTGTATGTAGAGTGAAATATAAAAAAGCATCATTTATATATATATATATATATATATATATATATATATATATATATATATATATATATATATATATATATATATATATATATATATATATATATATATATATATATATATATATATCATCAAAATAAATTTGACTTTTTTTATACGTTTTAACAGTCAAAAAAGATGGCAAAGTTACAAGTTACAATAATATTTGCAGAGATAATTTTTATAGATTTTAATAGTCTAAGAAGATTCAAGTTTTTTTTTTCATATTTTCTATGGTAAATAAATTTTTTCAATCTCTAATGTTACCAGATAAAAAAGAAAAATAATTCCAAGAAATTTTATTTTCAAAATGAAGCAAAATTACTTCGTAATTATCGTTTTATTGTCAAAAATATTAATCTTTTCTAGAGGAATATTTAAGACTTAACATTAATTTACTAATTTCTCATGATTTGTTTGTTGTTTTACGGCAACTTTTTACAAAATAAGACAAATTCAACCAGTATCTGTGATTCTAAAATGAATTCTAAACCAAAGCAAACTTTCATATATCTGAGAAAAGAAATGAATCCACAAAATTGTTGAACTGAAATCCAGCTCACTGAAATTCAGATACTAGCGCACCTTATCAATTTTTCGTAATAAAAAAAATTTATAGAAATTTTAACCTAATTTTCAAATTTCACTAGTCCTTGTAATTTAATTTAAAAACCCGTAAATAGAGAAATTTCTCTTTGAGATAAAGCAGAATTCGGAAAAAGATTTTCGAGATGTTAATTTTGATTTAGATTGTCTCGCTGCCTTTACGTTTTGCGTACTGAGCCCAACTAGAACAGACCCTTCGGTTTAAAATGGACCTGAATCATTACATACGTTCATACTCAAAGTGGAAATTGAATCCATAAATATTTAAAATTAACTAGAACATTATCCATTTTTAACTTCCAGAATATTCTCCTTAAGTGTTTCCGTAATTTTCATCGAATAGACGTTGTTTGTGATGTCATAATCTCTAGCATTTTTTCTCTCTATATAGATACGTACAATTACCTTTTTAAATTTGTCTCTATTTGTAGGGAACACTACGTATCTTTGATTTATTTGCTTTAATAATAGACGGAAAATTGCAGGCTTTCGTTTTTATTATTTTTTGATCTATAATACTTTTTTCTTCTAAACAATGTATACGCTTTCCGGAGATAATATAAACATCAAAATTTAGATCAATCAAGAAGAAAAAAATTTCCTCTTCTGATGAAAATTAATTATTATCTTTATAAAAAAATAACAATTTCACGCTTAATCCTATTATGCAATTCATCCACGAAATATATTGCAATTGTTTTCTGAATACTACTTGCACTTTAAAAATATAATTAATGCATTAATTACACTTAAGTTGACAGGATTAATTACGGTATATGAAGATTCAATTTGTTTTTTTTTTTCAGCTTTGCTCAGTTGAATATAATTTCGATAAATAATCTCATTAATCATAGCGAAAAAAAATCACGTAAGTTCACTGCATCAGAATTGTATTACATAGCATTTTTATGAAAGCTATTGCTCTTAATCAATAGATGTAGTACATATTTTTCAATTTTTAAATAAATCTATATAAATCGATAAATTAGTTGAGATAATTATCCTGCATAAATTATATATGTTGCTCTATTAATTAGTATATATCAATATACTAATTTTGACATTATTACTCGTGTTGCTACTAATAAATGATGGTAAAATAAATATAATGCCTATTTTCATACTTCTTAAGTATAAACATATTATTTTAATTACTAATAGATAAATTTAAAATAAAATTAAAAATTTTATGAACGTGTTAAAATTCTTAGCTATAGATCAATTTAAAAATACTTACAAAAATAACAAGTTGAAATATTTAATGATTTACAAAATTTTTAAATTCACTTATTGAACTTATTTTAAATTTACTTATGATTTACTTAAGTTAAATATATTATAAATGAGTGAAATATGTTATTCATTTATAAATATTAAATTTTTATTATTCGCTTCTATAACAAAATAAAAATCTAATTTTTTAATTTAAACCTTAGAATATAAATATTTGAATATAAAATTTTCTTATGCTCTAAATTTATAACACTTTTTACTATTTTAAATAAAAGCAAAGCATATTTTTAAATAACTGAAGAAAAATGTTTGCCTTCATAATATTGAAAATACTGTGTCTCCACCTTAATATGACATAGAATCAAAAATAGTTCCTTTTTCTTGTTAGAAATTTTAAGTTCTCTTAAGATAATTATATAACGGAACTTTCCTGAATCATCATATTTTCTGATTTATTTCATCAACCATTTTCTATGTAATATAGGTTGCGGGTTCAGTCCTAGCCATTGTTGAACAGCGGAAGATTATTATTACTGGTCTGCTTTTTGCATGTATATTTGTCTGAGATTGTGTTGAATGCTTTATATTTTTCTGTATTTTACATCTTTACTACACATGAAATTGAGCAGCTATCTCTAAAATACTACGCTGGAAGTCAATGAACAGCAGACCTACAGAGAAGCAAATGATTTTAAATGATATGCTCAATGATATTTGAATAAAATATAAATGCTATTGTGTGTGTGTTTCTGTTCTCATAAATTAATGTATACTTTATAAGACAATGTATATCTGGGAAATATATGTAGTTATCTTTTTATTAATAATTCAATTACTTTGAGCATAGTCTGTTCTTAATTATTCCAGAATATATGAATCCCTTATTAGTTATTCATATTTAATTTTAATAACTGTACTTTGAATGTCAGTTTTTAATTTATAGTGCAAAACTTGTAAAAAATTAACACACAAATTAACGCACAATAAATTAATAAAAATTTATGTTAAAATAATATAAACCTTTCATATTACACATTTTAATTTTACTTAGAAATATCCATCTCTTCATCAATAATTACATCATTCAATTGAGAGGATTCGCTTTAAATTGATCTGAGTAAAGAATTCTTTTTACATTTTTAATTAATATAATGCATTTCTAATATTTTCTAGATTAATTAAAATAAAATATATAACTAATGGGGACCATTGTACATTATAAATAAATAAAAAGTATAACTATATTAAAATACAAAGTATAATAATAATTCGGTCTATAGGAATAATTTATATTGAAATTTAAGGCATGTTTTAGTTAAAATGATCATGGGTACCAATTTTCAGTGCATATTGCATACTTTGCAATGAGTTAATACATAAATAAATATGTTGTAAAATAAAAATAATTAATATTAAAATAATATAAAATAATATATAAATAATATATATTTTTCGTAACCGAATGTCCTTTTTTATTAAAAGGATATCTTTTTTTCAATAAATCAATTATTTATTCAGTTACCTAGGTAACTAATCACAATGATTGGAGTTCTACTTTGCAAGAAACATGAAAATCACAAATCTTCTAAAAATTTATTTCTAGTTATAGCCTAGTGAAATGATATGTATTTTTTGCTAATATTTGGTTACTACTCTTCTACGTAAATATGACCAATAGAATTCCCATTAAAAGACATTTAATTCTCAATTGATTCAATGAATTATGGGATATTAATATATATAATGAATTCCAAAGTATTGATGCATTGTTCTACCTAATTCCAAAGTACTGACCATTTTCTCAAGTTGTAAATTATATAAGCTTTCTCAAATTATTAAATTAGATAGACATTTTTGTGATGGACTGCCTTCCAGTTTCTAGTTGTTTAATCAATAAAACTTGCTTGGGTTTAAGTAATGCACAGGAAACGTTACCCTTTTTGATGGCTTTCCTTACGAGGAAATTTAAGGGGAAATTGCGTTGCACATAAGCATTACTTATTCAAGTTTTCCGCCTTCAGCTCTAAGTTTCAAGACACCAAAAAGTCTCGAAGACAAAACTCCGATCCTTAATTATCTCTTATTAAACAAGGAACAAAACCTATTATTTATTTTTTTCTTACCCCGTCTTTCTCCCCAATCTAAATCCCTTCTAAGCCTAATCTCGGACGCAATCCATCAACTGGCATCCAATGAGGAATGCACGCTCCACTCACGTGACCTCTTCCCCCTTCTAGGTACTCATTTCTTAATTAATGACCGCAGGTGGTCATTAGGAAAAGTTGAAAACTAATTAAAACGTTTTACACCAGCGGCGCTGCATTCTGCTTAGAACCAATCCATATGTCTTCTGACCGTAGACACCTCCCCGAACTAATTCGTTGTTGAATGGGTAGTCGACCGATGTTTTAAAAGATGAGTAAATTTACATCAAAATCAAAGCAAAAAATTAAATCTGCCTGTTATGTATCCAGGGAAAATATAATTATACATTATATCCTTTTTAAAGAGAATCCTAAAATTAATTCATATTTTTCAAAAAATACATAGAAATGTGAATCTCTTTAGCTATAATAGCTTTACTACGACATTACTTTCAAAAATAGATTTTCATGAATTTCATCTTTTTTATTTTAATATCAACTTGCAATTAAATAGACTTTAAAAATAAATTTTAAAATGAAACAAAATAATTTTGATGAAAAATTTTAAAGAGAAGTTACGTCCAACGATTTCCGAACTATTACTAATAAACTGGGCTAATTTTTAATCGCTTTATTTTATTTTACCTCACTTATCAGGCAGTCAAATAACTGAAAGTTCATATTTTTGAACCTTTATAGAATATTGTTATCCTGGGAAACCTCTTGATGATAATATTTCGTGTACTTAAAATGTAAGCAAAAATGTTCATGAAACGGTTGACAAAAGTGCTTGCTTTTGCAAGCAATTGGCATAGTTTACCATGTCAAAGAGACAAGATGGATCTCAACTTTAATCTATTTATTACTAAACAATGGTTAATGGATATTGTATTCCTGCTTGTCACATACACATCTGTTAATTAAGTAATTAGAAGTTCTCCTTTTTTTGCGACTTGTGAACATTCTCCACTGACAATGAAAAGTCAACCCGGTTAAAAGCAATATACTGTGTGGATTAAGAAACTTACAAACGTTTTAAACATCTAACTACTGTAAGTTATCAAGCATTTACTGTGAGTTATCAAGCATCTATCTCCATATTATAGCAGAACAAATTGAACCCAGCAGCTAAAGTACATAAAGAGCATTTATTTCTTAGTGCACAACAAACCATTAGAATATAATTCCTTTTATCTTATTTATTAGGTTAATTATTCATATATAATTATTCACACTCTATCATAACAAATACCCATATTTTAAGAAAAAATTATCAGAAAGCTGAAATTTAGCAAAATATTATGTAGTCTATTGCAAGACTACATAAAATATGTTTCAACTAGAAAGTGACATGCTAAACACAACATAAAGAAGATACCGTGATTTATAAATGATTTGGTTTTAAGCATATTAATGTAAAATTGGCAGTAGTAGAGATATTTATCATTTGCATAAATAAATTGTACAACTAGTTTATCAAACTATTGCACTTGAATGATATTGCCTGATGAAAATCCGTTGTAATGCCTCGTGGGAAAAAAATAAACGGTTTTTCTAAATGCTAAAAAATATGGAAACTGGTTTCTGAGTTTCATGTAGGTCAAGCTTAACAAAATATTGGTATACCTTATCTCTCTATTGGTGCTTACTGCGGTTAAGATTTCAATGGCCCACTACTTCTAATGATTGTCTGTCGAATAAGAAATCAAAGAATTCGAGATGGCCAAATGAAACACTATGAAGTTTCTCAACAGTCCTATATCACTAACAGCGAAGAAGAAAGATATATTACCTCCATGTCCTTAAGATCATAACAATACCACAAGCTGAATCATGAAATTATGCCATTTGTAAGACAATAAATATCAATATGAAGAATTGGACGACGTTTATGGCAATATGAACTGGGAGCTTGGTGACCATAGCTTTGATTACCTTTGTGACTCTTCATCACAAACAGTACCTTCATTATAACAATGAAGGACCATTCGTCCTATAAACAGGATTAACATGTTTTCAGGAAGTCTCGATTCTTCTTACAACATAATAGTCGCATCCATATTTTGAGTCATTATAGCGAACATACATATTCAACCTGTATTCGAAATCTCAATATTGCCATCACCTAGAGTAATGACAAGCCATACCATTGAATAGAAGTTCTTGTTCCCATTAATTTTTCTTTGAACAATGATCGTTACATTTATAATGTGTTAAAGGTTTTAAGTCTTCATTTTTCATCGGAATATGCTACATTTTAGTAAGATTATAGGAATCTTTCTTTGTGCTGACAGTTTTTGGTTGCTGTCCTGGATAGCACATTCTCTAGAAGTCTGTCTTTTAGAAAATATCTGGTCAATGATTTTTTGTTATATAACTTACAGCAACTTACTTACAATTAGTCTATAAAGTGGGATATAAGTTTGTAACAATAGACAGCTGCAACTGTACTTGGCATCAAAGCTTTAGCTGCCAGAAAGTATTGTTCGGGGTAACAATTTTTTATGCTCTATTGCTTTCAAAGAATTCAATCATTTGTTATTTACAGAGTAAAATATGTTTGAGTTAAATGTCACTTTACGTTATTTGCATTTCTTCCAGGTGTATTAATTTTAACTACTAGTATAATCTACATAATATTTATTATTATTCCAAGAAATTTCAAGATAAAAATTTATAAAAATTCTTTAACACTATAAATAATAAAACCTTTTTCATAATTGAATGCTTTGTAAAAAAGTTAACTAAATAAAAATTTCTACATTTCCTTTCCTTTTTATTACTCTATAACTTATCCCATATATTTGGAGATGCTGACAAAACATTCCTACTTTTATAAGACTGATATAAAAAAGAATGTCATACTATTAAATCCATAAAGAGCTGGTGCCTGAATTAACGTTTTTAAAAGACCATAAAAATTGTTTGATTTTAATAAATTTCTTAAAATAAAAGGCGTCAGAATTTAATCATAATTTATTTAGGATTTAAACATTCTGAAATTAATCATAGAAACTTTTTATTGAAAATGCTAGTTAAAAAATTACTAGGTTTAAAACAATTTTTCTCAGAAAATTAAAATTAAGTAAAAATATTTTTAGCTTTTTTGTTTTACAATTAATTTCTATAGTGAAATTAAATTTTAAAAATATAAGTATCACAAGGATTTTCAATCATTAAAAGTTTCTTCCTTCCCAGTGCTGCCAGTCTATGTGATTCTTAAGTAAAATTATATTGCAGTGTGTGTGGGCCTCTCCAAATTTGACAAGCATTTAAATTTTATTCAAGTAAACAAATAATAAAATCATTCATGTATAAATATTAATCAGAATTACATTAAATTTTAAATATGAAATAATTTTATTGCAACAATTTTTTTTTATTTCGAAAATCAAGCATATCAATCAAGTGTCGGCATCCTTCATTCTATTGGACCATCTAATGTAGCGATCAAGCATTTTATTTTTGACATTTTCTGAAGAGAGAATGTAAAAAAAATTACGACCAGAAAATCACCTTGGTATTGTTCCTTCCAATTTTGTGATTAATTGAGTTCGGCAGGTTGGCGATCGGAAGCACTTGCCAAGGGAGGTCCTCATTTACTTCTAAAGGAAAAAATCATTAACTTTTTTCTTCTTTCAGCATTCATTGAATTTTTTTAACTCTTAGTTTCCTTAGAGAAGGTGAGATCACGCATGGCTAAAAATCGGCAAAAACTATCACAAGTAAAAAATATAAAATCTCTTTTCATTTATCAGTTTCAGATGAAGAGACTTGCGCGGTAGGAATTTCCGATAGCGATAAATCATCTGAATAATTTAAGAAATGTGGACTGGAATATTCCTTGATAAAAAAATTCTATATGATTTTCACTGCTTAATATGACTCTACTAATGCAGTCATTATATCGTTCGATTATAGAATATGAATATTAAGAACTCATTACATATATGTGCAGTAAAAACTGTTAATATGAGATGGATATTGCTTCTCATTTTTCAGTATACTCATTTGTCGTTATATATATATATACACATACATACATACACACACACATATATGACACATACACTGTCAATTATTCACACACACATACACTGTCAATTATTTCTCAAATGACTCTTGGTCAAACAACAAAATAACAAACATGACATTCAGCATTATAAGCACAAAATTGTACCTAGTACACACGATACAGTGGTGTATATATAAGTTTTTAGACATGTTCAGGCATATTGACAGTTCCATAAAAAATTACATGTGTATTTGGCTAAACAACAAGAGTTTGCATTTCGGCATGGTTTGTTTGTCAATAAACTGTAGTTTTTGCTTGAGAGAACTAATTAGACTGCCATAGGTTTAAAGTGGATTCCGACTCCCTGCAAACAAAGAAGCACAAGGTGTGATTCAAACCCACGTAGTGTTAAGCCGAAGGCAAGAACGTTAACAGTTCTTCTACAATTGCGTATTTCAAGTTGAATATCCAAGGTTCATACACCGACACTGTCTAACAATTTGAAATTATCTTTCTAGTTCTGTTTTCAGCCTGAAATTCTAATTCTGATAACAGAAGTACTTTGAATTTTTAAAGTTACTGTGTTTTTGTAATACTTGAAAATAGTTTACTATTTGTGGAAAATCACCAGGAAAGCAATACCAAAAGATCTTTTTATATCATGTAACTACAATTTATTGTAGGTCTGTTCTGTATAAGGGATTATTCATACCAATTTGTTTTGATTTTAATTGATATCTTCTTGATCAATTAAAATCAAGACAAATTGGTATTCTTTGTTACTTATCTTCTATTGGTAAGAAGACATTCAACGAAATATGCTACTTTTTATATAGAAATAGTATTAAAAATATTCAAAGGAAATCTGCATTTGAACTAAAAAACTTGTTAGCATTTAAGTGATATTTTAAATCTTAATTTATACATAATTTAATGCTATAATGTAAACAAGAAAATTCTTCCCTTTTTCGCACTGCCATTGAATGAATTCAGAATAAGCGTGAAAATCAGTGTATGATGTGGGAATGGCATTGGACAGTAGAGAGTAGGAATATCAGTCGTTATAAAAGAAGATCCACCGTGTACATTCATCAATCGTAGCTTGTACAGTAGTGAAGAGAAATGGGCTTTTCAAAATAGCTCGTTTGGTTTTGCTTGATTCACGACTTCAAAGTGTGCTTATCAGCTCTTGCATGAAGTCACCGAATATGTCAAACCTTTGGGGATAGTTCTGTGAATGAAAAAGCGTCAAAGCACTAATTTAGGTCAAGAGATTTATAATTGTGTGGTGACGCTGGTGTCTGATGTATTAGCCATTAAGTGGTTCACTACGAACTGCTACTAACTAGCAAAATGATCACTGCGGACCTGCACTCGCTGTAATTGGAACATGTGCAACAGGCATTGCAACAAAAGGAGCCAGTACTGGTTAACCCCAAGGCTTACTGTTCTTGGACTATAATGCGAGATCGCATATCACGCGAACGATCAGGAATACCATTCAGCAGCTTGATTTGGAGACTCTGTGCCATCCTCTTTATTAATCTGACCTTGCCCCATATAATACCACTTCTTTCGTTCCCTGGACAATCATCTTCGTTTAAAATCCTTCACCAATTATGCAAACTTGCGGTAAGCACTCATGGACATCTTTGCGTCCAAATCCCCCGAGATTTAACACAAAAAGATTCCACAACTGGAGACACATTGGCAAAACGTACTGGATACCGATGGTGATTACTTGAGGAATTACAATAAATTACTCCTTCTGTAGGTCATGTTCTTTTGGGTCATTAAAAATGGCTAGAACTTTCTTGTTTACCTTTCTGGCTTTTTTCATTTTATCATATTCAAAATGAGCTTATCTTTTTTCCTAAATACATACAAAATACTTATTAATAAGTTCCTAAATATTTATTGACGTACGAAGTAAAATGATCTGCAAAAGATACATTTGATCTACTGAACAGAATGTTTTTGTTTTGCTTGCTCATTCTTAATAGTAATAAATTTGATATTTTTACCATAATCTGTATTTAAGAATAAAATTTTTATAACAATAAATGTACGCACTGTATGTAAAAAAGTGCACTGTAAATCAATTATTACATTATAGAATATATTTTTATTATTGTTTCTTATTTTACAAAGTTTGGTGAAGTCAGAGAAGGTCTAAAAGATCATTGTCTTTAATAAAAAAAAATCTACTACAAAAACTAAAAGTATTCTCCCAAGAAATCAACAAGCAAATCAAAAATGAACTCAACTGAAGCCTGATAATCATTGCACTTGGTACAGATTAAGGCTTCCTATTTTCATAGAATGGGTGACATTTAATGTACGCATTGGCAAATATGACGAAAGCAGTCAAAAAAGCTTTACCATATATAAGAGTTAAAGTCATTCCCGATTTTTTACTCTTATATCAATAATGAGTGGAGAATACCAACCATAAATCCGTTATTATTTGTAATATTTCTGTAAATACAATTCTTTAGCAATGGAGGCAAAAGTAGGGGAAGCTAAGTAAGTTAAGAAGATATTCCTTTGAAAGTAACTCCACTAATTCATAGCAGTAAATACCCACATGGGATGGAATACATTGTAAAAATGCAATCATACCTGTTTTAGCTTGAAAAAATATTTAAAAAGCAAATATTGTCAAATAAAGAATGATATTTTAAAAACCATATTCGACTATAGCATGAGATCCAAAATTCTCCTAATTTCTTTTCAGAGAGTATAATGTCAAAACTCTCGTTAATTAATGATAATTGTTTCTGTCAACTTATCTAAAACTCTTTAACATTATTTATATTGCTTAAACATATAATTTCTCCAAACATTCTTCTTAGATTTATTCATCATTTACATTTAAACATTCATTTTTGTTTTTTGAAAATTTTTATAAAGGAATAAAATAAATTTTCATGAGAAACATAACGATAAGAAATAATATGTAATTTTCCAAATTAAATTATGTAATATTTCATACAGAGAAGTCTCACTATATTCAAATATAATAGTTCAACATAAATTATAATCCATAATAATAAATTACGTTTTAGTTAAGAACTGAAAAAAAAATCTCATTTATTTTACATTAAAAATAAACATGTCAGAGTGAAAACCTCAATCAGCCAAATTATTTTGGATATCAAACTTATTCTCATTAGACAGATAGTAAGAACTAATGGTGCTAAGCAAGACCACAATTTTCCTCATTGCGCCAGATATCTGCGCAAAGGAAGGCCAATTCGACTTCTAATCAGCCATCTCGTTTTGCTGTTTGCACACTTAAGAGATACATTTGTCGATATTGTCGATCAAATCAGGCAAACCATGCGTCAACAGAATGCAATCGGCTTAAATTTTATTTCTTTTCACCTGGCATTTACGGAAAAAACATTTTTCATTCTGAGATGGATTTCGCGCCTTCTGAGCTCGATAGGATCGCGAAAATTAGATAATAAATTTGACTTCTTCTGATTTGTATCGAATTGTGGGAGGGACTGACCTGAGCTAGTCTGTTTTATTCATAGAAAAACAAACGTCAATTGCTTAGATAAATCTGTTTTCTTTTACCAGTAGTCATTAGCAGAAATATGTTTCAGTTGCCAACTAGTTGTTTTTAATATTATTCAGTACCGGTTTTCCTTCATCTTTAAGGTGTGCAAAAGTTTCACTTATTACCTAGTAGGTAAACAAGTCTTTAATAATTAGTTGAAGTATTTGTTGTTCAATTATTTACTGTACATGTTATGTGACTGAAATTATTATTATATCGTGTGTAAAACTGCTTATATATAAACCTTGTTTGTTTTTATTAACTTTTATGTTAAATTAACATTGTTAAACTGTGATAACATAGTAAAATTAACATGTTTTATGTAATAAAAATATAAACATTTAGTTTTGTTTTATTAAGTGCTTGCTTATGATAAATAAAATATCTTATAAGGTATCTTGTGTAAAATATTCGACTACCTTTGAAATATCAGTAATTTTTGTTTCATTTACCATTGGAATTAAAATGTTTACACGAAAATGCAATATTGCCGAAACTGACTTTCTGTCAAGGGAAGAATTTATACACTGATAGAGATTGTCACTCTATTCCTTGCCTTCGTAAAGAAGAAAATAAGAAAATTCATAAGAATCAATCCCAATAGATATGCCTGAATAAATCAAAATGTCCTTCTCTCATTATTTCATAATTTTCATATCCACAAATCTTACACTATCATAAAATTGTTTCGATTCATTATATTCTGTTCAGTTCTCCTATTTCACATCATTAGTTTCGGAAAAAATAAATTTCCACTTTAATTAATGTAAAGTTAAACGTGATAATTACAATATTATTTTATTGATGTATAGATGTGGCTTGATTATAACAAAGCAAAACAAGGATTTCCTTAGAAAGTAAACTCTGAATTCTTTTGATATTTACATCGTAATTCATGTTGCATTTTTTAATGAAAGTTTTGATAAAAGAAGTTTAAATTTGTTTTGCGCGCCCAGAAGCTACATGAAAACAAAACCCAGTTTTGCTATGCAAAAAATTCAAATTTCATATTTTACATTTTAATTTATAACACAGTTAAGAATTTAATTTTCTTTGAAACTTCGCTTATTGCGTTATGTTTGCGAAATTTGTAGTCTAAGAAAGCTTTAGTTCAAAGTCACTGTATGATAAAATATAGAGAGTAAAGTATAAGGAAAATCGTAAGACACTTTTATTAATGTAAAGTTAATTTATTATCATTAGCTCATATCATATTTAACAACTACAATATTTCTTGCACTAAATTGATAAATAATTAAAAATAAACAAATCTTGAAGAATTTTAATAATTGACAAAAGACAAATAGCCCTGGCAAAGTTAATCTTTAGTTTTATTGCATAAAACAATGTGCACAATATTTTCAGCAACAATCCATTATCAAAATATAAATGAAGAGAATTTATCTTTTTGCATGAAAAGCTATAAAATCTTATGAAAAAATATGAAAAAGCAAAGATAAAAGTTTTAATAAAAATGAATATTTACTAATTTATATATATATATATATATATATATATATATATATATATATATATATATATATATATATATATATATATATATATATATATATATATATATATATATATGATGAATATATTCATGTAATGTTTACAAGATTTGTGATTTCAACGAAAAATCTTATATATGATTTTTTTAAATAATACAGTAATGTATAACTTTTAAATATGAGGTTGAAATAAATTAAAATAAATAGCAATTGATTTTTCTAATTAAAATATTTATGAGATTCAATGTTTGCAATTGTGTTTGTAACAATGCAATATAAACTGTTGTATTTGTGGCATATATATAATATTAGGCGGCAGCATAATAAAATATTGTAATTATTATTAATTTTAGAAAATAAAATTATACCAGGAATATTTGTTTCAAAATATATTTTTTAATAGCTATAAATTCATCACTTAAAATACTATATTAAATCTCTAGCAATTTTCAGACAAATAAGGTCACTTTAATGTTTTTATAAGAGAAAATGCTTTAGAAATTAACTTTAGTTAATTGGCATTGATATATAATATAACACGCGAAAAAATTTTAATTTCTTTCGTGCAAACAATTTTGATTTTTCAAATTTGAAACATATTCATTAAAGAAGCTTTCATTTAGTACTTCTTTATTTTAATGTTTTCTTTTAATTCCCAAATAACTCATTTACATCAATCATGTAATCACTACGATGTTGTAATTATGCATTTTTATTATTTAAACTAGCAAATTCCACATGGTAGAATTTTTTTTAATTTTTACTGTTTGTAATATTTTAATTTTCCTCTCCTGTGATTTTAATTATTTTTAGATATATGTACATTATGTATATTTGACAATTTTAGAAATAAATCGTTAAATTTTAAAGGTTAAATGGAAATTTATTTTGACTTCATTATATTTTTTAAATATATTTATATGTGTGTGTGTGTGTGTGTGTGTGTGTGTGTGTGTGTGTGTGTGTTGTGTGTGTGTGTGTGTGTGTGTGTGTGTGTGTGTGTGTGTGTGTGTGTGTGTGTGTGTGTGTGTGTTGTGTGTGTGTGTGTGTGTGTGTGTGTGTGTGTGTACATTAATTCAGCTATGTGATGCTTTACATCTTAATAAATAGTATTCAATTGATAGCAATATGTAATTTTTCTATTAAATTCAAAACTTTTCAAACGTGTCATTACTAAACTATTGATTCAAAACTTACGAATGCATGTACGATATATATACAAATCATTTTGTTTAATATGTTTTTTTTAGAAATAATCTTTGAATAATTTACAGTTGCATAATGTAATACGTTCAAGCAATGATGATACAAAATGTATTCATTTTATTAAATCTTTTTGATCAATGAATTTCATATTGCGGAAAATGTTATAGTTCATGTTTATGTTAAAATATATGTTTAGCAATTAAAACAATGAATTGTAACAACTTTCGTTATTTTAATTGCTAAAATTTAAAAAGTCTAAATACAAAATTTATTAATTTCATGTCAGTTATTTTCTCCGATTTCAGTGAAACAATTTTCTGGAATCAAACATGCTTGAAGGAAAGAAGTTTAAGGAATTCATGATTTGCAAATAATCAATTTATGAAAATATATTATCGATACGAAAGATTTACTAAAGGAAAAAGCTGATTGTCTCTTATCCTATAGATTGTGAACTCTATACTGGATTCATATACAAGTTCAATTTTTTGTTCGGTTCTTGGTCAATATAACGGTTGAATTTGTGCAAATTTAGTTAAAATTGTTTGTATGCCGTGATATGAGGGGGACTAGGTGATTGTCAGCTAAAGTATTGAGCTTGGCACTTCTTCGTGAATCAAAAATATTAGTAATTGGCTGTGTTTAGCGTTTTTGATTGAGAAAAATATAGAGCCGGAAATGTATTGCTATGAATGGAAATTTTTCAGGCAAAGCGTTACAATATTTAACAAAAAGTTAATTACTATAGAAATATATATGATTCAAAGATCAATTATGCTGTAAGTCTATCAACCATGTTTAATTAGTATCATATTATCACTATGACACTAGATAATCGATATAAACATTTTCGAAAACTGATATATACTTTACTTTGAAATAAATGTTTCTTAAACTGCGACTGCAAAAGCTTGATAAAAATCCTATGGTGCAGAACACACATTATTGGATTGCGCATGTCTGATTATACTTTATTAATCAAACTTAGATTGTAATTATTCCGAATAATACAAAAATTGCACCATTGGATATAACTACAGTATACATTTTGAAAGCTTTTCGGAAATTAGTCACTCTATTATGGTCTTTTGTTTTAAATCTCAACATCTCAACTATCAATAATATTGAGACTCACAAATCTTGTCACAGACTCTTTACCTTTAGACTTGACCATGTGCTGTCAAATTATATGTTCTGTTTAAATTTATGGAATTGCATTCAATATCGTAAAACTTTATTTAAAATTCAATGTTTAACTATACAGAGATTTATAAAGCCAATCAAAGACTTTTTATAGAAAAGAAATGTACTATTCGACTGTCAACTACACAACTGTTAGTTATATTGTACTTTGTAAGTTACCACCATATAACTATATCACCTATACGGTCATAAACACACAAATTCTAACTCAAGCATCTTAAAGCAAGAAACGTACCTCTGAAAAGGATTGCAGATAAATCTTTTTATATGATTTTATAAACTTCAACTTGAGAATGAATTGGCTCTTGGACATAAGAAAAATCATTACACTCAAAACAGCTAATAAATGAATATCCGAGTCGAAATAACACTCTCTAATAAAAAGATTTTAACACCTGTAAAAAAATCACTTAAAAATAGGTAATATTCTTAATATTTTTGAAAACAATAAAATGAAAACAAAAGGCAGTTGTATATCACCTTTAAAGTTAAATGAACAAGATTATTTGTATATTTATCGTTTTCGACCTACAATGCAGGCTTACACTAAGCAAGTGGTATGGTTGTGTTTTTGGGGGTGGAAGGAACCACTTTAATCCCACCTTTGTTGAACAACATGAGACGAATGCTGCATATGATTCCTGTAGTCACATTTTTTGATTAAGAATCTGAAAATTTTTCAGCTTCCTACATGTCCTTAATCTATAAAATGCCCTCCTGAATGGCAAGAATTTCCGTTGGTATTCAAAATACTTACAAAGCTTTCAGCTGTAAGACTATTTAATAAAATCTGGTAATTATCCATCTTTATTAACCATTTCCACAATTTAAATTCTTAAAAAAAAGTAAGTTTTATAATCGTTTTCATTATTTCTGAATTCTGTAGTTTAATAAATAAAGAAACACTAATACAATATAACTCAATCTCAAAGTATTCATTTTTTATAATACTTTTTACTTTATTATTTTAAAAAAAGTTGTCACTAATTAAAAATAATTTAATTGTTGAAATAATCAAACTATAATTAATTTCTGAGTGAATTGAAGACAATTTCCTAATATAATGATAATAAAAAAGCACTCCACAAGCTGGCGAGTATATAATTGAAAATATTCATTTTAATAATCGAGCAGCTCGCATAATTCCAGCCTATCTGATAGCGATCTTCCGCTTCCAAAAATGCTTTTAACTCCATCTGTTGAGAGGTAGATAAAAAGTGAGGGAAAAATATTCCCGATAAAATCTCACTGGCATCATAAAATTCCCTCCAGAAGTACCGCTTTGACTGAGATACGAATTTAATCATGTAAATGTGGTTGAGAATTTTCGCCACCTTTGTGTAACAATAATAACAAAGTGAAAAATAAAAAAAGAGGGAAAAGAAATCCCTTTTAATTTTCCGACAAGGGAAGAAGTACCATACTTAGGTATGTGGGAGGAGAAACGATGTTTGGTTGCTATGGGAACATTCAGGGAAGTTTGAATTCGGCTTGTCACTAACGTCAAGAATGTACGTAAAAACTACGTTTTTTATTGTTATTATTCGACGAAATTTTTTCGAGACAGAACAAAATATTTATGTCCCAATATCTCATTGTGGATGAGTGCTTTCCCATCTCAGATCAATAAATTGATTTGTTAAGGCTGTACACTTCATTCGAAATATAATTCTAAGTTATTTTTGTGATTCAGATTGCATTAAAAATGTCTACGGAGTAATTTATTTCTTAAAATTATGGAGAATGGATCCAATTTACGATCAAATTGTATAGAAATTTACTAATGACAATACGTTTAAATATTCTCAGTTGTATCACTCTTATGTTTGAAAATGAATTCAGTGTTATAATGGATGTCTACAATATTGTAAAGTGGTTGTTTGAAGCATAAAATACAATAATAGTATTACTTAAATTTTATTATAGAATAAACTTAAAAACTAAGAAATTAATAATTTATAATGCCAACTATATAAAAAATAATATTTAGTGAAGTCAGATTTCAATATAATCCATTATATATGTATATATTATACTTTTAGTTTTGAAGAATAATTGCCCTGAATAATAAATGATGTCTAGTCGAAATCATATTAAAATTTACAAACATATATAATAAGAACCTAAATTGTATCTATAGAATAAAAAGTAACTCTGCTGATTTATAAAAAAAATAACCCTTTTCATAGATAATTTATAATATAATGTAGTGGGAAAATCTAAAATATAAGGAAATGAACTATTTTATATATTTGATGCATCTGTGTTATGATTTATAACTTTTTGGAAACATTAAAATTATGGTTGTGCTATTTTCAATAGTATAAAATTGTACTGATCAAAATTTTATGAGGTAATTCCTTCTATATAAAATTTTTTTTCTAAAATTTTCTGAAGTAAGGTAATGTGAAATAATTTTTTTAGTAACATTTACTGTCTGATGAGAAATGCGGCAATTAAAATGACGAATTATGCTCAACTGTTTGTTTAAATTGAATAAATAATAAATTTAAACTCTGAAATGACTTTGAATCATTGATCTAGAAGAAAAATGGTTTTAGAATTTATGTAAAAATTCCTTTTTCTTAAGAACAGCAAACTTAATATTCTGATTATTAAAAATCTTATTAATAACAATGAGTACAAAAAAATTACATGCAGTTAAATGTATTTAAGTGAAAACATTTAAATAAAATCAAATAATTTTGGAAAGACTTTTACCAAATTTTCTCATTGTTTAAAAATATCTAAGGGAGGATTTTAAAGATAATTCAATAAAAATTAAGAGGCATATAGCTAAATAAAATAATTTTGCTGCTTTAATATTACATATACTGTAAAATTTATGTTCCAAATTTATTATCGTCTTTATTCATTTTCTAAATAAATATTTCGAATATATTATAATAAAAGTCAAATGAGCTTCTAAGCGAAACATTTTTCTTGTATTATAATTTTATTTTATTACAAAATTTAAATTCCAAATTTCGTAGTAAATATGTAACAAAAAAGCACTTTATCATACATTTACTTCTCAAAACAATCATTATACGTATAAAATGTAGTAAATTATGCCTGCAACTATTTTTTCTATATTGTTATAAGTTTTTTCGAAGAAAAAGCTTCAGTTTCTGTAATTTATCATTTTTTACTTTAAAATCTCTGACAAAGACAAAATTAAAATTTACGAGTACTTTGTAAACCTATTTTGTGTCTCGATAAAGTTACTTTTCGAATGAAAGAATGAGATCACAGTTTAGAATATATGTCAAACATGTATGGTGATTGAGAAACATGTAGAATTTTACAGAAATCTTTTTAAGGAAAGAAAAAGATAATATTTTCAAATCTTTTGACAAGTTGATAAAAAATATACCAGCACTTAAAAACACCTATTTATCATAATATGTATGCAAACTGATAAATAAGTATATTGAAACCCAATTTTTGAGGCTATTTTTTATATCGTTTTGCTTTTTCGAGCATTCAAAATTCGCGTACGCTTACAAAACCTATGCGCAAAAATTGTGGGACGCCAGCATTCTGAAATTAACAGTTAGCAACTTTTCAACCAATCACGAAGGCTCTGGCGGTGACTTTCCTGGGACATCCTGCTGATAATTTTAAGTTAAAGAAGCTCAAGAGAACAATAAAAATAGAAGACTTTTAACGAGACAGTGATGAACAACAACCCGGGGAGATTCTTCTCAAGGCACCGATACGCAAGGTGAGGGGTAATTCTGCTGGGGGGCAGGGGGTACTGCAGTTACCTTATTCTGGCTACCGCTATCCCGAACCTTATAGACAGACCCCCAGCTGTGACACACAAAGTGGGGAATAAGGCGAGTAGTTTGCCAAAAAACTGGGTTCAAAGATCGATTCTGTCTGGAAATAGAAATGCGTAAAATGTCTCGGCTTTCTGAAGAAAATTACAGAGCATAAATCTCTTGCTAAAGAAGAACTTAGAATATCCCCCTCCCTGTTTTCTTATTCTTTTCTTATTAACTGTCAGAGGAAAGAAACCACGAAAAAAAATAGATAGCATATTTTTTATAATTATTACGTGTGATTGCACTTTTTACGGAACATATTTCTGTTATCAATTTCGTTAAATTTTCGTGAGTGTGATCAATTTAAAATGTATTACTCTACTTAGAAATGAAATAAAATCCTAAAATATAAAGTTGTGTATAGATGCATCTCAATTTAATTTTACTTTTTTAAAGTCGCCTCACTTAAGCTTTAAAACGCAAATTATCACTATAAATACAAATATTGTTACATTATGTACAAAAAAATGTTCGAACATTATTAGTATTATCTTCATCTAATGGAAATAATTCTGATTTTTTAAAAATTTTTTACAAAAAGAAAAAATAAACATTCAAAATGAAATTATTTAAGTATTTATTTCAGAAAACCATTCCTGAAATCAAAATCATTTAAAGATAATCCATTTGCTTTAATTTTATTGGAAATTACATCTAATAGAAGATGTTTGTTTTGTGTTTTTTGCGTGGTTCACTGGTGCAAGGTCTAAATATAGGACATTTTTGCACCGTACAATATTTAAAACTAAAAGCAAAATTTCTGTGATAAAAGACCAGTCAAATGTATAATTCAGCAGTAGAAAAACTTAACAAAAATTTGTAAGGATTATTACACAAGTTTTACAAAATAAAAGGATATTCATAAATGGAGCGATCTTTGTAAACCAACAATTCGTACTCCTTTGTACGTGTATATCCAATTTGGTTTCTTTTTCACTCTAGGAAGCCTTTTCCGTCAGGAAAACTTATCTAGTTAAAAATAATTTGCTGATTATGTTCAGAAAATTGGTTAAGTTAATATAAAGTTCCGAATTCACTTTAAACCAAGTATTTGTGTTTTAAAATGCATACCGATTTAGTGCAAATATCTCGGCCTGAAATTGGAGACAGATATTATTGAAAGTTTATGGGAAATAATTGTCGAAAATATAAAAATATGAAGAATAAAATAATATGAGAAAAGGCTTAACGTTTTTGGCTAACTAAAACATTTATGTGAGAGTGTAATAATCTATTGGCATTGTGATAAAGTAAAAAAGTATATTTAGTTACAATAAATTATTAGTCAAAGTACTAATTTATAAAACCAAATGATTTTGTAGAAAAAAAGTAAAGATTGCAGTATTTTTTGAGGGCTGAATCACTTATAAGCTATAAATAATTCGATTAGATTCACTATAGATTAAATATAACTACGCATTCTTCTATGAGAAAGATGTCATATTTGGACCCAACTGCAGTTGAATAAGGGAAATGAATTCATATTTTCATTTTTTACACATACATTTGTTAAAATGATTACTTATAGTATTTTTCTATGTAAATATTCCCTTTCGATATATGAAAATACTTTTATGAAAGCATCTTCCGGCAAGCAGAATGTGGATGGATAAGCAGAATATTAGAATTGAGTTTAACTGCTAAGCAATTTAGTAGGCGGTGTTAATAAATAATTATTAATTTAAAAATTAATAAAATAGAAATATTTAAATTTTTAGCTTCTTTTCTTTTGACATTGGATTACATACTTACATACCAAAATAACAAAGGCATTTCTTTCTGTGTATTTTCTATATATTATTTTGTGTTGTTATATGAACATAAAATACAAATACCTTATATATTGAAATCAAATAACGAGAACAAAATTTTAAATATTATAAATTCTTTCGAAAGTAGAATAAATGCATTTTTTGTGATTCCATTTTGCATATAAATTAAATATATTAGTGACACCAAATATTTAAGAAAAATATTTTAGTTAGTAAGAAAAATATATTAACAAATATTTTTAGCAAAAATATGTATTATGTTTTTAAATACAAGAAAGCAAAAATCAATAAAAAACTGAAATAAAAGAATTATAAAATAATTTTTTCAATACTCAGTAATATTTATATCAGTCAACAATATTTATATACACATAATTTATTAAATATAAATAAATAAATTTTTTTTTAAATTTCTGCCATGATGTGATAAATTAAATAAATTAAAAAAGTAAGTTCTAAAAATGTAGGTACCCGCAGCGTTGAAGAAGAGTTACATTTTATGCCGTATGTTTTTCAGCAGATGATGAATATTTCATCCCCAGGTTTAACGCAGAAATACAACGTAATTCTTTTCAAGCGAGCAGCAATAAGCGAAGACATAAAATTGCCAAGTTTATAACAATCGAACACTGAAGCTGACATTTATTGAATCCGAAAGCCAGAAAACTAAGCTGCACCTTCGACGTTTGACTTCCTTTATGTATTTTAGGCTTTCTAACGTTTTTTATTTACCTTTTCTTGTATGCCAGAATCAATTTGTGAACAAAGTTGTTGGGTTTTTATGTACTGTGTTAGGTTGCGATGACAAGACTAAAAATAATATTGCTTAAAATGCAGCTCAAACGAAAGTAATTGTTTTCGAAATATTTAACGTTACAGAGAAATATTAGAAAAGTAATTTAATTAGTAACTGGCTTATTTTTAATGAATATCATTATAACTTTAAAAGCTAATTAATAATATAAAAATAATTAGCTCATGAAAATATAATTGTTTTCAAGATAAATCAATTATTGTATCCTGAAATAAAAATATTTTAATGACAATTGATTATTTTTATATAATATATAATAAAAATAACTTTTTTCAAAAAATTCAAAATTATCAGGAAAAATATTTTTAAAAATAGCTCTAGCATTGGTTTTATAATAACGTAATAATATAAAAATAGTTAGATTGAATAAATGTCACTATTTTATGACAGCTGAATACCACATTTTATGTACGTATCTGTTTTGTGTGTGTTATACAATCTATTCAACTAAATTTTATATTTATTCCACAAATCTATAAATAGTAATTTGCGGAAATAGCATGCCTTAACCTTAAAAATGTTGTGAGAGAAATAAAATATCTGTGATGGGAAGATATTTTCCTGGGAGTACTTATAAAATTCAAGATAATACAAAAAATTGTAATTTGTTTTAAAATGACTCCAAAGCTGAAAGAGAAAAATTTGTAACTGGAAAACCTGAATTATTTTATTATTTTTTAGATATTTGCGAATGATATTCGAATGTAAATACAGATTGTTTCGAATAGTATTTGTATTTGCATTTGTGTCTTTTTATTTTCTCTTGCTGTAAATCATCTATGAAGATCTTAATGATTACAAAAACAGATAACCAAGAAATTGTACACTGTTTATTTTTTCTAAAAAAATACAAAATTAACTTATTTACAATTAAAACAGACACACTGCGCAACAATATATAAATTTTAAGAAAAAAGTACTTAAAAAATACTTAAACTATTCCAAGCAAAAATTAATTTTCTTCAACTTAATGGAAATAAAATTGCTTTTGAGAGAGCTCAATTTTTTACATGAAATGTTTGTCTTTAACATCTAATTACATAATCGTAATAAAGTTTAGCATTTTGCAATAAAAACAAATGAAAAAATAAATATGAATAGAATATAAATTAGACATGAATATATCCATGAGATCTGTTCCTTATTTCAAACATATAAAAAAGTTCTTTCTTACAGCGAAAATGAAATGTATGCTTATATATTTGCTCAACATAAAACTCATACAATATACATTCACATTAGAGCAATATTCAATAACAATATATTAACAGAACAAAATTTGAATAACATAACAATATTCTTAAAATATATACATCGTACTGGCCTGCGTACCAAATTTTGATTCAGTGTCTTTCAATACACGTTTATTTCCTTTAAGCATAAATACAACATTGAATGCACTCACTAGGAAATGATAAAAGCTCTTTTCATTTAATGATAAAATATTAAACAAATGTATTTATCAAAACATAAATAAAAAAAGTCATTTAAATATGATACAGGGGAAGCTAAAGCAAAAGAGGAAACAACAAAAAAAAATATTGTTGAATACAGATAGGCTGCCAAACTATCACATTTAGATGGAACAAGTTTTATACGTCAATAATATGATTAAATTACTTTATTTAGAATACAAACTCTTGTGCCAAATTTGGCTAATTTTTCATTGCTTGAGTTTTCTGTAAAAATAAAAGTAGTTTTTTTCACCAATTTGAGAATATAGATGTAAATTAAAGTATTCCTTGGAAGAAATTATATAAATTAAAATGATCTTAAAATATCATGAACTTACAAATTGTCCTGAGATAACTGATCTTGCAAAATATATAGTGATTAAAATAATTTTAAATTTAATTGTCTAGCAACTTTTAGCTAATGTTACAAAATATTAAATTAAATCCATCCTATCAATAATTATTAAATAATAACATGTAATATACAATTTCACTTTCACAAATGCTTTAAAAATATTAATTTTTGTTACAAACAGAACCCAAATAAATATTTTCATATCAGGAAATAAGGTAAAAATTCATAATTATGTAAAACTGCTAATTTCAATATACTTTTTGCGTAGTAGATAATAGATTAATAATTAAAAATTAACAATAATAAACTAGTTTTTAATAATTAAAAATATAAAATACTCTATTTAACTTTCTTATAATTTTACATTAGATTTATAATATTCATCTATGAAATAAAATAATTTCAGAACTTTCAGATATATTTCTGAATATTTTAATACTTTTGTTCGTTTTTGTGAATCACAAGGGTTGATGATTTCATGATAAACAATATCGCATTAGAATAAAATTTTATTGAATAAATGCTTGATAATTAACTGTGTATTTTATTAGTTTACAGGGAATATAGGTAATTAGACAATGGCCCATCGAACATAATTAATTAACAGAGTATTCTTCTTAACTGTTTCTTTTAAGTATTCAAAAAATGAGAGCTTCATAAAATGAACTCTTCATTGAATTAAATGGAAGACATTGTTGAATTTTGAATAAATAATTAGAAACATTTGCCCCATCACGCTTCTTTCCATATCTCAGTATGCTCCGTATCTGAAATAAAAAAAGAATTATCACTTGGCATCAATTGCGATTAGATCTTCTTAATTCATAAATTCTTGCACAAAGTCACCATAAATTCGTAAGTAGTTAAAACATTCATGAAAATGAAGATATTCATGCTCTTGTGTGAATGCTATTGCAAAAAGATTTTAATATATGGATTTTAATTTATGGAAAAAATTTAATTATTATTTTTTAAATGAAAAAAAATGTTTAGTTTTTTCGGCTATAAAGGCATTGCTTTCAGAATTCAATAGAAAAATACGTTAATTTGCTAGCAACTAAACATTTTCCGGAACATTATAGCTTTTAAGTACTTTTGTTTTTATCCTTGAGTTTTCTGTTTAATTTTAAAACATTCCCATGTAGGTACATCACGAGTAAGAAACTTGTGCAGCGCCCTCTATAAGCGAAATTTCTACTAATATTTTTGCTTTTAGGAAAACATTCCATTTTTTGAGAATAAGATTCTGAAATCACGTTCAAAATTATAAATATTTTACTTTTTCAATAAGTAAATACAATATTTATCAATTTATAAACTATTTACAAAATTGTATGACTTTTTGTACAACAGACAAATGATAAACTTCCACGTTTAGGAAAAATAATTGCTAAGTTTATATTACTTTTGCATCACCATTCATCTTAAATATATAAAGAAAGCTTTGGATTAATAAATGCATTACTCATGTTTATTTTTCCTTTTACATGAATTTAAATTCAACATTAAGCTGAAAAGAAATTCCACAAAAATATGATTTATCCAAATAAAATTGTTTATTAATGCTTAAAAAATATCATAATTCGGAAATTTAAAAAAAAATTAAATATTTTTTTGTAAAATACTAATTTAATATCAAAGTTTCTAATTTAAAGGAGACAAAAAGACCCTATCTATATGTTTCTTCATCATTCAATCTTTCAATTTTAAGGGTAAAAGAATCCAACAGTTTTTAATATCTTCCGAAACCTTTGACTCAATACTGCGAAAATTACAGTATATTTCCTGATGTTCTGAATGTTTAATATAAAAATGAGAAAAACCTTTTGTTTCGGTGATGAATTAAGAGTCAAAATAATAAAAACCTTCCGAGAGAATCATTAAATTTAACAATTAAAACCAGCCAATATTTTATTTTATCTTCCAAATCTAAAAATCAAAAAGGGAAATGAATGTAACTATGTTCCTTATCGCAATAGAATTTTCTAATAAAATTAAAACAAAGTGTAATAACATTGAATGTTAAAAATTTAAAGTATATTGAAGTAAATTTTAAGCTCGTTGAATGTTAAAGGAAGATGTGTACTATGACATTAAGAAAAAGTACATGAGAACATAAGCTTTCACGAATTTTCATCAATTAATTAGAAATTAAAGTAAATAAATTAAAGTAAATTGCATGCCATTCAAATTGATTTTTTTTTTGAAATTTTGAACAAAAATTTTAATAAAATATTAAAGAAACTTTGCTTTGGAAAAATACCATTAAAATTTGAGTTTGAGAATTTGAGAAAAATTTGAGACATTAAGTCTCAAACTATTTCTGAGAGTAACGGACTTATAAGAATTAAAAATTCGTGTATGTCTTATTTAAATCTGTAAATCGATATTAATTTATACATTTATTTAATTATCTTTGTCATAAATTTAACAAAAATATATTTATCTAATTTGAAATTAACAAATGAATTTTTTAACTTGAAACTATCATTATAGAATTCGTTAAAGATTCAAAATAGATTATAATTAAAGAGTTTCCTTTAAAGTTTATAATTAGTGCTCTAAATCAAATTCATGATTAAATATAATTAAGATGTATGACCTTTTATGTACTTTAAATACTTATAAGGAATAAATATTCACTAATGGTTGACAGTCAAAATGTAAAAAATTGCACTCATTTAATTAAAGAATTAAGTAAATTTTTGATTATTTATTGAAATAGCATGCATGATAAGAGAAATGTTTACGTTTTCTTTAAAATATTAATATTTTTAAATAAAAACTTTAATTAAATAACAATAATATATTTATTGCATATCATATATCAAGTTAAATGTGTTTAAAACAAGCTTTTAGGAATAAAATAAAAAAGAAAATTGAAAAGGTAATTGAAAAGGAAACTTCAAACTTTAACCAGAGCATTTCAATGTTCACTTCAAAATCAAGTGTTATTTGTTCTTAAGTTACGAAAAAAATTGCTTAGTAATAATATAAATATGGAACACAATATTGTTTCATCTTAAGAAATTAATTATCAAATGAATTCTGTAGAATACTTTAGTAACGTAATTTTTTCCGATAAATTTTTAATGATTGGTTTTTGATGTCAATCGTTATATATATACGTAAATTAGAAATTTCTTTAATGTTAAAATTATTTCTGTATTATCAGATTTTTATTATTAAATGCACGTTATTTCCAAAATTCACAGAAATTTGTACAGAAAGTTTCATTTTTCATAAAAATATGATGCATTCTCAAGAAATACTAAGACTTTGTGCTTATTTGTAAATACGAAATAAAGTTATTGAATATGCGAGAGTAGAATAATTTTTACGACATCAACTTAACGATTGTATTAAAAAACATTCTGTGTCTTTTGTACGCAAAGAACAACCATAATTTCCATTTAAAATAAAATTCAGAATTTTTTTAATTACGATCTGTAAGGTGAAAAAAGCCGATTAAAATTTAACAATAAAAATTAAAGCTTAAGTTAATATTAAATTTTATCTTTCACTGAAATAATATTTGTTAACACTAATAATAATTATCGCTTAGAGATTTTTAATTGATAAGAAATCGCTTTTCTTGGTATGAGTAAAAATTTGATGAAAAAAAGAAGGTAAATTTTAACTTCAGAATAATTATTAGACATTGAATTTAATGTTTAATTTGATGACGTTATGAAATACGACTGTTCTTCTAGCTACACTCTAATATGAAAAGTATACAATTAAAGAACTTGAAAGAATTTAGATATACTATGAAAATGAAAATTTTTTATAAATTTTACGTTTTAAACTAATATTTGAGCCTTGAGTGATTAAAAGTGAAGACGATATTACTATAATGAGTACTTCAATTTCAAGAGGAATCACTGTGATCTATTGACAATAGTTGTCAGCCACATGTCAGGAAGATTGCAGGATTTTTATCAGATATAGATTGAGAAGACAGCTTATATACGTTAAATGAATTAGATTCTAATGTTCCACCACTGATGATGAATTATGAAGAGAGAAAAATGCCTGAAAAGGTGTCAACCTCATCATGTGGCCATATTTCAAGATAACTAATCGATTGGCTGTGTTCAGCAGCTTCAGCTAGCAAAAATATGCAGCAGGACATGCATAACCAAGTACATAAAGCAATAAGAAAATTTAACCGGAAGAAAACTATGAAAAGGGTTAACTGAATCAGTTTAAATATAAAATTTCTAGAATGGAATGATGTCTTCTTATTTCACTATAAATTATTTCTTTGGCTACTGTTGATGCACCTTTCAAACATTATCTCCTTTTTTCAGAAAGAGTAATGAAGTATGAATCTCAATTCGCATTTTATTCGTATGTGTCACATTTCCGTAAATTCGACCTCTAATATGAGTATCTTGAAAATCCATTTCAAGTTTGGTTCCGGTTAAAAAAACAACGTTAGAAAAGCATACTCCCGGATACGCGTCGTCAATTCCATTTATCCGCTAAAAAGGAGAGTTTTAGCGTAAACGTCTGTCAAACAATCGCCCGTACAAGGTAAATTGGTGTGAATCAGAACGTATTAATATCTTCGACAACTGTGACCAGTTATGAATTCGTGTCACCGAACCGAGAATCCAGAAGTATCGGAAAAATTGAGTTAATAGAATTCGTAGTGTTTCGGATTTGGTTCGATTTCCAAGCAAGTGAGTCGGTGTTTGCTGAACTATGCATCCCAAAATATATTTTTTATTGCAATGGCTCTTTAAGTTTGTGTCGCATTGATCTGAATTACCAATTGATATTTGATGACCTGAGAAAGATGTTTCATGGTAAAAATTTATTTAAAAACAAAAATATTCATCCTGAAAATTCTGGTGACTGAAACAAATGTTACGAATTCATTTCTTTTTAAATGAAGCTTAAATATTTATATCGCAAATCTATTGAATTAACTTAAAGTATAAAAGTTCTGTTTTATCTTTTTCTTATAAATACCAATTTAACCGAAGCAGCGATTTGAAAAAGAAAGCCGAATAATTATAAAGATACATGCCTTAAGGAAAACTGAATCCAAGAATTGTTAAATGGCGCTGAATATTCATCTATTAGTTCGGGTAATGAAATTTTTGACTCCTCATAAGAAAAAACTATAGCTTAATTTTCTATCAGTCATTTGAATCATCCAACTTCCTGAGGTGACAGTTTATTTAATTTTTTTTCTGGAGTTCACACATTGTTGCTTTTTCTATAATCATTGTTTTTCATTTTAATTTCTTATCCAATTTAACAAGTTCCAGGACAATTTATGAACAATTTTTGTGAATTAAAAACTCAGATTCTAATATAATTTTATAATATAGCATATGAATCTCATTTTGCATAAATAGTTTTTCAGTTAATAAATCATATTATGCTAATGTTTTCTCTGCCTTTTTAATTGTTAAAAATTAAATTCTTATACATCAGTGATATACACAAAGACAGCTTAACAGTTGAATATTGTTGTAAAACATTTGAGAATATCTGCCTTGTATTGTTTTTAGAGATTACTTATTGTGGGTAGTTTGTCGTATTCATATATCATAAGGAGAGGAGATGTGAAAAACTACTAGAAACTTCTCATCGACAAATGTGTTTGGAATACGGCAAAATGGAACAATTATTTTAGAATTGAATGGAACAATTTAATGGAACATTATTCAACAGTAGCCGTAAATGAATCTGCAACTTGTTCTTCTGAAAAACAATCTTCACATAATATCATTTTATAGTATAAAATATCACAAATATAATATAATGATGATCCCAACTTTCATGTATCATATAAAGTTTTAATTCAGCAGAAATAATTAAATAATAATGAATTAAGAGCAGCGTATATTGTGACATTTATACCATATATTACTTGATCAATATACTGTGATATATTGATTAATATCTTGGATTGATTTTCTTGTCACGGTAGGATCAATTATTTTTATGTCGAAACTAATTTGACAAAGACCTACAGTTTAAATGAGATTCTGAATTCTTCGAACTTTGTTTAAATCTCTAACCATTCAGTTGACAACTTGGCATCTAGACAACGAATTTATAACTATAATGACATTATTGATAGCTAATTAAATCTATTTTAAGCTTTAATGAATAAAGATCAGTTACATCAAGCACCAATTAAATAAAAGGTTAATTAATTACTATTAATAGAATTCTTGCCATCAATTTAATGATCAAAGTACACTGAAACGATTATTTATGGAATCCGTAATTGAGAAGAATAGATCTTTTTAAACATTTTTCCTTGAAATAAAAGTGGTATAAGCATGTTATTCACAAAATCAATTCACAAAGTTATTCACAAAAGTTACGAGAATTGCAAATGAACCAAAATAATTTAATGAAAATTGAAATGAGTAAGATTTAATACAACTGAATCAAAAGTGAATTCTTAACAAAAATTCAATATTTCAAATTCATCAAAAGATTCCAAATAAAGTTTTCTATGAAGTACAGAAGTCTATTTCTTCACCTGAAATAATTGACATTAATTGATACAATTTGGTTGCTTCTGTCGTACAATGCCCTTCTCTTCTTAGAAAAGAATCATTTTGAAATGTGAATTTGATTTCAAATTATAATTCACTTCTTTCTGGTTTTCAACATTATGGTGACAACTGGGAACTGAATAATTTGTACTCTGGCTTTCATTACAAAAACTTGTGTGCTCTGTTTTTCAATTCAACAGTTCGATTCCCATCTTAAGCTGGGATCTCAATAGTGGTAAGTAGTTCACTTTAAACTGTAAGCCCAAATCAAAATGTCTTTGTGTGCAAATTTGAGCAACAATGGCAAATCAAATTATAGTGAATTATGAATCAAATGATGAGCAACGTAAATGATTAACCTGTGCTTTTCCCTTAAAGTTTAAGATAACTTTCATCAATCATATTTATCAATCATTGAAAAAACATTATTGCTTAATCAATTACTTATAAATAGGAATTTTTTGAGAACCACTAACGTTGCAAAAAATTCCTATTTTATAAGCTAAATAGCATAAATAAATCACTCAAAACTTTCCCCAAATTTTCTTTAGTTAAAGTTATTGTCATTAAAGTTAAATTTATCATTTGAAAATATTGTTAAAATCCTTCATTATAACTAAAATTAAAAATTAATATAAAAGTAACTGCTAACATATTTTAGTAAAATATGTTTTTCACCTGTGAAACTATTATTTTCAATTAATATTACAAACAATACATTCTTATTTTATGTATTCATTCGTTATAAAATGAGCAAAATTTGTTACGCAATATTTTTGAACAATTCATATTATCTATCCAAATTCATAATAATATCATTTAAAATTTTAAATTGATATTTATTCATCCATAAATTTGATAATAAAATTATTAGAAAGCATGCTTTCCAAGCTGATAGCATTCATAGGTCGTAGCTTCCACGGAAAAGTTTGTACATAGTTTTGGATAAAAATGATCATTTGGAAAAATATCAATATTAATTATTTGTTTAAATATTTTCTATATTTGCTTAGTTTCATCAAAAACTCCCTTTTTCACCACGAAATGAGCTCTTGCATATAAATTAGCTTTAAGCAAATTGAATGAAATGTGAAATGAATAAAATAAAAAAATCTTTCGTTTAAGCATAAAAATTCTTTAAATTGCGAATTTTTATGATAATAAATTGGCTATTCTTTTGATTTAAATTGCCAATGCATTTCCAACAATCGACGTAATATGTTGGGAAAAGCATAATCATATTCGCTCATTGGGCAACAGTTATACTTATCAAAAGTTGAATAAAATATCGTTTATTTTTAAAAAAAATGCTATTTGGAAATGTAAAAATTTGTTTGGGATCGAATTACCATACATATTTGATTTCTCAATTCTCAACAATTACCCGTAAATAAACATTTTAAAGGAGGAAAAAGTACCATTCGCTTATGTCTTTGCTACGTGAAGAGTTAACGAAACCCGTGGTACTACATGGTTTTACTTATATTGTAGAATAATTAGCTTTACACAATAACCAGCATTACAGAAATCTGTATTATAATTACTGTTTAAAAAATTAAATTTAACAACATAATAATGTGTATTTAATTTAAATAAAATTTTGAATAAATATGTGAAAATAAATATATATTTGTGTGTGTTGTGTGGGTTATTCAAATATATTTATGCATAAATTGAGCAATAAGAAATAAATAAATGAAAGAAACTGTAATAAATAAATGAAATTCTGCAATAATCTTACAGCTATCAAATATTCCCAATTATGTGTTAAGTGTATTTCTGAATACAAATGTAAATTCACAATACTGTTAATGAGATGAAATGTGTCTAGACATGAAATTCATTCTCCTAAGCACTTGTAATTAAATTCAGATAAACTGAATCAATTCATTTTTCTCAAATAATTACATCAATAACCAAAAGACTCTTTAATATTGGGTTGTTCGGAAAGTCATTTTGTTTTTCATGAAAATGAAAAACGAGCAGCAAATAAATATTGTATTGCATTGCCCATTGTTCATTCTAGCCCAACAGCTTTTAAAATGTTTCTGGTAGTAGCACAATTTCACAGTCATAAAGTGGTTAATTTTTACTAGCAAAAAGCTGATCCATGTAGGAAAAACGAAATTACTTTCCAAACAACCCAATATAAATCGATATACCATAGAATTTTTCTTAGTTGCAATTAGTAATACATTAACAAAAAGTTTTTTTTTATAATTTTTACTTAAATATACAATGCTACACAAATGCTTCAAAATTTTTCATATTCTTTGTAATATCTAAGTTTTTCATCACTAATTCACTCAATTTCAATTAAAATTCAAAAATTTATTTTAAATTATATAATTATATTAAAGAATCTGGGCCAAAGGTAATGAATGAGTATTTACTTGCTCATATCTAGTTATGTATCTATTCTTAGCATTTATTAAGATCTTAGAAAAAATACTATAAATTTATTTTTGGAATTAAAGAATTAATACTTAAAATATATGTATTTTGCATCTCTTAAGATTTGGAACTGAGACTTGTGTTAAAAATAAGAGACAATAAATAAATCATTGTGTTGTAGTGATCACCATTTCTAATCATGAGATTAAATACATATTCTTGATTTATAAGATCTTTTACAGTTATTGAGAGTACATAATTTTCATATCAGTAACTATTGTCATTATCCAACTGTAACCGGATGTTTCTATTCTTAAAACCTTATTTAAAGCAGGGGAAAATATCGTTTTTTTAATGCATAAAAATTTTCATGATAAAAACATCATTTCAAAACTTCTCTTGAGTATCATTTTACAGAAATGTATTTTATAAAACACAAAGTGTTGAAAATTCCTTCTGTTATACATTATTATTTTCCATACAAGAATATTCAATTGTTATTAGGGGCATAATATTAATGTCATCAGTAAGAAATTATCATTTCTGATCATAATAATGTCCTTTACAAATTGTCTAGAAAATGTGACTCTCTGTCTGAAATTCTCTACTTCAACCATCTCAAAGTTTAATATATTAAAGTCAATGTCATGCATACTTATAATTTTTCTCGTTTATTTTTAAAGTTATATTTACTCTGAATTTCAATAAGGTTGATATAGGTTCTATTATTCTTAAGAATATTTCGTTCTCATTTCAAACAATTAAAAATGTTTTGATCGCCATTTCCAGGAAAAGAAATAATTCTAATAAATATTAAGGAATAAATATCGAAAATTTGGAAATTGTTATAATTCCTACAGATGCCTACGTCATAATTTAGCAGTACTTTAGCAATGCGTCATAAAAAAAAGACTATATTGTGGCTTAGAATTTGTTATTACGATATTTTAGTGCAAAGATAATAATTACTTTAAATATAATAACAATATCATCATTATTTCATTAAATGCCAATTTTTTCTTCGAGTGTTCATTATAGCTTATATAGCTATTTAGAGAATAGTAAATTATAAAGTTGTAGTTATCACAGTACAATAATATCTAATAATCATAAGCACATTTTCTGATATCAAAAAAACCAAATTAACTGGCATTTTTAAATACACTATTATTGAAAACTGAAGAAAAAATATTTAATTAAAATCAATTTTTTTCACAATAAAAAATTATTCAAGGACAGTTTTTCATTACTGTTTCTATTGTAAATAATTTTTTGCTACTCATTATGTGTAATTTATCTTTAAGGTGACTAAAAGATAAATTTAAGGAAATTTAAAGTACATTTAAATTTTTAAATCTTTTTCAGTTTCAGAATAATTTTAATTCTGTGAAAATGATTGAAAATCAGAAACTATTGCTTATATGAAAAGTAACATAGTTAATTTACTATTAAATTAGGTTTTCTTAGTTAACGGAATAAGTTTCATAAATCACCATCTCCTCTATAATTGTCAGAACATTTGCAGCTTAAAAATAATCACTGAATATTTGCCATTACCCAAATAATAGGAAAAATAATTACTGTATATTTTTTTACCCGGTGCTTAACTTACAATAGGTTCCAGCTATTAAACTGCTATTTCCTTAATACTTTTAAATAGGAAAATAAACAATATTTGAAATATCAAAATGGAAATTTAAATATCAAAAAATGTATTATCAAATGAAATCTACTATGTAAAAGTTTAAAATTTAGAAGAAAAAATGAAAATGCAATTGCTTTCAAAATAAGAGTTATTACGTGATAGTTTGAGAATACTGAGTGTCTGAAGCTTTACAATTTTCCTTTACTTATTTTTCCCTAAAACATTAAATAAATTATTATGCAGTTATACCAAAGAAATTTCTATTTCAAAGAAATGTTCGAAATATAAATTTTGATAATTTTCAGGAAGGTTTGGTATAGAAATGGAGTAGTAACAGAACGAAATCAATATTTGGCAAACATTGATCAGGACAATTGATTTAAAGAATTCTTTTTCGATAGTAAATATGTCAAGAGCGGTGATTAGGAAGCTCGAAAAAATTGCGTTGTGCCCCCGGAAGCCTATTGCTGCTATATCAGAATTAATCACTTCTGAATTTTATATGAGCTACTATAAAACTGTAACATATTTGAACATTTCAAGGACAAACGTGCATACATTTTAATTAATGATTTAAAGAGTAAAATGATGGGTTTATGAATTGTTGATTTATTTGCAATAGATTGCGGCTGGTTAATTCTGTCAACTAAAAAGCCGCTAGACACAGCCAATCACTTCATAATTTTTAAGTCTAATTAACTATTGTATGCAAAAAACTTACCGACAAAAAAACAAAACCAAGTGAATCCACGTAATTTTTAACCCCGGTCTAATGGCGAGGTTAACACTTGAGCTGCCACAATTACTCTGCACGCCACACCACATTAATAAAGGACATTGCCACCATAACATATTATAATTGCGAGATTGTCTTCATTAGTGAACACAACGGATCTTCGATTTTGTCATGTCATCACTCGGTCACGAGGAAAACATGCTTTTGTCAATTAAGCCAATGAGGTCTCTGAATTATTCGCAATTTGTATTTTAAAAGGATGTGTGAAATGGTGGTAACAAAATCTAAAACAATTCTACTCTGATCTTCAAAGCATGTAACATGCGATGATGACAACGTAACGAGTGAGGAAACCTGAATTTATTCTTATGAATTCGAAGCAAAACAATATTCGACTCTTTCGGATGCTTTCGAATGCTCTTTATTAAGACAAAAGTTGTTTGCAAGAATGGCTGCTGATAACAATTAATCAATGATTACTGCTTCCTCCAATAAATCTAGTCATATTGTAATTGTTTTTTTTCTTTTTGCTTAATCTTTTTTTGGATAAAAATTAATGGGTAATGCTTTTTGATACCTTACACTTTCTTTGCGGGAAATTGTTGCAAAAATAAGAATGAAAATTCAAACTGTTTTGTGTACCATTCTTCACTAGAATAATAATAACTTACTCATTACTTTGTTAACTATGGATTATTTGAAGCGAGAAAATATCAAATTGATTGCTCACTGACCATTTCCATTCATAAAAAATAATGTGCTTTGTTATCGATTCATTGCTTCTAAATAGCAGACAAAGCTTACGAATTTCATATTTTTGCTCTACTACTCTCATAAAGTAGCATAATAATTTTGATAATTTGTTTGTTACAATGCAAAAATATTAAAAAATCAAAATTAGAATGCAGCAGAAGATTATTTTGTGACTCAATAAATATCAAATGACGATTTTTATGTGGTTGTTAAAATGCTTTTTATGAAATGACTTTAAAAAATCAAAATTTTTCGGTTGAAATTTTTTGATGTAAATGAAAAACAGTGCTGCAAGATTGTGTTTCAAATTTAGACTCTATTAAATAGGTAATCTAACACAGTCCTAGGTTGTTCCAAAAACTATAATGGGCTAAAATTGCCAGTTTTTCATTTAGATTTCATCCTATGGTATTATTTGTTGAAAAACGTTTTCATTATGTAATTAGTTATATTAAAGTATTGTAAAATTTAAAAACTCTCCACATTATCTCCTCCAATAGATGTGAATATGCAGAAGGAAATAAACCCCACCTTTCTCTAACAGTTCAATAGCGGCAAGGATCACACCAAAGATATTCTATTAATGCTTTCTATTAAAGGTTATTTAGACTTAAATATTAGAACTCGAAGTGGCATAGGGATAAGACAGCACATTTCGCAGAGAAATGCTGCAGGTTAGCTGCCAAAAATATTTGAACAATAGAAAAGGAATGATGCTTTTCTCATCTTCACGCGTACATCTGTCTGGGATATTTGAGACAAATATACAGATTCCACCTTTTCTTTCTAATTTTACACATTTGCGATCAATAAATAAGTCTACAATATAAGAAAAATTATTTCTAGAGGAAGTACATTGTTGATATTATAATATCTTGCAATAACTTTTAACTGTCAGATTACCCGCTGAACGATATCAAGTGTTTAAAAAAAGGTTTGAAATATAATCCAAAAATCGCAAATGCTTAAATTCGAATGGTTGGATTCTTAGACAATCCTTACTGCATGCTGTTTTATTTGATTTTCTATATGCAATTTATTTTTGTCCATTAAACTTAATTCAACTATTGCCAACAATTTTAAGCTAATAGCAAAGCTACAAATGTCCATGCTAAATATTATAATCAAACTTCACCTGAAGTTTAAAACTGTATAGATCAGCTGCAAGCTCAGCCAAGCATGTTATTTAATTTTCTTTGTAAACCTAAATATATTACTGATTCTATAGTATTATCAAAGAAGATTGCTTATATAGTTTTCTCTACAATTATATTTCATGAGTAATTAACAGTTTCAAAATGTACAGACGTCATATAAGATATAACGTTGATGAGGTTTGCAATAAAACAATTAACGTCTTTGAAAAGGATCCTTAATTGTTCTAATTCTTGAATGCAACGTAAATAGTACAGGAAATATTGAGCAAAATTTTGGGTAATAGTTTTATTTAGAGGAAATGTTTGTCTCATTATTCATCTTCAGGTAAATTGGTTTTCCTGGTGTTTTAATTTCTGCTTTCCTGGTGGCTTAATGGCTTTATGATTTGAAAGTACGTTTTCCCTCACACTAATGGTCTAAGAGCAAAATAGCTTGATTGCTATTTTTAAATGCTTAATATTATTCTTTTTCTCGGTGTGTGTGTGTTGTGTGTTGTGTTGTGTCTGTGTGTGTGTGTTTCACTAAACATTTTATAATTAAATCTCCTAAATCACACAATTTTAAGTATAAATAATTTAAGTGGATTTTGCATTAATAAATCATATCGTAAAATTCTGCAAAGAAATAATAAACCACACAATAGAGCTTTGATAAGATTTTTCTAATTACATCTTTATGTATCATTTAAAAGAGCCTTTTAAAATACTTCAATAATTTAGATGTCACAAAAGAGTAATCACGAAAAATTCTAATCACCCGCCCGAGTAGACATATTGCACAGATTAAGATTTGGTAGTAATTACCTGTTTCTTAATATTCTTAATATCAACTAGGATCCAATCTGACTTTTTATTCCGAAAAATGGTACCACAAGACTGTGGAAAACAAAAATTAAATAATATCGGTAGCCAATTTGCTGCGACCTCTCCAAAATTGTAAGTTATGTCAAAGATACATTATAATTTATTTTTAATAGTTCCGACTTTCAAGTAACATAGGGTAGTATATCCTTATAAATATCATGATTATCTATACTGTTAAAAAGAAGGATTTGCAGCTACTTAGAAATATAATTTATTTTGCTTTCAATCATAATTTTTCACAATTAAAACTAATAAATTTAATTAACTACAATTAAAAATAATCATGTGAAATAAGAAAAAGGAAATTTTGATTTAAGAATGTCGATTGTCGATTATATATATATATATATATATATATATATATATATATATATATATATATATATATATATATATATATATATATATATATATATATATATATAATCGTACTTAGAAAGTCTTCTTAAATGGGTAATGTTAGGCATTAATCAAAGTATCCTTTGCATATGAAGCAAAATACTCAGAAATAACACATCATACTCAAATTTCTCAATCATTTTCTTTTAGTATAAAAATGATAATGTATCAGCTTTGTAAAAAATATTATTGATAGGTACCAATCGATAGGGATATTTGCAATGATTCTTTTCACTTTTAACACAACAATTTTTCTCTTCAACTTCAATTAAAAGAAAGCGTTAATGAAATAAAAAAATACATGCCGTGGCATTGAATGAAATACGTTGATATAAAAATCTTTTCCAAAATTTATTTAGTTTAATTACTGTTGTCGAATACCGTAACATTAAAAATATATAATCAGAAAAGAATTACTATATAGAAACTTTTGATAGTTTAAATTTTGAAACTAATGCTAATGCATTGAGAATTCATTGCTATCTGTGTGGCATTGCTGTCTACAAATAATTGGGATTTGCAGTTACATGCAGTGTACATAAAGGAAAAATAAGCGGTCAATTATAGAGAACTGTCATTTCCCGTGGATAATGTGTCATAACCGGAAATCATCGTTGGTGGCCAGTACCACATGTGACTTGAGTCACAAGAAGTTAAAATAAACTTTTATTTTCTCTGATGGAAAACAGATAATTATTTATTAGAGAAAGAATAAAGCAATTATTGAAAAATAGTTATTTTTAAATCTCTGTACTTTTAAAATCGCACATTTATCTTTTCTTAAGAAAATTATCTTTAGGTTAAGTTATATGCTTATATCATTGCATTAGCGGTGATCGTAAGCAAGATTATTAATCTAGTTATTACTAATGATGTGAAATTAAGTTAATTATTCAGAAAAAATGAATAATTTCACTTAAAGAAATATTTCTATAATTAAATTAGTTCCTTCTATATCACTTATCAAGTACTAATCTTTTTTAATTTTACTTAATAAATTCCTAACCAAATGTGAAGAAATAACTAGCTCCAACGAATCATTAAACCAAGCTCTTTTAAATATGATAAAATTTTTGGGTAATTTTTCAACTCAATTTTTTGATTATCAGTTTTGCTAGTGATTCTTAGTACCAAAATACAAAAATAAAACAAATAGTGAACCTTATTAAATATAAATAAATAGAAAAATAATTGAAATATTTCATAGAATGTCTTATAAAAATACAAATATTTTATATACTCGCTTCTCTCTAACATTTACTTCGACATGCATGCGTGCAGAAAGCACACACTATTCATCTTTTATTGGTTAAAAACGATCGAACCTGAAGAGTGCTTATAAGTTTTATTGTTCGTTTAAAATATTTCAATATGTATATTTTTTTATATAAAAGCTTTCATAAAACTTTTAAGTATTTTTCAAACTTTGAAATATTTGTTTCTGATTTAAAGTGAAAAGTTTTCCTCAAATAATTCTTGCCTCAAAGTAAGTGCAACGTAATAGAAGAAAAATACTCTTAGAATTTTTGAGGTATTCTTAAATTAATTTATTGATTGCGGGGGTGGGTGATTCGAGTTTCTCAGAATTGCGCTAACCCAATTTCGAGAGGGGATATTAGTGATTCGGAATCACTTTAATTTATGGAATTCAATAGAATAGATCTTCGTATGCAAAAAGTAATGGCAGTGCAAACCAATCTAACAAATTTACATATTGATTGCATCAAATATTAATGTTAATTCCTTGAGTGAATGAGTCCTAAATTTTCACAAATTTAAATATAAAACTATGTTATAAATGTTACTTAAGTTTTGTAAATCTCTGTCAAAGGTTACTAATTTCTGCGAATACGTGTGACTCAATTAACACAGTTTATGATTGAATTGACCACAAGGAGACTTTAAATTCAACGCTGTATGCTTACAGTAGTTGCTCGTAAATTTCAGCAAAGGTTTAACTCCAAATAAAACGAGGCATATAATGTTTTTATATGATGAACTATTATATTACTTTAAAATAATATTTGTGTAATATAATGTGAGATTTATTTATCAAAATTTGTATATATATATATATATATACGTATATATATATATATATATATATATATATATATATATATATATATATATATATATATATATATATATATATATATGTATATATATATATATATATATAAGAAAAATTTTCAATGAACTATTTTTACTAAGTTGGTTTGATTCTTCTTATCCTTCTATGATTATTTTTCTCTCTCTGGTCTGAATTTCATCGGGTCATACAGTTTAAATTTCATTCATACTTTCAGAAGCACATACTCAAGATGCGTATCTAAGTCATGAATTATTTATGGACTGAAGACCAAAGTTCTAACCATTCAGCTACCAGCTCGGCCAAAATCTTTATCCAGGCAAGTAAAATATTTCATACTTTTAATTTCTTATTGCTTATAATTTTAAATTACATTCCTTTCAGAATTTTTAGTTAAGGATTGAAAATTTTCGACAATACTTGAGTGCTTAGATCTGCACAAATTTTAAACAAAAGATTTTTCAAGTTTCTGAACATCACATTTTATTCAGATTTCGTGATTTTATGTTGGATTAAAGTATTTTGATATTTTTAAAGTTGTGTATTTCTAGCAACCGAAGCAGTTTAACACAGGTGTAGCTTTATAAGCAATTTTTAAAGATCACAAGCAATCTAAACATTATGATCTTCGGCTGGGTCATAAATCGAGCCCACAACCAATTATTCCGAATGTGATGTTTTTCCCAAGCCTACTAGTCTCTAGAAATTTAGAATTTAAAGATTTAGGATGTAATTTAAGATATTGTAGATTTTATTTTCAAATAAATTTGATTGGTTAAATGCTTTCTAAGAATAAATTAAAACCGGCACGTAGATAAGCGAATTTTACACAAAAGTATCAATTTTAAAAATTTTTCGTCAGTAATTTTACTATATATTTGAAAATTTACAAATTTAAGAATGAGATCAAACACGGTTGTCATATTAATGTATAGAAGTTTGCGTATAAGAATTTTTAAAACATAAGTTGACCTTCATTCATAAAAACTATCAAGATGAGCACAAAATAATCTCTAGGTAATGAAGTACCAATTTCTAAAATAAAATGCAATTATTCATCAAATGACGTTTATTCCAGCTGCAAAAAATCAAGCTATCCACAAAGATACAACTATTCTTTTAAAATTTATATCAATATTCATAATATAATTCTCTTTATATTTTTAAGTTCCTAAATATAATAGTGATTTCAAAAACACTAATCATATATATGGTCAGAAGTTCAATTGCATATATAAGACTGCATCAAGACTGAATTATGAAGACTATCAAATTGAGTATGAAATAATTTGTTTTGAAGAATTACGTTTTTTTTTTTTTTTTTTTTTTTTATTTTATTTTTTTTTTTTAATATGAACTTCAAATCTCTCTTTGAATCAATATATTATATCCTTTCACACAGATCAAAATTTTCACACTGATATCAATATGCGCAGTATTCGAAGATTTGTAAATCCTTGACTGAGCTCAAAGAAGCTGGTAATATTTATGACCATGACTTTGACTGTTAATAAATTGTTCAAAATATTTTTTTCATCGAAAAATATTTTTTATTAAAAACTATAAAATTGAGTGTGAAGCACATTTGTTAAAAAATAACAAAGTATCTATTTCAGAAAAACTGATAGTTAAACTTCAGATTTTTCATATCGTTATGTGTCAATTTTTCCATAAATATATTTCAGTATTTAAATTTATTAGCAGTAAACATATGTAAATAAATATTTTCAAAACCTAAAAAACATATTCAACTATAAAAGTATGAAAACGTGAATAAAGTAATCTGCTTATAAATAGCAGTGATTCAATTTTCGAAAAGAAAAAAATATTATTAAATTATTCTTTTGCGCTGAAAAAAAAGGGAACTTTGTAATGTTAAGTACCACTAAGTTTCATTTTTTTTACAAATTTAAACTTAGCATCTCAAAAAAATTGCTAAATTTTACATTTGTTATAACATTTACACTATTTTATAGTTTATGAATTCAGAAAGAGTGAACAGATTTAAAAAATATATCGTTTTTATGCGCAACATTTAAGATGCATTTAAATTTTTCAAACACACAAATTATTATATAGCTAGTTACAAGAAATATAAAATTAGATATAAAATAATATGATAAAAATAACAAAGCATCAATTTCTGAAAAAATTTATTAATATTCCTTATCTTTAGATGATTTTTGATCTTAGAGATTCAAGATCACACACACACACAGCTGAAAGATTCATATAGTATTAAAACATCTAAGGTGCATTAGTGTTACAAGTAATTACAACAAAAAACAATCATATAACCGTGCAAGTGACAGGAGAATTAATGTCCATATTTTATGTTTAATCATCGTTGATAATGGAGTGCAAAGGGTTTATTAAAGCTCACACGTGTGCCATCAAAAATTAAACATAATGCAAAACTTCAATTTCTCTCCAAATTGCTATCAACATTAATAGTATTCAAATATTTCTAGATTTAAGTTGCTAAACATATTTATGAACAGGAATTAGGTTGTAAAAAAGCTTTTTACCAATCTGTCATTTGAATAGTTAATACTAAGTCCATTAATTCAACAGTTCATGGGCTCAATTAAAGCGTGGATGATTTAAATTGTTTGGAATCCTCTTAAACTGTCGGCCCAGGTATAATTTGAATCTATTTGCAAAATTTGACCGTAAATATATAAAAAAATCTAGATAATATCATCATTCTATTATAAAAATGATGTCAAACTAAATAATTTGCTTTAAACAATAGTATGTTAATTTCTGAAATAAAAGCATCGATTTTTCGCTAAAAATTGTGGAATTGTCTTCAACATTCGTAACATTCGAAGCCAATAAATGTTGAGCATATACATACATACATATATATTAATTATATATATATATATATATATATATATATATATATATATATATATATATATATATATATATATATATATATATATACAAATTAATATTTAATCATAAAATCTATCAGATTGAGGGGTTAAAAGCAATTTGTTACAAATAACAGAGTATCAATTTCTAAAATAAAATGTAATTATCATTGAATTAACGCCCTTTAAGGCAATCAAAGAGCTTTAGATTTATGAATATTTCACATGTGAAAGTCATTAATTAATATTTAATTTATTTTAGAGTCATTCTTGTCTTTTCTTATTTTCAGCCGTATCATTTACTAAGTGACTGAAAAAAACTTTGCGCGACTATTTCTCGGAGAAATCATTTAATGAGAAATCGATTAATGGTCTCTTCAATTAATGATGCATCGATACTCCCCGGGGAGCAACGTCATTCCCTCCATTTCAGTGACAAATAACTAAAAGGGCTCTAACATTAAAAACCTAAAAAATTGATAAGTACCCTTTTATCGGAATTAAGTATATAAAAATGAAAAAAGAATTTTGATATTTTCGGTTTGTGGATAATTAATTACACTTAAAGTATATCATTTATCTCGAAAAGAAATAACGATTGAAATTTTTTTTTGTAATTAACTTGTTGATTGAAAAGGTAATTTTCGAGTAAAAATATCCCTTCAATTCCCTGAAGCTTTAGCTAGCATTATTTGGTAAGATTGTTGGTAATAAAATAAACTAAATTATATCACATACATTATTGGTGATTAAATCATAAAAATTAGATCAGATACATATTGGCGATAATATCAGATAAATTATTTTATACTTATCATCGGTGGCAGAAACAGCAAATTAGTTTAGACATATTATTAGATATAAAAGAATATATGTTGTCAGTGAAATATTTTTAATAAGTATGAAAATACATATTCTTTTTTCGATATTATTATTATTTAATAATAAAATATATTTCACTCTTACATGACGAAAAATTTTATTTACACCAATAATTCTGGTCATTTTTTTCTCTCTCTCTCAATTAGTTTACTAACACATGCTTTTCTTAGCTTCAAATTTTAAACACATAAAATGATTTGCCACAGATAAAAAATTATTGATAGGAAAAAATTTGAGAAAATTTAAATTTTGAATAAGTGCTTCAATAGAATGGTATATTTAAAGAGAAATGTGATAAAATTATTCTTTGGATGAAGATATTTTAAGGTTAGTTTGTTTATTAACCATTGTTTTTTTTCGTTCCAGTTGAGATTATGATTACGTCGCTTTATTACAATTCTCAATTGTTTGAAATATAAGTGACACCAAAATCTACATATTAATAACGGCATTGTATTGAGACGGTGTAGTAAATCAGAATTTTCAACGAATTTGTTATCTGCCTTGAAATTGCATTCTTCGAGCGGCAGCAAACAAGGTAAAATTACACATCGAGTGTAAAATTACACATCTGAGTGTCATCGGCGATGTGAAAAAATCCAGTCATGATTTTTATTATTAAAAAAGTTGTATTTTTTAATTATAATTTTTTCTGTTTATAAAAGCTTCAAAAGCGTGAAAATTACCTGTTGTTCTGACTTATTAGTTTCCAAATTTTCAAATCTTTAGCAACATTGCTCATAAATTTTCTGAAATCGTTATTTTTTCTAATTTGTGTCTTTGATCGATTCAAGTTTTCTAGCCTGGCTCTCCGGCTCACCAAGTTTTAAGTACTCTTCCTTATGTCCCGCTCAATGATATATCATATGTCATTTCACGCACTCTTGAAATCAGTTAAAGCTTCTCTAATTGTCTCTCTTTTTTATTTATTTTTTTATTTTAGAATTCATGCACATTTTGTGCGTAAAACTTTGATTGTTGCGAGTGACCGAAACCATGATTCCAGAAGTAATTTCGAATCGCTTTAAGCTAAATACCTTTACCAATAGTCAAATTGATTTGGACATAACACCCATATCAAAAAACGACTCTATGGTTTCAACTCATTGAAATCAAAATTAAAAATATTGTTAAAGTTCATTTTGTCAATGAAACGATATCTTATATAAAGACCAAAGCTTCGGTTTGATAAGCCAATTTCCATTGATTCAAGTCATTGATACATTGACAATAGAACAGAAAAAAAAAGCAAAATGAAAAAGACAAGGCAAATAATCAACTTCATGGTTAGTTTAAATCAGCAAGGTCAATTTTATTTTTTATTTATTACTATTTCTGTATTAATAATTTATTACTGTATTAAGAACTGCCATTTTAATTTCCTCAAGTCTGATACATATTCTTATAAAAAAGTTCTTTTTAAAGCACACTGAAAAAAATTACCGATTGCTTTTAAAAAGAGCAAAACCTTATCACTATTTACAATTGTGATTAAAATATTTAACAAAATACTTAACAAACTTTATTTTGCAGACAGAATATTGACCAAGTATCAAATTATTAAATTTATTGACTTCTGTGAAGTGTTGTTCCTGCCAAAATCAGCAGCCAGAGTAGACGACATTGTTGGAGATCACCGCTGCCACATACATCGGCGTTGATTCAAAGAAACTCTGGATGTGTTCTTGGGGTACAGCAGACCAAGCAGCTTCCACGTTGCCAAAGTTTATCTGATGTGACAGCTGGGGATGCAATCTGGGTCAATCGTTGAGTAACCCTGAACCACATGTTTTCTATATGCGAAAGATACGGAAAGCGAACCGGCCAGGGAAGAAATTCAATCTGGGAATTGACAAAGAACGCTTGAACAATGTGTGCCACGTATGGTCGCGCATTATCTTGTATAAATATGGCTGTAGGCAATCCCTGAAGGTAGGGGAGGACAACTGGCTTCAACAACTTGGAGATGTAGCGCTGTCTCTTTAAAGTACCGGCAAATCGTACTTGAGGAATACGAGAGTTATATCCAATACCATCCCATACCATAATACCCGATGCAAGACTAGTGTGGCAGTCCATAACCCACCTGTTCAGCATCTTGTCTCCAAGGTCAATGCGCATCTCAAGGCTTGAGTCCGCATCTCAAGGCATATCCGCATCTCAAGGCTTGAGTACGACCATAGTGGTGTTGCAGACAGAAGAGTGATTCGTCAGTAAAGACAATTTCATTCCGTTCTGCCGTCCACATCCTCCTTTCATCATACCATTGGCGGAGGAGATGTCTGTGGTTCTGCGACAAGGGTAGACGAAGCAATGAACGTCTTGTGGACAGACCACTCTGCTCATACAAACTGAATGTGCTATGCTATGGTTCGTGATGTGGCTGAGTTATCCGCCACTGCCATGCGCACAATTTGCTTGGCATCACGTGAAATGGTGCACTGATGTGGATGCGATCGAACACACATCAATCTATCGTAGCTTCCTGCATCCAACGATCACATATCCGCATTACAGTTGTTTGGATTTGTCCAACAAGACTCCCGATTTCCCTGAAAGATAATCCACAATCTTTGTAGGCCACTATCCTTCCTCAGTTTAACTCGGATAATTAATCAAATAATGAACATGGTTTTCTACAAAGCATTTTTGATCCTTAAAAAAAATAAATAAATAAATAAAAAACGACAAGTAAAACACAATTGCCGAACTTGAAATCGTCGAACTCTCTAAGCCTTTAATAGAGCTTTGAAGTGGCACCACAGGCTCGCGTGATGTGCGTCTTCGCTGAAATTCTAATCATTTGCATACCTCACCTCCGCTAATGCAAGCAGTACATTTCATGTTATTTGCATGATTCTTTCAGGGTATTGCAACTACGGTGGCCATAAGTGTAATTATAATATTGATAATTATTTGAAATAAAATTGTTGTTTCTAAACTGATTTAGATTATTTGTAGTTTTAAATTTATGACAACCATATTCTTTTGGATTATATAATCCAAATGTTATATATATATATATATATATATGTGTGTGTGTGTGTGTGTGTGTATGTGTGTGTGTGTGTGTGTGTGTGTGTGTGTGTGTGTGTGTGTGTGTGTGTGTGTGTGTGTGTGTGTGTGTGTGTGTGTGTGTGTGTGTGTGTGTGTGCATATGCATGTATGTATGTACATATGTATGATATCAGATGCCTTATTTGTCTGTTATTATTATTATTATGTATAAAATCAAGTGGCTGATTACATTCTTTACTAACAATGTGATCAGCAAAAGCAGATTTTATACCATAATGCTATTTAAATCAGCTTAGTTAAAATATGTTGAGGATTGGTGATTAATATATTTTTGTTCACAAATATTTTTAGCGACAAAATTTGATTATATAAAGTTTGCAAATAAATTTTTAAAAAATTAGAATGCAAGTATACATTATTGGGGATAAAATCATCTAATTGTTTAACATATTCTTCCCAAGTATAGGAACACATGAATTATCCATTAAGACAATGACATTTCTTATTGAAATGCAAAGTCATTTAAATTCAGTAATTTTTGCAGCACAGAGTAAAAAGTTTTAATTCTTTGTAAAATTTTCAGCCAATTTTTTTTTCGAAAGTGGCAACATGAAAATTCCTCCATTGAACTCTCTTTGATACAGACGCCGTGAACTATTCTAACCTATTTAGCCTATTGAACCGAACTGTCCTACTTAAGTAACATGCCAGGAGGAGTTGTTACAAAAGGAGTAGCTGATTATTCTGTCCTTTACCCCGAATAATAATAGGAGTAGTCAGAATGTGGTTATGAAAAATGATTTGCGTAATTTTGTTTCTTATACTTGCAGATCAGAGGAAACAATTGTTCTATTGCATTCCAACATGTTTGATGCGAAGTATAAGAACAGGCATGTTTATGAATACCTGCAAAGAAAATAAGTAGCTCTAAATTTGAAAAAAAAATTATTCAGTCTTTTAGATCATGAACTTTTCATACAATTTTAAGGAAATTGTTAGATTTTGAATAAATATTACTTCTAATGATATAAATATTCTATTTTAAGATCAAACTTTGACCTACTAATATTTTTGCTTGGCTATTGTAAAATTATATTTTTTTTTTAAATTTTTATGTATAATAGTAAAATAAATTAAAATGTTATCCCATTAAATGAATCAAATCAAGTTTATTATTTATATTTTATACTGTTATATTAATATTTTTTATATTTAATGTTATAAGTAATGTATTTATTCATAAACAATCATATTTTTTAGTATTTCTTAAAGATATTTTATTTGATTTTTCTACTTTTTTGAATCTGTAAACAAAATTAACTTTTTAGTTTTACTCATTTTTTTAATTTCTTTAATAATTATTCATATATACTTCTTGGAATTTTTTAAATACGTGTGAAATATAAGCTGCATTATACTGTCGAAAGGGGTAAGAATGATTTAATATTAAATACTTAAGGTGTTATAAGATATATCCTACAGAGAAAGCTTTCGTAGACAAATAGTAGAAGCACAGTTTTCATAGTGGAAGGGCTTGAAGACTCAGTTTCAATCATAGCAGTTATTCACCAACAACAGACGTTGGTCTTGTGACATGTAGACATGCATTTGAAACCAAAAAGTGCTTTTTGTAATATTCCTAATTTTCTATTTTGTCGTAAATATATAAGGCTTATTAACAATGAAAAAATCCTATTTTAAACGATATTCATTATGAATAATGAAAGATCTTATGCTTTTAATGTGTCTAAAACACAAGATGACAAGTATAAATTCAAAAGTAAACTTTAAAAAATATAATTATTCTTAAAGGCATAGTTAAGCTTATAAAAATGCTGCTCTGATGGAGTGCCTCGGCTGTCGACCTCACTACTTGATTGTGTCTCAAAATAACGATGAAAATGGCTCAAAATAGCAGAATTTTACAGCCGGAAATTTATCACAGTAACCTCAAAAATAAAAACTATCCACGTCTTTTTTCATGTTTTACAATATCAAAATAAAATATAGCATATTATGTAATTTTGCGAAAATATTCATGTTGTTTTTTCGGAATATTTTCTTAATTTAGGGGAAAAAAATTTCCAAATTATTTCAAACTACCAGAAATTTAGCCTATTTGCCTTTGATTTTATCACTTCCATAATTATATAAATTAAACATTTTGTCTGACGTACACAAACAGCTGTTGAATTTGGTGGTAAGAAACAGTAAACTTAGCAGCGGTTAGGACTTGTTATATTCAAACTTTTTCTCATTTAAAACTTCTCTCTCGCTGAGGTTGTTATAATAACGAACGTTTAAGTTTTTGCCCACGGGTCGCTCTATTCAACTCGGTTAAAAACTGAATCCATCTTTTACTTTTACCACTTGGGTGGTCCGCGCGAGGTATTAAGCAAACAAAAAGTAAACAGACAGTTTTAATTCTCTAACTTTTTCCACCGCTGGCTCGCACGTGGAGATATAAATGACCACTTCCGGACTAAAAAAAATTACCCCGAATAAACTCGGAGGTAAGAAAAAAAGGAATTGTTTTTCTCGCTTTGGTCTGTCATTTCGCATATCCGAACCTCCACTGTGTGATCTCTATTTGTGTGCGCCTGCGCGTCAATCAGTCGCCCGATCGATTGGAACCTAGCAACAGGTGCTCTCGATTGAATTTTCGTTACCTTCGATTCTTGATGGTAATTGAGTTCTGAGTTAACAACAAATTATTTTCTTTTACAAATTAGCTATAGAGTGGATTCGGCAAATTAAAGTTTGCCCTTCTTGTGTTTTAATTACGCTGCAGAAATAATAGAATCTAGGCGCACACATTTGAAACTCTTTATCTGTATAAACTTTTAATTTAAAGAAATTGCAAATTTTGTTGTAATGGTCTTGAAAGGATTTGAGGCTAATATATGGAACAAATTTCAGTAATAATAGCTACTTTTCTTTACGTTTTTTAAAAGTTTCAGTAATAGATCTTTAGCTTTGACACTGCGGATAATTGAATTCGGTCTTTCATGCTATGCATCGTTTTAGAACGGAAAAAATAAATTTGGTCGTGTTTGTTTCCAGCTATTTATTTGAACTACTAGTCCAGATGATAAAAAATTCGATTATCCGAATGAAAATTGTCGTGAATATTAAAATAAAATTTCATATAATCGAACGTCTCCCTATTGCTGAAAGGTTCCATAAAGAGGACAGTATTATAATTCAGGTATCGACTTCGTAACTAATCCGCTCTCAAATTAATATCGTTGATTGCTTTTAGTGGTTTCAGCCTGTCGGAACATATATAGCCGAAAACATGGAAAAATCGTAAATTAATCTATTGCTGACAACCGAGGTAGATAGAGATAATGGAATTTTTGAACATCATCTAGTCACAAAGAAATGAGCTGACGTTTTTCTTTTCAAAACTTCCATACAAGAGGAGAAATATTAGGCTCTAAAAGGATTTAAAGTTCATAAAACATGTTTTCATGACATCATAGGCTCAAACTAATAAAAAAATCGTTACTTTCTGGATACGAGAGTGATTAAGGCTATAGCGACCCTTTTTATGTTTTATTGTAATTATATATATTATATATAAGTATATTATATAAAAAAATAAGTAAAAATTATCACACATCTGAAAAACCTGTATTAATATCATGTTTAAAAATGATACACTGTGACGCATTGAACAAATTGAAGATTAAACTGTTTGATAAGTTTTATTTAAACTATAAAATTTTCTGTATTTATTAAAGCATTTAAAATTTTACTCATAAAGTTAATTTTGAAATTTTTTTGCCTAAAACTAATGCATCAATTTTGCGAAGTCACATTTAACAAAAACATCAAGAAATCATATCATTCAACATTATTTTTTCTAATGCAAATTTAAATTAATTTGGTTCTGAAAGGAGAAAAATAGGAAAAACCAAAAGTAAAGAATGATTTATAAAAAGAATCCCTCACAGTTATTTGTAAAGATTAAATACTGAAATACGATATTCTATAAGTCAAGAAATTAATTTTTCTCTTTCTTTTTCACCTCCAATTAGATAATTCAATTTTCCTTTTCCACGTTTCAATTAGATAAATTTTAATCCTCTCTCTCTCTCTACAAGTCCCATCTTACATTTTACTATACGATTTTTTTTTAATTCACATGATTTTTGTAACACAACAAAATTTTTCCAAACAACGATACTTTTATGATTTCCAATACCGGAAATAACTTTAAACAAACATTTAGCATGTGGATGATTATTAATTATGAAATTTTTTTATTTATTCATAATTTTATATTCACAGCTATGACAAATATCATAAAAAGAATAAATAAATAAATTTAAGATAAGTATTTTTTCTAATATACTGACAAAATTATAGTTCTTACATAGCAGTTTAAGAGGATTAATGAATTGCTATGTTATATTATACGACAAATCTAGTTAAAACAAAATAGCTATTAAAATTAATTTAAAGACATTCTATCAATCCCCTAATATTTTAATGAAATTTGAATCTACACCCACCACAAGGTAATGAGAAATGTTAATCACCACATAACATTCTCTATATAAATATCCGTCACTAAAAAAGTAAAAAAGTTCAAATATTTAAAAATTACAATAGCTAAAAAACCAATTACATTGAATGCTAGTTTTCATAAAGCGCCAAATCTTTCAACGACTGGCATATGCGACATTTGCCTTTCAGCAATTGCCGACGATGTTCTTTGTGACAGATTCTCAGGTAAACCCCTGACACATTTCATGAATTTTTGAAAAAGACGAGAGAAAAACTTTTATTTCCCCCTTTTCATTCCACGAGTTCCTGATAATAAATGGGAAACGGCCAAGTCTTCCCTTTATATATTATTCCTTGTAGTTCAGCGAGTGTCCTCCGCGCTACTTCACCATCCTTCTGGGGTACTCCTCCAGTACTGCCTACAGGAGTTCTGGGGGAAATGGAGGGAGGGAAGGCAGGCAGCGCACACTCACCGGCGAAAATTTTGTGATGAGAGTTTTCGGAAAGTGACGGTCTTTCCATTAAATAACGAGCTAAATTGAAATAGATTTTTTTGTACTTGGCGATTTTCTCTTCCTTTTCTCCTTTCGCCAGACAAATTTATCACGCAATGGGGTGTCCCATGCTCTCATTGCTGCTTTTGAAACGTTCAAAGCTGTTAGAGGGGGTGATAAAAAGTGCAGATTCAAAATATTTATTCCTTAAGAAATAATTCTTTCTCTAAACCACTGAAATTTCAAAATATGAAAACTATGAACCACATTAAAATCTTCAAAAAATATTCTGTTATTTAATAAATTAATCCAGAAGAAAATACTTCTTATTTTAAAGGTGATTTTGTCTTCTTTATTAATGACGAATAAAGTTTACTAAAAATATCCTAAAACTTTAATATGAATTTATCTTCTTCAATTCTTTTGTAAACTTTAAAAGCTATAATATCACTAAGAGATGTAACTCACAAAGTATTAACAAAAATAGATAGTACCACATAAAATCTATATGACAGGAACACATAATCTATAAAATGTTTAACACATTTTTATATTTCTTTTTAATAAATTAAAGTAATAACGACAAATTTAAATAAATATTGATAGTTAAGTATATTTAAATTTTTATAACGTTTCTGTTAATGGATTTTTGCTCAATTCGTTGCACATAGAAAAAGAAAATGGTATCTGATTTTATGACAAGTTCGAGCAAAAGTATCGACTATTGCAGTTATTATCTTTGATTTTAGAGCATTAGTGCTTGACACTTTCCTTCTGTAAAGGATATTCCTTAAAAATCCCCGAAAGAGTGTTATATCAAGTGACTAGAGTACCCAAGCAATAAAGGTCCATCTGTCTGTGAAATGGTGTAAGTAGATGATGAAAGACAAAATATTTAAGATGGAAAGAGAACTGGCTATATAATAACGCGCAAAATATTTGTAAAATAAAATCTGTTCAAACGAGTAATGAAGTCGCTTATGTGAATCTACATAATGTGAAAAAGCATATAATTTATTTCATAAATATGAGTCAAAATTATGTTTATACATTCCTTATTTTATGATTTATTAAACAACAAACATCTGAAACAAATAATAGTCAATCTATAATATTTAATCTTTTTGGTATAGTTTCTATTATATAAAAAAATTATTACTTGTATTTCTATATTTTCTACCGGAGAACAATCGCTGTTAACATTGGATTGGAAACTATATTAAGTGAGTCCGACACTAAAGACTTTTGGATATTTATTGATATCTGTAGCGCTATTCATCACCTACAAAACTGGCATCAAGTAAATAACCAAGTGGTTTTCCAAACTCTCGAAAAGCTAAAAAGCATGTCTCAAAAAGGAACTGTTCACATTGAGTAGATATCCTCTCGTGTCAATATTTCCGGAAATGAAACTGATGAAATGTTGTCCAAAAGGGGTTCCACAGAGACATTGAATGATTCCGACTCACTTTCCACGAAATTTCTTCTGTATGGAAAGGCAAAAATGATTTACTTCTTCTGCTCGCCACTGGTATTGTAGAAAGCTCCCAAGTTGTATTCTTAAACTCGAGGGGTGTTGGCCAGTTATCACTGCAATTTCTTGACCAAACAATGACCATTTTAAAGGATTAACTTTTATCTCCGGATGCAAATTTGCAACAAGTGTCATATAAAACAAGCCTCTCCGGAGCATGTCCTGGGTCTAAGTTTAGATGGCTTGCCTAAGTCTAATACCTAAGTTAGAAGACCTGATATATCCTAATAATTGACTCACAGATCAGATCTAACTGTTTCTAGATTATAAAGGATTAGTAATAATAACAACAACACCGGAGAAAAAATATATAGTATACTTATACTTGCACATTCAATTCAAATAGAAATTTATATCTCCGTGGTGCTATTTTTAACTCCAAAACTGGTACCGTTATGGTTATATTAATAAAAAATCGGTTTCTCAGAGACATGATTAAATTTATTTAAATTGACGATTATTTCAATAAACTTAAAGCAGACATTTTTTCTCGTGTTTCAATTTTAAAAGGTAATTGATAAATACTTTAAATTATTTCTCATTTATGTTTTAAATTTAAATTTTATTCGCTTCGGCGTGGTGTAATTCAAAGTGGTAATTTAATAGACATTAATTGTAGCAATTATAAGTACATCGTTAATGTCATTTTATCCGTTTAAATGATTTTATATAATTACGTGATCACATGGCGTAAATTTCACAAACCAATAAAACTATTTGTACCTATAATTTAAAAACACATTTTCTTTATTAATACAAATGATTTTACAATAAAATGGATATATTGCTAGTTCTTTTATTATTTACTATAAAAAGATATGAATTAAAAATTCGTTTCATTAGAAAATTAGCTGCAATACTTTTGATATAATACCTAACTCCAGCATAACAGTTAATAAATAAAGTTTTAAATAATTTAACAACAATTAAGTTATTTCCTATTCCTTTTGCTATTATTCATTTTCCTTCGTATTATATTATTGCGTTACCTATCTGATAGTCTTTTTCTCTAGCTAAAGTCACTAAACAAAGTCAACACATAAATTTAAATTCCTTTCAACTAACGATGTTGATAAATGAGACGATATGCTACTGTGTGTGTGTTTCTAAACTTCCCCTCCAAGTAAATAAGCATTACACCTTAAAAATATTTAATTTCTTTCACCGTGACATATTTCGGATATCTCATGTATCAAATCTATATTCTACTGAGCCGTATTTTCTCACCAGATTATGTTCACTTCATTTACTGTTTTTAGAATACATTTGAATATTTACAAAAAAAAGTAATAATAATAACAAAAAGAATATGAAGTTGTGAGTAAAAAATTCCTTAGTTTATAAAAAAAAGAGAATTATATTTTAATTGAAATGTTATATATTATTACTGGTGACGTCTTTTTTTACAAAGATGTGCCAAAATGTCGTTAAAAAATGTGCCAAAAATTTAAAATCAAAGTTCAAAACTTTCATTCCTAATGCCTAGTAAAATTATCATAGCATCTAAGGATATTCGATGAAACTATATTCTAAAGGCTTTGAATGATAAATAATTCCCTTAGAATAAAACATTTGCGAGGGAGTTGATTTTATAAATAGTGTGCAACCTCGCCGTTGATAAACATCAACGTTTCAACGTAACGCGTCAACCGTTAAAGTGCCACCAATAAAAAGGAAATAAAAGAAAGGAAATATATCCTCGAAACAAAAAAAAAGCCAAATGCGATAAGTAAACAAAAAAGCGAGGTTAGAAATGGTGAATGGAAAGCGCTAATCGGATGTAATAGTGGGTGTTTTATTACCAGCTTTAAATCAAGTGCTCCAGGAGTGCCGCGCGCACAGCCCCTGAACTTGACTAGGCCTCGGATGTCACGCCATTCATAACCTTTGGTGCTTTACACCGGCCGGGCATCAGATATGCGGTTTTTGTGTGTTTGCTGAGGAATTCTGGGTAATAGAATAATTGAACGCTTCACTAACTATAACTGTAACTGCAGCATTGAGACTGGTTTCACTCGTGTTGAAAAAGATTATTTACAAAAAAAAAAAAAAGGGTAACTCTGCAAGTTTTATTTATTTAACTGTTTAAAAGTGTATTTAGTTGGAAACTATTGAAAATTATATATATACATGTATGATATTGTAAATATCAATATTTCTAATGAAAAGTTTACGTATTTTAAAGGATCTGAGAGTTTATTTCTTATATAAATTTAATTTGAAAGTGGGTTTCAAATTGAAAATCCCTTTAGCTTTTAAATAAGAGTTTATCACAAAAGCATTTCTAAAGTGATAAACTCAAAAATGATTATTAGAGAAAAAAAGTTTTTTGGTAGGAAATTTTAAATGGATTTCAATAATTCAATTCAAATTTTTGGTAGGCGATTCTTATGTAACTTTTATTGCAATTATCACTAACGATGCAAATTTTCGAGTTCTGTCTCTTTAGATTTATGTAAGAAATACATATAATTCAATCTCTTCTAAAAAATGTAAAAAGATCTAAGCACTTAAAAATAAGATTTTTTGTGCCATACTCTTTCTAAACATTTAGATTATCTCATTCAATCATCAAGAATTAGGAAGTAGAATAATTGTTACTGGTTGAAAAGTGTGAGGGTTAAGATTTTCCGTTCACATCCTTATGTCTTAGGAATTTAGTTTATTGTGTATGAAAAATGTTCTTCCACAAAATAATCAGCGAATATTTAAAATTCTTTATAGAATATACAATTCATTTTATAGAGTTTACTAAGTAGTGTTAATACTTTGTAATTACGAGAACCCCATGTTTTTAAAACTGTTAAAATATGCTTTAACATCACACATAAGTATAAAAATATATTAGGTTTATTTTAATAGTATTCTCAGGTCATTCTTTTGGATAAGAGAACTTAATAACTTTTATGTACAGTTTAAAGTGGATTCTGAACCACTATAAATACCCGTGTCTGAGATGGGAATTGAACGCATGTACTAAAATGAAGGTCAGAGCTTTAACCATGCTGCTAACAGCATAACCGCACAAGAGACAGAATTTAATTATAACTGGATTAATTATAGAAATTATGCAAACATTTTCGATTTTTTAAGGATTTTCTTTTTTTTAAAAAAATTACTTTAAAATCATCGATTTTAAAGTAATTTTTTAAAAAAAATTTACATCATTTTGTATAATTTAAAATATTATACAAAATGATGTAAAAGTGTTTTAAAAGCTAAAACTAATTTATCCTATTTTTATGGATATCATATTATTGGATATATTAAATGGCAAAAAAATGATTAAATAATATAAAACCACGTCTTTCATGAAAATAACAAAATAGAAAATGATATACTTTAGTAAACATTTAGATTTCTTTTTAAAAAAAAAGACATTTACTATATATTACACTTTTCCTTAAAACTAATTCGTTTCTAATGTTACGTGCAATATGCGTATTTTTTGCTTATTGCATATATTGTAATGTTTTCTTCGCCATTAAAAATTTCTTAGATATATTTACGAATATAAAATGGAGATCATTATTAAAATTAAATACTAATAATATGATATGGTAAAATAAGCACAATGTGTTCAATAATCAGTGTTCAAAGTGTGTATCAATATAAATTTGATAATTTTCATACATTTCTATAGATATTTCTAAATGGATAGCATAATTTTCTGTCATTTCTTCATTCATAAAATCGACAAAAGTTTTAAATATAGAATTTGTAATATCATTATCAATAAATCAAGCAAATTATCTACATTTAAAGATAAAACATTCAAATAAATTGGATAAACTCACCATTTCATCAACTAAAAGTGTCATAACAAAATTTCATGAAATAGAACTTTTAGAAATCCGACATTATTAAAAATAACCATATAAGTTTGAATAAAAAGTAACTTGTTACTCATTTGTCAATACCATAACTTATATTCATTTAATAATATAATAATTATTAGACAAAAATAAGAATTTTATGAAAAGATACTAATATAAAAATATATGTGTGCTTATATAGTATATAATGATATAATATAATATAGAGTATAATATAGTATATATATTATAATATAGTAATATAGTATACATCATAATATACAATATAATTTGTGCAATATAGATATGCATGTATTTGTGTTACTTATACATATACTCTGTAGTCTCCCTAATCCAAAATTCTCCGGAGTTTTATTCTACTAATATGAATAATATTTGTAATGCTTTGTAATTAGAAAGTTTTATGTTTAATCCAATACAATGTGTGTGAATCAATTAATGTTTCTAACTTTCTATAACATGCAATCTAACAATTCGGCCGATATGTTTGTTTTAAAATTGCAAAAGTGTCTATGATAAAACACAGATTTTAGAGTAGTATTGGTCATTTGACATTTATTTTGTAGACATACTTTAATGTGGATTTTATACAATATAAAAATTTTCTTGAACATAATATATTCTAATCCATTGGGTCCATAACTAGAGATACTACAGCATTTGAAAGTTTTTAATATTTAGTAACAATTAAAGGTAAATAAAAACTATTTACATTTAATTTTTTAAAAATTATTCTATATACAATTAAAAGATCTTTTCCGGAATAAAAAAGAATCCTAAAATATACTTACCACATTAATTTAATCAAAATTTTGCTTCCCCAAATGGTTTGATAGTTCTCACTTCGTAAAAAAGTTCGTAATTATGCTTTTTGTATGCTCGGCACCATGCGCCAATTTCAAGAAAAAGAGAGAAAGATCAGATAGAGAAAAAAAATGAGGGAAAAAAACTTGGCAAAGAATCTGTCGCACCTCCACCTTTTATTTTTATAAATTTGTAATATTTTTTGGTCAGTATTAACTGCCGCCAGATCCCCAAGAACTGGAGAACCAGCGAATCAACTATCATACAATTTCTGAATGTCTTTTCATATGTAAAGACAAATGATCCGATCTGGAAAAGGCTCTCTCGCACAATCGGCATTGGAAAGGTCTGTCGCCTGTATGTTTTCTGTAGTGTCTTGTCAGTTCGTCAGACCTGGCGAACTTCCAACCACACCCCTTCCAGTTGCACTGATAAGGTTTCTCGCCTGTGTGAGTTCTTAGATGTGCTTTTAGATGAGAGCTTTTCGAATAAGTCTTGGAACATCCTGGATATGAACATGTATGTATGGTCACTTTTTTTGGTCCTCTCGATCTCCTCCCTCTTCTTGGCTTGGTCGGAGGTGGTGCGGGAACAACGCCGGCACTTAAAGTTTGTTCTATACCAACACCAGCAGAATTCGTCGGTAGAATCGTCATTCCTGCTGAACCACTTCGACCTGATAACAAATCCATTAAGTGAGGGGAATTCGGTGGTGTTACCATCCTTCCTTGAGATGTATAAGATGTTGAAAATGTCGGTTGCATCACGTGATTATTGGTCATATGATTAGGTCTACCAGTCGGCAGCCTCTGAATTGAATTGTTATTGAAATAAGCATCATATTGGTTGATATTATGTTGGTATCTCATTGCGTTATTGTCCGGTGTTGCAGGAGGTGATGAATGACTAGTTAAAATTGGCGTTGAATATGAATTCCAAGACATTAAATAGTTATTCCCTCCTGAGTTATTAGTCATATCCCTAGTGTTCATGGTAGAAGAATTGAAGAATCCTGAAGTTGACATGACATCTGGCTTGATGTCAACCATGGAAGATCCATACCGTAGATGTTGATTCTGCGGTGTTTGATAATCTTGAGCACCGAACATAGCTATAGTTTCCTGTGTGTGGTGTTGTTCTATTCCAGTATTGGCAATCAGTCCTAAGTCGTACTTTGGCGCACTAGTTAAAATGTTTGTGGCTTCTTCATTATAGAGATTCTTTGGATTGGGTTCGTAAACTAGTCCGAGGTCTCTCTCTAAACGAAGACTACTGTTATCGTTTATTCTCTTTTGAGCTTGCTGTTGAACTTGATGAAGAGTTTGGGGTTGTGGTGAGAAATTTGGCGAAAGTGGCTGAGTATATTGCGGACAACGTCTTTGTCCTGTACTAGTGTTCGTTCCTGATAAATGTACGGATGGTAAGCTATTTCCACCGCTGTCATCTGTTACCGACGTAAAAGAAGTTTGATTGGATGATGTAGGCCGGATTTCTGTATAACTAGAAGATGAATTCAATGTCATATCACCTAGAAGGACACTTTCAATGTCTTGCCACATCTGAAATTTAAAATATATACTATATTTTCGCTATTTTTATTTATATAATCATATCACAATATACACTCAAAACAAATTCATATTACAATGCAAAGACAGAATGATATATATATAGTTTCAATTTCAACGTCATAAAATTTCGCAAACTGTGTTACATTCTATCTGAAATGATACATTTGATTTTATAAAAGGATTTAAGAAATAAATTATCTCACCATAGTTGTAGTTTTTTTCATTCAAATAATATATAAATAAAAGTGTGCAGTTTAAGAAACATTACTAAATATCGAAAATTTAAACAACTCTTTTTATTAGTTTCTCATATAAATTATAAAAGAAAATAAATTTGAGGAAAATATATGTAGCCTGTTAAGGCAAAGAATCGTAAACATAATATGAAATATTATAAATAGCAAATTTTTTACTTTGATATACTTCTCAATCATAAAAGAGAGAGAGGGACAGACTGAATGATGCAAAAACTAGCTACTAAAAATATGTTATTTTTTAAAAGAAATAGTATCTAGATACTTAAAATCCTCATTCTGTTTGACATACGAATTTTCGTCCGCAATAAAGCTGAAAATAAGATGCCTGCCTTTGGCTAATCAAAAATAAAAATTTATATTTCGCGAAATTTTGATCACTGCGTTTGTAATTAATTTAAAGATGCAGGATTGAACACCCTGTAAAGTTGCTTATGCTGTGATTTGACTAATTTAAGCTAAGTAGCATTCTGATCTAAAACTTTTCTCGCTTTAATTTAAAAAGATTATTTTTCTTCTTTTTAAAATTGTCAACGATACATTACCATGATGTGTGTAAAAAAAAATATTAACGGCAACAGATTTCTATTTATTTCTACATTCTCACATATTTTTTTTTTCAAAATAATGATGTTTAGTATTTTTTTAATTTTTAAAATTGTTTCTGCTTTTTTCAGCAAATGTATTTTCGGTTTTATTTATACGTCGAAATTCAAATTCAGTATTTAATAATTTCATAACTCAGGAGTTCTCAAATCTTATGCTCCTCGTCTGGTTAATTTTTAATCTTTACATGACAATTCAATGAATGATATAAATCATGATTTTAAGATAATGCTTTAAATTGGCTCCTAAAATATACAGTTTTATATCTTTAAATGTAGAGCTTTATCTTTAAATTGCAATTTTAATCAGAAGTGATTTCATTAATTTATTTTTTATTTTCAATTTTTGCTTTTTTTGATATTCTATATACAAAAAATATCTAATGAAAGTTTAACTTCTGTTGTCACATATAAATTCAATAATTTAATGTTTGTAATTTATAAATAGTAAATTAATATAAATTAGTAATATAACGAACTAAATATAAATGAATAAATTTAATGTTTGATTTTCTTTAATATGTACCTGACAATAACTTAAAATATGTTTTGTAATGCGCAAATTTTTTATGGATTAAACTAGAGAATTTTATTGTTTCTCTTTAAAAAGAAATTCAAGTTTTCTTTTTTTCATTTAAGTTTTCTTATTTTTTTCACATAGGAAAAAAGACTTTTTTTGGATTTTGACTTAAGGAAAAAGAATTTTTTTTATGAATAGAAGAAAAAGCACTCTCAAAACTGGCGAAATTCCCGAGATGTAGGTACTTATTTTTTCCTGATAAAATCTGAACTAAGCGAACATGTGGTAAGTCAATTGTCAACTATAAAACTATTGAATCAAATGTAAAATATTTAAATGGAAAGCATTAAAGTAGTCTAATATATAATGGGAAATTAATGACCTAATTTAAAAAATGAAACTTAAATAATGTTATAAAACACATTCAAATATCAAGCATGTACACATTTAACTATTAAAAAAGAGCAATAGAATAAAAAAAACATTGGCAATAAAATTAACGTAGCATTGGAAATATATATTCACCTGTTTCAGCTACTAAAATAACACTTCTTTAAATGAAATTCGATTTGAAATTTTTTAAATGACAAACGGTTTTATTATACTATCATTTTTGTATTCATAATTTTTAATTGTATTTCCCAGTTGAGGTAATCTTACTTTTTTAAATCAAAAATCAAAAGTAAATTCGAAACAAATTATAAATCAAAACTAAATTGCCATTAAACTTTCAATTTTTAAGAATACATTAAGCTTGAATTTCGAAAATCGCACTTTTCTTCCTCTTAAGAATTTACGCTATTCATTTCATTTCTGTTATCATTCATTATGCAAACCTAAAAGCTTACTGCTTATCTTCAATGTATTATACAATAACTAAATAATAAAAGAAAATAGTCAAATTACGAAATAGTTTATCACTTAGGAAATTAAAAATTTCTAAAATAATACAAAATTACATAGGCTTAATAAAATAAAAATTCAATAAAGTAAATTAGGTTTAGTAAGATTAATTAATAAAATAAAAATAGGCTGAATCATTTTTATTAAAAATTCTGAAAGAAAATCCTAATTTATTATTTAATAGTACTTCAACGCCTAGTGTGAAAATTTTATTTTAAATTGCATTTATTAACATATTATGAATATTTCTATACTTTTTTATGCATTACATTGCATTAATCATGCTTTTAAATATCAATTAATATTTTATTTTGCAGAAATACAAAATAAAATATTAATATTTACTTAATTATATGTTACTGGTGATCAAGTAGTGCAATTTCTGTTATTCTATGGATGTACATCAGAACAGATAAACTATTTATTATATTTGACAGAATTCAGTCGATGCGATATCATAATTTAGCAACTTAACATTTAGTAATTTTTTTCTATTGACCTTTCTTACATGGAGTGTCATAATTCATATCGAAAAAAATGGTAGTGGTTGTTTAATTTGAAAAACGAGTTGACTCAAACAATTAAAATATGATAACTTAGAAGTTTGAAAAAATTAATATATTTGAAAGTAAAAACATTTTGCACATTATTTATAAATCATTTCTAAATCACATCTAAATCTCGACGATTAAAATTCTCATCAAATAAAAAATATACTTCATTATGCTCAAATTTTTAGTAAAAATTGAATGATATTTATTCTATATATTGCTTTTTATGAATTAAGATTATTCCTTTTAATAAATTTATAGTGTTTAAATTTATAGCATACAGTTTTAATACATAATCATTTTAAATCAATGATCAAACAATACATCCAACATAGTTTTGTTTTCTAATATAGGCTATATTTTCTCAAGTTCGATTAATGCTGCGTTCTTTATAAATTAGCATTTTAAAAAGCAATGATGAAATAATCTGGATAACATTTTTATTTGGATTACACAATTCCAAATCGAATTTAATTATACAATCATATATGATGTGCATAGATGGCAACCGTCAAGCAATTAAGTTGAGTTTCATAGTCAAATATAAACAACGCCTAATTCCATCTAAAGATGCATTTATTTCCGTAAATCTTCTTACAAGCATTTTAAAAATATTATATAAACAATGACGATAAAGCAACCTAAATGACATATTTTTGCATTTAAATATAAACATCGGAAGTAGGTTTAATTTTGCCTTCATTTTTGGATATTCATGCAAATATATATTTTTAAATAATGTATATAATGTAATACCCAAGCGGCAATGATGAAACAATGCTAGAAATACGTATTATAGACAAATATATACAGTATAAATTAGGTCTAATAATACACCCATTCAGTAAAATCTTCACAAATAAAAAAAAACTTTCAAAACTTGTCGAATTTTTGTAAAACTTACTAGGAAAACAGAATTGACATGAAAAGACTCTCGCCTCCATGGTTATTTTCTTTTATGTATCAAACAGTGGAGATGTTGATCACGACTTCTGATATCATCTTCATCTGGAGGGGGGATGATTAACGTTTTGCGGAAACATAAACAATTGGTTTCTCAGACATTGATGGGTAACTATCGATGAAACGTGGGAGGCGCTAGTTCTTGATACCAGCCGAAGTAGAACACTTCGTATGCATCAGAGGTTAAAGACTATACTTTTTGTTGCTGGATAGAAACGAGTCTTTATCTATAAACTTTGGAATAACGTGATTTTTAGTTTCTCAGAATTTTAAACATGGGTTTTTCCTATAAATTGGTATTTATATGAAAAATTATCTGAAGAAGTTCATTGCTATTTTATTTATTTTTCATTTTTATTTAGTTTTGTTTCGTTTTCACTTATTTTTTAATAGATTTTAAATAGATATATAAATTGATAGCTTAGACGTTGTGAAAATACAGAAATTTTTCTTTCGATTATGGAAATTTGCTAAGAAAAATATTATGTTTTTATTTTTAGAGGCGTATCATTTATACATATTTTATTGTTGTTCAATTGTTGCACCAGTTAAAATCCTTGAAAATAATAGCAGCTTTGTTGTTAAACTTAAATAATTTGAAAATTAGGTACACACTTTACAAATGTTGATTGTATCACTTTGCATTATAATATATTAGATACATAAGCAGAAATTCTACAGGTATTTTACAAATTTAATTTTTGACTATCTTTGATAAATTTACAGGTTTCGTCAATTTCAAACAGAAATTAAATATTTTCATTGATATAAATTGATGTCAAATTGAATTAAAATTTTGCTAGTTATCTAATGAGCGTATAAGTAAATAGCGACAAAAGTATTTAATAAATTATTTAGCAAAAATTCGTGGTGTATCAATGTTTACCAAATACAAAAAATATACAATTTTCTTTAAGTATTTTATTCAGCCTTCATATAATATTCTATAAAATATGGCATAATATTTTTATCATTATAGTATAATAAATATTTTTATATTGTAAAATATTTGTAATATAATGATAAATAAGCTTAAAATTGATTCCCCTGCAATACGAAACTACATTTCATTGTCTTTAAAAAGATCATGAATTCAAGACGGTAGGATGTTGAAAAACCTTACAATAACTTTCAACTTAAGATAAGAAAGTAGTATTAAAAAATTCAGAATAGTATTCTTTTTAAAACTTTTCCTCATATTATATATAAACTGGATTTTAATTTTATTGAATTACTTTTCATTCAAAACGCGTTACTTAGGAAGAACGAAATGACATTCCCTTATCTGAATCAATACTTGCTGTTAGAACGTTTCATATACTCTAATACAAGGAAAACTTAACTTTTTGAAATAAAAGAGCGCATCAAAATTTTAGTGAATTTCTTAAATTTTCTATTCTTATCTTTCGGCTATAGATCTAGTTCTTAATACATCTTGACCTTATTATTTTGTGCTCATTGGCTGCTTAATATTAATACACCATTCTTAGCAACGGAATTTCAATTCCATTTCGAATTCATTTCAAATTAAATTTTAGTTAGTTTCGAAAAACGGATAACTGATTGGCTCATTTCTATTTTCTGCATGCACACATGTTAAAAAAATCCTCACATAAAATAATCTAAGACATAAAAGTAAGATAAAACTTCTTAATTTCAGTTTATAATTAATGATGGCTACCCTTTTTTATGCAATTTTCTAATTTCGTGTAAAATTTAAATCAACGTAAAACATTTAATTGTAGTATTAAAAATATAAATTCATGTTTAATTGCAATTTACTTTCCTTAAATACCTTAACGAAATAAATGTTTTTTCCTTAAATTTTCTTGTAATTTAAATGCATAGATGAAAAAGGAGAAAAATTCTTATAACTATTAATAGTAAATATTTGACACTGCTTAACGATTAATCCAGCAATTGAAGACTGCTGTTCAGCATTTGAATATTTATCAAATTTTTGCGTTATAGATAAATTTTCATAAAGGTGGGTCATATTTATATGCTTCAAAAGTTAAACCAGAAAACTGCCAAGCACCCACCTCTACTGATGTTTATGCCGGAAGTAGAAGTACAACACCCATCTTCCATTCTTCAAAGGTAGCTGGGATTTATTGAATTGTTTCCTTCAATTCGAAAGGGTAATAACTTTCTTTTTTTTCTCAAATTTTTTTGTAAAAACCACACTATAGCTACCGTAAACTAACGATGGTGTTTCCACTGGGCCAGGTTGAGCCCGATATTAAATATTTAAAGAGAAAATGTTTTATTACTATCAACATTTCCTAGATGTTATTCCTAAAAATTACCTTGTTACATTCAAGTAAATGTTCCGAATGTGCTAGCTTCTTCGATGTCCTCTCGTATCAGGATGGTATTTTTTTCAATATCTGATCTTTTGAGCACCATCAAGCTTAAGAACTATGCACATTAAATATTTCGTAAGCTCCGACATTATTAGATTGGTTTGGCGTGATGTGTAGAAGATCACGTCAGATTATGTCTCAAAATTGCAACTGGACCGCAAAATCTTCTGGAGCCTAGAAATCGTAAAATGACAAAGCGGTTGCAGAAATATAGTCGAAACGTATCTCAAATACCTTATTTAATCTTCTTCAGTTTAAGATAAACTATTCAAATTGAACGGTCATTTTAAAATACTATATAACACGCTATAATAGTTCTTGTCAAACTTTTCTTTTGACTCTAAAGTTGAGTATAAATTGATATTTCTTAAAAAAAATTCTAATAATTCTATTAGACTGTAATCATTTTCCTTAATAATTCTTGAGTAAACCATTTCTTTTGTTTCGTTTTGCTAATTATTTTAATTAAATTGCTTACAAAATGAAAAAAACTTAAAATACGATGGAAAAAAAAATCATAAGTTAAATGAAAAATGAGTCATAATTTTTTAAAAAAGCAACTAAATAAGAAAAATTAAAATCGCCGCAGTCATATCAGTTAGCCTTATTTCATATATTCTATTTATTATTTATAACCCTTCATATATTACATAATTTTATATAAAAGTTAATTAAAAAGCGTCTATCATCACTGGTTTATGCTTTGCTGTGTTGAAAATTAAGCATAGGTACCATTGTATGTAGGGTACTATATATCATTGTGTATCAAAGGAGAAATCATTTTGCATCAAATAAGTTTTATATGATACAATTAATATTATTGTACATAAAATTAAATACGATTTTACTATCCTAAATGTACTCGTACTGGTGATTTATGGGACAATTTTTTATACAAAATTATCAATAATTATTATTATGTTAATTATGAAAATAATATGTAACATATCATTGGAGAAAAATAAAATATACCTTTTAAAGAATATTTAAAGTGCCCGATTATTTTAAATTTAAAACGGCGGGAATATTTTCAAGAATTTTCTTTATCGGCAGTGACTTAATCCAATCGATAGTTAAATGCGTGAATTGTACACGTATGTACAATTATTTAAATGAAATCATGTCTCGTAAGAAGATTTTTTTAATTGAAAATAAGAATACTGTGTTACTAGTCAGTCACCAGTGTGAATGATAGCAGTTACACCAAGCTTCTTGAAAATGAACTATAAAAAAGCTATTTTTTGAATGCGTGTTAAATTCATCATGGAATGATAGAAACTTGTGTGCAGTTTTTACTATACAAATTGCACATGAAAAAAATCAATTGATAAAACATTAATTAATCAATAAAATTATTTAAAAAAATATAAAAAGTTTAAATTAATTATATTTTTCTTTAAATTCGATGGACAGCAATATTTAAGATGGGTAGCATTTCACTGTGTGATCTTATTTATATTAATTTTCAACAACCAGCAAAAAGTACCAGTTGATTCAAATATATTCTGTTAATATTGGTAATAGATGAAGTATTAAAATAAGTATGCATACATTTAGATACACAGTTTTATTAAATATATCTGATATTTTATTTCACAGAAATCATAGATAAAATGAGGAAATATAATTGCAACAAATCTTCGAAACAAATTTAAAAAAGTTATATGTGAGCTTATAGCGATACATTTTCGACTTATTATTTTACCTACTGATGCCATCAACTATGGCAACCGTTCAATAGTTTTTCACTACAAGCAAACAATGGATCTACACGATAGAAAACTGCCCTTGTTTTACTTGACAAATCCCAATTTAAAATAAAAAATGCAAGCTTTGAAAAGCCGGAGCATGTTTTTTTTTAAGTTTCCTCCGTTTGAAGAAAAATAATGAAACAAATAATCAAAGCAAAATTTATGCATATTCGGTTAAACTCATAATACGTTACTAATGCGTGAGCATTTCACATTAAAAATAATTTATGAAGTAGACATTAAAGCAGTCATTAAGGAGTATAAATAAATAAATATTAAATATGTTTTATATGATACACACACACATTCTGGTAAATATTTGTATTCACGTATATTCATATTCTGAACTTTTTAGTAAGTAAGTAAATCTGCTTAATACAAACTAATCTAGTTTATTATTGTATTTGGTAATTGCAGCACACTTTCCTTCTTTCTTTCTTTTCAATATATTTTAATTTTTCATGGAAATGCTAAATTTTTTTCCATCACAAACTGATGCAATAACTTGATTTTATCAAGCAAATTAGACTTCAAATGCATTTATTTTCGAATATTTGAAATAGCGCCAGACTGATGGGAAAACGTCTTGGTTTCGTTGCCGAAATTCAGTGTGTTCAATGTCTAATTCTGCCGAATCGATGCTGAATAGGCCTATTCACATTATCAGCTTTGTAGGATCCAAAATCCTTCCACTGGTGTTCTCGACATGATGTAGAAATTGTCAGCTCAGGTGTCGACTTCATCTAATGACAGTGATTCAAAATTGCGAAACAGTAAACGGTTACTTGCGTTCAGGGCTTCGAGTGACAGAAATGAACAGAAGAAAGAGTATCACAATAGATAAACTTATCTGACAAATATGCATCATAACTATAGTTGTTACGCTTCATCTTAGGTAATAATTAATCATCGATGATATTATTAAGATTTAATTAATGTTATAATCCTTGAAAAAAATGAGATTTCACTTTCCTTCAGCAATTCTTTTCGAATCGATGGTGGCAAATACAGTAATCAACACTTTAAGATTCACGAAGAAAAATATCTTGAAGTCTAATAATTTAATCGTTGATAATTTACGCTTTACGTTTGGTTTAATTTCTTTTATAAAAATATACATTCATAAATATGGTAGCTAAATACAATCAAAAAATTATGTATCACTCTAAGAATATTATTTTGAACCTCTGTTGAGGAATGAGCTCTCTCTCGTCACCTGAATTATCGCTTTCTCTCTCCAACACATTTTACTTCGGTAGTAAAATGTGCTTATGAAAATAGTGGTAGATTATTCTATGCATTTTAATATTCAAAAGATATTCTTTATGAATACTAAAATGCATAGAAGAATCTATCTCTACGTTAGTTCAAATGACACTACGAAGATGAAACGATATTAATACCCTTATGAGTAAAGTCTGGTGTCCAATGCATAACACTGTAACCGAAGAAGAAAATGATCCAACCCAAGCTTAATGAAACAACTATTCTCTTATGCTCTTCGAAGTGCAGGTCCTAGGTTAGATCCCGGCAACAATGGAGCAACTGCAAATGGATGCTGAGTTTCTGGTTTCTGAATTTTATCTTTTTTTTGTGTGTGTGTGTGCTTTGTGAAATGAGTGCTCAGTCTTTTTCCGGATTTCATCCTTTGCAATACGTGGATGTGAGATCCATTATCTTAGAAAAATACTCCTGAGTAATAGTGAGAATAGATGTTAAAATTTTTCATGATTTTCAGTTGTTAGACTGTTTGCTAAGTATAGTCAAAAAATACGAGAAAATGCCGCGAAAACTGTATTTTAAGACAATTGAATGGTAAAATTGAATAGAGTTATTTGGAATTAGTTGTAATCTTATCAATAAAATTTATAATGTAGAGGCACACACAATCATTAAATGTCTCAATTCATTTATATATAAAATTTTCAGCTTCAATTCTTATTTTAAAGGTTTTCTGAATTCTAATCATCGTGAAATTTTTCCACATTTTTATTCTGAATTTTCTGTTTTATAATTATGGATTTTATTCCCATTGATTTATTGCTGAAAATTACATAATTTTCGTAGTAATTAATGTGAACATGAAATCTTTGTGTAATCAACAGTTAGTTGTGTGATAACTTAAATACTTGTATCCAATTTTGTTGCCAATGTCGTTTTGGATAAACACAATATATACAGATCTTTACAGCAATAATGCCGCACTATTCATTTCATGTGTATTATTTTCATCATCTGTTGCGAAATAATCCGTAAAAAATCAATATAATCAATATGAAAATCAATATAATATATCATTCAGTAATTTTATATAAATACTTAGAAAAGAAATTTTACAATATAATTCTTAGTCTTTATCACTTTCATCATTCATTTATTATGTCAAGTTATATAAATTGAAAGAAAAATAATAAGATAGCTGATATGGGGTAAATGACTTAGAATAAAAATATCTGAATAGAGCACTATCATCTTTATCATGTTCATCATTTATTTACTATATTGAATTACATACTGATAAAACATAGAAATAATTTTTGATAAGTATAAATGTTCCAATATTTATCGCTTCATCTTTATTTCTTTTATCATTTATACGTTATGTTAATTTGCAAACTATTACAAAAATGAGTAATTCATTTGGTAAGGGTTCTTAAATACTTAAATCTACATTGAATTGAGTCAATATTGTTCCTTTTCATATCTGCCTTGTCCCTTAATTTAGATATATTGATAGAAAACTAGAATTGTTACTTATTAATATAAAATTTCTCATCTGGCAAAATTTAATAAAAATATTAAGGTGTCTATTGAAGGACACCTTCAATAGACACCTTAATATTTTTATTAAATTTTGCCAGATGAGAAATTTTGCCAGATGAGAAATTCATCTATTTTTAAATTAGCTTTTGCATCAGACTTTTAAAAAATACAAAATATTTTACTAAATTATGGGAAAAAATGTATGAAAAAGTGATTTTTCTAGCATAAAAGAAATCACATTTAATTGCGCTTCTCCTTCCCAACACAATAGTTGAATGTTTCTTGTTCCTCCGGTAAATTCAGGTACGAATCTTAAAATATCTTTGGAAATTGCCTGTATTTCCTTTCAGTTTTCAATAAACTCTCAATTGTTAAGAGCTTATTTTATATTAAGCTTTTAAAAGTTGAGAGTTGATGGCCTACAAAAAGAATGGGTTTAGGAATCAGAATGAATATTAGAATCTATATTAATATGATTCAAATATATTCCAATAAATGAAAATATTGTTACTTGACACCATAAATGCTTCTTTTATTATTTATCTTCTTTTATTCATTGTTCTTAATTTAGTGATGATGAAATTTTAAATAGTAAAGAAAAAAAATTTTCTAAATAGGTTTCAATAGTGATATTGCGTCTTTCTTCAGTATGCAATGAAATTTACTTCCGTATTTTAAATTCTGATTTGAATTTAGTATTTTCGTATGTACGCACAATTTTCTCAACTAATATGCTCATTGAATAAATTTCCTTTATTTTGCTTTTAACTTATTCACATAAATTATCTTTTCCCGACTTTAAATTCTAATCTTTATAGTTATTAATAATTTAGACTTCCCCAAAAAGCGAATAAAACTACTTTTAATATATGAACGTGACTTATTTTTGAATATAAGACTTTAAAAACGATTCCTTTTATTTATTTATTATTATTTTTTTCAAATTAGGATGTTCTGTATTAAATTCCTATACTCTCGGGACCAGGTATGTGGAAGTAGAATAATAAATCATTCCACCGTTCTTCGTAAAAAAAACTCAATAGCTGAAGTCAAAAGTTTGGCACGTATTAATTCTTATCACGTACCAAAAAAAATGTCACGCCATTTGCCTCGGTTCCGATTCGAAACTGTGCTCGTACAGCACTACAACTGTACTTTGTGTGCTGTACTACCATTCTAAATTTATGCAATATGTGTTCTACTTCAAAACTCAAAATAGAGTAAATTACTAGAATATTATGCTATTCAAACATTACTTCGAAATTGCTGGGAATTTCAATAGGTACCAAAACGAAATTCATGATGACAGATTTGAATATAAAGAATAAAAAACGCATACTTTTTTAAGGAAAAAAACTCTGAGTAAAAGCCATTGAGTACATTGAGATTTTAAATAGAAATATTTCTCCTTTTATTCCTACAGCCAAAAATTTGTAATAGACTTAAGTGAGGAATTATTTTTACCAAATTTGGGGGTCATTTAATTTGACTGTCTCATTTATATTAAGTATTATCATACGATATATTTTAGGATTAACATATGATAAAATCAAATTTTGATTTATTTTATGATAAAATTGAATGTAGAGAATAAAACCCATAAATTATTTTGAGAAAAAATCTGAGGGGAAGTAATAGTACAATAAAAGTTTAAATAATTTTTTGTTTCCTGTTACCAAAAATTTTCATTTTTATAGTAACTGTAAATGAAGAATAGTTTTTATGAAAATCAAATATCAGTTAACTTTCATAAAAAACTGTTCTTCATTTACGTAATTCATTTCAGGTAAATATTTGATTATACCATTTCTTTACAATTATCATACAGTACTTTATACTATAGAATCAGTTTGTGTAATAGATTTTCAACTATTCATTACACAATTATGCAGCATAATCAATTATCAGAAATTCCTTCTCATCTGATTTACTTTTTTCAAATGTCTTTCAATTTCGATTTACTAAAATATATCCTAATCCCATTTATATTGAAAAATAATTTTCACTATGAAAAGAAACTTTAAGTAAATATATATTTTAATACATTCTATTTTTGTAACGAATAAACAATAGATACAAATTATTCCTATAATTTGTTGTTGTCTTGTGCTAGTTACGCAGGCATTGATTTCTATTTATAGACAAGATTTTACTTATCATAATTATATTTTAAAAACTAATTTTTAGTTTTTTTTTGTAATAATTAACTGATCCTGATTATATGTTCGTCCAATTATCAAATATTCACAACATGATCAATTTTACAAGAATCAGGTAGTCAAAAGTCTACCATAACTGTTTGCACGATTGGATGAAATACTCTCTTAATATAGGATTAAATTTAAATTTAAAAAAATTCTTCGGTATTTAAATATCACTTTAGATTCACCCTAAATTAACCAAGTACCAATCGATGTAAAAGATGTCATTTACTTAAGAAAAAGACATTTAGTTTAGAGAAACACTACGAAAGAAACGAAATAAAAATATTTCTATGAATAAACTAAGTTGTACTTAAGAAATACTGTTAAAAATATTGCACTTAAGACTTACTAAATATAAATTATAGATTTTACAATATATCTCATTTAGTGAGTGAGATATTTTTCCAACCCTGTTTCCTTTCCCAACCTACATAAAGTTTAATCCTTTTTTACAGATTTCGTTCAGACAAATTTAGTTCTGAATATAAAATTCAATTTATTTTTCGTATTTTTATTTTATTTATTTATTGTATACATAAAAATAAGCATTACATCAATGCTTTATTTTTGACTCCCATAATTCGTATCATCAATACTTCGGAGTAGAATAGACGTTTGAAATAATTAAAAAGAGAAATTTAAATTCCACACATATTATTTTTTATATAAAATAATGTCGTATCGCTACATATTTTGTTAAATATGCTCGTACATAAAACATACTACGTCCTCGAGTGTGCGATGAACTCATGTGTGAAAAATGCTTTTAAAATGAATTTTTAATTTTATATTTTGATGTGAATCGATAAAAACAATTATAAAATATTTTTAAATAGATAATTTTAAAACTCTTATTTCAGTAATAGTAATATAATAGAGGATAATATTGCGGAAATATCAGTATATATATATATATATATATATATATATATATATATATGTGTGTGTGTGTGTGTGTGTGTGTGTGTGTGTGTGTGTGTGTGTGTGTGTGTGTGTGTGTGTGTGTGTGTGTGTGTGTGTGTGTGTGTGTGTGTGTGTGTGTGTGTTTTAACTATACAAATAATAATATATTAAAAAGAAGTTTTTAATACAACCTATGGATATTCATAAATAGTTCTCGAAAATTTAAAAAGTGCTAAATATATACATAGTTTTTCAAACAAGATTTGAAGTTCAAGATGATTTACTCCGTGAAGTTAGCACTAATAACATTAATTATAATAAATATTAAAATAAGCTACTGTAATACGTTTCAGAATGTGAATGTCCTTAATTATGAAATATATCGTTGCAACAACGACTTTTAAAAGACAATATTGTACAATCCGTTAAAATACATAGTTTAGAAAAAAATATATATTAAGAGAATTTGAAATAAAAATGAATATTTGGAAAAGTTTTTTCTACCGCAGTAATTTTCTACTGGGACACTTTTTGTCTTATAAATTTTGATAAAGATTTTTAAATCACTGAAGAGATAGAAAAATTTTTTAAAGATAAATTAATTTTAAAAATCAAATAAATTTAATGAATTTTCTACCTCTAAACTGAAATTATCATTAAGAAGTAAATTTATATGTTGATAATTTAGTAAAATTAAATATATCTTGCTAAACAAGAAATTAAATATGTATACAGTGAGGCATGCATTTTAAACAATATTATTTTAAAAAAAATTTAATAGTAAAATTTTAACAAATAAATTTTTTTGCTGATAAAAAGATTATTGAATAATCACAAATGCATCATGATTCACATTGAAATTTTCGATAACACGGTTGTGCTTCATATAAAAAAAATAATATTAAACGTGATACATTTGTTTTAATATTGCTAAACATTCGCCATCGAAAAGAAATATTATCGTATAATTCATGTTATGATTAACGTAAGCGTTAATGTTCATCTCTGATTTGTTTGCAATAAACAAAAGTCAAGTTTAATAAATATTCTCCATAAAAAAATATTAATGTATATAATTTCACTCCTAATAAACATTCTATTTCAAAATTTCAATAGTTGCAAAAGAAAACGTCAATTTAAAGTGAAAAGGAAAATACTAATTTCTATTAAGTAGAAATAATACCAGTTCTAATAATGTTATTTTCAGAAATGATAATATATTTTCATTTTATTTTAACCCCGATTAAATAAATATTTTATTTTACCATATAATGCGATTATACTTGATTCTTGCGAATGAATTTTATTTAACAATTGACTTTATGTAACTAGTTTCTAGTCGCTGAGAAAAATCCTTTGAAGTGAATTAATTATTTGTTAAAATCAGATAAAATTGAAAAAGTAATCAATTTGTAAGAAAGAAAAAAGTTTTGTAAAAAAATTTAACCGAACCAATTCAAATATATATATATATATATATATATATATATATATATATATATATATATATATATATATATATATATATATATATATATATATATATATATATATAATTGACAATGACAGTTGTTATATTTAATCGTCGAAGAATTTTTAATGGCCTATTATTAGATTAAAACGTGGAATATTTTACTCGTTTTCTCTCCTAATAAGATAACTTATTTAATATTTTTTTTAAATTTAATTTTTCAATATTATCATATGAGCAGTACATAATTTAACACAAATTTATATTCCTTCATGTTATTATATATTATTCAAATAAATATTACATATAGTTGGTTTTATTTCACTTTTTATTAGATTAAATATTTTTTAATATTACCATACATTTTCTTTTTATTCACATTTTTTGTTCCTTTAATTTTAATACGAATTTATACTATTTTTCCTGTAAGAATGTTACATATATATACATATCACTCTAGTTAACTTTTATGTTTTCTTGATATCTAGAAATATGCAATAAATAAAAAAATTTAATTTTGAGAACTATTTTAGAATGATGTAATGAATCCAATTAAAGTTGGATTTGTGTGTGCTCAACAATTTTATCGTAATCGATGCAAACAAAATACCTTATTGAATTATTATTGGTCCACTTCTTAACATATAAAACAATTACAAATAATTTTTTTAATTAAAATGATTGAAAATTCTGGAATCAAAAATTTTGAAATTCTGATCGAATGTTTCAAAAATATTCTTATTTTTAACACTTTCATTTAATTAATAAAGCATATATGAAAAAAATATAAATATTTTTTCAATACATCACTTCTCTAGTATGTTTTGTTACAATCTATAAAAGGACAAAAAAAAAAAACTATGAAAACACTTTTGTTGCTCTTTTGATATTGATATTTGAAATACGTATTATTTTGATCTATTAAAAATCAGTAGCAAAAAATGTAAAAGTGTAATACAAAATAATACTAAATCGATTTAGCTTGTTTGTTCAGTATTAGAAATACTATTCAGTACTATCTTATCTACTAAATAAGAAACTCAAACCTTAAATGGAACATTGGCCATTTAGTTTATATTGGGAATCAATGAAATTATTTACTAATTACATGATATTTGCTTTGTTGGAAAAATGACTTAATACTGAATCTAACCCTCAATTTTTAAAAATTAACTTATTTATAATGAAATGAAACTTCTGTACATAATTGATCTTAACAAGGAACATGTTAAAAATTGGAAATTTCAAAAGAAAAAAAAATAGAAATTACATAAATGCTAATGAAATTGCAAATATTGGCTCAATAAGTATGAGGAAAAGTGCAGTTTTTCAAATGGAATGTCGAGGAAAAAATTAATCGAAATAAAGATTTGAAGTTCGAAATAAATTAGAAATCTCGCTTCCAGCATGAAATGCACAGCAATGGAAGGAACACTATGGTTAAATGAAAAGGTAGGAAGGCCAGAACTTACGTCGTGGAAATCGGCCATCTCGGTGGTCATCCCTGTGCCGTAGTACGTCCGTAGGCCCTCGGTGGACGTGCAGGCGTTCGCATCGACGGCCACGCACGCGGACATGGACGCGGCCAAAGCAACTTTTAAGCCTAACGCCTTGCTCGGAAACCTGCTCTAACGCCTCAACCGTCTGCTAGCGCTCGATTCCAAAACCTAATGGGAAAATATGGGGAAAAAAGATCAGAACTTCGGAACAGAGGGTGGCGAGGGGGAAGGACACATCAGAATCGACTTTGTACCGAATATAGGGGGAGGGGGATGGCTTGTTACACGGCGAGGGGGTGGTCCGCGACGCACGCCGCCAATCAAGTGTGCCGCAGGGCGATTCTCCAATGGCACGCGACGCAGCTTTGAGACTGCCTCTTCCTCAAAAAGACCGTGGTGACTCTCTCCTACCACGTGCGTTACTCAAGCTGCTTTTCTTCTTCGGGCTCCGACGACGCAATTTCTAGTTTCTTCCCCCCCCTTCATCTGTTCGACATTGTTCTTTTCGAATTTTCATGAATGGGATTTCGAAAAATAAAATCCAATCAGGGTAGTTGAAGAATGTTTATTCTTTCGATCTGAATTATGTATAAATCAAATTGGCTTCTACATTTTTCAAAATAAAAAAATAAGAATGCTGTTGCCAACGATTTTTTTGAAAAGTAAAGTAAAAATTGTTATCATGTTTTAATAAAGATTTTATATCAAGCTATCGCAGTTGAACTGAAATGTAGAAATAAAAAATGTCTGCTAATAATTGCAAAATTATAAAAATGTAGTAGCGAATGATTTTTTAATTTTTTTAAATCTAATTATAGAAAATTAGTTACATATATTATAAGGAGTAAGAATGTGGCGTCATACGATCACTCTTGAATTGAAATGGAAAAATCAAAAATGATTATCATTATTAAAGAAGAATTGAAGAAAACAATTTTTTGTGCCGAATTATGGAAGCTAAAAATGACTATCATAACTTCAGGTGATTAAAATTCTGTGGCTAACAGTTTCACTGATATTTTAGTATTTGCATTGAATTATGGAAAGTGAAGATGGAAAAATCAAATTATATAAACCTATAAAAGTACTCTCTTTAAAACAAGTAATTTAGAATTATAGCAATCATAACTGCATCTGTATTTTAAAATGATAAAACACTGCAGCAACCGATTTCTTTTGAATGGAAATATTTTAATCGAAAATATTTTAATATTTAAATGTGGTTAAAACGCTGTGGCAAATAATTTATTTCATATTCATACTATTATTATTAGGATACATTTGTTTTCTATGAAAGAAATATTAACATGTACTATCCTACGATAGTACAAGCAATATTGTAAAGTGTAATGTCAAAAATATGCATACACAGTATAAACAGTGCAATATTTGTTCGTTGAAAAAATACATTAGATAACATAATTTCACATAGCTATGTCTACATCTATGTGAAATAGGTATTTAATATTTAGGATTTCATCTTTGTAAAATTTTAGGGAAAAGAATAACTTGACCTTTAAAAAAAATTTTTTTTTTGACTAAAGATAGGGACTAGAGATTTGACTAAAGATAGGAGCGCTTTTTCGGTGAGAATGATCCCGAGTTTCCCAAGCCTCTGCTGAATAAAAAGACATAGGTATTGATTGCATTTACTGCTTTCTGTATGCTCATTTGTCAACGTGGATGCTGCGGTTTTTCTTTTCATCCTTTCGATACCAGGAATTCAGTCCTCTAAATGGAATCTTTCTGTTCTTATCACCCTAGAGTCAACGGTTTCATTGATCTTATCTGACGACATCTCACCAGATTAATTAAACCATTAACTTTGAAGAAGTACTTTACAAGAAATGAAAAATTATGTATGTGTTCTCAGTCCTGTCCAAGGCTGTCTATGGTGTGCTGAGGTGATGCCTGTTCTTGTTGCTATTTAGATCAAAAAGGATACCTCTTTTTCCTTGAAACCGGGAATAAAACTTAATAGAAACTTGACGAAGGTTGTTCAAGTTTCTCATAACTTTTCCATTAAAACATAAAGAGAAAAATTAGAACAAAAAAAAGAAGAAATCTAGAAAAAGTTGTTCTAATGTGTGTGGGACAATATTTTTAGCAATAAAATATTCCAAGTTCAATTCAGACTATTATTGAACAACAAGTGATAAGTGTTTTCAAAATTTCGTAGCTAGTTATCTAACAACAACGGTTTTTGAAGGGTGTTTGAAGATTTCCAGGAGGAATTTTTGATATTTTTTCTTTATTGACTTGACTTTATTGGTGATTCATGTTCTTGAGCCGCTAGAGAGGAAATTCGAAAAACTCTCCAACAGCCATATCGCCAGGTGAACCTACAAAATACAGAAATGCATCACTTATCGCTTATTGATCACCAATGGCTGGGATCAGATCGAAGAACGCTGTCCTAACAGTATGTCAAGACGAATTGAAGACGCTTGCTGGCTTTCAGATTTCAGAAGTCATGTTTATCAATCCAGGTGCTTCGGAATTTTCCAAGTTGTTTCTTTTCCGACACTTTAATAAGACAGTGGACTTCTCCTTGGCAAAGTAGTGTAGAAGTTCTCCGTCTAATGACAGTTTTCCATTATAAGATTATCCATTATGCAACATTAATTACTTATTGATCTAAGCAGAATTTGAGCACAAATTTATCAGCTGATAAACTTATGTAGTGTACTAAAAAGTTCAAACACCTAGTTTCTAGGATGATTTGGATTTTTCCAGGTATAAAATTGATTTAAAATGTGGAGAACCTCCGAAATGTGCCACTTGATTAAAAAAGGCTCTACTATCATTATACTTTTCGTAGTTTTAAAGTATGGTTAAGTAACGAGAATGTCACTTTTGAGCTGGTACTTCTTTCTCCCTTCAAAACGGCGGGGAAAAAAACAGTAGCCCCTATTTAATATTTCATATACATGCTCACTCTTTTTTAGTAGTTATATTTTTAATGAAGCCATGAAAATAAATTAAATCAATCGTCATAACAATCTTTTTTGGCATACAAATATTTATATAACTGTAGCAGAAAGTAATAACAAAAATCTCAAATGTGCACGCCTTTTCTGTTTGAAACAAGAATGGGCGTACATTTTCGAAATTATTTGACCAACAATCTTTTTGTATAAAAGTAACAAATTGGGTGTTGATAAGACGACACTGTTAGTCTTATCAGTCTATACGACTGAACGGAAGGTTATACGGAAGGTTATTAATATAATATGCTAAGTCTGCTTTGACTTAAATGCTAAAATTTAAGCGCATTTAACATTTCAGAGTGCTTAAGTATTGTTTTTTTAATTTATCAAATAGTTTATAATCATTGAGTGACAAAAGAAAATTTAAAAATCATTAGGAATGCTTGCAGAAAATATACATTCCAATTAGGATTTATATATTTTATTATTTATATATATTCATGAACTTATGTATTTTGATATATCTATTTATATATCCTGAATAAAATGAGACCTCGAGTGCAAAAACATGACCGGAATGCGAATTTTCTAATGTAATCTGTAATACGAATAATTTCAGAATTTCATAGAGTTCACTGTATTGGACTTAATGTTTTTTAAGCGCGTCTGAGTTTATTCATTTGCTTCTGTACAGTCAGTTTTTGCACAGAATAGCTGAATCTGTAGGGATCACTAGTTTGAAGAGAGTTCCGAACGACTACATCCAGAAATAGATAAAGATCAAACCAAAAAATTGTCGAATTAAAATATAAAGCGTTATCCTTTCAACTCCTAGTTCAATAATAGATCTGTGTGACGCCTTATTCAGTCGAGAGGTTAATTGCTCAACTTCAGCCTGCTAATCTGATCTCACATCCAATCGGAAACTATGCTCGCTTCTGAGACCAATAACATGCGATATAGCATAGTTTCCAAGATGTTTCGCGTCGTTATTTCATCTACGATGTTCTACAAGAACAGTAAGATGTGGAAACAGTTTACAAATTGCAATGTTTTTATAACAGAATCTTATTAGTCGAGAATGCCAAGGACTATTCTTTTACTTTCCAGAAATTATATCATACAATGATTTGAGTTCAGTTTTATTGCACTATAATTAAAAACATTTTAAATATTTTGTTTAATTGTAATTAACATATTTTTTAAAATTACTGATATTAATAGTTTGTTTTAATTAATATTCACCTTTAAGTTGTTATAAAATGTAAGCATTATAAATTGTTACTACGGTCACATCATTATATTTATGTATTTTTTCCAGTCTTAAATAATTTATGACATGGTAAAATAATTTTTGTCTTAAGTTCTATTAAGTATTCAAATATTAATGGTTTTCCATACTTTTGAAATTGTCTGCAAGGGGAGGGGGAATACTAAGAACTTTTTTTCCATTGGCGAGCACACTTGGGTGACTAACCCTATGCCACAACAAGACCACAAACTGCTACTCGTATCCAGCTGGTATCTGTGAACCAAGTCACGGAGGCGAGTAGCGTTACCCGTGCCATACCACCACAAACCCGTTTATAGGGTGGGCCACATTCATACCACATCACAGAAGAAAGGACAGAGATACACAGAGAGAACAGAGAAGGAAAGAAACACCCATGCCCGAACCGGGATTCGAACCCGGGACCCACAGCTCAGGAGTCAGGAACGCTAACCACTCAGCCATCGGTCGGCATACTAAGAACTTTTTTGAGTTAATTTTCAAACGCGATCCGAAGCGTGTCTATGAAGTTAACAAGTTCTTTCCATGAGAGTTCGAACTCATAATAATTGCATAAGAAAAAGATTCGCCAACAACTTTATAATAAGAACTTTTTACTCACTTTTGATTAGGAATTTATAAATTATTAACTTTTACAAACAATATTTTATTTCTTTCATTAAAATATTAAATCCTATATAAAAGTTGAATCCTAAATTTTGAGATTTTACATTGTTTGTCACACTTTTGAATTATACGTTCATTAATTTCTTGTTAAGATTATGTTAGCCTTGTGGGAAAAGATTGCCTTCTTGTTGCCGAATATAGTAAGTTCAACATTTAATTCGACCATCAACTCGCAAACATAAGTAAAAAATGCTTAACATTAAGTTAAAATTGCTATTAAAGAAAATTAAATAGTTAAAAAAAGTAACACATGTTTACAAATACACAAATGAAACTTAAACTTAATAAAATACGAAATAAATAAAAAATATGAATTATTTCCCTAGATTTCTTATAAATAAAATCCTTGTTTAAAATACCAATATTTTTTCGATAGACTTCTTTATACAGAGTTCAGATATGGTTTTATAGATGATCAAACTAGGATTTTAATACAATATTTATAAATGAAATTTTAAGTGTTCAAAATATTTATCCTTCTCCAGAGTATCAATGTTCTTCTATAAGCAAATTTTCCAAAGATCAATCATTGATTCTGAGAAATGAATGGTTTTTGATGCAAGAAAAAAGACGTCTCACATCGTAGATTTTTTAATAAATTAAAAGATAGTCCCACATAGTGTGATATTAGGTATTAAATCAAGGTGTATAAATTGGATGTTCCAAGTTTCTATCCTTTTGACATAGTTTATTTTAAGAAGCTCAGTTGTAGATCTCACTGAATGATCGTGACTTTATCATAGCTGATTATGAGTACCTAACATTTACTGCTTGTAGAGTTTCTGGAAGGCATATAGTTTTGTAAGAGATAACAGATATTATCTGACATATATAGTTGTGTACCAGTTCTGTAATAATTAAAAAAGACATATATTATACTGTTGCCATGGCATGGTGTTTTCACCATTATGGACGTGGGATCACCTTCAAAAACCAATATTTTATTTTTGAAATGCCAAAAAAAATGGTTTGTGCATTTCTTTATTAATTATTATTTTAGAAATAAATTGGAGATCATTTTTATGAAATATAAAAATCCTTACTGATTTTGATGTACTCGCAATTTTGATACTCACACAATTAAATTATAGCTGTAACTCAACAAAAAACTATTTTTATATTTGATACTCAAGAAATAAATTTTATTATTGCTGTGGATCTAATGTTATACTCCATCTGTAATATTTTATAGGTTCAGTGATTATTATATCAATTGATGTTTTCCGTGTAAAACATATTATCCAGGATTAACACACATTAACCAGTAAAGTGCAATTGACATCGGTTTTCTTGAGTGCTGTTTATCGTAAAGAAAATTACGAGCTTTGCGAAAAAAATGACACTCGTATATAATTTTAAGTATTGTAAGCTAATTTATTAAAAGTATTTAATTTTTCAGCCCTCAGTAGCTTGGATAAATTGGAAATAGATCGTTGAACTAGTCTATGCAAAATGGATTATTCTCATGGCCAAATGAGAACGGGTTCGATATATCTCTTCCGCCAAAGATTGCTAAGCAAATTTATGACATTAATCTCTTTTGGGAGTTAGTGCTCCTCTGAAGGTGCATTGTGGTAGCGAAGACGAAACTTGTAGACTAACAGCATAAAATTATTTTAACGTTATTGCATATCAACTTCATGTTACTTTCTGAATGGATATGTCATGCATAGTAGGCTGCATTCGCGTATCACCAGATTGCAAATCCAGATAATTCCCAAGATATGTATAAAATTGAGAAAAAATGCTACACTAAAGCCATTATTCAACAATGTTTGGTATTGGAACTAGAATATTACAATCCGAAAATTGTGGTTCTACCATTTGATGATTGTGACCTCTAGAAATAAATAGCTTTAATGCAACTAAGTGGACACCCTAAAAACTGGAAGTTGTAAGATTTTTTTAAATGAATGTACCCCTTCCATAAGGACTTTTCCTAATTGGCTGCATCTATGTGGCAGAAAGGAAGAAACTCAAGAAGTTCCCAAGCATTCAACCAGAAATACATGGAAGTAGAAATTAAAAACACAATACCCGTCTTCCATTATGAACAATAACTAGAATCAGTACCAAGAATTACTTTTGCGAAAAACGCGGTCCTATCACTAAGCCCTAGTGTGATGATTTGGAGAAGTTGATATCTACACTGCTGGACAATTGCTAAGGACGGATAACACTATCATCCGTAGCAACCACAAAATGAAAGGAAGCAAAATGTAGAAAATAAGAATAAGTGCGGGATATAGTAAGAAGAAGTATGCGTATGCAAATTTTTTTTCCACATCTGTTAATCACGTGATAGCGTTCATAAGAGCTTTAAAGGTTTTGACGTGTGTGGACAGTTATTGTTTCAAGTCAAAGTTTTACAGGAAAGATTTAATAGATGAACTTGAAATTTTTGGCTTGTCTTCCCGACATCACTTTGATTTTATGTGTGGCTGAATTAGTAGAAAGATCGAAGAAGGGCGAAAAATAGCAGATGTTGCCAGGGAGTTCCACATAGCTCACAGCGTTGTTTCACGGCTGAGGATGTCATTTAAAACTACTGGAATGTATAGTAGGCGGCACGGGGGAGTTCGTCTTAGAAGTACGACGCCTGCAGAAGACAGATATATCGTCCTGTCAGCAAAAAGGAACAGGCGCACCACAGCTCAGCAGGTGGCAAATCAGTTTCTTGCTACCTCAGGAAAGCAGATCTCCCGAAAAACTGTTGCCAGACATTTGAGGGGAGGAGGACAATACGCCCGCAGACCTTTTGTGTGTGTCCCATTGACCAGACAGCACCGTACTACCCGTTTGCAATGGTGTCGTGAGCATCGCAATTGGACTGAACAGAACTGGGCATGTCTACTATTCTCAGATGAGAGTAGGTTCAGTCTGTCATTGGATTGTAGACGTCAATTGATCTGGCGCGAGAGTGTTTCTGCTTATCGTCCAGAAAATATCCAGAAAAGGGACCAATATCCGACATGCAGTGTCATGGTGTGGGCCGGCATCATGATCAACGGCCGAACGCCCCTACATGTGGTTGCGAATGGGACTATGACGGGCCAACGATACATTAATGAAGTTCTACTTCCTCATGTTCGTCTTTTCCGTGGTGCTGTCGGTGATAAAGTTGTTTTTATGGACGACAACACAAGATGTCATCGAACACTCGCTATTCAGGATTGTCTAGACAGCGAGGGTATTCAACGCCTCGTACGGCCAATGGTGTCGTGAGCATCGCATCTAAACCCCATTGAAAATGTGTGGGATGCTTTGGGAGGCAAGTTGCTGGTCGAAACTATCCTCCGACAAACAAGAACACCCTCATCCGTGCATTCCAAGAGGAATGGGATAAATTGCCTCAACAGCTGCTGGATAATGTTGTACAAAGTATGATACGACGTGTGGAATGTATCATCACACTCCACTGTGGACATATCCCTTACTGATACTTTTCTTCAAGGTGTCTGCTGACTTTTAGATGCATTGTTCTATTTTTCCGTATGCAGCATCAAATGAAAATTTTTTTCTTTCAGATGTTTCACGGCTTTTGTACTTTCCAGAACAATAAATATTCTTTATTCTAATGTCTGAAAAGTGTGGCAACTATATTTTATCCTACTAGGCCTCATGTCTCGCTTAATGTTATGCTACATTGCAATTTGTGATCTGTCCTTAGCAATTGTCCAGTAGTGTATTTAAGTATATACCAGATCAAGTAACAATGGTTTGAAATTACAAAAGGTTATTGGTTACGTCTGCTGGAAACATTTTACAATATAAATTAAGCAATATAAATTAAGCAAAACAAGACAATATAAATTTTGAGCATTTTTATCAGTATTGAAACAAGCGTATTGGTCCAATCATATCCACAGTTTAAGAAATGGCCAGTAATTAATATTGCAAATATGAAGACAACAATGAAATTTAAAATAATTTTGCAAAATCTTTTTCTTAGGAGAAACTGCTTTAAGATTTTTTATTTAATTCATAAAGAAGGCATAAGGAAAATGAAATACCATTGATCAAGATAAAAGTAAGAAATCAAAGTGGGTGACTTAAGCAGATTGTCATTTAATATTTCATTCATGATAAAAAAAAATAATAAATAAAAAGTAATAAAAAAATTCAGAAGATTGTCAATGACTGAAAATTAATAAATTTAACTTCTGTCAATGATTCTTTGTTAATACACTTAAAAATAGGTTTCATTTGAAATATAGAAATAAATATGAGTTACAAGATAAAAAAGAAAAATAGAAATTAAATGAAGATGAATATGTATTCTAATAAATTCCATGAGAAAAGTGCCGTTATTAACAAATAAATTTTAAATTTGTTTAACGAGTCCGACTTCTGAAAAGAAAACTATTTCCAGAAATCGTAATAAAAGTACATTCACGAGCTGTTTTTCTTTTAATATATTAATTGTACTCCTATAAAAATGAAAAACAGAAGAAAAATTTCTAAAGAAGTTATTATATTGAGGGCAAATATAAATAAGATATTATGGACTTTTTTTAAAGCATTTTATTTTCTCATAAAAATATCAATCGATCAAGCAGTGTAAATAAATCAATATTTTTCATTTAAACTAAAATGCTTTAATAATTATGTAGCTTTTTATCCCTTCCAAAATGTGCTAGATCAGTTTTTTTGTCTGAAAATTTCTGAATCAAATATAACAACAATGTATTTCTAATTTTGAGTCTTAACGAAAATTAACGAATAGGGTTGCAAAAAAACTAAAGATTATAAAATTGAAAAAATTGTCATCAGCCTTGTACAAAATTATAAGAAGATTTTGAAGAAATTAGGTAAATCTAAATAGAGTTTTCTTGTAGGCATTTTAGCAATAACATATCATTTGTATTTTTAGTATATTGATAACAAAATTATTTTAAAATAATCACATTTATTTTTATGCATATCTAATTCAATCAATTTTGTATTTCATGCATTAGTCCTTATTCAATGTGATAGGTAAAAATTGAAAGAATATAGAGTATTTTGGCATTTATTTCATTTCGTAAGTCCAATAACCACCTCGATTGTGAACGTCGCTATTGTTTGGAATTCACTTTAAGACCATCTGAATTATTTCTGTGCAAAGGTGACCATAAATTGTCAAAATCAAACCCTGGTTTGTCATTTTATTTTCATCTAGTAATAATAATAAATATAGTAAAAAGAGCAATCATTGTACATTCAATATATAAGTTTCTAACAATTTCGAGCATAATATATCTATATTGCACATAAATAAATAAATTCTCTAATTTTATTTCTTATTTTAGTATCATTTGATTCATGTCATACTCTGGCATGTTAGAAGCAGAGTAATTACAATGATTTTTCTTTCAGCACATTTTAGCTCGATAATATGCAGTGTAATTCATATACAATTGTTCTTCGAAATTAGACAACCTTAGTTTTTTGCAAGTGGTAAGTGCAACCTCGAGGTGCCCTATCTCCCCTCTCCCACACACAAGGATTCACAATGCGTGCGAAAGTCGTTAGTTTAAAGAAGTGCGAGGTATATAAAGTTTCGTACCTGCCGTATTGAGGCGTTAAACTCCCCGAGTAATAAGTCATCCTTAAAAGCACTTCATTTTCCACTAACAGCTAGCTCATTTTAAAATTGCTTTCGGAATGCGAAGGTGTCCGTCCTATCCCATGTTGTCAGAAGGTAAGGAGGGATAAAAAAAAAAGCGCCATTAATTTCCCTCGATCATCCACCCCTTGGCGAGATTCCCTTGGAATAATAGGTTGGCATAATTCAAGATGAGAATGCCACGGAGCTTAAATAATACACCGGTAGGTTTTCTTTTATTTCTCTTTTTAATTTGTCACCTTTCAACACTTGCTCTGGAGTAATAACACGCGGGCCAGGCACCGGATTGACGTTTTGACTATCTTGCACTGAACACGTACGTAATTTTCCATCCGCCATGATAAATCTCCCACCCTGAAGACAAGGTTTTAACTCCCATTCCGAGCAGTCAGTGCTTTTTCCCGATTCGCAAATGTGATAAAGACATGATCGCCGAGAAGGTAAATAGGCTGTCGGGTAGGCGAAGGCAGATTCTCGCCAATCCTTGAGCAATCCTCCTCTGATAAATAGACTTTCACTTGCTTTATAGTTGAGGAGTTTATTTAGAATTATTCTGGAAAAAAAAAAGAAACAATCGATTCTCCACAATAGTAACACTAGTTTTGAACAAAGTAACTTCATTTATTAAATGGAAAAGGAAGTTCTTTGTAGTTGGTATTGTCTATACTTCAAAATTATGGGATAATTCATTTATCTATTTTCATAAAAAGATTACAACACCATTCTATGCATTATTTTTCTTTTATCAAGAAGTTAGAACATTTGTCTATGCCTATAAATAATATTTTCACTTTATCATAAAGGTAATAACATTTTCTATGTGTTACTAGTTTACTTTTTCAGTTCAATTCTCCACCCAGGTTTAGATGTTTGTAGAAGTTCTGAAACTTCTTCAAACTGTAAATACTTGTCTAATTAGTCCTCAAGGGCAAAAAGTAACTGTTGAAGAGCAATTAAATCATATCAGTTACTTTCATTTAAATTAATTTGAATGTTTTTTTTTCTCTATTAATTTTAAATATAACTCGTTTCTTCTATTTTAACTTAAAGTTAGAATGTTACCTCTATTTTAAGAATTCATTTTCTTTATTCTAACTTGAAATTTCAACCTATTTTTTCATCAATAACTCATTTGATTCAGCTTGTCTAAATAATTGAGTGCAAATATTCATTTTATTGAGTGTTTATAAAACACCTGCGTTAGTAACTCATTTTCCTTGCCCTAACTAAAAATCGGAATTTATTTTTTACGTCAGTAATGTATTTTCTTCTCTTTTTTAACATGTGATAAGAAAGTTTATTCTTTGTCAATAACTCCTTTTTTACTTGAACGTTTCCAATTCTTATTAAATTAAATAGAAGTTAGGATGTTTCTAATAACTCAGTTCTTTTACCTTATCAGAAACCATTATCAAATTAGAAAACTAGAATCACGCATAAAAAATGTTTTATCTGCTTCAATAACACTAATTTTCTAATTTTAGTTGTAAAAACAACTTCTACATAAATAATTACGGTTATTTTTAAATGATAACGAAATATGAAATTTTATTTCCGAGAAAAATCATTAAGCGATATAACATTCTGATTAAAAGCAAAGCATAAAATTTAAGGTCGCAAATTTTATAGTTTCATGAATTTTGAAGACAATTTTCTTCCAATAATGAATCAAAATAGGAAGCAAAATTAAAGAATTAAAGAGGGCTGGACCAATGGCTTGTTAAGTTGGTAAAATTAACATAGTAGTCTATAGTAGTCTGTATTTGAAAAGAATCGGTTTCCAATAGTGCCAGAAGTATGCTCGGAGACTTAGGGAAAATCTTCTTAGTTGTGGAACGCTAGAAAACTTACCATTTGATTGCCACCCTGGTTTCTTCCCTTGGATCACGTGAATAGGGCTCAGTAGCCTATTATCTATGAAAAACTTTCCAGAATAGTAATTTATTTAAGTGATTAAAAATGCTTTACAGCTACAATTGCCCATTAGTTTCAATTAACCTGGTTTCAAAGGAAGATGAGAAAAGATACATACACATTATTATTTATTTTTACATGCATTTTCTTTAACGTTAGCTGTTATGTATTGGATGACAATTATGAAAAAGGTAGTATAATTCCCACTTTAATTCTTTAAGAAAGTCGAATTCCGAAGTGGAATGTTTCATTAATCAAATTAATTACATATCACCTTAACTACAGCGAGCACAAACTGACATTATTTATATCAGTTTCATCCTGTGGCCATGTGATAGAAATGGGCTCTTTAGAGCATAAAATAGTGTTTACCCATACCACTGTTGAATAACGGGAGAGGCTGTTGCATTCTTATCTTCTACATCCCCATCTGAGGAGGTGGGTGAACGGGATCCTTCTGGGTTTTCTCCTTTGTTACATGTGGATACGGTTTACTATTTATGTAAAGTTCTCATGTAAGGAAAGTTACGCTGGGGATATTAAAGTACCTTGCAACGCCCTATAGCCCGTAGACTGTTCATTATGCGATGTCAAAGCAATTTCGATCTGCATGAATATACAAATGGGAACACATCCTCATAACTTAATATGACTAATAGAGAATTTAAAGGTTGTCTTATAACACAATGGTAAATAAATCTATGTTTTGTAATACGTTTTTGCATACTTATTCGTACAACCACAAGATTTCTCACTTTTTCTCTTAAGAACGCTAAAGTCACAGATCACGATTTGTGGAAAAGTAAGACATGCTTTTCTTTTGCCACCCACATTTTGTATCTTTGTTGAGCCTGATTGGTAGATAAATGGCACGTATGGTCTTTTTTTAATGCAATCAGAAGTCGCCATATTGAGAGGATCTATGCACACTTGATTTTCGTTAGATTTAATGATCATTAGAGTTTGAGATGTGGTATGATAAGGAGAGTGACTGTTCTGGTATTTAACTCGTCATTGACTGTAGTTGCAATAATAATGATGTTAAATAAACCCTTAATAAAGTGAATCATTATTACCCCTTATCATTATAAGTGTATGGAAGAATGTGTATCATTATGTATATATATATATATAGAGAGAGAGAGAAATTAATTGAATACTATATTAAGTTTTGAACAGAGGAACGAGAGAAAGAGAATTCTGATTTAAATAAACAATTCTAACGCAAAGCTAATAAAGTGCCAGAGTTATCAGATAAATTCGAAATTAGCCTATTCTAAAAATTTTTCAGGGAGCTTTTATTTTGGATTTTATCAGATCAAAACTCCACTAATCAAAACAAAACTTCTCACAACAAATGCTCTTAAATTCTAAATGTTTAACTTACCACTGATTAGTATAAAGACTTCATTTTCAGAATTAAATGTCCTGGTATCGACCATAAATACAGTTAAATTACAGGTAAAACGATGTTGTGTTTCTGCATGTACATAGTCGAAGTTGTGGCTTGAGAATTTTCCAGTTATTCCCCCGCACATGTGAATGCACAGCCCACTATCTATTAGGAATTCCACCATGTATTCCCCTGTGAATATTATCACAACCTTGAAAAATGCTTAGCTGTTCAACTATTCCTTACGTGGTTACACAATTCTAAATTTTGTCATTCAATTTCAAAGCAACGTGTGTAACTCTTAAAAACCAACATATTTTTAAATAATACATAGTGATCGAAAATTTGCGCAAAAAATGCTTGGGCAATTTAGCAACGTAAAAACATAGAACGTTATCGAACTTGACGACAAATATTTTGGTTTTTTTATATTAAAATAAATTTAGGGATATGAAATTTAGTCGCAGTTGTCTGCTGGTGATAGGAGTTGCACACGTGTCTGGGAGATATTCATTTCGATACTGGATCAAATTAAACATTATTCGTGCTGAGAGGATGGATTGCCCCGAGGAGGTTGAGTCAGCAAAAATTGATAGCTGGAAATATCGTAATAATTTTCGTTCCTAATGTGTAAATGGCTTCTCAAGACTGGATATGGCTAGTACTATTTTATTTATTTATTTATTTTATTTTATTTATTACATTACATATATTCAGACTTGTATGCTTGATTCTTGAGATCTTCGTCGATAATAGGACAAATAGCACAATGACAGATGTACAACCACAGAAGAATAACGAAGAAAACATCCAAGGCCTCGGTGGGAATCGAACCCACACTCCTACGCTCTCAAAGCCAATACCAATTTTGTGTATATAATCTGTGATAGAACTTCCCACTATTCTGCTGTCAATATTCTTTGAGCTGTCGTAAATACATCTTTTCAACCTGTAATTAATTTCTTATTCGGACAGATAATCTGGGATATTAAATTAAGCATTCAATAACCGATGTCAGTGCTTTGCTATTCTTCTCAACAGACTTACATTCAATGTTAGTAGAGGAATGTTCTAGCACCAGTCGAAATTTAAAGACCTTGTATCTTCTGACTAAGACGTTTCTTTGCAATATTGTCTTATGGACATGGGAATACTTCCTTCTTCATCGAAGTGCAGTAGATCAAATTTCTGAAGGTAGGATTTTAATTTTGAATCATCAGAAGTCAAACCATAATGGAACTTAGATTAATGAAACCCACACAAATCTAAGCATATATTCATATTTATACATATTTTCTTCTTCCAATTAGAATTGACTTAATCATGGCCGTTTGAAGTTTGATTACTTCAAGAACAATCCAGACAATAGGATTTCCAACTTTCAAAAGTCCTAAAAAAAAGGGCTTGAGTCTTATTGCATTAATTTTTTTAACTGTGTTTTATAAAAGTATGCTGACAGAAATGCTTAGTTTCATAGATAAATTCAAAATTTTTTCCAGGAAAATTTAAAAAAATAAAAAAAAAGTTTCTAATTTTTTTGCGTTATTATGTAAATAGTTTTACAATTTTTACATTATTCCTCAGTAAGCAATTCCCTACTGCTTCACGAGCTCTTATCCAATCCCATATATATCTAATCGGGCCTTATTATAACTTCGTTTCTTTACTTAATTTGTCTATATTTGGGTCCCATGTTGTGGATAACGTCAAACTACTATTTAGAAACGCTAAACAACTGCCTAGACATCAGATGAAGTTTATAATGATGATAAATAAAACTTCCTTATGTACTTGACTATACTTCTTTGAAATTAAAGAGAATAGGAATCCCTAACTATCTAAATGCAGTAAAGAGCCCGAGTCCTACATTTAAAATCCGTCCTTAAGGTAAAAAAAAAATAAGCTGATCAGTTTTGGTGATCCTTTTTAAAAGTGCTTCAGGGCCCATCTTAGGGGCAGATGTTCGTTTTAGACTATTTCTATGAATCTGTTAAATATTCTGTTGGAAGTAATCTGGGATGAGAAAGACATCAAAGCATAAAAATATATAGATTTACCTCATCATTTTTGCAATACATTTAAATCCATATTTTACATGAATTAGATTGCTGCTTTTCCATGTGCTATTTTTATAACCAAGCGATACGCTTGACAACTGAGAGAATATTTAGCAATTAGATTAGATAGCTAAGCAGCTTCTTTTGTACCATTCATCATCCCATACTCTGTGTTTACAAAAGCTGGCGTTGCGCAACCCAAACACCAATGCAGGAGTGAGTATACATATAAAAAACCCATCCTTTCCCAGGTATGACATTAACAAATTTGTTTTCAGATTCCCCATAGTCCACCCCCCTGTCTCCCACACCAGACACTCACACGCATTATTACATCGGATGACGGGGCCACCCCCTTCCTCCTGGAGAACCTCGGGCATCCCTTGACAGCCACTTTATATCAGGGGACGCCCCCTCTTCCACCCCACCCGATCCAACGAGGATGTGAGATGGACGTGAAAAAGGGCGCAGCTCTGCGCGGTCTGCATTTCGAGTTCGCGCGGGTTCCTCTTCGTCTACCCTTCTCGTCCTCCGAGTAACCAGAGCGACGTGTAAGACGCGAGTAATTGATGGTAACTCTCTGGCACGGATGAAAAGGAACAGAAAAAGCCGTTTTTACGGATCTTTACCGATTAAGTAAGTATCTTGAAACAGTACGATTTCGATGGGTGAGGTCTAGGATCATCAGGCCCTGCTTCCTTAATTCGATGTTGCCTATATTATAATTTCATTTTTACGAGATAACAAGCACCGCATCAAGAATACAAGTGTCATCATTATGTTTTTTACATCCATTAATGGAGTTGAAAATGTATCGAATTCTAACCTCGCACGTTTACTGTGAGATGTTGAATTAAATAAGCTTGAAATCAGCAATGTTCCTATTCTATTTTGGTGAAAAGGATCTTCTTTTGTCCAATTAAAGACATGTCTATCTTACGGAAAAGTTTTTAGTTTCTAGAGAATTATTTTTCTTGCTGTTATGCTTTTGTGAGTCTATTTCTGTCAACTTTGGATTAATTTTCAACCACATTCAAGTGATTGGATCAGACCCTGAGCTGGCAAATTCTTTTTTAAGCTTTCACATTATACCATTGGATGATATTAGACCTTACATATGAATATAATTAGATTATTCTAGTACGATGGTATTTCACTCCTTTAAATAATGAAGCTACTATTTTCTCATACATTTGCGAGGGTGTTTTATAATAGCGCAGAAAGGTATAGCTCTCGTATCTAGTGAACAACAGGTTCGGTATTTGACCTAGACAAAGATCATTGTACTGAAAAATTTAAAATACACAGTATAAAATTAACCGCAGTATATAATTGTAAGGACTTTCATGATTCATTAGTTACTTTTTGGTTTTGATTTGTACAAATAAGCAACTTGAAATGTATTATAGTAACAAAACCTTAAATTTCCAAAAGCGATAGTAACGCCTTCCGAAACCAGACTACTGTTTAGTTAGATTTTTTCATCAGTAAATTATACTAAATTATGACATTATATTTATAACTGTAAGTTTTATCTATGAAAGCCTCTAAATACAATCAATCATCGTATAATTATAAATAACAATCATCATATAATAATAATGAGGATAACATATGATTTGAACAATCGTTTACAAACTTCAGTAACAACAGAAGCTCATTGAACTTTGCAAATGTTAAATGTACATATACCTTCTTCCATAATAGTGACATTCGGTTGAGTTAAGTATCAACTCCAATATCTTTCGGACATGATTGTGACTTCTTTCCCTTTATTTAAGTTATTACATTCTTTTTTTTTTTTTTTTTTTTTTGCTGGTATTCATCACGGAGTTTTATTATGGAGGTAAATTAGTAAATTTACCTCCAAAATAAATATATCACCAATATGTAAAACGCCTGTGACAAATTTCGATATGAGAGAAAAAAAAACTAAGTTTAAAATAAAAAATAAAAATAACTAAAATGAGCCATTTTTTGCCATATAATTAATATGTCATGAACATGGTTATGATAAACTATTAATGCAATTACTAAATTTTCACAATAATACAGTAATAATTAGGAAAAAATATTTTTGTCTTTTATTTCAAAGAATTATTATATTCAAAATATATCAAATAAATATTCACACAATCTTAATTTTTGAATTATTCTTCTATTCTTACAAAAAAAAGTAAGTACTATGATTGTTAAAATCTCAAGTCGTTAAAGCTTTGTTCTTTTAGTCACATTTTCACACTATTATTTTTTTCAAAAATATAATTTGAGAATTTTAAACAAAATCTGCTTTGTTACTTTTTAAAATCCCTCAATAATTCTTACAATATTTTATTGTTTATTTACAACTCAAAACCTTAAAAGTGTCACATTATAGTTGCAGACATAGCTACAATTGGCAAAAACTATCGACAGCCCTGAGAGAATTAACAAGAGGTGAAAAGTAGGATCAATTTTACATGTAATTGAGAAATAAACGATAGGTAAAATCCCCTTTCTTCCCCATTCAAAGGGTTTTTCCCTAATATTTCACCCTTTCAAGGTCTACCTCCCGAAAAGCAGTGATCTACCTTATCTTTGTAGAACAAAGAGAGGAACAATTAGATAAGCTGTTCCCGCAGATGAAATGGCCAGGATCCCTCATGGGGGTTGCGTGCGGTCTATTCTCACCTGCGCGCATGCGCATCTGCGCCCGCCATCTGACTCAACTCCCCTCTCTCGCATCTTCCACCCCCTACTGCATGACACCCCGCACACCAATAAACCCCATGTAACGTCGTAAGTCATCACACACACAGGAGAGTGCACTTCATAATCATAGGTGTACCTGTCTCTAGTGCTCTCGGCACAGTCAAAATCTCTTTTTCAGACGGTGCAGCAATACCCCCCCTTTTTTCCCTCCTCCCCCGAACCCTTCGTGACGGAGGAGAGGAGGGGGTGGACAAGAGCTCGAGTGGCGGCTCAAATGGGAATAATAAGGGAGCGTTTCCCCAATCTGAGAGATTATTAGAACTTTAGGTGGCGTGCTTTCAGATTAAAAAGAAGTGAGAGTCAACGTGTGAAATATTAATGCGACGATGTAGCCAAGTTGGCTTTCATTAAAGAGCGCCAAATGGAGTGGAAGTCGCACGATGATTAAAAGTTTTGGTGAAAATAAATTCTCTCGTTTGAAGGATTCAATGGATTATGTATTTCTTGGAACAAAAAATCGTAATCTTTTGTCAATAACAGCTGCATTTTATCAATCATGATTTTATTCAATTTGAGGTTAAAAATACTTTAGTTGCAGAAATATTCGTTAGCTAAAAAGCATTTTCCCTCATCCATGGTCAGTGAGAGTTGTTTCATTTTTTTTTTCTTAATAAATTTGCTAACCGATACGATAACAGTTCAAAAATTCGCCAGTTGGTGAATGTTCTACGAATTTTATTTTTTATGGAAGACGCTGAATTAAAAGGCCACGCTTCAAATTTTAAAATTGGAAGAACCTTCATAAGAAAGATTGCTCACATGATTTCCAAATAATTGTTTTACTTTCCAAATACTTGATATTTAGCATCGTTATCCAGCCTAAGAAACTTGTCTTGAAATTATACTTTTGTTCCGATGACTAAAGCCATAACCTTTCTGTCCGAAAGGTATTTGATACATTTGCTAAATTATTATTAAATGATAACAATAACAAGGATCTATTTCAGATTAATTGTGATCAAAATGTAATGATTTACAAAAAATATCTATGATGCCCGTTTCTAATTATATATTTGTAAAATTTTTATTATCACTGCTGTTATCATAGGTAGCTTAAGTTCTGAATTGCTTCTTTTCAGTAATAATTATATGAACAATAATTTTATAAATAATGTAATTTTCTGAACCCAATTGCTGGAATATAGTAAATTTTTAGTTGCTAGAAATAATTGTTAAATTAATTAAAATATTTTTTTATAATTTTTAATAAATGTTTTATACTTACATCAACACAAAAACAGTTTGAATTCATAATATGATATCCGTACAGTTAATTTTATTGAAAATATATTATCTGACATAAAGATATAAAAAAGTTTATTTGCTGTGTCCAATAATTTAATGATATGCAAAGAAATAAGAGGCACTGTATTGAGGAATTAAAGTTATTCTGTGAATTTGAAAGCTACAAAACACATTAGTACATATTAATTCATTTTACATTATTATTATTATTTTAAAACAAATGAATTAATAACATGAACAAATAATTATATAACAAATGAATTAATAAATGAAGTAAAAAAAGTGTATTAACTATTCGTAGCAAACAATCCTACAGGCGATAATTTTACCTTCAAATATATATGAGAATTATATTGATGCCTTATAATAACTATATTGGAATATTTTAATCATTTTTAAAATATTTAATTCAAAGAAATATTTTTTTTATCTTTATATGAAATATGCATCTTAAAATTTTCTTAAAAATATTCCAACAAAATCGTTTGCAAATTACAATTCAGTTCCACTCCTATTCACAGTCAGTTTTTGTCGCACGTATTATCGAAAAAAAACGAAGGAACTAAACTTATATAATACTCTCATTGCTTTGATAATAATACTTGTCGTCTCAATTCCATAATCTGATAATATCTTTATGCAAGCACACAAACACTAATATATATATATATATATATATATATATATATATATATATAAACTTTATTTTTTAAAATGATGTAAATATATATGATATTAATATGCCCGTATGCACACCTAAATTTATGAAACAATTCAATTTTAATCTTTTACCCGTTAATTTTATACATTCCCAAGGTTTTGTGATTTTTAAGTTTCAGCATTTCCTGTTTGTCAAAGAAAAGATGAATGTCATTAGTATTTATAAATGGGCACAAATGTTTCTCAAAAATTTTTCATTTAATTTTTATTGCAATCGTTTCTGAGTAACAATTTCCCCTTACCGAAATTTTCAAATAAAGACAACTTTTCGCAGTTTTTGAACTATTGTAGATGAAAGAATTCATCCGCACACCCTTATTAAGATTAGAAAAGAACTATTTTAATTTTTGAAATTTTTTTCACTTTTTTGTATAATTATGTTAAATTAATTAAGTAAATTTTCAATTTTAATTGAAAGTGATATTATTTATTTATACATCTTAGACAATAGAGAAACTTAAGTTTAATTATTTTGCACTGAATATTCGAACAAGTGCAAGAAATAAGTAATAAAAAATGAATATTTCTATTCATCAATTAAAATTCAGATCCTTTTTTATGTACTCTTTTGTTTCAATAATTAAATTCAAATTTAATGAATAGGCAATTAATTAAATTTTTTTTTTTAAATTAAAAAAGAAATTTATTTTGTTTGCTTTTTTAAACGTAGTCATTTATCTAAAATAAACTATTAAAAATTTGAAGACAATAGGCAACTAATGATTTTTTGTTTCGTGAAGTTAAAACTTATTACGATCGTTCTGTAATGTGGTTATGTCTACACCAGATTAAATATATCGAAATTAATTTACATGAAAATACAGTTAATCGGATTTCTTTTCACAAAGAAAAATGTGTTTTACTTTGATTATTTCCTTAATGTACTTATCTCTCTATCATAAACAATATATTCAAATTTTAAAAAAATATGCAAATGATCAGATATTTTTCGTGTTTTTCAGAAAAATTGAGAATTAATTTCTGTGCTTATTAAGATAGTGAAACTGCATTTTAGCATTAAAACTGTTGAGAGAGAGGAATTGCGAAATTATTAATAGTAATATTTTATGCAAATGTATATCGTATAAATATTAAGTGTAAGTCATGTACACTGTTATCATTTTCTCCATTCCTAAACCGATGTTTAGAAACTTACAATACCAATATTAAGGTAACAATTATTTGCTTGTGGCGCCATCTATTAACATAATTGAAAAAATTCTTTCGATGAATCAGTTTACTAAAATATTTCGTGCACCATAAAAAATTCAATGTTAATAACTACTTTTCTTTATCTTCATTTCAATAACAATTTTAAACTGTACTTTTTAAGGTTTCACTATATTAAAACCTTAGTTTTTAAACACAATTTACGGCGAAACTATCGAAAATTTCAAAGTTTTCGCTATTAAATTTCCAGGCGAATTATTCAAATGATTTACTTATTATAAATAAAGTATTTTTATAAGCTGTCATAATCACTTAAAAGTTTACACATGTACTTCCTATTTTCTTAAAATAATATTACATTAAATAAATAAATTTTTGTAAACTTTAACCTTAAAAAATATCTACTATAAGCAAATATTTTGAAAACTTTCTAAAAGTAACGCATTTTTAGAATTATGGTTATTCCATTAAAAAAATCTATAAGTAATGTTAACTATAACATTATATATTTTATTTTCACATCAAGATGATTATTATTCATCGATTGATTGATAAGATTTCAATAATTAATTTATATTTTCCAGATCATGAATTATGGAGTATATCATTTGATTATATCATTCCAAAATTCTTAAACTTTAAGTAAGTAGATATTGTAAATTTACATATAAATATGTAATTCAATGAATAATTTGAATATTCATGTTCACACTCTCACATAACGATAGGTAAGTAGTTAACATAAAAATGCAAAATTAGTTACATTCTAAATTTATATTTATTATTCTATTATTATTAACTAAGAATGACTTGAAGTACACAATGTATTTTATAATGTTCTTGTAAGCACTTACCTTTTATAAAGATGACATTTAAGATGTTTAAATAAATTGGCATCATGTAGTATGTTGGTTTGATATGTTAAGAAATAATTTGCTAATTTAATCTGCCTTCATAAAGAATATATCTAGCATTTCATATTACTTCTGAACACGAACCTATCGTGGATTTGTAGTAGAACCTCACTTTTCGCAGTTAAATTCAGGTGTTCTATATTAGTTATTTCTTATTTTTCTTTTTAAATGTGCTTTACGATTTTGATTTCTATGTTACGGTTAGAGATGATGCTTAAGTGTGTGTTCTCCGTTTTCTTTTTTCTTTTTTTTTCTCCGGTTTAACTTTGCCGCAAGTGAACACGTTGTATTATCTATGAAAAGTACTTCCAGTTTCATTCATCCTATCACACACTATTTTTGTTTGTCTTTGTTTTTACAATACACATTTTTGGTTTGGATAGGATTTTTCATTGATTATTTATTATATTTACGCGTTGCATGAAAATAACTTTACTACGCATCCAAACACAATCTTTACAAATAAGTATACAGAAAGTATTCAATATACATTTTTCGTCCTTCAAGAGAAATTTCATTCGAAATTTTCAGACTTCAGTTCAAACCAGTCTTGTTACAGAAAATGAAAGGGAGATGATCATTATTACGATTTATGACAATTATATAAACTTAAATAATAGTGGTTTCATTCCTAAATTACAAAAATTTTAATTCATATTTCTATTTATTTATTCATAGAACTATGTTCTTTACAAATTGATTATAAAATATATTAAATATTTTGATAAAACTTTTAATATTTTGATAAAACTTTTAATTTTTTCAATAATAATACATAAAATATAAAGAATATTCAGTTAACTTTAGTTTGAACGGATTAGTTCGGATTTCTTATTAGTTCAAATAAATTCTCCTCACAATTAAAATTAAATATTATATATTATATGTCATTTAATGTGAAATACACATACGAACAAAGTTAAAAAAATTTCAAACAAGGAAAAAAATTTTACTTACTACCAAGACGTTTTTGTAAAAACATTTAAAAAATATCAAAAAACTATACTTAATTAAAATTCTGTTTTTACGAATGTACTAATCACCAGGCTTCTCAGTAAATATGTTTGAAAAAATTCAGAATAGCTTTCTTTAAAAATAATTCCTTTTTTACAAAACTATTAACTATCAAATTTCTTTGTTAAAACAATTTAAAAAATAGAAGTCTTGATTGGAAGAAATTCCATTTCTGTTCATTCCTAAGTTTCATAGTAAAAAAATTGGGAATTCCTGGAATATGTTTCATTGAAAGGAGCTCTTTTTGTGAATATTTTAATCGTCAGCCTTAGTAAAAATATTTGAAGAAAATCTTAAAAAAACTTTCTTTAAAAACACTTCTGTTTTTGCAAACATATTTCTTAACAGGTATTATTATTATTATTAATAATTTAATAATTATAGTTATCAATTAATTTTTTTAAAGTTTATAATATTAACATTAAAATAAAAATGATTAAACATGAGTGTATCATAGTATTTTCTTTTTTAATGAGTAGGCTTGTACAATATTTATTTTTTGCTATCTTGATAAACTTTCATATTTACTTTGTTTATTAGATTGTTTTATTCATATTTTTATAATTATAAACTTGAATCTTTCATTCCAATAAGTTCAAACCAAAAATAAAAACTTTCGACTATCCACACAAATAAAAACCAACTTATTCTATGACAATATTATTTTGGTCAACCAAATTATAATAACAGCCATTTATGTAATTAATTTTAATGTAATATAAACTCTATATATTATATCTGCATCAATTAATTTTTATTTTATATTAACTGTAACATTCGTATTATAATAAATTTCAATTGGATTTGATACAAAATATTAATTAATGTAATCTCAACTATTTGCATTTATGTAAAGTATTTTTATTTTGTGAAAACTATAATTGAGAGAGTACACTGTATTAGATTCAAAATTTTATTAAATAATACTTTAAAAGTAATAAAATTTTAAAAGTAATTTTTATAAATATTTTTAAAAATAATATTTTAAAAATAATAAAATTTTATTTAATATTTGCAATTATATAACCTATCTTTAATCATGTTAGAAAAAATTATACTTTATTAAAATAATCAAATATTTATAATTTAATAATCGGTTCATAAAGGTATTTGCTTTAAGTATTGCTGAATATAAAAATATTGAGTAGGAAAGTACAAAGAAATAAAGCACTCCGATAAAAATATATTAAATTAAAAACAATAGAATTTGTGAGAAATTTTAATATAAATCAAATAAGTTTCATTATGAAATTTGAGTAAAATTATAGTGAGTTATATAATTAGTTTACAAAAAAGTGTTTGATGCGTCTCTCTCGGAGACAATCTAACACACTTTAACCATTGATATTTAAAAAAGCAAAGCAAAGTATCAGCAGAAAGTTAAAGCGAAGGCATAAGTGCTCGTCCCAATCGCCGCGACCACCCAGTCTGGATGTTTCCGCATACAAAATAACAGGGTCTACTCCAGTACGCTTTGTACAAGGGGTACAGGTTTAAAAACACTGTTATTTGTGAGCTGCATCAGAAATAAAAGCAGACTATATTTATCCTAGATAAAGTCGTGCTATTGACTTACGCTGTGAAAGGGGGGGATGAGACACTATGACTCAAAACTCGGGGGTGTATGTCTCTTTTCTTCTTGGAGGAAGTATTAAAGTGGAGTTTTAGGGGAGTGAAATAATTAACTTTCTTTACCTTCATATTATTATTTTCTTGTATTTTTCTTTTTCTTCCTTTTTTCGAGTCTTTTCAATTGAGGATTTCCTTTTGTGAAGTTTTTCTCGAGTTTTGTTTTTTGAATATCGTGGGGGTGTATTTTATTTATATTGATTTTTTTTTGCCTTAATTTTTTTTTATTCTTTTAAGACCAGTGATTTACGGGTATTGTTATTACTTCTTCCTGTAACGTGATTACAGGAAAAGCGATTTATTAGGAAATAATGATGACGTAGGTTGGTTGTAATTAGGTCTGTTTATCGTACTTTTTCTTGAAAAGAAAGATCCGTTTGCGGCATTTCTTTCTCTGCTTGGAATTAAGAAGATGAAAGTGATTATTGAAATTTTATTACAATACATGAGAAACGTGATAAATTTCTAAATTTCTTTTTGAGTAAAATTTTGTTGTTATAATAATGAGTTTCTACCTTGCTATTTATTTGGTCGTGACATTTGAGCCTATTACAGACTTGAAAATACAAAGTGATATTTTACTCACTTAAGAGTCAAGGCTTATATCTTTGATAATGTATTTTTAGAAATTCATTACTTATTTATTTTCTGGAAATTTTCACACCCTATAAGGTTGTATTTATGTATTATAAACTTAACAGAAGCATCTGGGAATTTAATTTTATTAGTACCTGGGAACAATATTCACTACGAGCGTGGATGTTTGCAAAACTATAAAAAAAAATTCTCCTAAAACTATTGGTATCTATAGAATCATTTTCGAATCTAAAATCATATCAACATCAAAATCAATCACGTATTACAAGGAGAATACCTGGAAATTTCCTAGTCATTCATCTCGACAGATGTATATGTAAGAAAGTGCAGTGTTCAGTTCTGTTTTTCTACAAATGTTGAGCTAAAATTTGAAAAGTCAATTTTATAAACAGATTTTGCAAAAATTGATAACAATTTTTTTTTATTTCACAAGTTAAAAAAATAAAATTAACCTCTGAGCAATTTTTACACGTATACTATATATTTTTGGTATTATGACTACTAGCTAATTCCTAAGGGCTTCGGAATACCAGACGTAACAGGCTTCACTCTACTCCCTTTTGGATACCATTCAGAGAGTCCACTGGTACATTCAATTGCTTTAAAGCCACGCATTGCTTGATTTTCATTCAACGTCATGATTCTTATTCTCATGACATTTGATGGAGCACAATTTTTACTGACAAAACTTTTCATTTTTGCAATTGGATAGTTATCATGTTTTTGATTGAAATTATTATGATAAATGTCTTAAAACAGTTTATATGTTTCCAAAATTTACAAGCAACATACTACTCTTTCATCATTATGTGATGTTGACGTCAGAATTAAGCAATGATTATGTGTCTTCATAGATTTTGTTAGCGTATAAATATGTAGATTGAAAAAATATTATAACTTCAATTATTCTTATAAATTAGATGTCTTCTTCGTATAGCCTCGTCTGGCGAAAGTCCTTTCGTATCATATTCCAAATTTTTTTCTCTAATATTTATATGTAATTTTTAATCATTAAAATTTGAATCTTTAAATTTTTGATAAAATATCTAAATTGTATATCTGTAATAAACAGTTCTTTTTCCATTTATTTTCAATATGAAAAAGCTTTTATAAGTCTTTATTCCTAATTCAAAATTTTTATCCTATAACAATAAACATTTTTTGAATACATTCCATTTCTTTCAAAATAATCGAAAATGACATATTACATTTTAACGACTTTTATATACTCTTTTTGGTATTCCTTTAATTTGGGTTTATTCCTAAGAACATATATACGTTCTGCATGACAATGCAAATTTGAAACGGCGCGAACGCATGCTTAGAAAAGGAAAAAAAAAACTATTCAAAGTAGTGACTTAATAAGTGATATTTAGTAAAACATGACACAAATACAAAAAAAGATTACTATATAGTTGTAAAAAAAGCCGTAGGATCACTGTTGGTGGTGATAAAAACATCAACTCATTTAAATACGAGCCTTCTGAAGGATAGCTGTAAATTCTCTGTTATTAACCATTTGTTTCTGTTCATCATTTGATTGCAATGGTGACAAGGAAGAGAGATCAAAGAGGTCCTATTAAGTTCCAGCTATGATGGATAGGTAAGAGATCCAATAAGCAGGTGGTCACCAGGTAGATTTTCCGAGTAGATGAATGATTAGAGAAGGATTTGTGTACCTTGCAGAATATGTTGGTTGATATTTAACATGTTTGATTTGGCGTTATCTTATTGTTAATGGTTACTCGTTGTCCCTTCAAAGAAAGGTAGTATTGTTGAATGCAGTACTTATTTACGCCCAATTGTACCTCCATACTGTCTACAATGTACACAAGTGATCATACCACGTCGAAATGCAATTTTTGAACGTCAATTCCGGAATAAAATTTAGCAAAAACAACCAAACAATCTGGAAATTTCGTTTTATGTTTAATATACATCTATATATATCACAGGTTAATAAAATGATGATATTTTTCTAATTATTAAAAATTCATATTATGCATAAAACAAATGTTCAAAAAATAGATTAACAATAAATACATTAATATCTTATATTAAATATTTCAATCTATTAAAATTATACAACATACTTTTTAAATTATTTTTAGAAAATAGTAAGGATAGGAGAAATGTATGCCAAGTTTTTATTTCTTAAGAGCTTTCAATTTTTTCATTACTTAAAAAATTGGTACTCATGCTGTTACTTACCATCACACATTGTGTGTTCTTTCTTAAAATTGCTCGTTGATAATACACACCATTAGCGAAAGACTACCATTAATCCATACAGTTTTATTATGTGTGCTGTGAAATTCAAAAGTAACTGAAAAGAAAATTTTAAGAACTATCTAAAATTAGAGAAAAAAAAGAAAGAAGAAATCATTTGCTAGTGAAAGGTATCTAGATAAAACTGCAAGGAAATAATAATTGTAAGTTTATATTACAATGGTCATTTGCTATTGTATGCATTGGGTACCTCAAGCTATAATGGCGTGTTGTCCTGCTGTATTGTGTTCTCTTGTTCAGGCCGGATTGGGCAATTGAACTACAGAAATTATACTGTATGTCTATGTAAGCACAATATGGAGAACACCCTAATAAATAGAAGCTTGTGTAAGACTTTTTCAAATATCCATTAAGTATTTACCATTTGAAAGGACTTCATAAATAAGTAGCCTTATTCACGGATCGATAAGTAGAAATTAGAAAACATCCCAAGCACGTACCTTTACAGAAGTGCGTACAAAAGATAGAAAAATATTATCTGTCTTCTATTATTCGACAGAGGTTAAGATTAAACTACAGATTTTGATTCCAATGAGCATGGTCCTGCCGTTAGGCCATGACAAGATCTGATTATCTTTGCTTAAATAAAACTATGATTCATCGGAAAATATCTTTCTATGGTATCTCAAAATCCATGTGGCTTTCTTTTGATACTATCACGAATGGAGTTGTTCATATTTAGAAATAAATGGCAGCCTTTTTAGCTGTCGCTATATAGAGAGCATCCCACAGTCGCCATAAATGGAGATTAGTAACACATAATGACAGATGAGCACAGTAAATGATAATATCCTTCACTATAAAAGTTTAAGGGTATTCAGATTTACCAAAAAATGTCAATAAAAGTGCTCGAAAAGATAATCTTATGATTAAGAAATCGATTCACTGAGTCCATCTGCAGTGGATGTGTTATTTGTGCAGGCTGAATTCACGTAGGTAACATCGCCAATATGAAACTAGAAACATTTCTCTTTCAGCACACCTGGCACTACCTTTAAGTGCCTGACAACTGTGATTCGTTACTTTGTCAAACATATTCAATCTGATCCACATACAATTGATGTATTTTTTGTTTGTTGGGAAGTAATTTTGTTGTTAATATTTTGGAATTCTCCTTATTAATGGTAACTCTACCACTTATCAAGCTGCTTAGTGATTGATCTGCGTCCTGACTTTCAGTTCTTTCAACAGCCACTTTAGTCATAGATGTTTGCAGTTGCTTAAATTCCATTTTAAATTGATGGTCCTGATCAAATCAAATTTCGCGTGCAAAAAGTAACGTATGGTGACAAAAAAGCAGATTTTCCTCTGGATTGTCCCTCCAGAGCACCAAATGGAAGCTCACTGCTTAACGGTTTTGAAAGGCAGGAAAAAACTGCACTCGGTCGCTTTAGAAGTGGTCACCTCAGATCATTAAAATCTTCTGAGGGCACCAAACTTTTCGAGACCTGTACCAACTGTTTTACTGAACAAGCTACGTCAGAACACATCCTTGGATGCCTGGGGCTATTCAAACAGGATTTATACATCAATCCTTTGATGGTGCTAGATTTTTTGGGGGTGTTAAACTTATCTACCTGGTGTAGCGCTGCATGCAACACAACAACAATTTCCCCCTGGAACAAAAAACATTTTTGCAAAATTATTCTCCCTGCCCAACAAAGCAATACAACTGTTGTCAAATCTACAAATTTCTCTCTTTATATATTGCTTCATCTGCGAGAAGCTACTCATTTTACATAATTTGCTCTACTTGCACATTGTTCTACCACGCAATTTTATATTTTTCAAAGTGTTTGCTCATTAAATGATATTTTCACTGTTATACAGTATAGTCAGTAGACACCGATGAATGCAATGAGTTATGGTCGACTTGCCTTTTACAAATTTTGAGCTGTGTAAAATCCTGGTAGTGACTTATAAATGATTTAACCAGCAGCTTGGCAAAATAAATTCTGCTCATACTATTAGTAACAGTCAAAAGCAAAACGGATTCAAATATTTATCGAAGCACATTTGATTATGGTTAAGACATCGGAGCTCGATGAATGGTCACTCCATATTGAAAATTGTGCAGATACTAGGATTTTCATACACCAATGTATCAAATATTTTTTGTGAGTATGTTGATTCCGATAAAATCATTCCTGCTAAGAAAACCAGCCACGGATAATTGTTTGTTGTTGATTAAAATCGTCAACGACTATTCACATTTAACAATGGATATATGTGCCACTGTGCAACAGATCTTTGGTCCATATAATGCTAGTGTACAGCAATGTATAAGCTGAAAGACCATACAAAACTATTTTCTCTCGATAGAATATAAAAGTCATTATTCTATGAGATTTCCTCATCTGATAGCATAAAATAGAAATGGTGTATCAGTTTGTGGTTTTTACTGCACACACATATTTTACCATCAGCAAGTAACAAAATGAATCTTGATTTATCACTCCCAACAACACTTTTCTACATTTTCTTGCTCCATTGGTGATGTTCCGAGCTTATCTGATCGTTGTGTCAGCATTAAAATACTTTTGTAAACGTAGAGTTTTGTTCATGTATTTTAAGGCAGAAAGATCCCAAGCACTGCATTTAACAAACTTATATGCAAAAAACAAAAATGAATTACCTACCATACGTCATTGAATAGTAGTTGGGATCAAATTCAGTAATTTTTAATCCAAAAAGCATAGTGCCTACACTAGATCATGGTAATCTAAGGTCTTTAGAATATGTATATGCTTGAAAAAAATGTGAATTTCCCTGATAGAAGATGAGAAAGGATAAATGAAAAACGAATAAATTATATTTTGAGAGCTTCTCACTCATGGTTTTGACACTGCGTTGTGATTCCTAAAGGCATAGGGCTGTTACGAGGCCTTTTAAACTCCTCTTCGTTATTGCTTTCTGGAAGGACTTTTCATAGATAGTGGGCCATATTCAAGGGTCGCAAGGGAGGATACGAGGAAATCTCCCAAACATCCACCTCGATAGATATGCATACAGGATTTAGAAATACAACATCCGTCGTCTGTTGTTCAACAAATGCTGGGGTCGAACTTGGACCTTTCCCATGAAGATCTATTTTACCACTGCACCATTTTGAGCCTCACTGATTATGCTTTCACGAAATGAGTCATACAGTGCTCTCACCAAGAAAGCAACTGATTTGAAACTGATATGCCTGTTTTGATTACCACCTTCGAAAATAACTACATAATTGAAAATTGTTAGCTTTCTAGCAAACTAACTAAAATGGTCTCAGAAAAGAAAGCCTGTTACACAATTCTACACACCTTGAGAGATTTTGATAAAACTTTTCATATGTTTTTCATTAATTCTATCGTTAAATAATATTTATAAAAGTTAACGTCCATAAAAAAGAGTGACAAAAAAGAAGTTATATTGAATGATTTCAATGCTTTGACGAGCATTTGTGAAATTGAGTACATGAGTCAAAAATGTTTTTGCATATTATATTTGATTTATACTGATTATAATTAAGTGCAATTACAATTCTAGAACGCAACAGAAGGCAACAGTAGTTCAAAATGATTTAGAGCATCACCATCAATAACATAGCAGGAAACAATATTAAAAATTCATGGTAAACAAACTATGGAATAAATATTTCAGTGTACTTATTTGTTTGTCATTCAATTTTTTGTTGTTGCACATGAGAGCTAATTAGACTGGTGCCTACGATTTAAAGTGAATTACGAACCACTACACAAATCCATGCCCAAGGGAGGATTCGAACCCATGAACTATTGAACCGTATGCAAAAGCGTTTACCTTTAGTTAGTAATTAGAGAGGAGTTTCCTCAGATTTGTTTACTGAATGCAGCTGAAACGTGATGATGACTTAATACCCTGCCACACTCGAACTCATAAAAGAAAAAGAATTGATTATTTAAGGGCTACTAAAATTTTCGCACTATATAAATCGGTTATTCGCCTTTACATTGAATCAGTAACACTCAGAAACTTTAATCACAAAATTCAGTAGTGTTTCAACTTAATGATCAGATTTTTTGTCTCAATGTTTTATTGCAAAATAGTGCAATAATATCACTTTTTATTCGTAAAGTTTTTCTGCGGTTGGAATTAAGCAATTTTATACGCGCATTTTTGAGATATTGCATTTTTATAAATATGCCACAACTAAATAAAAAAGAAACTGTATTTAAAATTGCATTGACTTAAGTATATTCCACAAAATTTGTATAATTAATACGACAGTAAATAATTCAGGTAAATCATTAATAAAGTAATTTGTAATAGTATAATTGTATGTAATTTAGCATATAACAACATTTAACAATATTAACTTATAATGTTATGAATGAATATTATTTATAAAAATATAAATATTCTATTACTCGTAATGGTAAAAAATTAACTTCATATAGTTTCACATAAAATCTAATTTTATTGATATCTGAGAAAATTCAAATACAAAATCATCAATATTCTTTTAATAAATATTATTGAACAAAAATTAAGTTTAATTAAATGATAAATTATTAAAAGAATATTAACTATACATCAGCTATTATAAATTTATTAGATTTTTGAATATAATTTCCGTTTTCTTTTCTAAATTTTTAAGGTTTTTTTTTTAAGTATTACACGAGAGGGAAATCTTTTGCAATTTGAAATTTCCCCAATTTTTTCCATAACTCCTTGATCCAATAAATCATCACATTCCTAGAGCATCATAAGTAGAGTTTATCTCAAGTTTGAGAGAGAAATTTCTTTTAAATAATTGATTTACCACAATAATTTGAGACTTCATAGAAATATCGTAATTAACTTGTTAGTCAGAGATTTAATATAATTTTATATCTTTCATAATTTATAATTAAATAAAAAATTAATTTCAGACTTTATAAAAACATCAAAACGAGTAAAGAAGAAATGCGAGTGATTTAAAGTCATGCAACATCTCTCAGAATTTCTTAATAGATAAAATATTTAAATGTTATATTATAGGTCTTCAAGTTATCGTAATAGAGGAATTAAAATTTTTGACTTTGGAAAAGAAATTTCTCTTAAACACAATTTAGCATTGATTTGCGATTTGATAACATCAACAAGATCAATATTTAAATCCTGGGAAATAATGCTTAAAAATCCGGAGACAATATAAATTTTTCTCAAAATTATCAAATTAAATAAAAATTAGCAGAATTGTAAATTTCATGTCCAATCTTAAGGTAGGATGAGTTAATTCAAGGGAAGAAACTTTGACTAAATGATTTAATATTATTTTAGAACATCATAAAAATCATCAAAACGGTTAGAAAAAATGGAATTAATTGCAAACATGATAGAGCCAAATTTATCGAATTTAATACCTCTCCTTAGATTTTATCTGCGAGACGCTCTCAAAAGTTAATATAAGAACCAAAGACAAGACATTTGTAATGCATCCGTATTTATTCGTGAAACTACCCCAAGCGATGTCATTGATTCCTTCAAACCGTGGTAGACATGATGACTTTATCTCGTCTCTATGTCTTGTGGAGTTTGCCCAAAGGGCAGAGCACTGTACTAATCTATGTCTGCAAAAAGCGGTGGGCGGTCAGGGGGTGGACACCATTATATCCTCTTTCGATAAAAGCAGTCAGGGCAGCAAATAGCCATTATTAACTTTTACCTAATAGCCGGACCACAGACAACGTCAAGACATTAGGCCTTCCTCCCAGAGGCCCCCGCCACCCCATGGAATTGAATTGCGCCCCTGATGGAATTGTTTCGTATTTTTCTTCCTGTTCTTATTGTACTCTATTAGTACCGAGAGTAACGTACTGTACGGTTGAGTGATCAGTCTAATGGAAGGTGTTAATTGATGCTACAGTTAGATCATGATTAAGACGTTCTCCAGTTATCTAATCCAGGAAGAGATATATTATAGTATTTTTATGTAATTCTTCTTGAACTTTTAATTAATAAGTAGTAAGATTAATTAAAAAAATGTGTCGTGATAAAATGAAATCTAGTTTTTATGGTAAAATAAATGAAAAATTAAATTAGAATTAAAAGATGTTCATTGATTTAAAATTAGGATATTCTTAATAGTAAGCTAAATATATAAAATTAAAATTCAAGAGTAATTTACATCACTTAATTTACATATAAATTGTAATTAAACATTCCTTATTGATAAGTTTATTTAATTACTTCCATTATAAAATTTAAATTTATTTCAGTCTTTATTACTCAAATTGCTTCAAGCAGACCTTTTTATATATAGCCCAAGAATAAAACTAATTTAACTGAATAAATCAATAGAATGTAAAAAAAATTTTAAATTCTGGAAAACAGTTTTATGCAAGCAAATTTCAAAAGCATATTTATTTGTGAAAAATTCATTGCTAAAATCTGTTGAAATGTATTAAGTACAAATGGTATATTAATAATGAGGATAATAAACAACTATATATTTCATTATTTGAACTAATAAAAATTTTGCTCTAGCATTTGGAAAGTAGCGGGTTCTATACACTAACCAGCAGAAAATCTTCGTTAAAAAGTATCATGTGTTTAATTGCCTTTGGCTTATCAATGAAATATTGTGAGAAGTTTAACTTCTGTCGGTAATATTAGGCACCCAAAAACGTATTGCAACAAGTTAACCTATTATAATAATCTTCTTAGTGTTCTGTAAGCATAAAGTGTAAACTCTATAAAATGTCCTCCAGAAAGATAGAACATGGTATATGTTTTAATGCAATATTTTCCAATTGTATCTACTTTTCGGTATTGAATGAAGGTTGATTTTCGATTTATAGTTTGAATTTACTCTTCAGAGCTGATTTAACCATACCCAGTGGGTTTAATAAATACTTCAAATTACTTCAAATGTCCACTTGAATCCACTTGTTGCTAAATATTAGTGGGCTGATTATTCAGTTACAAGCTCATTCTCTCTCTTTACAATAGAACAGATCGATTAATGTATAAAGCTAGGTGGTGCAGAAAAAATTACATGGTAACATTCAGCAATAGTTTGAAATACTTTATGAAGAAATGTAATATTGAGCAAGATCCATGATTTTCTCAAGAGATTGAAAGTAAGATCAGCAAGTTGATGGAGTTAAACTTACTACGTATTCAGCATCTAATATTCTACCATTGGTTTGATGAGAAAATTAGAGGAAAAAGTGCCAACTTAAGTGTTAACCATGTCACTTGATTCAAATTTAAAATAAGGAAATTATACTGTCTATGTTTTTGGAAAGTCTATAGACAAAAATAAGTAGATTTAAATATATTGCAATAACCTAACCTCGCTTAAATGAAGATGACAAATTTTGTCATCTTCACCCGATGACCGAGGAATTACTTTCTTAAATTTTGTTGATTCGTAGCCCGTTCAATAATAATAATTAATGACTATGAATGTCCTAAGAATACATTATGAAATTTTAAAAATTATTTTATGAAAATTGAAAAATATTTAGAAAGCTATTTATGTAATGGATCAAACAAATTGTGAGTTTGTGCAGGTTATAAAATACTTGAAATTATATCAACAGTGAAATATAAAATTTCTTTTTTTAATTCATTTGAGTTTGAACTTGAAATAAAATTATAGAGGTTTTTCTGTATTGTGTGTTTTCACATTAAATTCTAAAGTAAATGGAAAGAGAGATTTTGCGTCGTTTGTGTGCTGTTTCATAATAATTCAAGCTTTCGGTAGCTTATAGAGAAAACCAGAAGATAACAACTTCAATTTCTATCCTAGTTGAAGATAGCCAAACTCAGAAAATCAAACAAGTTGAAAATTCTTTAGAATTCAATATCCCTCCACTGATATGGCGTGGAGAGAAAAATGCCAACTCAGATGAAGACCTCGTTACTTGATATTGATTTAAATTTACGAAGGAAATACCTGCGTTTTATGATTACAGCTGTCAAGAATTGGCAGCTGGAAAAAATTGGAATAACCTTACCCAATTTTCCTTAAAGTTCTTATTACTAGCCATAGGAGAACAAATAGTATAATTATAAAGATCACTCAATAGTAATAAAAAAAATTGAATTAGATAAAATCATTCGAACAGTAATTTTTTATTTATTTATTAAATTACATATATTCAGACTTGTATGCTTGATTCTTGAGATCCGCTTGTAAGTCTTCGTCGATAATAGGACAAATAGCACAATGACAGATGTACAACCACAGAAGATAACGAAGAAAACACAACACCCAGGGTTGAACAGTAAGCAATATTTGTTTTAATTAGCATTTAAAACAGGTTCATCTTTAACTTCCTTATATTTAGATTAAGAATATTATGGCTCGTTAGAATGCATTAATGTTACCACTAAATGCATTTAAAGCGGACGTTCTCATTCGGTCATTCAGACGGTTGCGCACAAATGGGGAAATTTCGCTGTCCCTTCCCTCTGTTTGTTTGTTTTGTAAATGACTTCTTCAATAACCATTTCTCTACATCAAAGAAGATCCCTGGGAGGCAGCCCATGCCTCAGCGGTTTGAACCACGGGTCGTTCCTAATGGTGCACTTGTGTGGTCTGACTGACGCACATTTATGCCTTATAGGGCACGATTCCACCATTTTCGGGTGCAAATGGGGAAACTATTGTATTCCACCCACCGCAGAAATCATTGTTTGGTTCCTTGACTGAAGGTAAGAGTCCGTTTCTTAACTATTTTTTATAGGATACAACTATATCAGAGAAATGATTTTTATCATAATACATTGAATGTTTGGAATTTTCTGGGATTGAATGATACAAATTAATATTAGCTGATTTTTTCATGTTTATTCTCTGTGATATAAAATTACCATATTTAAATTATTTCAATCCAGTTCAGATTTAAGCAAAACTTCGTAATAGTTCCTCTTTATAGTAGTAGAGCCTATATACGTTCAAATGTTAATAGGATGGAGTTGTCTTTCTCTCTTTTGCAATACGCATTTACTTTCATTTCGTAAAATGTACAGATACTCAATAATTATTGTTTAAAATGAAATTTTTATAGCTTTGTTTCAAGCTTCTTGTCAAATGAAGCCGCTAAACAATATATCATTTGCCTCCTAATGTTCCAGTAAGATAAAGTGGCGAGGTCGACTATTAAGATGGTAACCTCCAATTCAAATTTCTACACACAAATGCTTAATTTTGTTAAAAGTATATAATTTTTAATATCATTAATGTTCATTACGTTTATATAACATTGGTATCAATAACATTAAGAATAAGTCTAATAATGCCGCATAGTTTTCTAGATGTTCATTAAGGATCATAAGTTGTTAATAAATATGACGATGTATTTCTGCTGTTTTGATTACACTTTTCTGTTCATTTAACTGCATGTACTTTTTTATTTCCTCATTCCAATTAAATCAATTATTATGATAGTAAAATAAAAGTAGAGTATTTTATTAATTTGCTAAAAGCATATTTTGTTTTCTCTTCTCATTTAGTCTTTTTAAAAGTACTTATGTTTGTGATATGTTTTTAAATAAATAATATACACTTTTTCAAACTTTCTATTCATTTTAAACGACGTTTTCAACCACGGTTCAAAAACTGCTCCTGTTATGTATATATAATATTGGAAACTAATAATGAAAAAATGAATATCCAAGTTTTAATTTATGCTGTCTATTTATAAGTTGGTTTATTTTGCTATGAATAATACAAATTAAAGTATTTTATTTATTACATTACATATATTCAGGCTTGTATGCTTGATTCTTGAGATCCGCTTGTAAGTCTTCGTCGATAATAGGAAAAACAGCACAATGACAGATGTACAACCACAGAAGCATAACGAAGAAAACACCCAGGGCCACGGTGGGAATCGAACCCACACTCCTACGCTCTCAAGCGATTAGCGGAGTGATACTTTGACCACTCAGCCACGGAGCGCCCCAAGTTAAAGTAGTGAATAATGAATTCAATAATTGTTTATTTAAGATAAATTTCCTGCTGCCTATTTCTGCTAATTGAAATGCCACTGAGCACTGTCATTCACTACATAATTTTGAATAACGATCAAGAGACGATGTTGAGATCTGAGCTAGCACCCTCCTCTCCACGTCACACCATTCCTGTACAAGTATATTGTGACCCCTACCTATTTTACATAATTGTCTTAAGTCTTCTTAAGTATGTTGTTTGTTAAGATTATTAACGTAAGAAAATCAAGCATTTTATGATTACATTTTCGAACTTTTATGAATGAAATTTACCGATTTATTTCGAACTTTTATGAATGAATGAATTAATATTATTCACAAGGCTCTAATATCATTCTATTTTCTTCAATAACAACAAATAAACTAAAAGAAAATATATTGGAACATATCTTTTTCATGTAATCTATTCTACATTTTACACTAGTACTTTGAGTAATTGCTTATATTAGCAATATATTAAGTTACATTTATTGTTTATTTTTGTTACAATGTAGAATTAAACTTTGTGTGTTTATTTTGAAATGCATTAATATTATTTTTATTCATTTATTTTCATAAACATGCCTCCTCATTCTTTGCCTGCAATAATTTTAATATCTGTACATTCTCATCATCATGGATTCAAGATGGTATTTAGAGAAATAAAAATATTTTTAATCAATTTCTATTGATTAAAAATAATCATGAAATATTCTGAAAGAGTCATTGCAATACTTAAAAAAAGAAAAACTATGACTTCCAACTTAGATATATAAGAGGTGATCAAATGAAAAAGTACGAAACGACATAAAAACGTAATAGTTAAATATTTGCATATTGCGCCATGGGAGAACGTAGCGAGACATTTCGAGATGTGATTGGAGTCTCTGATTGGGATAGTTCAGGCGCCCGCGAGCTCAGACGCCCGCGTGCACAGGAGAGAGCAGACGCTCTTATTAAATGTGGCGTCCAAATGATGCGGCAGTCCGTATGAGGGCAGGATGTCGTTCACATTGCAAACTTCGATGATTAAGGAACAGCAAGGTGTTATCCTGTTTCTGACAGCGGAAGGTGAGAAACCAGTGGAATCGTCACCTTCCCCTAAAATGTTCAAAACCGTACCGTCAGCAGGAAAGGTGTTGCTCACCGTCTTTTTCGACGTTTAAGGTCCGATACTTGTGGAATTCCACGAACACAGAAAAACCCTAAACTCCGATGTGTACTGTGAGACACTCCGACGCCTAAGCAGGTCAATCAAGAACAAAAGGCTGCTCACAAAGGGTGTGGTTCTGCTCCATGATAACGGGCATCCACACGTCTCCAGAATCACACACATGGAACTAGCCAAGTTCAAGTGGGAGACCTTAAACCATCTGAGCTAAAGTCCGGACATGTCGCCCTGCGATTTCCATGTGTTTGGTCCACTGAAGAAACACCTGAAAGGGAAGCGCTTCAATTCGGTCGACGTACTCAAAGACAATGTGAAGGACTGGATCTCGTCACGGCCATAGGAATTCTTGGAACAAAGAATCTTGCGGCTTGTTCATCAGTGCCCAAGCCTATGGTGTATATTTTGAATAAAGTCTACATTTGTATTCAACGTGTCGTTTCGTACCTTTTCAATTGATCATACCTTATATGTACCTTGCATGACTAAAGGATGTTGTTGCATGAGCTTCGGAAATGCTTAAGGGATTCTATGATGCCCGTAAATCGATGGTGGCTGAAATGGCATATATTCTTGTCAAGTTTACTGATGTTTTAACATCATTGCAGCATCAACGATTAATAAGTATGACGTCCTGGGTACAATTAGTGATACTGATTGCTCCTTAGCTCATCCTTATGACGGATGTTCTTATTCTTAAATATCGATAAAACTATAGAAAAACTGATAAAAGAAAGAAGAAAAGTGAACTAATGGATAAATGTTGTAAAATTTAAAAAATGTTCGAAATTATATGGATTTTTATCAATAGCATGACGATTGATGTGCTGGAATATTGAAAAATAATATGAATAAAATTCCTGGAACATTTCTTGTTAATATACAGAAAGAAGCATATAGCAGCCATCATACATTTAGAGTCATTATTTTTACTGTCATCCACTGAATTTCGAAAATCATAATATCTGCAAATTTTAAAATAAATGCAATTATTGAGATTAAAGGACACACATACAATATGTTTAATAACTCCACTGAAATTGAAAAATTCATGGCTCATCGGCAATAAATTCTATTAATAACCCGGCAACCTGTGGGAGAACGGTATTTTTCTCATATCTGGAAAGTAAATTTTCGATGTCTGATCATATTTGGAGAGATCTTGTCCATTTTAATATTTCCTTATGGTCAATAATTTTCCAATAATGATGTACGGTGTAGAGAGGATATTTCAGATTAAGTGCTGACGTTGTTATTATGACTTTAATTTTAAATCGCGAAACTATAGGCAATATTTAATAGCTTAAATCAACAAAAATAATTAGCTGCAAAATATCAAAATAACCAAAATCAATCCGGTCCAATAAATAAAGCGACATAGAACATTTTGAGTAGAGCAGATTATATATACCAAAATTCTTATATGTATTTGAAAAATAATCATTTGGTGATAAATAACAACTATATTACCTAGTTTATTGTATTAATTAATTGATATTTATTGCTAATGTTAGCTTTTAATTAATTTATAACAAGGATTCATTTTGTGCAAAAAGTTAAACTCAAACTGCTTATTCATAAGTTTGCTTAGGCGATGTCTATTTTGTACTAATTAATAAAAATCAGCAACATAGCTGCATTAAAATTCAGTTTTAATTTAAATTCACAATGATGAACATTGTTTCACTGTTCCTTTTGCTGCCTTTCCAATATATTCCCAAAATAATGCAGCGAAAAGTTGAAGAAACATTTCCCCTATTTATGAAGACATTTTCCGAAATTGTCTTATTGTCTCCTCGCTGATAAGTCTTATTGCACACTTTAACAATTCCTTCTTCTCTATGTGTCAAAGCTCAGATGATAAGCAGTGGAATTCACCATCCCATTCTGTAGTGCATTAACGGTGTCACTTCGAAATCGAAACGTAATGGCCTAGCGATTATATTTTATCGCCTCTAATAGAAATGGCAGCATTGTGAGATTTTTTGAGTTTTCCATTTCCCCATTATTTAATCTTTTGTTATTTTTCTCTGCGACGTCAAGTTGATATTGCGCCATGACCTGGAGATATTGGTTCCGATGTCTGCTCCGTCCAAGAAAGAAAAATTGAAATTGCTTTTTATGAGGGTCATTTTTATCAAAGTTGAAGTATAGGTTGAATCTGAGAGCAATAACCGTATCAGAATGAACTACAAATACAAGCCGACAAATATTGTTTTCCAATAGTTGTTATAACCTTATATTATAAATTAAAATTTTTTAGAGTATAATATTAACATCATGTAGATAAGAGTAATATATTGTTTTTAAATTATTGGAGCATCTTGAGCATGGTACTAAAATATATCAATTTAAATTTCGAATTAAAAATTTCAAGTTATAAGTACTGTATTAGGCTTGATAGGAATTGTTGGAGAAATTTATTTTAAAACCTTATTAACTTCAAAAAAAAATAATTCATAAATAACGAAAATTCTTCAAATAATATGATCTAATTTATCATCGATGTGTATATGGAACACTTTAAAATTCACTTAAAATCATGAAAAGTTTATATTGACAAATGTCCACATTTTACTGGACCTCAAAATTTTAATCGTGGTGAAACGACAATTGTGTTCATTAATTGAAGGTTGTTATGTTATTATTTTTTAAATGAAAAAAAAGAAGACGATTTCCTAAAATATTATATTTATGGAACCGATTTTCTTATTTTTACTATTCAAATACTTATTAATAAAAAAATTAAAGAGAAACAAAAAATGTTCGCTTAAAAATTAGCCAATACAAGTAAAATTTGGATTTATTAAATTTTTAAGATATTTCAGCTAAAATTTCCATATGTCAGTTATTCGTGCAATAGAGGCATTAACTGAGAGGACAATAAAATTTCTTGTTTGAAAATAAATTTGAAAATTTCACCCACATTATTACTGAATTAAGAAATTTTGGCTAAGCAGTTCATTATATGATTATAAGTTATCATTGAATACCTAAAAGTATAAATTGATGTCAAGAATCACTGATAGAAGAGAAGAAAGATTAAAGTATCGAATGTTAGTGTTAAAATGTAAGGGTCTTTCCTTAGTTCCTTTAATTTGACAGTATATGGTGGGTAGCCTAATAATTGAAAGATATTACAAAGGTTTGTTTTATCGTTAACGCGTATTACATTTAACATGTACTTTTAACAAAATTTGGATTGTATTCAAGCGCCACAATGGCGATAGCATGGAATATTGTCAACCATTCATTCATCTACCAAATATTCATGAAGAAAATAGAAATAACATGTTTCTCACGATTTTAAATTATGGTTATTTTCCAACTTAAGTTCTATTACACTGGAGACTACGGTGCTACTATAAGGTAGATCATTTTGATTCTCGATACACAGAATATAGCAATAGATTTGAAGTACTGATACAGTATCAAAAATGATCAGCCAAAGCCAAGTATGCTTACGACAATGGGTAGAAGAAATGGCTATATTTTTTATTCATGTTAGATCCTTTCTTGCTAATGTTTGGTTGTTGGTGTTATACATACAACATCTATGTAAATAAAGTCTCATAATGGTTACTTGAATACGTGGCAAATTAATTTTCTGTCTCTTGCATAAAGTTACAAGATATATTTTAGATAGACTTATACTATTCATATGAAGAATGCTTTTTATTTCTAGATTTGTCTAGATTTAGTTTCCTACGTGTATTAGGGTTCATATGATTTTTTGACTGAATGTTGAACTACAAGTATGTTGTTATCCATCAAATGACACGTTAAGAAGTAACTGCAAATCTGTGTATATCTGCTTGGACGTAGAAACCAGCGAACTTTCCTATTCCTAATTTCATAGAGATCAACCAGTTTTTTATGTACCTAATTTTGAGTGAAATATTTGATTCTATGAAGCAAATATTCTTACTGCGGAAAAAATCGTTGTAAGACATTAGATCATCTGAAAATTTGTATAGAAAACCCGCATGTAGTATTTTTATCTTTTTAGAACAAGAGGTGGTTCTTATAGCACTTTATACAGTAGGTGTGCGACCATTCCGAAAGTAAGTGGGTCTTCGTAATTTAGAAGCATTCATCAGGTAGAAGACCCCCAGTCTTGGCCTACCTCCCCAAAAAGTATCATTTCACATGGAAGACATTGCGACCACGACATATTTAGCATGCGCAGCCACCATTATGACGGATCTTTGGCTGTGTCGGGATTCGAAATCACCATCTACTGACAGCGATAACAACATCCGAACGAACCAGGTCACTGCGACCATGAATATCTGAAACGGAGCTTCATCCACGGTTTTTCCTATACTACGAGTCTTATTCATATGCTGCAAGAGAGAAAACCCAAGAAATTTCCCAAGAATGTGCAGCTTTGAAAGTACATCCCGAAAATAGTCAAATCCATCTCTCATTGTGATTTGATCAGATGTGACTAGAAATCCGGGAAATTTCATTCCTAAAATTAGTTCGTATCAGTATATCATGAGGCAGTGAGAAAAATTTTTATTGTAACAATCTATAGTTTAGTTTATCATTTATTACTTCAACGCACTTCTCATGGACAGGTGTTTCCAGTGATTCAGAATTCACTTTAAAGTTTAGATTCCATTCTTGCACGAAATGATCGCATGAAATCAAAATAAATGGATATTACAATCAGAAACACTGTAACACTTTTCATTAAGATGATAACAATATAATAAAATCAAAATTATTTACAAGCTGGATGAACTGAATAGTATAAAAACTCTCAATTATAATTCATATATGTGCATATATATATATCTTCTTATGCCCATATATGTACATGTACAATAATACATCCCATATATATATATATATATATATATATATATATATATATATATATATATATATATATATATATATAAGATACTTATATATCTTATATATACATATGTTAAAAAATAACATACAAAATTTTAAAAAGGAAAATAATAAATGTTATTATTTTATGTAAAATATTGCAAACTATTTATAAAAGTGATGTATAGTATCAATAAATAAGAAAAAATCGTATTTTCATTGCTTTTCAAATGAAAATATGATCATAAGTAAGGACTGAAATAAAAATCAATTGTATCTCTGAATTGTGTGAGATCACAGATATAATTTTTTTTTTTACTCTTCACAGCAATATATAACAGATTTTTTATTTTTATAAACTCTGTGAAATGTATTCATGATATATGCAATTTTGAATTATGATATATATAGAAACAATCACACGATAGCGAAGTTTTTATAGAGATGTTCGTCAGGAATTAATAGACAATGGATAAACGCTGGAAGAATAAAGAAAAAATCGCACTAGGAATTAAAAAACGCTTTTTGGCGTACTTGAAAATGAGCTAGTAATAGACTTTAGATTTTTAATAGAAAGATTTTTGATGAAATCGATGAGCTAATGGAAGCAGATCAGCGTGAAAACAACAGCTAAGCTTTTAGGGCATTCTACGCTTGCGAATCTTAATACTTTTCTTCTCCTTGGATAGCTAATCTCGATCGTCTCTGACAAGAAAAAAAATGAGATTTTCTTTCTTTCTTGAACTCAATGTAGGAGAAATAAGGCCTATGATAGGCATAATTTATCATAAGCTGATAAGAAGTAGGGAAGAAAGGTAGAATGCCGATGGAATTTTCCCCTGTCTAATCGGAAAAGGTCAAGTAGGCAGCCACAATTCAGATATAAATAAAATAGCTGTTGCAATTTGCGAACTCAAAAGAAACTTCAATAAGATGTAATCTGGCTTATTCAGATGACATGGAATCAGGCAAATTGGGATTAGGGAAGAAAACTTTAATTTGAGATGAAATTTACAGGAAGTAATTACATTTATTAGTTTCTTAATTTGAATTTCAAATATAAGCAATCTACACAAAGTATCCTAAATTTATAGTTACGAATATCTTGGTGAGTTATTATTTAAACTGCTACACTCTTTGAAAATGTTTTGTCAGAACTAAAATGCTAAGAATATTATAAATGAAAAAGTATAATTTTAAATATAAAAAAAAATTATCCTTAAAACGTTCATAAACAAAAAGATGACTGTAATAAGTCATTTCGTAATCAATCATAACTACCATTACTATATTGATGACATGTATATAGTACGTGTACTGTTATAATGTAAAATTATTATAACCATGTATTAGGAGTATATATATATATATATATATATATATATATATATATATATATATATATATATATATATATATATATATATATATATATATATATATATATATATATATATAGTGTGTGTGTGTGTGTGTATGGTGGATGAACCCCTTAATAGCCGACGTCACTATTTCAAATGCCCACTTGAGAAGGGGCTCGAGAGGCGCAACAGCTTCCTTAGTGAGCGGAGGAGAAGATAAAAAAAGCCTAAAGACGGAAGGCCTTAAAAAGACATTCCTTTTAGATAGCAGCAAGACGACTGCTCTTTTTCCCTATAACTTTAAATTTCATTCTATTAAGACGATTAATTGTAAATATTGTCAAAACTTGTATATATTTGCATTTGTAAATACATGTTAATTAAATATTAGGATTTATATAAGAATTGTTAATTAATTAAATAATGCCTTGGCCACTCCACGACCTACAAAACTCAGAAGTGGGATTGAGATGATTAGCTGGATAACAAAAATTTCAGATTGATTGAAATGACTGTCGCATAGACGTTGAATTATTGGCTTGGAACCAGAGAAAGACGTGGATCCTCATCGAACATCTATGAGAGGTACGTGAATATTTTTCATAGTACAAGATGATATTAAACGATATAAAAGAAATAAGTTGCATTGAAAAATTTTAAGGCAGATAAAATCAAAATTGTGCACAGATTGATTTTTGATCATGATGGAGATAGATTAAATCGGAAAAGAATTAGAAATTTTAATGGTTTTGATTTTGATATTGAAAGTAATGAGTATCGAGACAAATTAAAAAAGATAAACAATGCGTTTTAGCTTCGGGAGCTTATAACTGCATCGAACATTCTAAGTATTTATTTTCAAGGATCCAAAGCAGAGCTCGCAGAAAGAATTTTGTCTGTGTTATGTGACCTTGAACTCTTAGCTCAAAACACTAAAGAGGATTCGGAAACTGCTGACTCAGAAAGTGAAGTGGAAGAAGAAATAAGTCGAAATGATTTTTCAAAATGTAATGCAATATAAGTAAAAAGAAAAACGCATCTGACAATTTTAAGAAGAATGAAAATGTTTGTGAAAATGAATTTTATGCACATCCTGTTATTATTAATTATGAAGTTATATTATGAAGCAAGTGTTAATATTAATTATGAAGATATCGAAAGCACTATTACTAAACTTAATGCAGAATCACATGAAAATATAATTAATTGGATTGATCATTTTTAAAATATATCGAAATTATTTAATTTATCAGACTTACAAAAATTTGTTATGGCTAAAAGATCGTTAAGAAAAAATGCTCATAATAGAGCATTTTTTCTTAACGATCAACGTTAACAGCGATCTTAACGAACGAATATCGTTCGGACAGAACCATAAATAAATTTTTGGAAAAAATTGAGACGAGCCTTGATCGATGAATTTTCGTTTGAAATAAACTCAGTTAACTTACATGATCTCTTGCGTAAAAGGAAAATGCGTGATTATGAATCTGTTCAGGAGTATTTTTTAAAAATGAAGGAGTTGTGCAATTGCGGGGTAAAATTGAAGAATCTGCCTTAATGCATTATGTTATTAATGGAATAAATGATAGACAAGTAAACAAAATTGTTTTGTATGGATGTAAGAATTTCAGTGAATTTAAAGAAAAATTCAAAGTTTATGAAGTAATTAAAAGTGATTCTGTTAAAAGTAAAAATGCTTTTGATAAAACGAAAACAAAATATAATTCTCATGATAAATATAATAATTTCGAAAAAACGAAAACAAAATATAATTCTCATGATAAATATTATAATTTTGATAAAAAGGAAATCTCAAAATATGAATATAGTAATAGAGTTAATTCTAAGAATGAAAGTGTAAATAAAATAAGGTACTATGATGGTTTTGGAAAAAATGAAATACATTGATTTTGATGATCGTAACGATAAAATTTGTTTTAATTGTGGTGAAAAAAATCATATTTCTAAATTTTGTGAACATAAAGAGAAGGGTATTAAATGCTTTCGATGTAATAATTTTGGACACAAAGCTTCATTGTGCCCAGAAATTGATTATAAACCTGAAGTAACAACAATGAATGTTAATGTTAAAACAATACTGAATGATGTAATTATTAATAATTTGAATGTTAATGCATTAATAGATACTGGAAGCCAAGTAACTTGAACAAGTAACTTTGATTCGTAAATCTGTCTTTGATAAATTAAATGTTGTAGACTTATTTCCATTAAATTCTTCTCTAAGTGGTTTCGGTAAATGTGTTGTAAAGCCGTTAGGCTATTTTAAGGGAAATATTAAAATAGATGATTTTAAGTGTGAAGAAGATATTTATGTTTTTGAAAATAATGTTATGTCATGTGATGCCATCATAGGATTGAATGTACTAATGCAGGGTGAAACCTTAATGAATGAAAACGGGATTAAGATTAAAAATAAATATCAATGTGTAAAAGAAATTAATACTTTATCAATTCTACCTGTTGATTTAACTTTTAATGAAGTTGAACTGAACATTGAACCTAATATTTCAAAATAATTTAAATATAAGTTGCAACAGTTAGTTTCGAGTTATGTACCACATAGAACAAAAACTAATTTTCAGTTAGATATTTTGTTAAAAAGTAATGATCCTATATCTCATCAACTCTGTAGATTACCATTTTCAGAGAAAAAGATAGTTGAAACCCAAATAGACGAATGGTTAAAACAAGGTATAATAGAACCCAGTTCTTCAGTATATTGTAGCCCAGTAGTTATCGTAAAGAAAAAAGACTGAACACCTCATTTATGCATAGATTATTGGAGATTAAATAAAGTATTTGTAAAAGATAGATTTTCCCTCCCATTGATTGAATACACATTAGATAGATTGCAGGAGTCGTGTGTGTTTAGTACAATTGATCTCAAGAACGGATTTTTCCATGTAGATGTAAAGAAGGATAGTACAAAATACACTTCATTTGTAACTTATGAAGGCCAGTACCAATTTCTTAAGGTTCCTTTTGAAATGTGTAATTCTCCAGCCGTGTTTCAAAGATTTATTAATACTATTTTCCGACCATTGATTAATGATGGTATTGTTTTATTCTATATGGACGATATAATTATTTTGTCTTCCTCAACTGAAGAAGGAGTCGAACGGCTTGAAAAAAAGTCTTAAATCTTGCGAGCGAATATGGATTAGAAATAAATTTTAGAAAATCCCATTTTTTGAAGAAGCGCATTGAATTTTTAGGCTATATCATCGAAGAAGGGAAAATTTTTCCATCTACTTTGAAAACCAAAGCTGTGCTTCATTTCCCTGAGCCACTTAATTTGAAACAGGTCCATAGTTTTTTAGAATTGACAGGATTTTCAGGAAATTTATCCCAAAATATTCCGTTGTTGCTAGGCCATTGAGATCTTTTGAAGAAAGATAGGAAATTTAAATTTGGTGAAGAGGAAAGAAACTGTTTTAATCAATTAAAGTTAGCTTTAGCTCACGAGCCTATGTTAAGTATATACAACCCAAATTACGAAACTGAACTGCATTGTGACGCCAGCATAGAAGGATATGGAGCTATTTTATTACAGAAATCCCCAAATGATAACAATTTTAATTCTATTTATTTCATGAGTAAAAAGACAATATATGCCGAAAAGAAGTATTCCAGTTACGAACTTGAAGCTCTTGCAATTATTGAAGCGTTAAAACGATTCCGCCTTTACTTATTACGAATTCCATTTAAAATTGTCACTGACTGTTCCGCCTTCGAAAAGACTATGCAAAAAAGAGATTTGTCAACTCGTGTTGCTCGTTGGGCTTTATTGCTCCAAGAGTTTAATTATAGTATTGAGCATCGCTTCGATATAAGAATGACTCATGTTGACGCACTAAGCAGATGGGGATCTGTAAACATATTTTGCATCTCAAGCGATAATATCATACAGAAATTAAAATCAGCCCAAGATAATGATGAAATAAAAACGATAAAAGAATTATTAAAAATCTCTAGTTATGAAGATTATTTTGAGAGAAACAGAGTTCTTTATAAATTTGTTGATGGTAAGGAGTTAGTGGTTGTGCCAAGAAGTATGCAGACGGAAATTATTAGAAGTGCGCATGAAAAGTGACATATTGGAATCAAATATACAGAGAAAAGCATTTAGAACCATTATTTCATTCCTAAACTTAAACAGAAAGTAGAAAATGCCATATCTAACTGCGTTCACTGTATTCTTGTAAATCACAAAAGAGGAAAGAAAGTAGGCTTATTACACATTGCATAAAAATGACATACAGATACAGATACCATATTGATCATTTAGGAACTTTAGAAAGCGCACATAAAAATTATAAGTATGTTTTAACAATTATTGACGCTTTTACTAAGTTCATTTGGATTTTTCCTACGAAGATCACAACATCTGCTGAAGTCATTTCGAAATTAGAAACTCTAAAACCAGTCTTTAGAAATCCCTACCAAATTATTTCTGATAGAGGTACAACTTTTAGATCTAATGAATTCGAAGATTATTGCTCTAAAGAGAATATTAAACACCATTTAATAACCACTGGTCTGCCAAGAGCTAACGGACAAGTTGAGAGGATCAACCAAACTATCAGATCAGTTCTTTCAAAGCTATCTTTAGAGAATCCAGCTCAGTGGTATAAATTTACGAACGAACTGCAGCAGACGATTAATTCAACATATCAACGAAGCATAGATACAACACCTTTTGAGTTGCTTTTTGGTACGAAGATGAACGTTGGAGGTATTAGTAAGCTCCAAGAAATGATTGAAATGGAATTTCAAGCTAATTTTGAAGCTCAAAGAGATGAACTCAGAAAACATGTTAAACAACAAATTTTCAAGATCCAAGAAGAAAACAAGAAAACGTATAATTTAGGAAGAAAAGAACCACAATCTTATGGAGTTAACGGTTTGGAACTATAAAGAGAACTCAGTTTGTACCCCACTTAAAATTGAAACCAAAATATTTATGTCCGTACAGAGTTGCTAAAGTTAAAGGGGCAACACCTATGATGTAATCTAAGAAGGAAGTCATGAAGGACCTAACGGTACCACGATTTGTGCTGAATTCCTAAAACCCTGGTATAGTATGCCAAAAGACGCGAGGATGTTATCCAAGTTAGAATTAAATTAATGTCGAATTGCTTAAGGATAGTCTAAAATCGAACTGACTAAAATGAAGCTAAAATTAAAATGACTCATTTCTTTATTTCAGATCTCAGAAGATAAGTAGCTGAATATAAAATTTGTTTCTTTTCAGAGAATTATTCTGTTCTGCTTGTTTCTTTCCCTGTTTTGCTGTTTTTCTTTTTTATATATTTGCAGTGTCGTCTGGAGGGCCAGCCGATTTCAGGACGGCCGAACTGTGGTGGATGAACCACTTAATAGCCGACGTCACTATTTCAAGTGCCCACTTGAGAAGGGGCTCGAGAGGCGCAACAGCTTCCCCAGTGAGCGGAGGAGAAGAGAAAAAAGCCTAAAGACGGAAGGCTTTAAAAAGACGTTCCTTTTTGATAGCAGCAAGACGACAGTACTTGTTCCCCATAACTGTAAACTTAAACTTTAAATTTCATTAAAGTTTAAGTTTAAAGTTATGGGAATATTATTATTATAAAGATAATTAATTGTAAATATACCAAACTTGTATATATTTGTAAATATATGTTAATTAAATATTAGGCTTTATGTAAGAATTATTAATTAAATTAATTACGCCTTGGCCACTCCCCTTCCCACACACACGCACACACACACACACACACACACACACACACTACACATATATATATATATATATATATATATATATATATATATATATATATATATATATATATATATATATATATAGGATACCACAAGTTTATATATATTAGGTTGGGAGAAATAAGTTCGTAGTGTTTTTACCAGACTTTTAAACAAAAAACAATAATTATATCAATAAGTTAATCAATTATATATTCACCGTCCCTGTTTACAACCTCTTCCCACCTCTCGACTAACATGCTGCTGCCGTTCCGCCAAAAATCGCCTGGTCTGGTGTCAAAGAAGTTATTGAGCCAGTTTTAAAGGACCTCTTGGTGCAGTGAGAAATGCTCGAAAAGAATACCACAGTCAACAAGGAGCTCTACATTGCCCAGCTATACTGCGTGAATGAGTCTATTTGACTGAAAAGACCTGATCGATATGGTCAAACCATACTCCTTCACTACAATGCGAGACCCCAAAGCCGCACTCCAAGAGCTCGAGTGTGAGGTCCTTCAGCATACGCCTTATTCTCCGGACATTGCACCGACGATCAAGATCTTTTCCCCTCCTTGTCAAACCATATGAAGGACGTTACGTTTGATAACAAAGAGGTGCTTAAAAACTGGCCCGACAACTTCTTTGACACCAGACCAGGCAAATTTTGGTGGAACGCATCAAAAAATTTGTCTAGAGGTGGGAAAAGATTGTAAACAGTAAAGCGGCAAATGTATAATTGATTAATTTATTGATATAATTATTGTTTTTTGTTTAAATAAAAGTCTTTGGTAAAAATGCTACGAACTTATTCCCCAATCTAATATATATTTATAGTTTAAATACTCCATTAATTTAAATTAAATTTAGTTGTGTGTGTAAATTGAACCACTTTTTTTTATAAATAGAAGGTCTTTGTTTGATTTTAGCAATTATTGATCAATAAAAAACGTGCCACGTTTTTGCTTATTTTCCTTTACAGTAAGTTCCGTGCTGGCAACCAAACAACCTCTGTTTTTCTGTTCAGCAGTTTGAAGGATCGATTCTCTTTACAAGCTTGGATATTCTTTGTAGTTCAGAATCCACTATAAGCTATAGCCCCCGGTCTATAAGTCCTCATGTGCAAATAATCAAGGTGTTGAGCGACGAACAAACCAAATCAAACTTCCAATCAGTACTTGGAAAGTTTACAAATTTCCTTCTTTGCAACAGATGGCTTGCTATCCTAAAGAAATCCTCCTCGAAAGCGTTTTGTGACGGTTGTTTAAAAATGTGCAGCAAACAAAAATGGGTGTTACATAACTCTCTTCGCAAAGTTAAAAATTTCACGTAAAATTGAATTTTGAACCATGTTAATTATAAGAAAAGCTTAAATTTATTTATTGAGAAACCCATGATTATATAAATAGCTGATCATTGTCTTGTTAAAAATTAAGTTCCACGCGCTAGCAATTCCAGTTATAACGCTCCTTATTAGTCTCCCTCGTTTAATAGCAAAAATTGTTTTAATGTGTCAAGAACCGATATTACTCATATAAACATATTAAAAAATTAAGCAGTGCATTGAATTATATAAAAAACTAAATTAATGCAGATTCTAATCTGCAATAAGTCTGTGAGAAGGTCATCTCAGCAAAAAAGGAGGAAAAAATTATTTTTTTTAAAATCTGTATGAGTTTGGTTCTGTAATTATAGTGATATTTTTTTGGCGTTCTCTTCGCCTACAACTCAATCATTTTTGTTTGGTCTTCTTTTTATTATGGTCACATTTGCACATAAAGAAAAATGTACGATCAATGTTTCAAACCTGCCTTCCATGTGATATGACTCCCCTATTTAAGAATTGATCAAGGGTAAGAGGGATCAAGGGGGTATCCTTTTTTTTGTAAATTTAGACCCATCTGGAAATGATTCAATAAGGATTTATTTTGTTTGTCAAGCAAATTTTTGCCTGGAGTTGAACTGAGAACAGCTACAAGAAATGTAATTAATTTTAGGCTGTTGTTTATTTTGACGAATTTAAAACATAACCCATACTTTTTTCAAAATTCTTATTACAGCGTTTGCAGTTAATTTTGATTAGTAAGTTTAAATTGTTGTACGATGCACATTTTCCAGAATTCTGTTCACTTTAAGACAAGTGGTATTTTTCCCTCTCTTAAAATTTTGATCAATCCATTGGGGTAAGTGAAAAATGTCTACCACATCAGACCCCTCCTTCTTTCTATGTCCTTCCTTCTTTGTCAGCAAATTATAAAAAACAACAATATTTAGTGTTTTTTTTAATTTTTCGAAAAGTATAAATTTTGCATATTATAGTGAACGTGTTATGAGTTTTCTCAATAATCCAATGATTGGTAATGCAATAGAAATCGAATGAAAAAGATGTCTTTATTTTAATACATAACATCTTCGTAAATAAAAGGATTTTCAAGCGTTCTCCAAGTCTTATTCAATTTGTATTTAACTATTCTACAAAACTTATTTTGAAGTGCAAAACAACTCATTGAGCATAACTGAGTAAGTATTGTTATTTGTCCAAATTCTAGTTTTTTCAAAAACCTAAGTATACGTGTTCCTTTTTGAAATCATGGCCATATAATAATTAAAAAATTAAACCACTTATGTAAATATATATCTTCATTCATTTAAATATTTAAATTATTACATTTAAAAATATCAATATATATTTTCAAAATTTATGAAACATTTTAACCTTCACATAAGTACCATTATCACGTTTTTTGTCTTCGGAACTATATGAAACTTTTCCATCATTAATTTCAAAAATAGAGGATATATTTTTCTAGAGAGATGTTATCTAACTTCCATCACTCTGAAGCAGAAAAGCATCCATTGTTGTTTTCCTGTGGTTGTTAAAATTCAAGAAAATAACAATAGATTAACTCTTGTTTTGAAAAATTAGTAAAACAAACGACATACACACACACGCTGATTTACTTGTCTTCAGAAAAGAGAATAATTGAGATATTTCAACAACTAAGTCATGTCAATCAAACGGGTTTATTTGCATTTATTATTTTGTTAGACAATTTACTAAGCCAAGAATACAAGAGACTGCCAAGCCTCTATATTGTTTGAGAACATGCAAATCTAGATTGACTCGATAAGAGAAAACAATTACAGTTGCGTTTTAAGCGTCTCTCATTGTATTTTCAGATGCATCAAAACAAATCACTTTTTTGAAAAATACATCCTTGAAATTTATTTTCTGATAGCGGGAAAATTTACTTTAAACTTAAGTATAAATATATAGTCGTAAAATGCTCTTGTAGGTAATTGCGTGTGTTAGTTTTGTTGGGATTTATTAGCAAAATAAATTATATTTCTTATCACAGTTTTCTTTTTAAATCTCATTCTAACATAAAAAATGTGTGGATATTATGAAATTTATGGATGAATATAGGAATATTAAGGATAGAAAGAGAGAGTATGCATGTATATGAAAAGAGAAAGTCAAGCTGTCAGCTAAAATTCGAGCATTTGGTCCTTCATATTGAAGACCAAAACTCGATTTCAAACACGAGTATGGATTCCTGATCAATATTGAATTTATGTCTTTTGTTTTATCTAATCTTTTGTTTTTATCAAATATCATCTTTTTAAATATTGCAATGCACCCGTGATCAAACAATACGGAAAGAATATTTAATAATATTTTAAAGATAAGTGTTCTATTTAAGGAAAAATAATGGTTTTTTCATCGTTAAACTTTTAATGAATATAATGATAAAGATATTATGCTGAAATAAATTGTAAATCGATCTGTGAAGTCTTAAGAACAATAATAATTGTATATTTATTAACCAGGAAATGTTCTTTTTTCTTAGGTTATTAAATATATATGCTTGTTTTCATTTAAGAAAATACTTTCTGGTCTCAACAATCTCATTTTATAGTTAAAAACATCATTCTTTTTCTAATATAGTTTTTTCTAACGGAGGGCACAGGGTTATTAACCCTTAGCAACAACAAGGCCGAAAATTGCTACTCATTTATCGTTACTCGATGGGCACCCATGAACTAAGTCATGGAAAAGAGTAACATTAAACACGTCACTCCACCATAAGCCCCTTATAGGATTGACCATATTCATTCGTCATCTCAAAATAAAGAACAAGGGAGCATAGACAGAGAGAGAGAGAGAAGAGAATATCAATAGCCGAACCAGGAGTTGAACCCTGGACTTATAACTTAGGAGGTCAAGAACACATTAAACATTCAAATATCAGCCGGAATTCGTCAGTATACCATTTTCTGTAAAATACCTCTTTGATTCATTATCACTTTCTTTAGAATAGCCCTCTGATTATTAAGATTTCCTTATAAGATTTAAATTAGTTTTTTCATCGTTAATCTCTAATCCATTATGGGTTTCTATATAACAGCATGTTTTAATATACTATTCAAGTTCTGTGTGATTGATTATTAGTTTCTTCATAATAAATCCTTGTTCTTAAATTGGTGCATCTCCAGCATCGTATGGAGTGTGGTATAAGTAACAGTGTGCAACGCGTATAAGAGTAAATTGCAGTTTAAATTAATTACAAAGTTTTAAACAAAATTTCTAAGCAATAAAACTTACGTTTTAGTAGGTCAGGGATATATATATATATATATATATATATATATATATATATATATATATATGTAACATACGTAAAATGCAAGAACAGAAAAACACTTCTCTGTCTTAAGTATAATCATTCCAAAAACACAGAAACATGCAAGCTATATCACAACTTCCCTCGCGATTTATGATATTGACAACGGGTTTCATGGAATTATAAATAACAGTGACTATTGGTCACGTAAAGCAGTTTTAATCTCATATAAAAGCTTTAAATGAGTTGGAATACAACGTTAAACTTACCGAGAACTTGTCATGGATACTCAGTTTGATTAGTATCATGAAAACGCGTTTACTGTATCCTTCAACTTATTATTTCTTCCTAAAGATATTGGATTCACAAGGCTAACGTATTTTTAAACATGATCTGCTTGTAAAGTTAAATTACAAATAATTAGGAGAATACATGTAAACAAACAGTAGAATTCAGTTCCATATTTCTATTCCTTTAAACATTGGGAATTTCCACTGAATTAGAGGCCAGTGTAAGTACTTATTCCTTTGTGAAAACACCAACTTCTGAATGAGTTACTGGATTCGTGTTGCTCCTCCTGTAGCAGAAATAAGCACAGATTTAAGCTAAAATGCAGTTGCTGTTCAATTGCAATGTGCACTAATGCCAAATACTGATCATATACTGACGAGATAATTCTGTTTGTTTTTCTTAGACTTCAAGCAGGCTAAAACAGGGATGAGCAGATTTTCTTGCACAGCACACAGCTACTTTTATTTGTCTTACCATCACCTTCACTGAGGACCGGGAATTAAGGAAGTATATTTGTTAGTTGTGGAACATAAAATATAGCTTTGGCTATCACATCAAAATGACTTGGCGGTCCAACGGTCGATCGTAGTCCACTTAATGTACACCCCTGGTCTAAAGAATTGGTAATGGGTTGCTAACTAACTTGTTACTGAACAATCATCATTTAGTCTATTTTACAAGGAGCTTTTTTGAAATGAATTTTTTAGCACATATGAACTTAAACATATTTCTTTAAGTTGATATGTACTAAAAAATTCATTTTCACATAGCTGTGTCATTGCTTTGCATAAAGTAAATAGATAAAAGAAACATTGTAATATATCAAATTTACAAAAATAAAGAATAATTAGCTGATTTATTTGAATATTTTCAACAACAAATTTTAATCAATAATTTTCGATCCTTTAAAATTAACAACAGTAAGAATCTTGTATGCATACATGTACTTAAAAAAATAAATGCCATAAAATTTACTGTGATGTCCATTTTTAAATAAAAAAAGCATTATCCTTTAGGCTCTGATATAATTATAAGGTTATTTTATCCATAGGCATTACTTTTAAAAGATACCTTAGTTAACAAAATGTTAAGGAAGTGAATTGAAATTATTTGTATGCATACATTTTGTACAAGTTAAGGTGTGCCTGCTACATCTGTAATGCGGCAAAGAGGTAATTCATTAAAAAAAAAAACTTACACATTTTCAATAAATCAATTTTCAAAAATGGAAATTGCAAGACTTCAATCAATTGTAAGCCAAAAGATAAAATAAAAAGCAATGTCAATTTTTACTTTTCATGGGATCCGCGTGTACCAATTAGTTCAACGCATCTGTAAATCGGCGGAATCGCTCATAAAAACTAATCGTTACTCTTCTTCCCCCAACTTAGCTGACGACTAAATGTGAAACCATAAGTAACAACTGTCTGCTGTAACAAAGTGCTTTGTTATTTTCAACAATAATTCAATGATCGGGCATGCGCGTCGTTCTTAAGAGGAACGATTCGAAGGGCCAAGGGGGGAAGGGGTCGAAAGGGAATTACAGTTGTCGAAATGTATCTGGCAAATGCGAAATTTATGACTACACTGCAGGCTAAACTTTCAGCAGTTTTCATTAGCATAGACAACTCGTAAATAAGCCTTGCTGTTTTCAGACATTTCAAGGTTTCGGGCTGAGTATTTTTTTAACGGTCTTCACTTCAGGAGTGATATTTTTTCTCGTGTAAAATGTAATAGAATTTCCTGCTGGGAAGTTAGGTAAGTTGTAAATCAGTTTCAAGAGTATTTTGGAAATAATTACCAAAATGATGATTAGATCAATAAAATCCATTATAGAAGGGTTATATGATTGATATAGGAGCGCTATAAGTGTATATTTATTATATTTTCTAATGAATTACATTTTTGAAGAAAGGTTAAGCTAATGATTTACGTTTTTCAATGTTTATTTCTGATGATGAGTGCCAGTAACATTACCAATTACCTCATAATTTTAAGCCGTGGACAAGTAATGATTTCGATATCTGAACTGGTGGTGTATTCTTCTTTTGAAAGCAGTATTTTAAAAGAATTTAAAAGTATAAATATATATATTTCTATATTAAAATATTTATATTTGATTATTGTGACCATTTAACCGCGTCAAGGGAAAAAGGAAGATTTAATTTTTGTTTGATAATATTTCTTTAAACGTTATTATGTTAACAATATTTAAAGAAATCGATTCATTTTAATATATATTGGAAAAATGGGGAAACAATAATTAAAAAACGCATACATTAATTTAAAAAGAAGCCGCATTTGATTGGGATTAAAGTATGTAGCTTTTTTGACTCGCGCGAGAAATGCGTTCGAGCGTCATTTAGCACAGGTAAAAATATAAAAATGTGATCCCGCACCTTAAACTACCAAAAGTTAATATTCTTCTTTTGCGTAGGATAAAAGCTTGTAGAAGTACTTGCTAACATTGTTATGGTCTGTTTCTTTTGAATGGAATCAAAAAATGAAATCATTTGCGGTGCTTACCGATATTAAATCAGCAGTTACAGGCAGTCATAAAATTAAGGGAGCTATCAATTATTGAGACATATTTTACATACTAGTGGATAAATGCCATCACTCTCTTATCCGGAAGGTAGCGGATTCGATACCCGATACTAAAAAAGTATATCTTATTGAAAGGTTTTGTTAAACTTTCCTACGATTCAATGTACCACCTTTGTTTAAGTATAGAGAGAAATGTTGTAGCTTAGTTGTTCACTTTAACTGATCTTGGATCAAAATTACAAAACTATGCTTAATCGACTTTAGCAGAGTCGTTTGATTTCTTCGGCAGGGTGGGACCCCCGGCTATCATTGTTGGCTCAATAATGATCTGATTAAGACCAAGGGCTTATTTTTTATCTCAAATTATAAGAACTGACTTCCTAAATTACGATGGAAGATGAACCCTCTAGAACTGAAGAATCTGAAGATGAGCCCGATGGAAGATGAACTGTTAAAGTGAATTACAATTTATTCATAATCCTGGTGCAAGAAAAAGTAAACATTTTATATACCATCTTCAGAATGAAAAAGTCTCGTATTTTGTTGAACAATGGAGCGAGTAGCTAGTTCTCCTTTTAGGTTTTCACATCTATTAGATTGAGTGCTTTCTGATTTCTTCCTTCGCTACATGTGGATAGGAAAAGTCCAATCGGGTAACAATGCGTGGTAAATGCTTCACAACTCTTACTCTTCAATAAAATAAATACGATATGGAATATGCGAGATAAATAGGATATACGATATCAATAAAATAAATTTACATACTCTTCTCATATCTTACCAATTCTATTGTAAATTTCGATGAATTTCTTAAATATAAATAATGCAAAGAAAGAGTTAAAATGAAATATTGTAAACCTCTTCTGCAGTGGAAATATTTAATTTAGAACATTTGCATACCATTGAATAAAATGAGAAACTCTTAAACCACCTGTTAAAAATCAATATGGGACAAAACAAGAACAGCCGTATCTTAATTAAAATCTCGACTCAGTGTAAACTAAGTTCAGCCATCCATTCACAAATAGAGATTTTATTTTTAGTCTTCAGGTTTCGACTAGAGAATGAAGTATGGAAAGCGTGTATTACTTTTCTCGTATAGCCTGTAATTATGTAAGGGGAAAAAGCTAATTAATTTTATGTCTGAGGCCACTTGCGGAATATTCGACCACTCGTACGTCGCAACCGCATCTTTAATAACGGAGGAGTAGAAAGTGATGAAAGACTTGCCAGGATGAGGGATACGATTACTCCAAAGCACTGCGTACAAATGAATTTAGATGTTTAAAAAAACGCGTAATTTATGGTTTCGTATTTTGTTGACAACCCTTCTTAAAGGCGAGGAAAATGATGATGCTGTACCTACTCATTTTATTGCGAAGTCATTGTTATGGATGAGTTCGTTAAATATTTAAATTCGAAGCAATTTGAGTTTCAAAATATATTCCTTGTAAGAAGTTATACATTATAGCTGATTGTATTATTTTTTAAGAGTTTTATGCTTGTATGAAACTATCAACTTTTAATTTATTATTTTTTAAATTGGGAATGGTTTAAATTTTTTTCTTCTATGGCAGTAATACAAACCATAATTTATCAAATTTGATTAAATTAATTTATTCGATAAATCTTTTATTCGTAGTTATGAAAATAACTTCATAATGCTGCATCTACAGAACTCTAATAGCCATTGTGGAAACAAGTTAAACTCATGTTTGAAAATTAGTTTAATACCCGACTCTATATGAGGTATTACGTAAAGTTTAACTGTATTTAGATACTTTAGTTGACTGAAATTGATCAATGCACATTAAAATAGAATCATATAGAAGATTTCCCATATTGTAAAACTGAAATATAATAATTTCAAGATACGTTACTTATTGAAAGCAACCTTTTGCATACATCATTCACAACAAAAAAAAATGGTATAACTATGAAAAAAAGTTTTAGAGATTTTCCTCGACCATCTTTTCAAAAAAAAAATTAATCAAGAATAAATGTTTATTTAAGAAAATAATATTGAAAAGTGTTTTCTTTTCATCTTGCAGAAAATATTAATTTACCTAACATTAAGTTATTTCTAGTATAAAATGTATAGGTTTTTGAGTTGTTTAATTATTCTTATGATGAAGTAATTTTTTTTAAAAAAACTAATACGGAATCTATATAATTATGTGTATGTTATATAAATTATTCAATAAATTACTAAACTTATACTAGCTTTTCGTGACAGGATTATTTTGTTTTGATTCCTTGTAATTAATCTCTTTAAATTATGATTAAGTAAAGAAACTTTCTTCAATAATTCCAATTGGCTGTGAACATTTTATTGTAAATAAGAGATAAACATTATCTCTAATATCTACATGATTATGATTTAATACATTATCTTATAACAGAATCCATGTAGACAGCTTTTTTTAATTTTAATTTAAATTCTTAACATTGATAAAATCAGAAATTTAACATATAAATTTCATTATAATACCATCAACAATATTTCCAATATTTTAAATAAGTCAAAACAATCTAAGACTAATCATTTATCATCCCAATTTTTTATTTCTAATTCTGCACTCTCGATAACTTAAAATGATTTTTAGTTTTACCTAATGAAATAGAGGTCATGTTCTAATGTAATTTTTTAGTCCTTGAAAGAATTATTAAAAAATTGAATACAATTTATAAAATTATTTAAGTTTTGTAAATTCGAGAGAATCCCTTGCTTATACATGATGGCCTGCAATATTCTATTTCACCTTTTAACTTTCAAATGTTAACGTCTAAAAAGTGTAAAGTTCTGAAATGAATGCTCTTATCTCTCAAACTTAACGAGTTATAAATTCACAGTTGTTCAGAAATTCAATAAAACAAGGATATAGTTCCATGTCAGCTTTATAAGATACAACTTATTTTACCGCGAGTATCAACACTTCTATGTTATTCAACGTGGTAAAAAAGTGGTATCTTCACTTTCAATAAAATACGATTTGCGGTTCAATATGCAGACTGAACATAGACAGTAAGTATACTTAGCGACTACTAGCTGATCTTTTTCTGCGTTTCACAATGAAACTGTATTAGAACTCGTATGCAAACACAAATGCGTTTCCTATATGCTCATTTCCTTAAATTTCTGTGCACAAGCTGTGCCTTAATACAAAATCACCTCAGCTCTATAGTTTTGTAGCAGACTTTATCTCCATGTTTAGTTTAATTTTCGAGATAAAATGGCAAAATTAGAATTTTTTAATTAGAATTGCTTTAAGTCGTCCTGTTTTGTAAAACATAAATGTTGATTATTTATTGAAATTTTCTTTCATATCTATCGATCTATATCATATATATATATATATATATATATATATATATATATATATATATATATATATATATATATATATATATATATATTGGGTTGGCAACTAAGTAATTGCTGATTTTTTTAGAAAATCAAAGACAATTTTTTCTTGGAACTAAATAACTTTATTCTGTAATGTATTGCCTATTTTGATCAATGACCTTTTGCCATCTTTCAGGCAGCATCATAATCCCACGTTCATAAAACTTCTGGTTTTTATTAGCAAAAAACTGAATCTGGTACGATTTGACATCATCATTATTATTGAAATTTTTACCATTCAAGGAGTTTTGTAAAGATCGAAACAAAAAGTAATCAGATGGTGCAAGGTCAGGTCTATATGGTGGGTGTGGAAAAACATCTCAACTATCGTCCAATAACTTTTGCCGAGTGACCAAAGATGCGTGTGTCCTTGGATTGTCATGATGGAATGCGACACATATTCGATTTGTCAATTCGGGCCGCTTTTCTTCAACTGCATTGTTTAATTTCGTTAGTTGTTCAATGTAGACATGAGAATTGATCGTTCGGTTGGGTGGTAAGAGTTCAAAGTAGACAATAACTTTGTAATCCCACCAAACTGATAACAAAACCTTCTTTTAATGAATATCAGCTTTTGATGTTGTTTGAGTTGGTTCACCTGGCCTGCTCCAGGATCTTTTCCGCTTGATATTGTTGTAAACAATCCATTTTTAATCGCCAGTTATCAGTCGTTTTAAAAATGGATCATGGATAAAAATGGATCATTTAAAAATAGACGTTTCTTTAGAAAATCATTGCTGTTAATGCTTTGCGTTAAATGCGTTTCTTTCAGTTCGTGAGGAACCCATGTATCGAGTTTTTGAACATAGCCAAAGTGTTTTAAGTGATTTTCAGTGCATGTATGTGATACATGAAGCTTCTCTGCAATCTCACGTGTTGTACTGTGACGATCCGAATCGATTATTGCTTTGATTAGGTCGTTATCAACTTCAACTGGATGAGAGAGCGTTTTTCATCTTTGAGTGAAAAATCACCAGAACGAAATTTGGTAAACCAATTTTGACACTGCCGTTCTTTTAAGGCTTCGTCACCATAAGCAGCACATAACTTTTTATGAGCTTACGATGCGTTTTTCCCTTTGCGGAAAAAAAAGCAAAATATGAAGAAAATGTTCCTTTTGATTTTCCATTTTTCAACGAATGTCAAACGAAAACTACGCAACTGATCAAAAATTTTTTTTTACTGATTGACAGCTGAATTGCCAACTATCAAATAACAAAATGTGTTTTACATTTGTACTACGTCTGCAAACCTAAAAATTCAACTGAAGCCATCTATAAGAGAAATCCGCAATTACATAGTTGCCAACCCAGTACATCTAAAGCTGGAAAATCCAAAGCATACATTTTCGATACATGTGTCTGCACACAGCAAAAAGATAAAATCTATTGATTCGCAGTGTTTGGGTAAAACTTTGCACTTCGAAAAGGATAGTGATATTCACTCTCGAATTTGGAATTATTTTGCTAAAATATACAATAGGAGCTTTCTATGATATATACAATAGGAGCTTATATGCTACCAGAAGTTTTACAATACGTATAAAAAAGTACTAATGGCAAATATTTTTTAAGAATTTAAGTACTTACCTTATCTTCTTTTCTATGAAGACTTGACATAAATAATTTATCTTATGCGTAAGGTGACTGGAAAATGGAAAAAACTTATTGATCATGCCCTGAACAGTATGATAGAAATGAGAAGCGTTCTATTTGTCGTCCGGGCTCAACATGATCCTCTGGTAGAAAGGCACTCATCATCAGAAAAAGTGTCGGGCTTGAATCCAGCCAGAGTATAACAACAGCAGATAGTCAGTGCGCTATTACTTCTTGCATAGACCTTCGAGAATAGTGTAATAAAGATTTTTTGAATTTTACCTCCGTGTTCGACATGTCGAAATTTATACCAAACATACATAATGCAAATTAAAATACACACATTATGTACACACACACACACACACACACACACACACACACACACACACACACACACACACACACACATATATATATATATATATATATATATATATATATATATATATATATATATATATATATGAAAAAATATGTTAAAACTTCGCAGCGAAGAGAAGTGTCATACCAATCTACTATTTACTTATTTTCCGATATCATACTGCCAACCTAGTACCTGAATGGTAGCAAATATTTTTTGTTCAACAACTCAGGAATTGGTCTTCCGACTTAAGTATTATTCTTTATTCGTTCAAAACGTCCTTTTAGCTGACGTTCCAATTATATTTACTGTTCTAAGTAGTAAAAAAAATTTGGTTTATTCCCAAGAGAAATTTAAATATTCATCGGAATTTTAAAAGCTCTCTGGAGTTTCGAAAATTTTCCGATTGTATGAAAAATTACCTCTTCAAAATTTCCAATATTCCCAATTTATTACCAAAACTCTTGAGAAAATTCCAGTTCTTCAAATTTCCGGGAAATTTACATCGCTAATTTAATTATCTTCATGATGAAAAAAACTTATTTCAGTGTAATATATATATATATATATATATATATACACACACTACTGGACAATTGCTATGGACGGATAACACTATCATCCATAGCAACCACAAAATGAAAGGAAGCAAAATGTGGAAAATTAGAATAAGTGCGGGATATAGTAAGAAGAAGTATGAGTATGCCAATTTTTTTTCCACGTCTGTACATCACGTGATAGCGTTCTTAAGAGCTTTAAAGGTTTGTGACGTGTGTGGACAGTTGTTGTTTCAAGTCAAAGTTTTACAGGAAAGATTTAATAGACGAACTTGAAATTTTTGGCATGTCTTCCTGACATCACTTAGATGATTTTATGCGTGGCCGAATTATTGGAAAGATCGAAGAAGGACAAAAAATAACAGATGTTGCCAGGGAGTTCGACATCGCTCACAGCATTGTTTCACGGCGGTGGAAGTCATTTAAAACTACAGGAATGTGTAGTAGGCGGCACGGGGGAAATCGTTTTAGAAGTGCGACGCCTGCAGAAGACAGATATATCGTCCTATAAGCAAAATGGAACAGGTGCATCACAGCTCACAAGGTGGCAAATCAGTTTCTTGCTGCCTCGGGAAAGCAGATCTCCCGAAAAACTGTTGCCAGACGTTTGAGGGGAAGAGGACTATACACCCACAGACCTGTTGTGTGTGTCCCATTGACCAGACAGCACCGTACTGCCCATTTGCAATGGTGTCGTGAGCATCGCAATTGGACTAAACAGGACTGGGCATGCATACTATTCTCAGATGAAAGTAGTTTCAGTCTGTCATCGGATTGTAGACGCCAACTGATCTGGAGCGAGAGTGGTACTGCTTATCATCCAGAAAATATCCAGAAAAGGAACTGATATCCGACATGCAGTGTCATGGTGTGGGCCGGCATTATGATCAATGGCAGCATGCCCTACATGTGGTTGCGAATGGTACTATGACGGGCCAACGATACATTAATGAAGTTCTATTTCAATGGAGTGGTATTGGATATAACTCTCGCATTCCTCTAGTATGCATTGCCAGTACTTGAAACAGACAGTGCTACATCTCCGAGTTGTTGAAGCCAGTTTTCCTCCCTTACCTTCAGAGATTGCCTACAGTCATATTTATACAAGATAATGCACAACCATACTTGGCACACATTGTTCAAGAGTTCTTTGTCAATTTCCAGATTGAATTTCTTCCCTGGCCGTTTCGCTCTCTGGATCTTTCGCAGATAGAAAATATGTGGTTCATGGTTACTCAACGATTGACCCAGATTGCACCCCCAGCTGTCACATCAGATTAACTTTGGGAACGTGGAAGCTGCTTGGTCTGCTGTACTCCAAGAACACATCCAAAGTCTCTTTGAATCAAGCATATGACAGCGGTGATCACCAACAATGGTGACTACTCTTTCTACTAATTTTGGCAAGAATCACTCTTCACAGAAGTCTATATAAATTTAATCATTTGATACTTGGTCAACACGTTATCTACAAAATAGATTATGTTCTGGAATCTAGTCTTTCTTGGTGTTGCACAATTTGGGTGGCCAGCAGTGTATTTATTGTTTTTTCACATACAAACCAAACAATCCCGGCATTAAATTTGGCTGACACTCTCGGTAATTGCAAATCTGGGCTGTATACCACTGAAAAACTATTTTATAGTGAAATGAGTTAAGTTGCATTCTCATCTGGATGGCCGGTTGAGCAGGAATAATACAAATGAGAACGAGAATGTCTTTTACTCAAGTTCATACTACGAACTGTTGAGTTCATTTGTGATTTTCTATTTGTTTAGAGTGTTTTTCGTGAAATAGCCATGACAATTTGCATTTTTACCAGTAAATTCAACATTGATGCATGTATGAACATTTTGGACAGTCGAGTTCCTTCTACAATCTGCAAACTGTAAAGAATTGACGAGTGTAAGTTTCTAAATGACAAATTCACCCTGTTCATGCTGAATATGCAATCAAGTAATGGGATCGTGATATAAGATTTCTACGTCTTTATTTGTTTGCTCAGCCTCGACTTAAGACTCGCAGAATGTATATGTTAGAACTATATTTATAGGCTATATAGAATAAAACATACTTGAAACCTACAGCATAATTGTTTAAATTCGTAGAACAAGAATTTACATAATATCTATAGCTGTCTACTGGAATTTTATTGAAAATTTATCTGAAGGATAACTTAGATTATATGATGGAAAACAGTTTATATAAGTTTATATTTTCTTTCATTTACTTAATTTTTTTGTATTTTAGAATCGAAATTATTCTTTTTTATCCTAAAAATTTTAACATTTTTTCAATTAGTTTCAAAAATACAATATATCTATATCTATCTATATAATTTAAAAATTTATAACATTATGAAATGAATATAATATTTCAGTATTGCTATTTAAAAAAAACATTGTTTTCACAAATCTATTAAAAATGTTCCCTTTTTCTTAATTATTGTTAAATATATTATGTAATAAATGAAGAACCAAAATACACGCACATTCGTAAAATACACCTGACAAATTCTTATTACGAACGATGAAATATGTCAATATACTTATCTATTTATAATATTTATTATAAACAGTGTTCATAAAACTATTAACTTAGCTATATATAAATTAATAAAAATCTGAAGAAACACTGAATAAAATCATCACTTTGATAACAATTTTAATTTTCATCACATACAACAAAATTTGTGAAGATAAATTGATTTCTTAATCTTTTAAGAGAGTGCTTTTTTAAGTGATGTTTTGCCAATATCAATTTTATTCAAACCCAATAATAATATGTGTATATAAAATAAAAATAAATATAATAGGGGTAACTATAAGCATATTATAATAATTTATTGAAATAAAATAACTGTACTCTCAAACATTTGATTTTATAAAACTATCAAATAAAAACCCTAAAACTTGGTCATAAGAAAAGGTATGAAGTTCTATTATCACTTTATGTTCACTTTTTGCAATCAAGCACCAATTGAAAAGTGATTTACTGTTTGCAATGGATTCCAAATTATTATGAACATTTATGTTCAAAGTCAGTATCGAGCCTACTAACTGTTGTAAATTTAAGGTCAAATATCAATCATCTTTCGCTGATGTTTGAAAGTCAAGAGATGGGGTTACCAATTTAGATATTAATCTTTTAACTTGATTATATTTCACACCTACAAATGCTTTGGCTATGTTTGGATAAGGTGGTGATTAGGTTGCGGTGACATGAAAACATTACAAATATTCATTCCCATATCATAGAACGACACCATCTACCTCCTATATTAAAGGTTCTAGGATCGAGTACGATGCATTTTAATTTAAAATTAAACTACAGTGAGTTTTTTGTTTGTCTCAACAGCTATATTTTACATAATTTGATCAAGATTTGTAATTTAACGAGATTCCAAATAATTACAAACATTCACATACAGAGATACAATTAAACTTACGAAGGTTCATTTATCGTTCTACAAACACGTTTTCACACGAAGGCTAATTTGACAAGTACATATAGATATAATTACCACAATAAATAACCCCATTAGAGAAGTAGAAATCAAACTTACGAATTGTTGAATTCAAAGCCGGGGTGCTGAATATGCAATTGCCAATTTCGGTAGTTTGGCTGTATGCTCGAAAATTTTCTATAAGAATATATTAATTTTTTGAACTGTGTTTCATAGAATTTTCTCTGATAATACTTTACCAAAAAAATCTTTATAACCATCCCTAAAAATAATTCGAATATTAAATATAGGAATTAAAAAAATTCCAACTTAATTCTTGTTTATTATTTTGCTATTATTAGTTCTAAATTGGTTATTACATGATGCTAAATCGTACAGATCTTAAATCAATTTCAAACGAATACAATTTACAATCTCTTTCACACTCTAAAACACAAACAAAACACTTTATCAAGCCTTTCTCTTCTATAAACAACTCAGTATGAAAATATCAGCTTTGCCTCTTATTAATCTTTTATTTATCACAACTAAAACACGATAAATAAAATGTATAACAACTCGAACAAAACACGGCCATTATCAGCTAATTCCATTACGCCAGAAACATTATGGTAATGGCATCCCGGCTACTTTCACAATAGCCATAAATTGCAAAATAAGAAAAGAAAAAATGATTTGATCCTGTCCAATCAATGCTTCCGGATGTATTATGGAGAAAACGATTATGCGCTCTCCATTAAAGCCCTGCTGAGGGTGCGTCGCTGCCTGAGCAACCCCCAACCGACCTCTTTCAGCGACTGGAAGAATTTCAGGACGTGATGTGGTTGAGATATGGGTTTCAACAAAAGGATTGTTGACCGACCGGCCCTATTGTTGAGAAGTCGGAGTGGCCAAGGAGATCTTCACCACAAAAATGATCGACATTCGCAGTGGACGTCATTAACATCTGTGGAGGATACCTTCTTTCTTTCTATTTTCTGGTAAACATGCTCTGTGATTATGGGATTTGCCGGCATTATAAGTAATCATTGCTGTATCAGAATCATCTAATGATTTTTAAGGTTTCTTTAGGGAAGTGTCTTATTCAAATCCTACAAATAAGCCTAATCAGTATCGAGAAACAATTTCTTGTATATAATAAGATAAAAGTTTATAACTATTAAATTATATAAAAAAATAATTGGTTTGATTAAAATAAATATAATTGCATATCTATGCCTTCAGAGAAATGGAATCAATAGTGATTACTTACGATGCTAAAAGTTAAGGGTATAATGCACTGGTCTACAGTTAAGCAATTCAGAAATGTGACGTCCATCTCACTTGTATAGATATTTGCAATGGTTCTGAATTTATTTTATCATCTAGCTGAACCATCCACTTACTTACCAATAATATAAAAAAACTTAGTGGTAATTCACCGGAAATAATTAAAGCTCTACTTAATTTATGTTTACCTAGATGAGTTAGTAGATAAATCGGGGTATAGAGAAATAAAATGACATGAAAAAAATTCGAACTTATAAAAGTTGTTTACATATCATCCCAAGAAGACATGTAACAAATTCTACATAATCTCTATTTTTTCATTATTTCACTTATTATATATTCTAATTATTTCACTAATTGTACTTTTACTATTTTTGGTAAGCAAGGAGTAAGAGTTTGGGCTTCTTAAATTGGGTTCGCAATTTCCAATTTTGTTACGAATATAAATGTTTCAAGTGGTATAGAATCCATGTTAAATGCCAAATTCAACTCGAGTCAGCTTTTATGTGGTCTAGAATAGTAGGGGACGTTTGTTCTTGTACGAATCACTTTCAGCGATTATAAGTATTTCGAGAACATTTTATACCTCTACAGATGGCATAACCAGGTCAGAATCTATTTTTTTAACATGATGACTTTCTCTTTAATTGAGATAAGGTCTGTAAAAGTTGATTGTGTAGTTTTATAGTACACTTACAGTTAAGTTTTGTTTTAATTGACTTCTTTGTCAAAGACCTTAAAAAGTGTAATTTCTATCTGAGTAGTTCAAAATCAGAGTACCTCCATAAAAGAAGCCTGCTTCGTATTTGTGTCTGCATACGCTGTGCACGTGGGGTCAGAACAATTTTATAATCTACATATTATAAAAGAGGATTAATCTACATATTATAAAAGAGGGTAAACTTTTCCAACTGAACCAAATTTAGGGGGAGAGTCCGACTTCCTCAGTACACATATGCCATATGTACCCGTTTATAGCGTAGGCAATCATTCACAACCCATTCATACACGATATATATGTATATATATATATATATATATATATATATACACACACACACATACACACAGCCGTTCCGAAGTTAAGAGGGTGGCTAGGGACTTTAGTGGACATACTGTATATATATATATATATATATATATATATATATATATATATATATATATATATATATATATATATATATATATATATATATATATATATATATATATTGCATTAGAGTGAAAATATTAAAAATACACGGAAATATTGCATTAGTGTAAATGCCACAGTATGTTAAATTTTTTATTAATATTAAGAAAAACTTTTTCTACATAAAGGAAGAAGGAAGAACCCATTTAATTTCTCAACAATCAGTTCGAAGCAAGATCTGTTGCAAAACTGCTTTTTAAACACATAATTTCGAAGTCAATAGCAAACAAATGTCAAAAATAATTTTGTATGTAAAGCTTTAAAATTTGACAATTCTATCCGGGTTTTCTATTTTATTTTAAAAAATATTTTTATTTGTCAATCTACAAGTGCTCCTGAAGTCAATGTACAAATACTGAGGGAAGGTAGGAAACATCGTTAGAAGCCGAAAGAAAGCATAGGTAGAAATCAATAGGTGGTGTATGTACAAGAGCTCTCAAGATGCACACCTGTGTCTTAGAATAGAACAGCAGAAAAAGCAAAATGAAAAAGAGCAAAATGTTTAGTTTAAATCGGCAAGGACGATTTAAATTTTTAAAAATTTCCTTAATAGAATTTTAAGGTTTAATTAGGTTACAACAAAAACTGTTTTGGAGTCTTATGCTCATTGGCTTATAGCTCGTATTGAGTAAGATTGTATTTTTATTTGAAAACTTTATTTAAACAAAATTGATGGATTGAGGATTTTGAAAAATTGATTGAAAATCAATACGATGAATCCTAAACGATGAAGATAAACAAGGCGTTTAATTGACAAAAGATGGGGAAATTAGGCCGTTTGGAAAAACAAAGACGTAAAAAAAAATTAGAGCCTATTATAGAATTTGGTACAAGTTCAGTATCCCCATACAGATGATTTCTCGCCAAATCTGGAAACCATTGTATTCGTTGTAATATTGCCGATTTCAGTTTTTGTTATTATTTTAGTGTTGCCAAATGTAGTTTTTGTTACTATTTTTATTTTTTCGTGGCCAGATTCCGTTTTTCTCGTGTTTTAAATAATTTTTACATTATATATGTGCTTTTTTTAGTGGCAATAGCTTTTTTAGTTTCACTTCGAGAACTTTCTTTGCTATTTGTTCCATGTTTTAATTGATAGTCATTATAATTTCGTTGGCTGTTGCTGCTGCAATTAGTGGATTTCCAGCAGTTGTGTTTCGTTGTCGCCAGTGTCCAAACATCGTAAATTTTTCTTTTTTCTATTTTTTTTTACATTATTTACTTTTATTTGGTTTATTTATGATATATTTTTTTTATTAAATGATATATTTTATTTTATATATTTAAAACCGTTAAATATTTTTTCCTTATTTCGTTTTCTTAATTTACTATCATCTTCTTATTATTTTAATTACTTTATTTATTATTTTAATTTAAAATGTTTCATGTTCAAAATTTGTTGAAAAATATCAACAAATTATTTTAGCAAAATTTAAAGATAATAATGATGGATTATTACTCAGGATTCCAAATTATTAGTTAATTTAGGATTCGCAAATATTAAATAATTATTTAACGGAAATTGGATTTGGAGAAGGTGTAATAATTTTATTTAAATTCTATTGCTTACATGTATTTTTTTATTGTATTCGTGTTTCATTTTTATTTACTTAAAATGTGTACTTATTTAAAAAATATTTTATTCATGTTTTTTTTTAATTTTAAAAAATGTATATATTTGAAAAATAAGTTTTGCATGCTTTTTTTTAAATTTTATAAAGTGTATATATTTAGAAAAATATTTTTGCATGCTTTTTTTGTAAAATTAGATAATTATTTTTACTAAAATGTGACACTGGTGACAAACGAATAAAATGTCGATATAAATATACCAATCGGCATGTCAGCTTAACTTCATATCAAGTAAGTCCAATATTTATATTTACTTCCCTTTTTAAATTTTCTGAAATGCTTATTTTTCGATCGAACTTTGGGAAATTTCCCGTGTTTATAAACGCGCGCCTAGCTTGGAGACTTAGCGAGGAAATAATTCGCCGCGGTCGCCAAGTGTATGGGGATACTGAACTTGTTCCTAGAATTTTAAATTAATGACTGCAATTTTTGTAAACAATCTGTTTTGAGTCTTAATACTATTGCCTTACATATGCCAACATTAGTTTTTTATTTTTTATCTTACTTTGTTTCACTTTTTACAAAATGAATTTGATTTATACACCGTTACTTAATTTAGCATGTCTTTTTGGCGCGTTTTTATTTCACTTTAACTGTCCACTTAATCATTTTTTGTTTCCCATATTTTTGTTATTATCATTAATATTCTGTGGTTCTATATGCATTTAAATTAGGTTAAATTACTGTTATGGGTAACCACTGTTTACTTCTGCAAAATTAGCCATTCAACATCACCAATCACCTCATCATTTTGAACTTATATTATATTGGGTTTTGTGTGAGTAAATAAATACATGAGTTAATATTTTTCTCATACACTTTATATAGGAAAGACATTGAAACCTACAGAACTCTTAGTTACATTCTCTGAGCAAGAGATCATCGGCTGGGTTAGATACCCATTACCTCCTGGACATTTTTGTCTGAAAACAAGAAAACTTTTTTTTTCTATTAAGCTACAGCAAGGCATATTTATGTATTGCAAAATGTATGCAGAAAATATAATTCAGATTGAATTTAATCATTTTCGCTTATTTTTATTTATATTCTTTTTCAATCCTTTATGTTACATTTATGTCAAGCAATATGGTTTTGATAAAAACTTAGAATTGTGTTCTTCAAATCTACACAAAAAATTTTTTAATGTAATTGAAATAAATACTATATAGATCAACCTACGCACACTTTTGCAATCATTAAAAACATATAGTTAAAATGTTTGCTTCCTTATTCTCATGTATAATAAGAAATTTTTTTACTTTATAATGAATTAGAGGCTAATTTAAACAGTATGAAAATGTGTTTAATCCCTTCCGCTTACAGTCTACTTAACCTCCACCTATAGGATAGTACGGAAACTAAGCCAATTGCTGGACAGAACCCATAAATTACTTAAAAAAATATTTAAATCGTTGCCTGATAAATCGTCTGCTGGCAGAAAGTTTATTTGCAAGCGATTCGTTTTCCTACCATTCCTTGAGTAAAATAAGCACATCCTCACCACAAACTTTCTTTGTGGCAGCAAGCGATAGCTGCAGGCAAGGCTAAGCTTATTAACCCTCTCGAGTTGAGGAGTAAGAACTGAAGTTCATTTTTCAGACGATAGAATTCGGAATCTGATTAACGAGATCTCTCGGGATCGTAAGCAATTACGAGCGCGAAATAGATACGGCATAACGAAAAATAAATTAAACGTTGCTGCGAAATTAGAAGCAATTACTTGGTACCATATGACGGATAATTGATCCTGAATAGAAATAAATAAACGAGTGCTTCAAACATTTGGAGGCATCAAAAAAATCATTTGAGTTCGGAGTAGCAGCTCACCCTGACCCGCTTAGCAATTAATAATCACAATGACTTAACATATAAGAACAGGGGTAGTTGTGTTTGTAGAAGTGCCATTTTGTTTTGGCTGTGTATCTGATCTTTTAATGTATTGAACTGTTAATCGAAAATGGCATGAGAAGTTTAATTTATATTTGTAAGATAGATTCTTTAAATTGGCATAATAATTAATGTTAGTTATTTTTGAATTAAACACTACTTTTATTTTACTTTACGTATTTTGATTTCAGTCAAAACAATTAACGTACTTTTTCTTCAATTAATTAATGATCTCATTACCATACTATTTAAATAAGCACTGATAGTGACGCTAATAATGCCTGTATTATTAACATTACATCACGACAATTTTTAACTATATTATAATAATTAGTATAATATTTTCAACCAATACAACTCATAACAATTTAGTATTCTTGGTAATGAATTATTTTGATCTAACTCCACAGCCCATTTCTAATGAGAAAAAACAGTTTAACCCATCTAATCTCCTTGGAAATTTGAATCACAGTAAAGTAATGAAGTTAAAATTGAGCTGTTCTTTCCTCTCTATAGTAAACAATACCAGCAGCAGGAAATTGGACTTAGCAAAATTTGTTGAGAGCATACTGACTCTATGCACGACACTCTTTACCAGAGTCTTTGACGTATCTTGAAACTCAACTGGTTACATTACTCATCACATCACATCAATAAGGCATGTTTCATAGATATGGCTCAATTTCCTTAAATATATACACACCGATTTCCTGAATTAAAGCAGAATTAATTTTAAAAAATGAGATATTGACTATCATTATTTCGAATCTTCTGAAATTTCATTGTTTCAGAAAGATGGTATCAAATAGCATTTAGTAAAAGAGTGTTGCTGCCATAACTTTACGAAAATAAGAAACAATTAAAACAAGATATTAGAAAAAATTGTTACGCAATGAATGATGGCATGTTATTTCGAACTGATCAAAGTGTAGATATAAGCTCTATATAAATGTCAACAAAACTTTTTTTTATCTATTGCCAAGACTCTAAGAATAAAGTTAGAGAATGTGTGTATTTTCAAAAAGAACAAATGTCAACCATTACTTGAACTTATGCCAATGTAATCACTTCGAATTGATAGTGCACAAAAAATTAATTACTTTTTCTGTCATTGACTAGTATTTAAAGCTGTTAATATTGTGCTACTCACAATTTTGCATCTCCAACTCAGCTCAGTTTTGTGCTTAATTCTGTTTTAGAAAGGACAATACTTAGAAGGACACATTAAATAAGTGATCAGTAAGTGATGGTTCAATCAAGATTTTTCAATATTTAAGTGTGATAATTCAATAATTGATTTCAAATATTTTTTTTACTTTGCAAATTAGAAGTGTGTATTACTGAGTTATTTATTTTTAAAAATTCGGTATAATGGCAGTCTGACTCTAGGAAAGGGATTATTTTCGTGTGTTATGATTCTTTTCCTTTTAATATTATTCTATATTTTGTATGAGTAAGTCTTTATCTGTATGCCTTCAGATAAATGAGAGAGTTTTTGCTGTAATACTTGCTTTTTCTATAGGTACTCTTACTTGTTATTAAAAAAGATTTTTCTAAAATTTTCCACTTACATATACTGAGATAATTAAAAATAATTTCAATTGACAAAATCGGAGATTATCACACTTGTAAAAGTTTCTCTGGGCCAATCTATAAGAAGTTTGTAAAGATTTGACTCTAAAATTTGATTTTAAAGACATTTCAAATTAATACTGATTATAATCTATATTTTGATGGATATCATGTTGATTTTAGCAACACTAAAATTTTCTAATAAAAAAAATTACTTTTAATATTTTTTTATTAACAGCATGTTGTTAACTTGGTGTACCTTTTTTAAACAAAAATGTTAATCATTATCATAAAACTGTTGACCAGCTGTCATTTACAGCAAACTATATGTAGATCACTTAGATTTATTTTTCGCTTATGAATTGCATTTTACATTTTAGTTGCATTCCATACTATCAGAAATATGTTAAATTTCATGAGTCAGGAGAATTTATTTCCTAAAGAACGTTTCGCGCAAGTTTTCCCGCAAGCTATCATTTTCACTTAAATTTTTACTGTGCCATATTAGTTTGCATATTTTGTGTACAGGTTTACTCTTCTATTTTATTTTCTGTAGTACTTAATCTGTAGAGCCTAATGGGCTTTTTAAGAATTATTTTTCAATTATATTTCAAATCTGGAGGTATCACATAAGAAGAATTTCATGATGCGATATATGGAAATCAATAAAGGAATTTATGTAAATAAATTATCCAATATTAAAATAATAATGAGGGAAGCATGGTAAAAAATGAAAAAAAATTAGGGAGAGAATGTTAAAAAAGTGTTAAAGGATTTGAAAATTATGACGAAGAATGTCATAGTAAATTAGAGAATTATGATGAAAAGAGTAGCAACAAATCAAATAAAAAAAGCATGATGAAGCAACGATAAGGAATTGCGGATCTTTTTAAGAAGATAGTGTAAGAGAGAAGGAAACAATAACGAATCAGGTAATGAAGTAAGAAGGAAGAATAAAAGGATGAAAGTGTTTTTGTATGGAAGATTGAATCTGCAAAATAATTCGATATAGAAGAAAATTTTCTTACTGGTCTAGCAAAATTGCTTAACTCTAACCTTCTAATAAATACACACATTACATATATATTTATTGAACTCATTTCAAATATGTTTCGTAATGATAGGGAAAAAATGTATAAAACTTCCTTGACAGGATTTGAAATTGAAATTTCTAAACATGAATATATTAAGCAAAATGAATGAAATCTTGTTTAGTTTTCTGAACAACTAAATCATGTTGTGCAATTTTTTAAAAAAATTTTCAGATATTTTCCCATCAAATTTTCTTTTTAAAATTATGTAAATACTCATACTCAAATTATCGAATCAAAATTTCATAACCTTCTTTATGTATAACATTTAACTTAGGCGTATTAAAAATTTTTTCAATAATTATAAGAGCTTTGATTTTTGTTCTTTTCATCATTTTACGTAAATTAATTGGCGGTATTAGCTGTTTGGAAAAAGTTTTGCTCCTTTATCCATAAACATTGTTTACTATCGGAAAGTGATGAATTCAATTCTTGATGCTGCCAAAGATCTTACTGATGGTTCTTTGCACATAATAATTTCCTTTAGTAAATAATAATTAGGGTTTAATGTCCTCCTAGTGTTTCGTAGCATGCAAGATAAGAAGCTAGTGCAAATGCTTACCTTGTCATTTGACTGTAACTCAAGTCACGAAAAAATAATTGTTTTCAGAAATAGCCAACCGGAAAAATGCATCAATAACCTATCTTAATTTAATTAATAGATAATGGCTTCAGAAACTGAAGGTAAATAAGCTTTGAGGAAAAATGAGGGAAATTTTTGAAAGCTAGTAGATTTTATGCCGAGTCACCCGAAAATCACTATGCTGCGTAGACTTAGCATGTTAAATGCTAAATAGGATTTAATAATTTTTCATTAATGAGGCGTAGCATACAGAGGAAGATATGTTTTTACAGATGTATTACTTTAAATTTTTTAAAAGTAAAAATTACTTGGTTTATTTGTACTTTTTGATCAAAATAAAGGTGGCTAAAAATATTACTTTGAGCTAATCTAACTTATGTAAATGAAGTAAGATGCATTAAGTTATTGACTTCTCCGTAATAATCCCTATTAAATTACCCCAATATCTTCTATGTACTAGTCTTTTCCTTTTACAAAATATTTGTACATTTAATGGAATCAAAGGGAGATTTCTTGTGATTCTCCTTTAAAAAAGAAAATCATTTCTGCGTGTTTGAAAATCATTTTTAGAACACATATAAATTTGCCATATAATTTGAGCCAGTCGAGAACCTCGACAATTGTCAGAATAAACTACCAAGTATGGATTAGATTATATTTACAAAAACTTATGTTACATATAATAGATATAACGGTTAGTGTGTCGTATATTTTCCAATCACTGCCATACAATCCAGAAAGTACTTAGGCATGTTGAATATCAAATTATCGAATTGATCTTTGAGAAGATTACACTTTCAGCAAGGATATATTCTAATTTTTTCTAATGTTCCGGTATACATGTAGATAATGACTGAAGAGCTGCAACTCATCAAACCATCCTGTCTCACACATACTCTATAAAATTCAAATCGGTTAAGAATATTAGCCATTCTAAGCTGATTGTTATCTTCATGAATCGAAATGATATCGAAATGAAGTTACTCGTTCGTGTTTGCATAATAAAGACAGGGGTTGTCATCCATGAATACAAATTTAGATCCCAGGACTACTCTAAACATACTTATTAGTTTTTCTAGAATGATGTGCCAATAAATTTAGTCTATTATGGTTTCAGTTTGAAAGTATAGACCTGCTTTAAAAACTACAATAATTCCACCCCAAACGAGCAATGCACTATCGTAATAGTATTGTTTAGTTATGTTGTCTAAATAGTAATAAAATCCAGATGTTTTCTATCTGAAGGTTTAAACTGGGTTTTTAAGGTAAATCAAGACTCACCAATCAACAATATACGTGGTTCTGTGTCGATTTCACAATTATGTACTTTCTACATACGGTAATAAACTGCCAAGAATAGAAAACATCCAACTAAATGGCCACTGAGCATACAAGTCATACTTTGCCAATCGTCTGTACACAGTTTGGCTCAAAACTATGGTACACTGGAGTAAAGAAAGCTGACAAGACAATTCTGATGCTGCGTTGCATCTGCTTCTTTTGGTAACTTTTACCAAAGACCAGTCTTCGCTCAACATTCTAAATCTGGACTATCCTTACATTAATATTTATGTATACTTTCATTCTGTTAGAACCATTGCCAAAGTCTCAAGATGCCACTTTGCGCTTTCTGAGTTCTTATACTTTCATCTTTGCAACATTCAAGTAGCAAATAACTCTTCCTTCCTCGTAAAAGAATCATCTATGTTTTATTTCAGAGCTATTCGTTATAGTGTTGTGCGGCTTACAGGATAGGTTTAGGGAACTGAAGTGCTTCTATGCTACTATTTCTTATATACTCTAATCTTTCTTCATTGTGATATATTATCAACGCCACAATGGTATTTGCCTGTAATTTGTAATACAAATATGTGGTTTTTGAATACAAGTGTGGTAATCCTGTAGGAGAAATTATTCCTTCAGATTATGAATTCTGTGTTATTCTGAATTATCCTTTATTCATGATCCTGAATGTATACGAGCAACAAAAGGAGTAGAACAGAGCTCTAAAATGTCCTGGATGAAAATATACAGTTCAAACAGTTTTGTAACACAGGCTCTAAAGTGTAACGATAATATTAAAAAAATATTTCACAAAAGATATTATTACTATGACGAATTAAGGTACCATTAATCAAATAATACAGTGCATTGAAGCATATCAACGGTCGCACGTCCGGTTCTTTATTTCTGCTAAGAAAAGCAACTAAATGTAACCAATTGTTTGTATTAAGGTCAAACCATAAAATCAACATCAGAGTTGGTACCTTACTCTTCAAACTTTTACATCATACTAATCTGGAAACGTGACTCTTCGAATAATTCTAGTGTATTGACTTTCTCAGCATGACTGTATTTGGCTGGATTAGGTATCAAACATATTACCTAGCGGATGCAAGGGTGATGATTTTCAACCACTTAGGCAATTCACGAACCCCAAATTTGTATTCACTTTTCATTTGCTTAACGTCATGACATTTCAGCTCTTTAACAAAACTTGATAAATAAAATAAATTTTATTTTAGTATATCATTATGCTGTAGAATTTGCAATTTTACATTTCAATCATAATATACTATTAATATTTCTTGTTGTTAGCAAACAAATGCTTAACTAATTAACACTGTATTTTAAAGCTTTTTGCTAATTATCATACCAAACATATTATTATGTACTTTAACAAATTTTTTCACTGGTAAAATTATACTTACAATATGACGATTCAGAAATTTTGAAGTATTACTTCATACTCTGGTATATGATTCGTAATTCGAAATACGGTGGATCACGATCAACCAGAGAGAATTCAGTAAACTCTTAACACCTATTTTAAAAAATCAGGTTCTAATACATGATTTGTAATCCAAATGTTCATGGAGAATGGATAGATGAGAAGATTCAAGAAAAAGGGGGAAGCAGGCTCTAGTCATTTCATATTACAGTAACATGTCCTAATCTGAATTATTACAATGGAAAACAATAATTAAAAGTAAAAATAATATAGGAAGCTCCCAAATAATTATTCTGGACGATGTTATAGCACATGGTTTAGCATCCAACTAACAAGTATCATGTGATTAATTATATCCAATACAAGATTCATTTAATCATTCTGAATCAACCTTAGAAACACGATATGTTACCTGAAATTTTATAGATGAGCAAAGAGAGAAAATCAAAAAATTCTAAATCACATATTCCAGTTTATAATTTGCTATCTAAATTATTGCGAAACATATAAAATGATAATAAACTTTAATGTGTAGGAAAATGTCCAAATAATTATAAGAATACTTTCCCTGTTCACGATGATTCATGAACTTTTATTTGTATGAGTATTAATTAAGGAGGAAAATCTAGAGAAATATGTTAAATACTTACTTTAAATCATTATTCTAATACATAATATAGAATCCAATATTTTATGAATCATGACCAAAAAGGTTCCCTATTCATAATTTATGCTATTATTAGTATAAGTGTTAATCCAGAATTAAAATTCTTATTATTATTAAATAATTATTCTAGATCATTATTCTGAAAATCTAAGAATATAATGTATCATCCAAATTGTGTTAACAGTCATGGCCGAAAAAGAAAAATTCAGGAAACTTATAAACACATACTAATTAAGTTTCTGGTACACAGTTTGCCATCAGAATCAGAAATCAGAATCCAGTGAATCCTATTAGAAATCAGAATCCAGTAAAAACAAATCTCTAAAAAGTTCCAAATCTGAATCATGTTCTTGTATATAAATTCTGGCCTAATTTTATATTAATGCTCATGAAGAAGAGAATTCTAAGAGATTTTTTATATTCGTTCATTACTTCGTTTAGATTTATAATTCTTAATATGAATTTTAAGCAATGATACATGTGACCTAGAAAAATTTAAAAAACTCCAAAATACTTATAATTTATACACTTTATAATGTGATTCGTAATGAATCAGGTTAAGAATTATATGCTAGTATATGCATAAAGTTTAAGGCATATATTAGCATATATTTCTTAATCAGAATTATTAAGAATCATATTATAAAGTGTATACATAATTTCAAAAATCTCCCAATATCAATTGATATCATGTTCTAACACACAACTTAATAATTTTATTTTATAAATACTGATCAAAAGATTTAAATATAGAGAACATCATATATCCGTTCCGAATTTATTCAAATATATAACTTATCCAAATTATGGGATCAAGAAAGATATAACAAAAGACTTTAAAGTAAAGTTTACTATAGGCTGGCGTGTTTACCAGTCTAAATTATTACAAAGTGTATTAAGCGGAAATAAATCCAAAATTTTTGAAACATCAATTCATATCATGATTCAATTTATGAGTTTATAATCTTATTATCATAAATATTGATTATAGAGAAAATATTTTGAAAATTCCTTGCGTGTCCTTTCCAAATACTGCTCAGACACAAGACTCATAATCCAAACTTTCTAGAATCTTGTACACGTGCGTATATGACCAAAAAAACGTTCGCAAAGCAATGCAAATCGTATTTTAGAATATGATTTGAAATCTGAATTATTGTGTATCATCGTCAAATTGAACTAAATTCAAAACTTCGTAGTCATTCTAATGAAGTTTGATACATTATTTATTACACATTTATTTTAGATCGAGATAAAAAAATCTCTTGCAAAAGCTGACTTCATTTCCTGTCTGGGATATATTTGATGATGTGAGTGCTGTAATTATTAAGTGATTAGCATAGCAATATACCAAAAAGCACAAAAATATTAACACAATACAATTACAACGGAGAATTTATACATACCGTAATAATTCATGTCATATTTAAAAGATTAAAAATACTAACAAACAACATGTATATGAATGTAAAACACTTAGTAATATCTTCACATCATTGTAAAAGGAAATTAAAAGGATTTCTATTCTAAGAAAATATGATGCTCTTTCATGAATCTTATTAGCCATCACTTAGCCGCTCCTTATCAAAAAAGCACGCTTTCATAATAAGAACGTGCAATACTTGCTTTAAAATTATAATAGGCAAATTATATTAGAGTACAGATGAGGGAAAACATCGTAATGGCATTTCTTCGCGGTTATTTTACGGTGTAAATTGCAGGTGGCTATAATTGTTTCTTTAGCGCTATAAAATTAGAGAAGGTCATGATCTGGACGCTGCCAAGGATGGTTGGATCTGAAAGGAACGATGATTTTCCCGGACCAATTACTCGCACAGATCTCCTGGTTGTGTTTGTTATTCCGTAGGCGTTGGATTAATCAATTGGTGTTCCCACTCATAAAAACAATTACCTCTGTCTTTCAGAGTTTGCAGTTTCTGAGTGGAATACTGAAGAGAAGAAGGAGACTGAATTCAGGGTTGGTTGGTGGATACCGACTGCCAAAGGCAATAAACCTATTTTTTCGGATTTCCAAATTTGTTTTCAAATTAGAGGCTGGATTCTTCGTCATGTCTACCAAGAGAGATGGGTTATATTCAAGTATAAAATGATTAACATTGTCAATAAGCTTTATAACTATTTTAGTTTCACCTGATCGATATTCCTAATTTAAAAAAATGCTTTACACCGGACATTATTTATTTAAAACCATTTAATAGAAAAATAACATTTAATTGATAAAAATGGTAAAATTCTTGGACATAAAAAATAATCCTTGTAATATTATTATATTATTGAAAGTTTTGTTGCATTGCAATGCTTTTTTGCTTTGCCGTGAATGTAAAAACCCAAGGTTGTCAAGTTTTGTCTGAAGGTATCTAATAGGCTCATATTCTGCCAAGTGGAAAACAGATTGAATTCTAGCTATTATTAAAGAAAAAGAGATGGATTTTTTTGAGTTTCTTTTTTTCTATATACCCATTTATTGGTGACCTTAACTGATAATTTTTTTAGCTTTCTCCTTGGAGACATGGAATTATATATATATATATATATATATATATATATATATATATATATATATATATATATATATATATATATATATATATATATATATATATATTAGAAATCTTTATTACATAATAAATTGCTTTAAACAATATACACCACCAAGTACTGTTATATTTGTTTAATTTCGTAAGTGTAACTTAGGTTTCCAATTTTTATTTTCAAATTTTAATTGATTTCAGTTTTAATTCATTTAATTTTTCTTTTGAAAACATCGTAAACAGTTTAAAGTGTATTGTTTATTCCTTAGAATCTATACAAATAAATTTGAAACGCCTTCCCCTTGTTCCCTATTCCCTTGATGAGAAAGAATGAGTTTTATATCTTTCGTTTCTCAATATTTTTGCAATCATACCTGATTGCAAAAATATTAATTCCCCTGCATTTAATTTTCATTTTACTTATTCCCAATGACTCTATTTATTTTCTTTTTTTTTCCTTAAAGTATTCTCTTTATCTTATTAGAATCGTTTTCCTAATTTCTAAAATGAAATTGTTTTGTTTAATACAAGTTATATTTTATTTTTCCATCTATCTCATATAAAAAATTCTAAAATATTTTATTAAAAAATTTGTATAACTCTCAATTTTTCATTTGATATTAAAAAGTTATTTATGATACATCCATTTAGGATTTAAGTTTATACAACAATTTTAATAAGAAAATACTGTAATTCCAGTGCTATGTATATATATATATATATATATATATATATATATATATATATATATATATATATATATATATATATATATATATAGTATGTGAAAGTACTTAAATTTATAATCCTGAAACTCCATTCTCTTTTCTTAGTGAATTAAAATGAATCTAGAAACTGAGGGCATCATATATGTGTGCAATATTGTAAATAGAGATAATAGAACTTAAATCTTATTTCTCAAAAACTATTATTAAAATCTTAACTGCACCTTTAGTTATGTTCTCATAAATTTGTAACAAGCAGGGATTAAAAGTTTTATTTTGTAATTCTATAACATTTTAATTGGTCCTTAATTATATTATTTCATATTTTCTCAGATGAGTTATTCTTCAATTTTTGACCAAAATAAATAAACTTCGTGTCGATTTTAATTTTCAAATACTATGTAGTGATAAAAATTTTCTATGAAAAAAAAAACGGAAGTGAAGCTATAAAAAGGATTCAGAAATAAGATACGTGAATTATTATTTTTATCCCTGTTTAGTAAAATGCTGTTTTTTAAGTTCTTGTTTTTAAGTAAAATATTTATTTCTTATTGTTATTATGTTTAATTATAAATTTAAAATTTTTTCTTTATTCGTTTTACATCTTTTATGATTCACAGGCTCTAAAAATATTTTTTAAACTAGTCTGAGAGAAAATAGATGAATTTCTTTTCTACTAAAATTTCGAATAAAATAGCCCGTTTCTGTATGGGGAAATTCCAAAACTGAAATTATTTTAAAAGATAATAATAAACCAAGAATAAAACTCGTGAATTATTATTCCTTCTTTATGAGATACTAATTTGCAGTAAAAATGCTTTATCAATAAACTTAAAAGAAGTATGTATTTTATCGGACTTGGTATCATGTTCCCCACGATAATTGGCCCTTTAACTTTCAGCAAAAAGGCTAGATGTAATAAATAAACTTCGCATAAATGATGTATTATAACCTATCCTATAGTGGAAAAAAAAGTATCGATAAAAAGAGAGAATGAAAATGAAACTACGTCAAAGAAGAAATAATAATAATTCAAGAATAAAATTCTAAATGAATGGTCTAGCAAACCGAACACGTCTACCTGAAGTTTGTGGTGCTGGGGTAATTTCAGGATGATTCCTGGGTGTGGAAGGGTCAGAGTTTAGACACTTCTGTTACGGTGGAAAGGAAATTTAATAGTCCTCGCATAGGCTGGGCCGATTACAGGCCGTGCGACCTTAAGCGGCCTTTCGCTGTCCGGATCATTGTTTCCTCTTTCCTTTTGAAATAGAAAATTGAATTTGTGGTTTCTCTGCGTATGGAAAATGGCAAATAGAAAAGAATATCCTCTCTCCATAAAATTTTGCATTGATAGGTATGTATAATATCATATATCAAGCTTATTTAAAGCTGCAGTGGAAAATTTCTTAAAAAACAGATTTGTTTCTGAAATGATGAAATTTTAGAAGTGTTTCTCTGGAATTTTATTTTAAGGAGCCCCTTAAAATTGTAGATTATATGGTTTTAAATTTTAACCAGTCAATTTGCTATACATCCAAAGTAAATTGTGAAAGCAAATTTTTATGAACAAATAGCTTCGTTCTTAAAGTAATTTTTTTAATTAAAATTCATTTGCATTATAAATCATTGATTTGCTCTTATATCATAATTTGTATTTACCTATATGTATGTCTGTCTCTCTATCTATATGTATTCACATATACTTATTTTATTAATTTAATCTAGAAGAGCCAAAATTAGTGATTTTTCTCGTTTGATATATTTTTCAATGAATCAAAAAGAATTCGTATCCTAAATTATGATGATTAGTTAGAGGACTATCAAGTAAATATTAATAATTTTTACATTTTATAATTGTTCATAAAGATGTTTTGAAGAAGACGTATTGTAATCGCTGCACATATTTTTAATGAATAAAATGATAATAATACAATATATTTACCTCCAGTAAAAATTATAGAAATGTTTTTTTGTTTTGTATTTTATGAATTGAATTAATTACTACATAATAAGTCTTCGGAAGAAAAAGTAAAATAAGAATTTTAGCTAATATTAGAAGAAATCAAAATTTGAAGTAGCTAAAACTCTCGCGAACGTTCTGAGATTCATAATACTTACATTAAGTGACAAAAATTCAGAAAATTTAAAAATTTAGTTGAAGCATTTGATAAATAATATATTTTTAACATGGTACCAAAAATCAAACAAATAAGATAATATAGCAAAGTCACACCAAAAAGTATTTGATCTCATAACTGAAAAATTTATTAATTCAAAATCAAAAGCTTGACAAAAACTTGATATAAAAAGCTAATGAAAACTCTATCACCTCATATATTATAAAGATCAAATATCTATGAAAGATTTAAAAATATCTTATGATACTATAACTGAATATAAACAAATAACTCTCTTAGCTAATAACTACATCAGTCTGGTAAAGTGTATTATATCATTTTTCTTCTATTTGGAATAAAAAATTCCTTTTGGACTTCTCGGTTCGAGTCTTGAATTAATCAAAAACTACAGTATTGTGAGAAGTCCTACAGCAAATTTGTTTCAACACCCCAACGTTAACGTACACATTTTAAATAATAGGAGAAATATTACAAATAAATTTTTAATGAAATTTTGCCATTTTCAAAGGCAGCATTGGAAAAGCGGTAGCGTAATGGGTAAGACACACTCTTGTATTAGAAAGATAACAAGTTCGATTCCTTATTTAACCATGAACAACAATGACGAGCAATCTCATGTGCTTTAAATTTCACACAGACACCAATATCCCGTTACTGGTGTGAGGCAGTGAGGAGAAAGGTTACCAGTTCACAACCTCAATTTTCACCGTAGTTCGAAATTCCGAGGTGATTAATTGTGATGAGCAACATTGGCCGACAGAAATAGAAAGGCTGATATTTATCGATTATCAATATTTATTAAGAAATCATTGCATTCCAATATTAATCATCAATTATGCATTTCAACATTTATCAAAAAGTCTAAGCATAAAACTATGACTTATAGATGTCTTACAACACAATTTTAAACTGCTAAGTTATCTAATATCACACAATGTTTAATATGTATGGGTAAATATAACATAAACTATAAAAATTGGAAGACAAAATTGCATGGCTTACGAAATGTTGTCTGTAATTTAATTATATATATATAAATTGGAAAGATACTAAAAAAACCAATACATTAGTTTTTATAGTTAAAGACTACTTTTCTATTGCAAGTTTTGGATAAATAGATTTTTCTAATAATTTAATGGTTAGTGTTTTAGCAATAAATTCAATATTTCTTGGATTCTACTCCCTCCTTGAGCATGAACGGCTAGCGCTCTGTTCTTCGGTTCAATAGTTCGTAGGTTTGAATCCCACCTTGGATTTGGATGTTTATAATGGTTCAGAAACCCCAATATACCTTAAATCTTGTTCTAAATAGCCCTCTAGTACGAAAAAAATTACCGTTGATGAACAAACCAAGCCTTCCTTAAGCAGGGATTATTGTAATGGTACAAAATTATTTAAATAAATTTAAATAAACTATAGATCTCTGCTGAATCAATTATTATACGCAAAAAATAATTAGTGATAAATCAAATAACCTTTACATAGAGTTAATGCCAGCTTTATCAAATTCTATTAACTAAAGGAGATTCCGAAATTTTCTAACTATCCATTTCACGGTGGAAGTCGAACTTATGAACAGATAAATTAAAGACTTGAATAGAAATCATTCTGTTACAATCTGTAATGCGTTTGGATTACAGCTAATGAAATAAACGCTGTACCATTTTCGCAAAGTTAAGTATTTTGATCTTACATGCTAGTTCTTCAGTTCAACGTATCTTGAATTTGACTCCTATCTCGGTTATCAATGTTTATGGTGCAGTCTTTTTAATTTAGATCCTGGTTGATTTATTCTTCATTAGTAAAAGCTTAACACAGATACACAAATCAATTAAACAATCATCATATTGATGGAAAAATTTATTACTGTCAATTACATTCATATTATTTCAATAATATTTCGGTTGTAAATATTTTACAAATTTCTTTTAATTTAATGGCCATTACATTTTAAGCTTATTATTATGAGATTTGAATACGTATGTCGAATTAAAAATTATATTAAATTAAATTATATTAAACTGCTTATTAACAGAAGATTAGTGAAATGTTATTTCCCAACAATGAAAAAGTAAATAAAATGCAAAACAACATTGTTTGCAAACTTGCTAAGATAACTAAATTATTTAAAGGAAATAAATAGTTTCTAGAAGCATAATACGAAGATCAACCTAAAGTGTTACTTGGTAACAGTTCAGAGATTTTGGCGAAGAGTCTGTCTTCTCGCAAGCAGTGATGCGTTTATTGATACCACACTAAATGAGATGATCATGTTGTTCGGAAAGGGTTGCAATAAAGGAGAGACAAGCGCTCATAATGGCTACATTACAGCTTAGGACAAAATTTTAGTGTCTTACTTTATTATTACTTTGTATTAGAAATACATTTTTAAGCATAGTCTTGCGTATCCGATTAGATTACAGAAGGTCTTGATTTAGGTTTATTATATTAAAATCTCATAAAATACTTTCGAAAATGTATTTCTTATATTAAAATTTCGTTATAATAGAGCTATTGATTATAAATATTATGCTTATAGAAATTTTATTGGGATTTAAGGAAAATTTCATCCTACACTGAAATGTTTCTTGTTTTAGTCATTGCTTTAATGTGGTTCAAATAATGGAATAGACACTTTTAACTGTATGAAACTAAATTCAAAATTCAATGATTCATTAATTCATTTCTCTTATATTAATTATCTTTTTGGGTTAGAGGATTACAGAAAACCAATTATCTGCTTCTATTATCTGGATACTATTGTATTTATTTAATTTTCAAGGTGTTTCAGAAATATATATATATATCACTCTGGCCTTTAGTTTCTCTATCCGTAAATTCGATTTTAATCACCGTGTGATTGTTTTCAATATTTCACAGAATCCTTGCTAAATTATGGGTCGTAGTTGAATTAATACCCACAAAATGTTATCGTAGAGCGATAATAAATAAAAGGTAACTAAACATTAAAAAATGTAATCATGGTTTTTTTTATATGCTGATATATATTAGGAATCAAATTTTGACTTATGTCATACCGAATTAGATTCACAGTAAATAAAAAATATAAAGTGAAAAATATAATATGATCAGTTCACAAATTTAAGAACAAACCAAAGACAAATATATGAATATTTGCTTTCTAGATTAAGCATTCTTTATTTAAAAATTATTTAATTTTTTTAAATAAGGATGTGCTTAATGTTTCCCAACTCATCTTTTTCTCTTCATAAATCTTGTTAACATCCTTCATGTATATGAATACTTCGTCTCTTATGAACTTTAATACTGAATTGGTAATTTAATTATTAATGTTTTTAAAATGTAACAGTGCGTGGGAATGACTATCATCTTTGTCGTGGATCCTTAGAATAGTTCGAAACTCACTTTAATCAGTAGGTCCAGTTAAAAGAGCTCTTGTGCTCGAAAAGTGAACATAGAGCGCTCATTCCAACCTATTGTTGATAAGATAGACAATTTATTGAAAATATTTGTTGATTATTAACAAATGGTTATATACATATATGTATATAATAGTATTTTTATTTTCCCCTTAAATAACGAATCGTAATAATTTTGTATGCTTTATTTTACAATTCTTCATACTTACCTAGATCGTTCAGACTAAATCTAAATATTAATTTGAATAAGAAATAAAAAATAATCAAATAATGGAATAGAAAATTTATATAAAAGCATAAGCACATTTTATAAAATTGGCGATCGCCAAAAGTAAGAATTGTCACCTTGTAACCCTCGAGAATCATCCTCTTGGAACATCTTCAAAACCACTTGGAAGGATATACGCTACGAGAGCTCGTCTTCCCTTTTGATCTTGTTTTTTTCTTCCTGCACTCTCCTCTTTGAAAGAAGATGGTTCTTGGATGGATGGTGGAAAAACGTATTCGCGTGACCGGCACGTGTCAAGAACGCGTTTAGTTGCGGGTCCTGCTCTCTCATCTGCTTCATCGGATATCCTTTGTGCGTCTCCTTAATAATGTCTTGTCGCACGAGTGGCTTATCTTTGGTCGCGAGGAGGAATCACAGTGATTGAATCGGAACGTCTTGAAAATCCAAAGACGAAATATTTAATAAGTCACATTTAAGAGCTCTTGTTTTTTTTGTGTATTTTTCACTTAAAATAATTTTCCTATGAAAATTTTTAGTGTAATTTTCACTTAAAATAATTTTCCTATGAAATATTAAAAACATTTTTATTCCATTTTAACATCAAGTTCCCTAAAACAACAAAATATAATTATTAATTTTTACTATATGGAAATATTAAATGTGATTCACATTAAATCTGTTAAATATTATAACGTGTGATTATAGTAATAAAATTTTCTCACATGCATTGTAATAAATTGTAAGATAATATACAGTATTCATATATAAAGATAAGGAAGAATTGATTATACTAGGTAAAATCACAAATCAAATGTTGAAAGCAAAATAAAACAAACCAAACAATTCGTAATTAAACCATTGTCATCAAATAATGCCTCCGACAACAGGCTTAGAATTCTTCCAAAAACACACAACAAGCCAATTCTACTCTCAACTAAAGTTAAGTTAATTGATTGGTGATTCACCGCTTTACAGTCACTTTGTGTACAAGAGATCTATTTCGATCAGAAACTGCTATTCGAAATGGATTCAGAATCATCCCATCCGACACAGAAGTCAAACTCTCAAATTGTTGAATTGAAATCGGAGTGCTGACCATTCAGTACCATCTGAGCATGGGAAATATAGGTTTGATTTTCTTATCATTCAAATTTCCTTTTTTTTTTCTTATACTCACCGAGAGATAATTTGATTTTCCCAAAACTTATTTTTTAAACGACATAATGCGAATGTTTCCCATTCGGTTGGTTCACGATTAGTTAAAATTATACTTTTTTTTTAATTTGCAAAGTGCTTAGAAAAAAATGTTCGCTGTAATTATTAACATAATTATAAAGTTTTCAGAAGAAAAAAAGGAAAAAGTACTTGTTTTAAATATATAAATTATATACAAAATATAAAATAAATTTAAATTCTTAGTAAAAATTAAGTATTCGTTATATTTGATTAGTGCTACATAATACAAAAATTACCCGAATGATCAATTTTCTTGAATATCTAAAAAAAAACAATAGTAATAGAAAATCTCATTAACCAGGGGGAAAATGTATCAAAACTCATAATCCATATCAATATCATTAGCGAATAATTAAAAGATTGTTGTTTATCATGCAATACAAATTTAGTTGAACCAATCAAATTAAAAATATATTTCATTATTTTTAAAATATTTAAATTTTTGATATATCATTAGTTCATGAATTTTATTCATTGTAATTCAAAATGTATCTATTCTTTTCTACGCTGAATACAATTCAATATTCTTCTTTCTTCATTTTCGCTTAATTCTTTTCACATGGCATAATTTTTGCGTAATTTTTTCCTATTATAACAGCTCTGCGTAACATATTTTTGTACAAATATTAATATTAGTGTTCAGAATTAGATACATTTTAATCTCATTGCCACAAAGTAGCTGCAACATAGATCTATAATAAAACATCTTATATCTTCTAAAATTACCTATTTCAGTTATTTCACCTCTCATTTGCATATTTTTATATTTCAGTTTAATTCAATATCTATTGGGTAAGTTATTTGGTTATTTCAATATATCCATAGTTGTTTATTTCTGGCCTTTGCAGTGGATTTGACATCGCATAGCGGGACAGAATATCAACTAGAATGCTGTAGTAAGGCATTAAGACAGGCTTTGCACGTTGAATTCAAGCAAGACTTTAATGAGATAACGCTCGTGCTCGCGTACTATGAAAGAGAAAGTCCATAAAATTCCCAAGAGTCAACAAAAAATATTGATATTCATTACCCAAAAGTGCAAATTTCAATTTCTCTCTTGTGAAATGATGTCTCTGGTGGTGGCAGGCCAAATATTGGGGTCTTCTTCTTGGTCCTTGCTTCAAAATCATGAAGACTACACCCATCTGCTTCTATCAAGCTGCAAGAGCCCAATTCAGGGGTTGATACAGAGGAGCATGTTGAAACAACAACATTCCTCATTTCTTGTTCAGTAAGGGCTGGGATTAAACTATATGATCTTTGAAAAGGTCAGATGTCGGACTCCTATTATTCAGGTACAACAACTATGATTTTTTCAATCAAACTAGAGCTGTATCGTAGCACAAATCAATACATTTAAATTTTTTGCAAATTAGCTTATTTTTTGGAACTTAGTTTTTTTATTGTAAATTAATTTATATTGGAAGATTTATTTTCTATATATTTTCTTGTTTGAAATTTGCAATACATTTTATTGTAAACTATTTTACGTCTAACTATCTCTTTCTCTTCCGACTGAAATATTCAAACACATCTAACAACTTTGTAATTTTAAGCTACAACCACATCAGAGTGATTGATACTAGAACTTTAGAAAATTTCTTCTAACTTTCTTACTTCAACAGAAAGGTGATTCTATATGAATGTTTAGCTAAAACTATATGAATAGGCTTTTGTTCAGAACTTTCGTATTTGACTGAGTCAGGTATTGAACTCGCAATCCTTCAGATGCAAGAAAGATGTCTTTCCACTCAAGGGTTCCGCTACACCAAACTTAAATGTTTACCTAGAATTAAATTACTGAAATTTTGTAATTACATGAAACAACCATGAGGAATAAATGCTGTTCATTGAAGATTAAAGCCATGATCGTTGCTAAGAAATTAATTTCAAGTTCAGTTATTTAAATTTATTACCGTTTTATGATATTAATGAAATATTTAAAGGCATCTATTTTATTTATTAGCTTATTTGATTGATTGATTTTGCTTATTTCCTTGTAAATCTTCCACTAAATTAAATCATTGTTTATTCATTGATTCTTTTAAATTTGTATTACTTTAATAATATTTTAAGGTATTCACACATAATTTTCAACGTAAGCGAAGGAAAATGTGTTTTTTTTTGGACTATTCATTATGTGTAATGTTTTCCAAGAAGTGATTTTTCTCAGTTTCATTAACAATTCAAATGATTATAATAAATAATTGACATTAACACGTAAAAATTGACAGTAGTTCAATTTACCTATCGCAAAGAAGGTAATCCGGAAATTTACAAACATCAAAAATTAAATACGCAAAATCAGTAATTTAATACTCATTTTCCATTGTTGATTGTGATCGAACCCGAGTTCTTCCTTTCTAAAAAATATCTAAGATACGATGAGCTCAGCTTAACACTATAACAAGAATTATAAGGACTTTGTTATACTGGTAAATTGATCATTTTCTTGTCTGGAATGTGTTGTGAGATGTATGATTGAAGTCACCGGATATTGCCTTTCTGAGAGAATCTTTCGTAACTTCTTCGTACGTTGGATGCTAAGATGTTGGAAAAAAAAGGAATATATTTCAGAATACGAGACTTTGTCAATTTATTGCAGCTTACAGTTACGAGGTGGCAAGCTATGTTTTGTGATTCCAATGGGTAATAGTAAATAGCCGGAATCGACAGTAATAAGAGGGGCAAGCAAGCAAACAAAAGAAAAACATTCTTGATCGACCAAATTACTGATTGGTAATCAATAGAATGAAATCATTGTTGTTTTTAATGGAGAAAAATTCAATATATGCTTATATGCACTCTCCTGAACAGCAATATTCAAGAACTTGCTAGAAATGTTTACCTTACAGCGGAAATACTGTGTACAGTAGATAATGACAAGAGTGGATCAACTTCTAAAATATTCTATGCTCATACTTGATAAGAATTCCTTAAACATATTTTCACATATCTCTCCTTCATTATAACTATTTTTCTCGAATGCTATATGAACGAAAAAGAAGCTCTATCTTTAGAATTTGGAAACAAATATGAAAGAACTTAACAAATGCAACTGATTTTAGCACTTTGTACTTGAAATATATGTCTATTTTTTAAATAAAATTATATAAAAATTAAAATGAGATAAGGTGAGCTCTTAAAATTACTATTCAGTTGTAAAATGGATTTGTTTTACAAGGAACTTGATTTAGGGTTTTACATTTTGCAAGCATCCATTTATGTGTATATTTTTTAATTAAACTTATATGCAATCAATATAATCATTTTCATTTAAACATCATACCAAATAAATTCAATGAAAAATAAATAATATTGTATTTATTTTTAATTCGGTATATTAAATAAATAATTTTTTTATTTATTTGTAATTTTTGACATAATAAATACTAATTATATATTAAATACTAATATTTGAAGTTAATAAACTTCAAATATTACATTTAATTAAAAACATATTGTTCTTAATTCACTTTTCATCATTTTGGGATAAACTTATCTGATATACGGATTAAAATATAAACAAGTAAATACATTTATAAGTAATCTTATTCGTTATTTTGATATTCATAATCCTATATGAACTTCGAATCCAATGCATTGAATTATTATTCATTAATATTTTCCCCAAAATAATAAATACATATATAAATAATATATCTTATTATTCTTATTATATATCTTATATTATTGAAACATGTCTAATTTATTATATTTTTGCAGATTTCTGCATTTGTAAAATATATTATACAAATGTCATGTAATGTGTTACAAAAAGAGCTTACATTTGAATAGACCCAAATGAGCAGTGGGAAACAGTTCTCACCAAAATAGCTCTCAAGAAAAATCTTATCAAATTAGTTTTATAGGTAATAAGCTAAATGAATACAAATGAATCTCTTTTTCATATTTATACAAAAAGTAACCCTACAAAAAATTAGAAAGTATTTTTTTCAAGAACAATTATATTCGATAGTAAAATACTCTTAATTCAAGTTGGTTTGTGTAAGGGGAAGTGGTAATAAATCTTTATAAATAGGATCTTTGTGAATTGCTATTGCATTAGCTTCAAAGAAAATATTTATAAACAATGAAGTTAATTATAGAAAGCTTTAATTAATTTAACAATTGGTAATTCACATGAAATATGAATGAATAATTCTGAAAATGAATAACGAATTGCAATAACGAATGCGAATGAAATGGTTCTAAGAATGAATAACGTAAAATCATTCTTTTGCTTATTCATTAAAAAGATTAATATCATGTCTTCTCTCCCTGCTCAGAAGACAGAATTTTTTCCCTCTTAAGCACACACAAACGTGGATGACACGAAGGTATCCCCTGTGAGAGAGATTTGCTTTCGTCAAACTTGTCGCCCGTTGATAAGAAGGTATCATGCTTGTGAACGAGGAATATCATCCCTCGGCAGCTCAAGAAATATCTTCATTTCCTCGACAGTCGATAAGATTTTGAAACCCTGGTTATGGATGGGAGCCATGTCTGTGCCAATCGGGAGCAATCGCTCATTCCTATTTCAATTTCGGCGTCCGATCTTGGCAGAGATGGATGACCCTTCCTGCGTAAGATATGCATCCCCTAGACTAGTCATGAGCTGCTCATTAATTGGACAGATTTCGTTGTGTTCTCTGCAGAAGGTCGAGATAATCAAAATATTATTTTATTCATAACTATCTCTTATGTTCTGTTAGAAATATGTCTCGAATACACGTTATATATTTTAATATGCTCCATATACCGATGTAGCTCATTCATGTATCAATTTTACATACAGCCCCATTTAATAATATCAAAATTCCAGAATTTTCAACGCTGTCAAGTATTTAATTCAATATTTAATAATTAGAAAGTTTCAAATTGGAGAACAATGGGTGTGATATTTAGCCATTTATTTCTAAATTCCCTTACAGCACACCTATATTCCACATTTCCGTATGGTACCATCTGGCATATCGAAATCTTATATTTTTAATGATTGAAAATATCTGTTAGTATTTAAGAACCAAAAATGTACTTTACTCACTTATAACATAAATAAGCATTGAATTTCGATTTGAAATAAAATCAGTGATATTAGCATATATTTGTGTTAATTACTGTGATGTCGTTTGTTATTCAAGTAAATGAAAGTGTAATAGATAGAAGTAAAATTGACACGCAGTAATATAGAACCATGTCTTCACAATACCTAAAAGACGTTAAACCTATAATGCTTGTGAACCTTGTGAATAATGCCTTTTACTCTAATTATTTCAAAAAATATGTCAAACACATGATTTTAGTGAAATATATAATTTTTAAGCAATTATTTACTATCATTATGGCTAACAATATTTGTAAAAACTTTTAACCAACTTATAATTACAGTAATTCATTGAATTTCCTTTCTTAAGCTTCTCTACTACTCCACTTATTAGTTAAATTTATGAAAAACATTCGACAGTAGTAAAAATGATTATTTTCATTTTCGGTACAACTTGTAAATAGAAGATAAAATTTTGTTTTGAAAAAAACCGAAGAATAAGACATGATAAATTTATACTCAACTTACGTGTGTGTGTGTGGAAGTGTTCAATATTTTCTGCGTCATTCTCTCTTTATTCTTACCCGAGGGTAAGTTTTCTTTATTTTATCTTCAGCTTATCAAAAGATAGACCACTTTTTCTTCATATTTATGATACATAATGTATCTAATGGATTAATGATGAAAATTACATAATTTGATCTTCGAACATTTTATTTTTTCATTCATTATAAGAAAATGAATTATGAATGTTATTGCATAAGACATTTTATTCATTCTCAATTATTTTGATTTCCAGAACCTGAAACACATCAATAATGAGATTTATTATTATGTGTAAATGAAAAAGTTAAAAATATACAGATATGTCTATAAAATGTTTGATATATTTTGGTGTTTAATTAAATAATAAGAAGTTAAATTATCTTCATAAATTTAAACCATTAAAAGCAATTAACATAAATTTGTTATAAAATAATAATAAATTTAAACAGGATTAATGAATAAATATAATAAAAGTTTTTATAAAGCTCTTATGTGATTCTTTCATCGTATTTGGAGGATATAAGATGTACGTATATGGAGGATATAAAGATGGTAGCCTAATTAGCGTCAACTCTAGATAAGTATGGTCACATTCACATGTGAGAGAACATGGCGGCATCCACAACTGCTTTTGTGATTCTGGCTTTTAAATAATTAATTTTTGACTTTTCATAACAGAAGTCCTTTGCGAATTCTCAAAACAAAAATATTTAGCGATGTTATTTTAGAAAATCTGAGTGATCAAAACACTAAGCCAATTTGAGTGTGAGATGTTGTTTCAATGAATTACAAACCATGAAACACTAATGAGATGACAATCATTCTCCTTAATATCAGATAGAGCAAAATATTTCATTGCACGAAATGTCGAAGAAACGCATCAAAATCAAAATGACATTGACATGACATTGAAAATGACTTATTGTTAAAGAATGACTTATTGTCCCAAAGTAAAAGAATGGTAAATGGTAACTGTAATTACACAGTAATATTATAAAATCATAGCTCTTAAAATATGTACCTATATCTGCTGTACATAATTATTTTGATATCAATTTCAAGTATTATTAGAATCCTTTGAATGCTTCCCTTTCACATATCTTATATATAAATGCTACTTGTAAAATTGATTGTAAAGAACAAATCTCTTAAGATTTGAAATGAATATTTGAAGAAAAAGAAATTTCTATTTTGTATCTCTTCAAGTATTTATTTGAAAATGGTTGCTCTAAAATCTCCTTCATAAAAAAGTATTTTATATTTATGTGTTAGAATTAATCTCTTTCTTTCTACTTTTTTAATCAGTTTAAAGCTCAATCTGATTTCATAAAATCATTTTGCTGAAAACAGCGTTTGCACTGCTATGCCCTCGAAACTGGTTAAAAAAATGTAAATTTTCATTCAAAACGTTATTTATTTGTTGATATAAATTGCCTGAAACTTCTCAGGTTTTTATAAATGAGCACGTTTTTCAAACATTTAGAGCAATAATGACATTAAGATCATATTTCAAAATATAAATACGAAACCAAAGAATATTGTTGGCAAATTTAAATCTTCTCAAATCTAAAACATTTTCTGATTAGTTAATATTTATATAAATAATTCTGTGTTTCATCATTTTTTTTAAAAATTTTGCTTCCATTATTTATTTGAACTGCTTATTGGCATATGAATAACATATATTTCAACAAACACTCACAATAATGTAACAGAAAACAAGATGGCACTAAACCAGTTGAAAAGTATTTAATTTTTATTAGTTAGCCAAACTGATTAATTTTTATTAGTTAGCCAAACAAATTAAAGTTAGCCAAACTGATTTATGACAAACCACTTCCGACTTACTTTAATCTCCAGTTTCCGCTGCGAAAATATTCAACTGAGATTTAAGCGCGTTTACTAGTGGATTACAAACAGAGTATTAAAATAATTATATCAAAGTATTATATCTAATTTAAGTCCTTTTATAAATTCAATTAATTCCTTACAGGTATCATATTCAAGGGCAAATAAATATTTAAATCCTTAAAATGTTTTATTTAAATCTAAAATACACAATAAAATCCGTATCCCATTCAATAAACTTATTTAAATAGCATTTAATCACGATTAATTTATTCACGATTTGCTTAAAGAAAATCGACATTTAATCGTGATTAAATGCTGGTGTTTCTTGTGAGTGCTTTAGCAGCCTAACGTTTAATTTCTTGATTTAAAATGTATTAAAAATCTTCCCGGGAACCTGTTCCCGTCTCTTCACTCTTTGAAAGCCAACCGCAGTTTGCATTCCTATCTGACTCTTTTCCTGCAAGGTCACAGGAAGACGTGGGATGATGAGAAAAAAGAAAAAACATACGAGCTAGACATCAATTTGTTACCGAGTCAAAAGCGTTTTAAATAATCTTCCAGTATCGAATTCTCCCCGAAGCACACAACTGCGCTAGAAAAAAAAATCATCTTTAACTTTGAGATAAAAAATAATTCCTTTTGTATACAGAACTTAGCATTCCCATCTGGATATATATGCAATGCATGTCGCTTATATCATCTCAAATAATCAAATCATAACTTTCCAAACAATCAATTGCAGGTAATATTTATGCTAGTTTTAACAGCGTAAAATTTGGAGTAATTATTTAATCGTTATGAAAATGTATACGTAATTTTTAAAGTAACTCATCTTAATGCTTCATAAAATAATGGTTGCCATTAATTAAACAGTAATGGGTACAATTAGATAAAACAGGTTTGTTTGTCACTCTTGAGTTACTTTTTACTCAAGACGATTGATTCAACTTACATTTGTAGTTTAAAGTATATTCCGAACCCAATCCAATCCAGGAGAGGGAATCGAATTCCAAAACCGTTAAATTGCAGGTCAAAGTCCTATATCATTCAGCTGTGAGTTAGGCGTAGTTTTGTTAATTATTATTTTCTATAAGAAGAGATGAAGCTCTATGTAACATAAATGAATAGTATGACATACCGTTTGACTAATTAGTAATTTTCATAGTCTGCAGAAATTACATTCATTTATTTATCGAGACTTTATTTGACTTCTACTCATTATATTTCTACATTTATTCTCCCTTTTTTTGTAAATATGAGATTTTTTTATTGATACTGTAGTAAATAAGTACCTGTTTCCATTAACATAGAAACAAATCAGGAATATCGCCATATCACTATAAATTTGGTCCCCCCAAGTGGATAAACTAACAACTTAAAACTGCTTAAAGGTGTTTAATGTAAACAAAGTAATACTATCTTCTGGAAATTTTAATAAGTGAGTAATGACCCACATATTTACTTAGATCTTATTGTAATGACACACATATTTGCTTACCGCATGGGAAGAAATTGACAAAACTGTATTGGTATTCACTCATACATGTATACTTCACGAAAGCTTAACTAAAATACTTGCACTTGAATGTTTTTGCTGAATTACATTTTAATATATTTATTGAATGGATATTCTATTTATATTTTCAGTGTTCACATCATATAGAGAGAGTGGATGGAAGTTGTTTGGGTTTCTTCACCTTGTGATTCGAATAAGGGGGTGGAGTTTACTTTCTACGAAAATTCCTAATAATAAAGCAACAATACGTGGTGAATACTAAAAACGTTTACAACTTACTTTAGAATGGGTTTACTGTGAAATGTACTGTGTATTATAAACTCAAAAATATCTGTAGTGAATTTATTTTCAAATGAATGCCTACCTAATAAATCTGTATGTTCTAATATGTAACTTTTCCCCAATATTATTCAATGAAGAAATATAGTTTCAAAGTCAAATAATTTTTTAAATGATACATATGCTGTATAATACTCTAACATTGAAGAATATATTTCTAAGAAATATTTTACAAAAATTTGTGCTTAAAAACTGTAATCAAAGTATTGTGTTTGGAAACCATATTTGTGTGTTCTATAATATCGTAAAAACAAAATTTAATTGTTTTTATTCTAAAAAATTAATAATAATACATTTTTAATAATATATATTAAATATTTATATTCAATACTTAATTTTAACCACCTGCTTTTTCTACACACGCTATCTGAAAGTAAAAAGTATTTTTTTTTTATATAAAATTATAGATTTTGAATTTCTTCTTCTGAAGTTTAGTGCACTCTTGTAATGAAAATTTCTTATACATTTATAATTAAAAAGAAAATTGAGTTCAAATATAATTCTATGTTAATTAAGTAGTTCCAAAGCACCTAGAGCTTAAATATTTGTTGAAAGAATTTAGAAAAAATAAATGGAGAAAAATTGCCTCTGATGCGGAAATTGTAATTATATTTTAATGAAAATAATTACATCCAAATAATTACATGGCCTAAGTAGTACCTGAAACATGAGTACTGTACTTTTAACTTTAACAGTTGGTCCTCCAGATACACTTGATAGCTGAAAGTTTAATGCTATGGTTTACAGTTCAGTGTTCCCTTGTTTCAAAATTTTTTTCGTTTTTCTGGCAATTTTACTGTTTTTGCCACTTGGGGATATTTATTTTTATAGATTGAAATCTCATTGCACTTATTCAACTCATTTCTAGTTTTAAGCCAAGTCCACCTGTCAAATCTGACAACTAAGCTGACACCCTTGTCCTTGCAAGTGAGAAAGCATTGGAACATTTGGAATTTTAATATGAACAAACTTGCAACAAGTGGAATTTTCAAAGTCAACGCTTCATTTTGAACTCAGAGATATTTTTACTTACTAAGTTACTATGGCTTCTTACGCTGTATTGAAGTATTATTAAAGTTTTTCATTAATAATGACATAATACATCATTCATATAACTATATTAATAACATAATTTCTTAATAATGTCATTTCTGCTGATTGGTACCACTAAACACAGACACTAACCATAATCTTTGACATAAGAACAAATGACGGAGATGACACTTAATTTTTGCAAGTATATCTAAATTAGCTTAACTCAAGAGTGGTAGAATATAAAGTCCAATAAGTTTTAAAAAATATACTGCTATGACTATACTAATATAAATTATAAAATACTCTACTTTACCGACCGAGAATAATATGCCTTTCTCTACTAAGTTTTGGCAACAATTTTTTAATCCATTCTATAATATATTAAGATTCTTTCTAACTGGTCATTTTACTTTATTTGAAACAGTTTTTACTTTATATTGTAACAAATATTTATATACTAAATATGCTTGCAAACTACTAACATATTTCCTTAACTTCGATCAGAAATCTCATGTGTATGGCATAAGCATAATGGATACACATACACTTAAAAAAAATAACAAATTGAGTTTGATTAAAATTTGCTAAGTAGGGGAAAATAAAAAATCTGAAATTGTTACTTTGTGGTAATAACTCTTTGGTGCTTGTCTTCAATAACAGTGTGACATATATGTAACAAAAAACTATGATTAATTTCTTTAGTGAAAGATAGGCATTTCTTAATTTTAAAATTTGACCACCTTTTGCGCAAGATTATATTCAATTTCATATTTAAAAGAACGTTTACTATCTCTAGAAATAAAAGAAGTATAATTTTCCTTGAGAATAGGGTATACTTAGTTAAAGTAATATAGTTGCTTTATTAATCTAGTTTTAATATGAAGACAATAGTTTCAGAATATTCGTCATTTAATAACTCCAATTATAATTTTGATGTATTTATTTTTACGACCTAGAGAACTAAACATATACCTAACATTTAATACGAAAAATATTTAAAATTCATTAAATCCATCAAAGACGTTATATTCCAGAATCTGTGTCACATGCATATCCAAATCATTTCTTTTTCAATTTTAAATCTTGCTGTCAATATTTTTAATTTAATTCCAAAAAGAATACTTTGAAAATATATGTCACTTCATCAGACAACACATATTTCTTTTTTGCCACTCAAAAAAGGTAATCAATGATATTATCTTTTGTTCAGTTCCTTTCGGAACATGAAAATCAAATATAGGTACTTTCACTCAATTCTTGAATGATTGGACTTCTACTTACAACACATAGTTGATAGTCTAACGATAGGATCATATAAACATCCATTACGTGTTGCAAAGCTAATTTTTCTTTTGTAGTGATTGTAGTTACTCATGGTGAAAAACCGAAGATTCTCAAACATGGACGGATATATTTACGGAAGGCAAAAATGTAACATTTATCTACCATTACTCAACAATTTTAGAAGTCAATCTCGGAGCCTTCTATTTTAAAGAAAGCAGTCGTATTTTAAGTAGCATTATCATAAAATTAGTTTGGGAGCCTTTGAGCCCAAATAATAAGGAATTATCTGTTATTGCTTTAACATACCCAGGGAAAAGACAGCGAGAACCTTACGACATTAAAGATTTTTAATAAGGGAATCTGTTTAATATTAAACTAAACAAAATTAAACTCAGTGACAGGACAACCCCATGGGACAAAAGCTTATATCTGTTTTCGCGACCTAGGGCCCTTGGGTGAGAAGCATTCTTTTTAACATTAAGGGAGTTAAATCACATGCTTTGCTTCAGCTATTGACTAGTTAATTTTTCCACTAATGGATTATGTATGTAGGAAAATGACTTCTTTGTACGTCTAAAAATTCCTAAATTTTCACTGTCTCTCTCGAGCTATTAAAATTCTATCATACATATTTTCTTAAGATAATTCTTAGACTCGAACAATTCTATATTTCTTTCACCTTTTACAAAAATTACCACTACTAAATATATACACAATGGTAAATTTAAAACATATGACTAGAAACTAATAAACTCAAATTAATTATTATTTTTTTTTGCATACTCTTATGTTAGATTAATTGAATAGACTTCTTTCTTTCAAGCTCTACAATCTTACATGAAAGTAACGAAGGTTGTTTTATTCATTTTATTTCACCTCAAGCTACCTTCATATTTCCATAGTTACTCAAAATGATTATTTTGATTTTTAAAATGGATCTCTACAAAATCACCATATTTACACATTACAGACTTTAACAATGATCAGTGTCTAATCAAACTGAAGAAAGTCATGATGAGTAGATATTTATTTTTAGTGTTATATACCACAATATTTATTTTTAACCACAACTTTACCATTTATTTACCACCAACATATTTACTTTTAATAGATTTTTGATTGTAATTCATTTGTAGGGTATAAAATTTTGGAAAGATGGATGTGCCAATTGATGTTGACAATCACTTTTCTTGATCACGGTATAATTTTACAAAACGGGTCGTTTTTAATCGCCTTCCATCAAAAGAAACAGGCAGTCTGAAAATGTAGTTTTCTAATAACTTAGCCTAGACTTATCAAAGATCAATTTGTTTCTTTTCAATTCTTTTATACTGATACATTCAAAACCATAAATACTACTTCGAATATTTGGATCCTACAAAAACTTATTGAACTTACGATCCGCAACATTTTTTAATTCGGTTTTTTTTCTGGATGATAGTTATCAATCATCTTAAGACTTTCATTCATACGTACTTTTCTTTAAATATTAAATGACTCCTTGTATATTCCTACAAGGTTTACTTCTAACAAAAAATTCTTCAATACAAATAATCCATATTTTATTACAGATTCACCGAGCTATAAAACATTGAATTTCCTGATTGAAAGTACTTTTCCACATGTAAAATTACGCAATTTAGTTATTTACATGTAAGCAATGTTTTTATCAATTAGATTCAAAACATAAAGGGATTAGAATTTTAAAATCGAGTACAAAACTTTTAAAAAATAAAGACATCACCTGTCATCAGAAACTGAAATAAGGTAAATGACTTTCTAACAAAAAGAAAATTTCAAGTGAAGTAGACTCTATAGGTATGGATTTTCTTTCCGAGAAAAAATTTAAAATATATAAATCCTAAATTATACATTGTTAAATATCTTTAATGGTATAAGTAGAATATATATTTCTAAAATATAAATATGTGTATGCCTATATCATTATATATGCTCAAAGACGCATTACTCAAAAAAGTGTGTGATTTGCATGAGGCATTATAATTGATATTCATGCTATTAGATAAAAGTTAAAACATAATTAACATTTTTGCTGGCACGTATATTCAAATCGATCTTCATAGAAATAGAGCAAAACAGAAAAGAGAGAAGAAATCCCATAAATAATGACTCTTATCACTGTTCGACATGGAAATACAATTAACTATCATAACTGGTTGTCCTGATGGTGAGCTGTACTGCTGGAAAACGTGTGCACGGAGGTTAATTTGCGGTGATAATCGCTTCGAATCTTGTTTATTTTCGAAGGCTACCTGTCATGGATAGAACACAGACGCTTTCTGTTTTTCGGTGCCTCCAAGACAATAGAAAATCTAGTATCGAAGTCGATCGAATAACACGCAGTTATCAAGGTTTTGGCGGCTGCCACACCCGCGGGCTTCAACAGGTATGTGGCCTCAACTGCAATGAAAAATTAACTCAGTAGCAAAGAAGCTCGAAAACAAATTCGTCATCAAGTAAAATTGGCAATGAAAGATCCTTTAATTGTTTTGCAGAATATATCAAAAACAATGAGAGCAGCGCGAAGTGGATTTCAAACAAAAGAGATGACTTTAAATGGAAGTAGAATCAAGTTAATCGAAGAATGATTTGAATTTTATGTATTTTTAATTGAAATGATTCAAATGTCATTGTGGTGTTATTCAAGTAGATAAGAATTGCTTGGATCTGAAATAATAAAAATAACTCATAAAGTTTTGGAATTAATAATCATTTTAATTCAATATTTTTACTGTCCACGCCCTAATTTTCACACGGGTTCCTTCAAGTCTAGCTTAACAATTTTTATTCACGCTTAAATTAATATTTGTAAATGGTTTTATTTTGTAAATATAGTTAACGATAATAGTTTTGCAACACTGCAGATTTTAATAGTTTAAAGGTTGATTTTCAGCACTTGGACATTTTTGCTGATTTAGCGTTTGTATGTTCTTAAAAAATAGAAACACTTCTGTAGTTGGCCAAAATGGATAGAAAATGGTAGAAATATAGATTTATGGGTTCAAAGACACTGGAATATTATACTATCACATAAAGAAGCACTACAGAAACAAGATGGGTGTTATGACTTGACACACTTGGAATTTTTTAGGGTTTGTTTTTGATCAAAATTTGTTAAATTCTTTAATTCAGATAATGAAGTATCATATTTCTAAGTCTATATTTAATGCATACTTTACTGAAATTATTGCTATTCGCAAAATTTGAAATTTTCTTCTTCTATACAAATTCATATTTCATTTCTTGCATTTATCTCTTTGTAATATAGTAAAAATGTTACGAATGTGGAGGTTTCTTTTAGTGAATAAATAGGATTTCATGGTTTCGTGTGAGAGTAAATATATTTTCAAAATTTCTCACTTTTTATTTATTTTTGAATCGTGATTAGTTTATATATATATTTAATTGATGCATCAATAAATAAAAATTGTTCACGATGTTGGAACTAGAGTATCCAAAGAGTGATGCCTCTTTTTTATTTACTTTAAAATATGTCTAGGGTAATATGGCACTTTTGTGAGAGCTTTAATTTTATTTATAGTGATTTTATTTTGAGCGTAATTCACAATGATGTTTACATCCTTTCAAAAATTACAGTACCCATAGCAAATTCAAATATGATAAATTTGACCAAAACTTTTATACAATTTCATAAGAAACACTCTTGATTCATCTTTAAAAAGCCTAGAGCAACGCAAATATTTATTTTTCATTCTTTTAATTTCCTTTCTTCCTCAAAATACAGTATCTTTAAGAAGTTTAAATATAATGAAGTCTCATTTCATTATATTTTTTTATTTCAGGCATTTATTCACATTTATGAAGCTTCAATAATAATGAAATGGGAAAGAAACTTTCATTTATGCTTTAAAAATCAAGATGAGCACAACTTGCTTCTCATACTTTATCCGAAAATTAATACCCAACCCTTCTTGTGTATAATTATTTTATAAATTGAAAATTACATTTTGAAACTAATTATATCAATTCGTTATGCTTTCAAGAATTTAAATTTGCAATTACAATATATTTTAAACTCTGGGAAATTTAGGGCTTGTGTAACATTGAATAATTATACATAGTATAAAATTTTAAACAAAAACAAAATTAAGTATAAAAGTTTCGTGTTATTTTATATTTTATTTTTAAGATTACAAAATAAGCAAATTTTATCAAGATGAAATATTTATTACAATAAAGTATAATCAGAAGCTTTTGAAAGAAAAGCTTCTTCTTAGCAGCGAAAATAATAGCTTATATTTGTTTTTGTTTTTTTTTTACATTAAAAAATTCATCTTTATTACCTACTTGTAATTATATGCTCTTTCATTTTCTTCAACAATAGTGAAAAACTCTTTTCACGTCAGGACTTCATTACTTACTGTGAAAATCACATCATTTTTGTTCGCCTTTTTTTGTACATTTTTATTTTGTCGAAATGTTATTTAATGAAGAGTAAAATATAACTTATATATTGAGTACTTAATGGGACAAAAAAGCGTATGTTAATTAGAGAAAATGATACGTTTACGTAAACAAACGAATGAGATTGAAAACCATTATATATATACTCTGATTCTCTGAACACATGGATAATAATAAAAAATAAACCAATTATTGAATTAGCTTCTTCTTATAAAATAAATGAATGATATTTCATCGTATAACTTCATATTTTAAATTTTAAAAAATTAAATTTTAATTTTTAATTTTAAATTAAAAAAATAATATTAAAATTCACCAGTATTCCACTCGATAAACTTTTTGATGCTTTATGATTTTAATTCAGTATTAAACATTGATTTCAATTTTTAGAAAGTTCCCTGTACATTTTGCGTATACAATAATTATATTTTTGTCGGAGAAAGACTTTGTATTTACAAATTTATGGTATCCCTTAAGATATAAAATTCTCAAGCCTTTTAGGAAAATTATTTTTGTGTTATTATGAAAAAATCTTTTGTTATTCAGGTGCATTTTGCCAATACATATATTAATGACTTCCTAATTTTAAATTTTTTATAATTTGGCAAAATTTACAAAATTATCTTACTTGAAGAATTAAAATTAATTAAATCAAATAAATATAATTTAAAAACTGAATTTTTGGATATTTTGATTACAGTAAAAGAAAATTTTGATCCAGTCACATTTATGATATAACCAATTATTTTAATTTTAAATTGATTTAACTAAACTAACTTTAATGTAAATAAATAAAATAATTTAATAAAAATAAATTTTTGGAATGCAAATATTTCAATTAAAATATATAAAAATGTTACTTTCAATCAACTAAATAGAATTTATAATATGTGTGATTGTTTTAATAGTATCAATAAACAAATAAAAAGACTGGGAAATATTTTAATTAATAATAATATTCCAATTAACTTTACTAAACACTATTTAGCTAGCAGAGCATTGCTTGTAAGAATAAAGTAATGCGTAGCTATAAACTGCAGAAGGGTCCCCCAAGTCTTTAAAGATCTTATAAGAAGCTTGAAATACCAATAGTGTTTACACTTAGTCTTTAAAATAATGTATTTGGTTTACTCTATTTGTATTTACTTGCAATTTTTGAAGATTTGGAATTTGATGTTGACTACTATAAATTTAATATTTTATTTTTTGGCAGTTATAAACTTGGTATTTGGTGATTGTTAATTCATTAAAAAAATTTAATGTGGTTTCGGGGTGTCGTGGCTTTATTGAGACTTTAGTCTGGAACCACGGCAAAAAAGGCATACTTGTGCCAATATGGTCAACAACCCCTGAAGAAACTGGCCGTATTGGTACTTCATTTCATTTTGCTTATTTTGTGTTACCATTGTTTTATTCTCTTTGTCTTTTTAAACATTAAATTTTCTATTAGATATATGTTCCAGCTGTTTATTATATGTAAATAATCTTGTCTTTTCACATTATTGTTATTTAAAAAAATCGGAAATAACAGAAAGCTTAATTTAGGTCAGCACACAAACTATTACGGGCCATATTTGGAAGATAGGATTTGGAGTGGAAATATTTAAAATGGGTTCCACATGAAATAAATCAGAAGAATTTTGATAATCGAGTAATCAAATGAATATCTCTGCTTATTCGGAGCAGAATTGAGCCATTCTTAAATCGAATGATAACTGGGGATGAAAAACGGATTACCTACGAAAATATCATAAGGAAAAAGCTATATTGTGCAGAAAACCTAGTCTTTCCAGCACTTAAACAAAATATGACTCTGATTAAAAGAATGTTGTGTATATAGTGGGAAATTTGAGGACCTATACTTTATCAGCATTAAAACGAAAAGCTCAATTCTGGAAAGTATTATAAGCAACTGGATAATTTAAAGGGAGCAGTCCAAGAAAAGAGACCTGCGATGTTCCAAGAAAAGAGTTGTTCAAAAAATTGCAGAACTAGGCTGGGAAATTCTGTCCCATATACCCTATTCCCTGGATTTATCACCCTATGACTATCACTTGTTTTTGTTCTTAAAAACTTTTTTTCAAATTCAAAAATTTAGAAGATATTATTAATCAGACATGGTTTCAATTTTGCGCATGAAAAGATGAAACATTTTTCAAAAATGGGGTATAAAAATTGCCCTTACCCTGGCAAGAAGTCATTAATAATAAAGACAATTATATGATTTAATAAAGTTTATTGACGTTAAGAAAATATGTATACAACTTCATTTACCTATCATTTCTCTAAATTGTTCACTTTGTCAAACCGTTTCCTTACGAAAAAACTAAATTTTAATAATTTGTAGTATTAAATTTAGTACTATATCACTATGGTTTCGCGTACATTATTAATTATACACACAAACAATATCTTTAAGAAGAGAGTTCAGAAAAATGTTTACAAAAAGGGTAAAACTAAGCATTAACGAGTTACAACTTAGATTTTATTTTTACACACGTCACATCTTCAACATTTAGCACAACACAAGAATATTTAAAACAATGCAATCTTTCCACTTGACATGGCACAAAGAAAAGAAATTAAAAGCCATTCGCCGCACCTTAATCTCTACACATACCCCCCACTACGCAGCATTTATCTACGTTTTACTTTTATTTTTCATTTTCATATTTTGGGATCCGAGAGAGTGAAATTGCGATCTCATAATAGTAAAGGGCAAATACTTCTTCCTACTAATGACTGTCAAAGAAGCCGTTTGATTGACTGATGGTTCTGATTTCGCGTTCTTCAACAGGAATGGTTTTTTCTTGGCGCCGTTTAATTTCTTTCTTATGTGCTTTTTGTATCATTCAAAAGTACTCAGCACTTGTCTTATTAATCAAGGCACTTATTTTCTGACAAGGAGGAATTTAAGGAAACTCAGCGTGTGGTGATTCATTTGGGACGTAATTGAATTATCCCTTCCTTAATTTGAGTCCATCATTGACTGAGTTATCCTACAAGTGTGGCATTTGACTGGAGAACTCAGTGGGGGTATGAGTGAATACTAATACCAACTTATTTCCAATATTCTTTTTATTTTTTTGATAATCAAAAAAATTGCTTGATTCAGAACTGTTTATTTTAGCTGAATTATATTAAATACCGGGCAGTGGTGGCCTAATGGTTAGGGCATTGGCCTTCCATCCGGAAGGGTGGGGTTCGATTCCCAATACCGCCAAAGACCCATCGAGTACACGCGATATACGTGCTCGTTAAATCTGTGGAATCGAAAGTCCTGTGGTCGCTCATTGAGCAGTTACCATGGGTACAATAGTCTGGAGGAGATTTCCTCCCCCTTCAGATCAATGTCAAAATTGAGGGAGTGGATCCTCTGGTGGTGCCATCTATCGGAATATTTAAAGAGTAAAGACGTACTTTCACCCTCGTGGAGCTCTGAATAAAACGAAAGATGATCCGTATTGACTTAAATTCGCATTTCCAAGGCATAGCGAGCTTGGCTTGTCCAGGTGTCATAAGCAAAAGAATAAATACCTCGTGATTGGTCTCAAGTCAAATCGAATATGCTTTTTTAAATTTCTTTAATTAATGATGCAATTTCATATTTATTGTTATATTTTAGAATAAGTAAATTACTTCAAATTTTAAAAATTGATAATAATAAAAATTGTCAAAATATACTTATTTTTTTTCCTGTAAAATAACAAGAGTAGTTGAGACTATTGTTTGATATTTTTGTGTGTTAATGGAAAAAGTTTCTATTCATGTGTTCATGTGGATCTTTATATAAGCAATAAAATTAAATATTAATTCTCCAAAAGATACGTATACGATATGGAATAACTTCCATTTTTTTTACTAACACAACAAAATTTCATCAAGTACATAAAAGTTAAAAGTATAGCACTCAATAAAAGCTTTGATTGGTATTACATTCTTTGATGAGGAAATTTCTTGGGGTGAGAAACATTCTTATTTCTTGGGGTGAGAAAGGTATATTTTTCTAGAGAAAAGGGAATAGCAGGTTTTATCCTGAATCAGCCGAAAATTGTTGCGCTAAGAAGGTTACGATATGTCCGAAGTCCCTTCGTTGATTTGATATGATGTGAAAAATAAAGTATCAGCTTAGATGCTGATTTACGAGTATAAACTTGAACAAAATTAAGTGATAGTTGATTGTGATAGCAAATTCAGCTGAAACAAATGAGCAGCCGCATATGTGGATATATCACAAAAGCTTACCTTAATCATCTGCAGTATTTTAGCAGACTTAGCTTTTTCATGTTATTTTAAATGATTAACTTATAAATATTACGGTATTTTAAGCAATTGTTTGACAGCACATTGTCTCATAAAGTACCTTATTTTTTGCAATACCTTACGGGCTTTTCATTAACACGTGGTTTCTGATACAAATTATTTGATAAAATTGTGTTTATTATTCGGGGTATATTATAAGCTTTCTTGCATAATGCAGGATTTAATTTATTAACAATATACAGTACAATGTAATTAGCTTATCTAACATATTTATTTAAAGTACTTTAATGACCTTTTATCACATTATATCAAATCCTAATTGATTAAGCAAGTAGTGTATTGTTTAATCACCATTTTAATGATTTGATGTATTTTAAAAACTATATTTTACATTATAATATGTATGAAGTCCTAGTTCTTAGAAAAAATACTACATTATTTGATAAACTACCTTAATTATCTCTTTACTACTTATTATCTACTTTATATGTTTTCTATAATCACATGGTTTCTAATACAAATTATTTAATCTACTGCCACATCATACTGTTGCATCAACTTTCTTAGCTAGTTTCTTTATTTTATGGACTTTATTTTTCATAGGTTTGCAGACATTATTTGTTTGATAAATTACCTTAGTTGTTGGCAGTATGTTAACAAGATTACTTTGATCATACAAGTTTATTAAATTTAGGGGGCGCTCCGTGGCTGAGTGGTCAAAGCATCACTCCGCTAATCGCTTGAGAGCGTAGGAGTGTGGGTTCGATTCCCACCATGGCCCTGGGTGTTTTCTTCGTTATCTTCTGTGGTTGTACATCTGTCATTGTGCTATTTGTCCTATTATCGACGAAGACTTACAAGCGGATCTCAAGAATCAAGCATACAAGTCTGAATATATGTAATGTAATAAATAAATAAATAAATTTAGGGAGAGTCTACACAAACATTCGGGAATATGACTCTTATGATAAAAATAAAAATTACTAGAACCAAATATCTGATCATAATTTATACATTAAATATCCTAAAAAATAAATATAAAATCCTTTTAAATTTTAAACCGTAGAATGAATTGAAGGGACAGGGATTTATCTATTTTTTACTTACAACGCAAATGTTTATCAAAAAAATCATTCATATATTTCACAAAATTATGTTTTACAATCTATCAAGGAAATTTCTTAGATTGAAATATAAAAAATACTAAATTCAAACAAATTAAATAGTTGCCTGAAAAAATAATTTTTAGTGACATATTTATAACATATTAATATCCTGTTTTCTAAACAACACACAAATAAATTAATAAAATTTATAATTTTATTAATTTATTTGTTGTTTAGAAATGTAATTTCATTTATATAATTTTCATCAATATCAAAATATAATTTTCTTAATATGTATATTTCTATGTTTTAAATTGTATGAATAATAATTTTTAATTCATATTGAAATAACATTATCTTTATTAAAAATTTTAATCACTTTACGACTTAGAAATGTCGTAAAATAATTATTTGCCAAGTAAAACATTAAGAATTTACTGTGTTAAAAATAGATAGAAGAATGAGTTAATCTAGTATTTCATCAGGAACAGAAATCGTATTCTGCTTTGGGCTCTAGCTCACCAAATGTTATTGGAAAATTTATGTTATCAATACAGCTATATAATCATATTCCTCCAAAACAAATGTTTTGGGATATCGTTATATTATACTCAATACAAATCTGTGGACATAAAATGTTGACTAATAATCGCTTTAATAAATCTCTAACTTTATAACAACTGATCTTTTCTCAGGTAACTTAAAACTCAAATTATAATAAAATGTGCAAAAATAAATAAATCAGTACGCCTCCCTTGATTTTGCTTAAATGAGGTGATATTTCATTCCAATTGAAGGTGATATTCAAACGTTGAAAAACTATATCAATCTACCATAAAGTTCCACGCGTTTTCTTAAAAAATTTCTTCGTCATTTGTTAAAGATGCATCGTTTGTAATTGTCTTATCTAACAGAAAACAAAATTAACGGTTATTGTGTTCCAGCAAAATAATCGAAAGAAATAGTACCTTCATTTCTTCTGTCTCAATGGCTATCCTTCCAGTGGGATTCTAACTACACACGTATAAATTCGTTGAAAAAATAGTGAGCGCAAAAAAATTTGCATACTATATTCCCACTCGAAAGCATCATAGAAACAGAAAGATAAAAAAAAAAATCCCGATGAGCAATAAAGGAAATGGCAGATAAAGGTTGATAGCAAAGCTGTGGGGAAAAAAATAAGCGGGAAATGGAGACAGAAGAAAAAGAAATAAACGAAACCAATTTTCAACTCTTCAAGCCACTATCTCCTCATCCCCCTCCTTCCGAAACGGCCTTCAATTTCCTAAACGTCAACGTATTATCTGCCTGCTTCTTATTCCTTGCTTGCTTGAAGGTCCTGTCATGTGGTAATCTCTTTGTTCCAGTGGTAAAAATCATGGATAGCTGCCACTTTCGCAGACTCTTCTTTATTTTTTTAGTACTGATAGAAACAAAATAGCTCCTTGATGTGGATGTCTAAAAGCTCCTTCCTGGGCTCCATGTGTTGTGGAGCAAATGTTGTGGACAAGATCAGTTGTGTTTTTCTTTTGTGAGTGGGGGAATTAATTAGCATTATTTATTGTTTTACTCTCGATGAAAACTTCCCATTGTTTATTGAGCTTGTTTCTTTTATCTGCTTTTATTTGTTTTGAATGTTTGCAATTCTTCGCGGAGGACATCTCAAAGAAATTTAAAGAAAGTCTGAGGACGATTCAATAATAATTAGAGAAGAAAAATTGCTTTTGTTAAGAGATTCATACGGATTAGATTAGTTTATTGTGGTTCGTTTCCAGCTGTCGGTTTAAATCAATAAAAAAATTTTTTACTGAATCAAGTGTTTAGTTATATTGAAACAAGTGAAGCTACGAGGTTGACTCCTGAGATGAACTTTCCTTTCTTTAGCATGTCAAAGGAAAAACATTGACATTACAAAATTTTAATGTACATAATATTGCCTATGCTTGCTCAAGATGATAGCCTTTGATTACATATATAGAACAGTGTCACCTATCGAAACCGATAGTTTCCGAGTATAAGAATGATATTCCATTAACCTAAAATGGCAAAACGGCCCAAATCAATAAGAGATTAAAAAATCATTTATTTTCTGAGACTTATTTCCAGGAAATACTTATTTTCTGGGGACTTTTCTTAGACATTGGACTGTATTCATGTATCGCGAGGAAGTAATCCAGGAAAACTCTCTAGTAAGCAACTTAATAGGCATGAATGCAGGAAATAGAAGTACTTTATGAATCCTTACAAGTTTATCGTGGTCGACTGGTAAGACCCACACTTTAGAGCAGAAAATGTTTTCGGGTTCAATTCTAGCAACAGCTTAACAAGTTATTTATAGATATTTGACTTTTACTTTCTGATTGCACTATAATCTTTTGCTCCTCAATTCTCCCTGTCTCTTGCCCCTAATATCACATTGATATAACTCATTATATAAAAGCAATAATTTACAATGACTATTAAATTACCTCACAACAGCATTCTGCGGTTAGATTAGATGCATTAAAAATTTAACTGTTCTGTTGTTTAATAGTGGCTAGGATCAAATCAGGCTCATGGGACTTCAAGGGATGTATAGTCCTCCCATTAAGTCACGGGGAATGTACAAATATAATGAATGCCTTTTATTTTGATGTAATATTTTGAAGGGTTTTAAAATAAGCTTGAGTCAATTTTAAAATGTTAAGAGATTTTCAATTTTTGGTTTGATTATAGCCCAAAATATCAAAATTAGGCCTTGGCATTTAACAAGCAATTCGAAAATATTTTCCATTTGCTTCCTTACTAAAATAATGTGACAAATTGAAGAATCCTCCCTTCCAACATATTTCTTTTTTAATTTATTTCAAAGAGGTAAGAATTAGCAATTATAAATGAACAAATGTTTTATAAGAGTAGCTCAAGAAAAATTGAAGGTACTTTCAGGTTTTTCTTCGTAATTGAATTTACAGCCTGCACTTGGGGTGCACCCAAGCTTGTATAGCCAATATTTTTCCAGACATCTTTTTAATTCTCTAATTTTATTTTTACTCGATCATTACATGTCATTTAGAATATCATCTATTCCTCATCTTTTTTTTTTTCGGATTTGTTGCAAGCTGATTTGCAATGTAAAAAATATGTCATTCAACTACTAGTTTGTTTTTCGATGCAGAAAAACCAAGATATTTGGGATGTTTTGATAAATTTTATTAAATCTTTATATATTATTATCTCTGCTATTGCATTATTTATCTATAGTAGAATCAGCTATAAGGCATGACTATTTAATGTAATTACTTATTTAATATCGCATTTTTATAAATGGCATAATATAAAGTCACATCTCTTTAACGAAACATTTGAATTTCTACAAATACAGCCGAAGGTCTCTCTGCGGAATTTCTGTTGTGTTTTTGGCTACATTATGATTCCTGAATCAAAAATTTTAAATTTATCGACATTAATTCTATTTTTTATATATACCAAGTTAAAAGCCTCTAACCCTCACATTTCTGCACTGAAACACAAGCGTTCTCTTATCTTGGGTCTTTGTAATTTGAGATTTGTAACGTTACTTTCATTGTACCAACAAGAAACATTTTGCCCTAAAAAACACCATTTACCTTGTTAATGTTCGAGTTTGGTATCACTATTTCTGAGAAAAAGGAAATAAAAAAACAGAAAAACTTTAAATAATGTAAAAATAAATATTTTCTGTTAGTTTAAATATTTATATCTAAATTACAGTTCATCCTAGTTAATTTTTCATACAATAAAGTAATTTTTTTTATAATTTGGCAAGTAAGTTATTTTTTCGTAATAATATATTACTTGTCTAGTTATATAGGAATCTGAATCCATTTATTTGTATATTTACAAAGGAAAAGCGTCTTATTCTTATTCTTCTTATTATAGTTGGGTTTGTATGTCATTGGGCACCTCTGCTTTTATCAGCATTTTGTACTGTTAACTCCAAACCCAATGTTTCCTAGTTCTAGTTGCTCGGGTCACCCACTTTATTAATAAAATCCGAGTCCTTTAATGGAGTCTAGGTGTAACTCTCTAGTATGGATGATGCCTAAAGAAGTTAATCTAGGGGGGGGGGCAAGGGCCTCGCATTCGTAAATGATATGCTTGGCCGTTTCCTCTTGCATGACATTTCCTGCAGATAGGGTCTTGCTGAAACAGTCCCATTTTATGGAGGTATTTTCTGAAATAATAGTGCCCAGTTATGAAGCCTACGATTAAACGTATCTTCTGCCTAGAGCATCTTAGAATTTCAGAGGCAATCCTCGCTGATGATCCACTGATGATTCTGGTCAGAGAGTCAGTCATGCTAGCGATAGCTTCCTTACTTTCACCAGAAGAACATGGTTTGGAGGTTACTTCTACCTCCTGTGAAGGATTCATTGCTGCCCCTTCACTAGATTGCCTCTGAGTTCCCTTGTCTTTTTACCAAGGTCTACTTCAGAGGCTTCACCTGCAAATGCAGAAAGGTTTGTTATTTCTTGTGTCTTTTCAGCCATAAGATAACAATTAATAAGCTCAGGTAATATAACAGTCCACCCAGCATTGCCTGAGTTAATGGGCAAGGAAAAAAAGCTCTAGAAGTTCGTCAGGCAACTAGAGGCTCCGTTAAGACACCATTACCACGGTGCCAAATAGCCCTAGGTACGGGTCGTATAACACTAGGGTTTACGGGAGCTGGTTCGCGGCCTCTGATTCTATATTCAAGTCATTCCTACAGGACGTTCGGCGATCCACCACCTGCCGATGCGCCTGGTAGCTGCTCAGGCCCCAGGAAGCGTCATCTTAACTCTTAATAATTTAAGAATCGTACCACCTATCTTTTGTCTGGGGGGTTTCAAAGGAACATAACAGATTTATATAATATAAAAATAAATATTCTGAGATTATTTTTTTATTTGATCAAAGTACTTGACTTAAAATAATATAATATATATTTCTCAGAAATAGTATCCCTTAAAATGTGAAATCTTAGAAAAAATTAGAGTCATTATAAAATTCAAACCATCAAATTCATTTGAAACCATTTTAAAATATTCTAGCACTCAAACCAATGCTGGAATTTGTTACATGAACTAACTTTCTTGGCGAAATTAATGTTATGTTGGATTTGTATATTAAATTATAAGTTTTTATCATGCTTCTTTAAGAGCAGTTTAGTAAATCTTTCGTTTCCGTTTGTTTTATTATAATTTATAATGCATCAATCTAGTAAACAATATAAGCTTATTATAACACATAACATAATTAATATAATTTATTACGATAAATCTGAATCTGTTATAAAATACATATTTTATATGATCAAATAATATTTATTATACTTAACGGCATCATCATTGAGCGAAGTGTATGTTCACGATAAATAAGTAGTCAATGTAGGCAATCACACACACACTGAGGATAATAAGCTACAACAGTACAGTAGTATGTTTAATTTAAATATATGTGTATGGAACATCAGCACATAATAAACTTATATACTTATCCAAAAAATGGTACCCACTACAGTGCACACACAAATCAAAACATTAAAGTCATTAATAGATTTTCGTCTTATGTTTACGTATTATTTTGACACTGTGTTATGGATGTCACAACAACCAAAATCTGTTATAAAATATTCATACATCTGCGTATTCTTTCGAAGAGGATTTTCCATCGATAGAGATCTTACGAACTTATTACAAATGATGAAATCAGAAAAATTCCCAAACTACTCCACAACAATAGATATATATACAGGAAACGTAAGATATATTCATACATCTCCTATTGTTCAATAAAAGAGGGGAATCGAAGCTAAGATTTTTTACTCCAAAGAAAGCAGTTTTATAGTAAATGTGAATGTGAGCCCTATATCTGGAATTTCGATACTGTGAAACAGATATCTTAAATGCTAAAAGTTGATGATGTAAGGCATTTTCACATCTGCCATGCATTTGCTTTCCAAAATTGTTTTCATAGATAAATTATGACGCATGTAATTCAGAAAGAAACTAAGAAAGTTTTCAAGCACCCACCAAGCCGATAAATATTTGTGGAAAAAAGTAGAAATGCAACAACCATCTCCTGTTGTAATACAGCAACAGAGAATTGACTGCTAGAACTTTTACTGAAGAACACATTGAAACTAAATGTCGGTGAATCTTCATTACGAAAGTTTATAATTTTATAGCGAATTATTTTATTACATTTTCCAGCAGCTTATTTCGATCATAATAAACTGATTAGATATATTGAACAACATAAAACTTACAAGTAGTTAAATCTGATGGATCTTCTAAGTATGATAATCTTTACCTAAATCACAGGAATTAAACCACCATTTTTTATTTTTATTTATTTATTTATTTATTTTTTGCAAATAAGTGTGTTTTTTGGGAACATGCTGTCTTACAATAGGATTTTAAAATCAAAATTCAAAAACGAAAAAACTTTTCTCGAGAAGATTTTTTAATTGAAGCGATATGTAAACATGTCGCGCATAGAAAAAGAAAGGAAAAACATAACGGGAAACTCATTAAAAAAAAAGGAATAGAAAATTCATTCTCCGTTCGAGCGAAACGGGTTTAAATTTCCAGTGATGTCCTTTTTGATCTGTCTTTATGGTCCGTCAACAAAATCAGCCTCCATCCATGCAGGGGGTTCAAAAGAAAATCAACCTGTCGTTAAGGAGACAATCCACGCGAATGTCTCACTGCCAGGTTCCGATGCAAAGTGTGCCTACTGTTGTGGTTTGGGGGGTTCAGGTTGGCTGATAATGTCTGTCCGTCCTGCCACCGGAAAAGGTGGTGGACGCTTGGTTTGCCTTCAATGGGACACTATATGCTTCCCCCCTCCAACGAGTCGGATGTTCAACCAGCCGGACAGACCGCACGAGCCACGCGATCCGTCCGGCAGGTCCCTTCTTCTTCAGGTGGAACAGAAGAAAATATATAGTCAGGGAAAAAAATTCTTAAGATTTCTTTCCGCTAAAACAGCATTTGGTATTATCTTGATTTCAAATGAAAATTTATGTAAAATAGGAATATTTTGCTTAAAAATTTGTAATACTTTGGAAGTAAATCAAATCTGTAGAGGACCTTTCACATTTAATACTTCAGTTGTTATAATAAAATGCTAAAATATCATTTTCAAGAGGAAGCGGATTGTTCAAAATTAAAAATTTAATTTTAACATAAAATAATTTCGCTTACCATAATCAGCAAAATGCTCCTTGTGTCTCAAATTTAATTGAAATAGGTTGACAAAATTTTAAAATAATTCTAATAATGATGTACATAAAATTAAATGTGCCTTATTTTTCCATTTCTTAGTTTCTGAAAAAAATTTCCATATTTTATTTCAATTTTTTTTATTATTTTTCTTTATTAATTAATTTTTTTTAATCTATCAGATTTTTACAAAGAATGCTTTGTAAAACTGAAATGATGTGATATTTATTTTTATTAAAAGTTTGCATTTTTACTAAATAAAAGCTGAGAAAAAAATTTCAAAACCCTAAATAAAAATCAAAGAGAGAGGAATAATTCAAAGTTGACGAAGCTATTAAAGATTAGAAACACAGAGAGAGAGAGAGAGAGAGAGAGAAATGCAAATATATAAAATTTGTTAATGATGTTTTTCAATTTCATTATAAGTTTCATAAATTAATCTTTGGGATCCATACTTAAGCTGCTAAATTATTGCTTGGAACATATTTAGGTAAAATTCAAGTATGAAAATTCAAATAACTGATTTATGAATTTTTTTGCCAAATTCAATGTCCCTTAATATTAAAAATATTATCCCCCTTAAATATTAAAAACATTATATACTTAAAAAAATAATTTATTATTTTTTATTAATAAAAATCTTTTTTTTCAAATTTTCTACATATTTAATAATGATTCAAAACCTATAACATCATTAGCCATTATAAGTTTACAAGGTGTTGATGGTATATGAAAATTATATTAAAAATATTTTTTAATATAAAAAAATAAAAATATAAAAAAATTATATTATCAAAATTCTACGTTATAGTGTACTGCCAAATTAGAGGTTCTAGGTTTGAATCAAACCCCACATGCCCATAGTAAACTGATGCTGCTTTTCTGCATACACATTCGCCATCTATATTATGGCCATGAGAACAACGCTTAAATGGCTGCTAAAAACAAATCAAGCCTCAAAATTCTATGATGTAACAAATAATAGTAAAATTTTTAAATAGCTTGATTTATTTCCTCAAATTTTAATAAAAAATTATAAATATTAAATGAAAAATAGTATATATTTTTAAAATCACATAATGTAGCATATAACCTGGAGAATTTTGTCACTTTAAGTTAAGGAAAGTTATAACAGTAATTATTTTGCCCGCTGTTAGATAAATTCGTCGGAATTCTTTTGATATTTTTTGCATAAATAATGAGAAAAACTTGTTCCTTAAAAATTTCAACCAAGTTGGAAAAGCAAATGGAGAACTCTAGTTTTCAAATCAGCAGTTAGCGAGTTCATTTCTCATTTGCATGATTCCCCGTACGCTAAAATAGACACTAAAATAAAACGAAAATTGAAACATTTTATAGATTTCAGTTCAGGTTGGATTAATTTAGGTTGAGTGTTTTATGACCATTTCATAAGACAACTGGAGTATATGGAAGAAAAACTAATGTTATTGGGTGATTTAATTTCTAGCATCAGAAATAATCTAGGAAATATAAAAAAATAGTGTGGTTCTCAGTACAGTGTATGATTTTATACCGTTTTGTCACTCTAAATGTAAATAAGAACTTCTTCATCTTCCGTATTCGCTGAACATTTATGGAAGTGATTATTGACTGTCACTTTCTATTGTAACTTGTTGAGAAACAAGATATTCTCGTGATGCTTAATATCTCAAATATTAAGTAGCGAAATAAGCATAAATCAAGATAGTAAAAAATGATAGCAACTAATAATAAAAATGAAATGATGTTATTTTAAGTTATTGGACTTTTTAATCTTCCTTGACCCTGTTGGTGTAACTTGTCCTAGTTTAGACTTTGCGCCATGAAACAAAGCTAACCAACCAACCTCCCTCACTTTTATAAAAGATAATTCAATTAAGAAAGATCCAGTTATCATATATACTCGCACTAATTAATACACACACTTATGAATATTGAAAATAACTCATCGAGAAGGAAGCATTGTATTGAAATAAAATTTGGTATACATAATGATGCAGATGGGAGATTCACTTAATCCCAAAATTAAGACAATTAAAACAAATACAGTGTGTACAATTGAACAAAAAAACAACACAACTTCAGTAGCGTTTGGACCATCTCTTGCTGCTATGCATAATGAAACATAGCCTAGCATTCAGTTGATCAGACGTCTTTTGTTATCCTGCAGCAGATAGGCTCACAAATCTTGTACAGTCATTTCTAAACCATTTACAGAGTGACACGAAAGCATCTCGAATTTCAATTTGTCCCACACATACTATATGGCAGACAAATAAGGGAAGTGGAATGACCATAGAAGGGTTGCACTTGACGTAGGAAGTTTTGAGTACCTTGAGATGTATGAGGATGAGCATCATCTTACTGGAAATTACCCCAAGGATTCCATTTAGAAAAAGTCCAACATAGGATCGAAGAATGTCATCTACATAACGCTGATCCATTAAGGTTCCACCAACCACAATTAGAATGAACAGGCACATGTCATAGATTATGGCTCTCTAGAACCATTAAACCTGCTGTGCATGCAGTGTGTCATGCAGTAGCATGGGTTGTATTGTACCGCTCATCAGGACATCTTCACACATACGAGGTTATCATGTGTTCCCAAACCATCATTTAAAAACCATGTTTTTGTAACCTTTCCACATCGATCTCCCTTAACGCCATTATAGGCGGTGTCGACAGTGTTTCAGTATTAATGTTGGCAGGCGAAAAAGGCGTTTGGATTGCATATTTTCTTCCACAAAGCGTCTAGAAATTATCTGAGGAACAACTAGCACTCCTACTTGAGTTTGTATCATTGAAGGAGTCACTGTGGGTTCTCCGACCACTTGATTTGCGATCCTTCTATTCACTCGCCTCGTCGTCTTCCGGATAGCTCCAAATCTGGTACATCTCGTGTGGGTATCCTCTTGTCCTTACTGTTCCTAACATGATCTGATGGGGCACTCTGAATAATCCATTCTGCTAGCAACACATATCAGTTGACGCAACAGATTGACTACTAAAGGACACCGATCACGTTTCCTTTTTACACTTATTTCAGCCAAAGATTGCCATGTAAAATTTATCTGTGCGCGTTTTCAGGGAGTCTAACGTCCTACCAATTATATGGCATGGAGTAGAGCGGTGTTTGTCAGCACAGTTGTGAACTTCATCATTCAGAAGCGATCGTTAAGGTGTTGTCTGTATTTAGAGGCTTCTGTCGGAAAAAACAAGTAATAGAGGTAATGGGGTCTCCATGGTCTATTGATAGGAGAGCGCTCTACACAATGGAAAATCTTGGGTTCGATACTAGAGACTGCTGAACAAAGGGAGATGGATGCTGCTCATCTGCTTTCAGTATGAACTTCTGTCAAGTTAGGTGAGTAAAGATTTTCTATCTTGAGGGACGTGAATAGGGATCACTGTCTATAAGAAGTCCTCTCGTAAAGCAATTTAAGTAGATGACACTAAAATGCTTCTTACAACAAATTTAGGCCGTTGGACTAATCCCTACGGGATGTCAAAGTGATTGAGACAATATCACAGTAACTAACATAACATGAGAATTACAAGCCATGATGCTGTGTTTAACAACAAAATTTATCAAAATGAATTATTAGTTATGAAATTCACATAGTCTAATATGCAAAAAAAATTTTTTTAAGAAAAAAAAGAAACATATGACACAGAATTTTTCAATTTTGCATTTCTAATTTTGAGAATACATTATTTAAATATTTTGCAATCGTTATTTTTTTCTGGTTCGAAAATTATTTTACAGCGGATTAGATGTTTACCGGAAAAACGTGTCGAAGAAGAAACAAATCATACCAAGCTTGAAGCAGTGAACAATACCAAGAGAGACCTTGAAATAACGAGAAGCACACTCCGCTATTCCGGGCAATTTTTTCGGTTACGGTTAGCGAAGAGGAAATCCCATATGAAATTATAAAATCCCCCTCGGTATTGAATAACATTTCTTACACGACATTGGATTAAATCTATGGCCGGATTCAGGGATGAAGTTCTTCAGGAGGTAGGGAGAATTATTGATGATAACTCAACATCATAACCCTAAATTATTTGTAATCAAATACACTCCTATGTATGCATATATATGAATACATATACACACACACATATATATAATTATATGTATCTATATATAACTAATAGTAAATTTTTATAAAAATTAGTCAAAAACCAAATGGAGAATAATACATTGAAAATAGAAAATATAGTAAACATATGGAGAAATGTTCAATGGTTAGTTTAAAAATTTCAAAGAAAATAGAATAAAGGAAATTGGAATGAAGCATCAACATGGCCAGCTTCTTCAGTATATGCATATATATATATATATATATATATATATATATATATATATATATATATATATATATATATATATATATATATATATATATAAACATATACTGTTAGAAAAGGTTTCGTTACTTCAATAGCTCGATATCAAGCTCTAATGTGAAAGTTTATAATAATGTAAATTGTGGAAGTACATTTTATGCATTTAAAAATTAAACTCTTGATGTTTAATTTAAAAATTATGTGTATATGATGATATGTAATGTATGCTTGGTTGGTTTTAATAGTAGAAATTAGAAAATCTTCCTAAAAGAGTTAGTAAATAGTTTTTTAAAGTTGAAATAGGCTTTTTCTTTGAAACAAAGTACGTCAAATTCAAAGAGTACACTCAAATCACTCATAATTTTATAAAATTGCTATAAAAATAAACTAAAAATTTTCCAGGATACCTTTCGTTAAATTTGTTAATGTGTTAAAAAATTCCATACTATTTTTTAAGAACTTCTAAAAACGTAAATATTTTTCTTCAAATATTCAGAGAAGGACATCAAATTATTCCATGTTAGAATATATATATATATATATATATATATATATATATATATATATATATATATATATATATATATATATATATATATATATGTCGTAAGTTTTAATAAAAATCTGCAATAATAGTATTTAGTTATACCACATAATGTTGAAATGAATGCTTCAAACGATGATATATATCGAATTTCACAACATTCACTTCACTTATGCAATCGGACATTTTAGTTGAGAGAGGGGAGAGCGAAAATATGACAAGAACTACAGGGAGGACACGCTGCAAAGGAAACGCATATCGTTTGTCGAATGCACCTGTACCTTCTGGTTCAAGGTCAAAATGGAATCAACCTGCTCTCTCGGTGGTTTACCGTAGTCAAAGACGGACGGACGGAGGCTCCGTTTCCTGTTTCCGGTACTCGACGGTTGGTCGGTTCGCGGGGGTGCAGTAACAGGGAAAACATTCTACAAAATCAAACACCAAAGGACTGTATTTCCTGTCGGTGCTGAGAAAAAATTGAAAGAAGTTAAGGAACGCGACTGACCACCATTAAAAAAGAAAAAAAAATTGTCAATAGTTGCGAACACGCTCAGAAGGAAGTTATTTTTTACCTCTGACTCACTTGAGGTGAAACATTCCTAGCTTTACAATCATTCGAAACCAGCTCCGCACCTCGTACATCACCGCGGCACGCGATGTAAGCAAATTAATATACAAACGCTGTCTTTCGCAATACTAAGCTTTTTGGCCTATGAACTGTATTGCAAAATACTAGTGCTAACTTTACCACTTAACCGGTGGTGGTAGGTAAATAAAATCTAAAAATTCGATATGAGTAATTTTTTAAATAAAATATGAGAGTTAATGATATTTTAATATTACGATAAAATTTCATGCTGAAGACGACTTTTTTCCGAACTTTTTTATGTAATAAATATAAAGGAAATAAATGTTAAATACTTGCCCTGTTTATATTAAATTCTTTTACTAATGAACTCTCGGTATTGCAAAAATATTATAGACAAAGTGTTGGAAGAAAAATCAGATTTTGAAATTTCACTTGTGTTTGGAAATTTTAAAATATGGTGTAGGGAAAATAATCAATAATTATTCTTTTTTATTCTCACGAATTCCATTGCAAAATATCTATGCTTCATTCGCTGGAAAAAATAAAAGAATCTTTAATGCATTTTAATGTTAATTTAATGTTAGTTAAAATTTTAAAAATTGATGCAAACAAATTGAAAATATTTGTCAAATTTATATTAAGCTCTTTGATTTGTGAGATGCATTTGAAAAATATTTGCGTATGAATTGGCGGAGACAAATAAAATATTTAAATTTGTGATACACAGATTTAAGATTTGATGTAAATAAATTATAATGAAAATACTTTTCCCTGACATGTGCTGAGCTTTTTAATTGGAGTTTTTCACTGTAAAATATTTGTGCATCAGTGGTGGGAAGAAAATAAAATTTTGTCAATTGGGAAAAAATTTTAAAATACGATGTAAATAAATTATTATATAAATATTTACGGCGTAACACTAAGCTCTTTTGCTTATAATTAATTTTGTTATACTTTTTTTATTAAAAAATGGAGAAACCAATTCATAAATAAAAGGTAAATAGCAAGAATCGAAATTATTTGTTTACATAAATTATTGAAGCTTTATTTTTATGATATATTAATTCCGATATGAGATAAAAATTTAAATAAATAGTTTCTGTTAAATAATTTATTAATCTATTTTCTTAAATAAAATGTAAATTTTACGTATTCTTTAGAAATTATTTTGAATTTCCGTTCTATAAGTTATATATTTAATGATTTTTAATGTGTTATTTGGTGTATTTCACAAAATTAAAAAAATTTTTGCTTTTATACAGTTAACGGAACTTAAAATATTGGAAAACCGGTCCCTTTGTATCAGTGGAAAATAGTGAATTGATCCTGGCACGACCAAGAATTGTCTTCTTTTATAAAATCAATGAATACCAACTACGCACAATCGAACGTCACTGAATTGATTGGCATGACAGTTTGAATCATTGAATTCATATTTAACTCTACTTTTAAATTATAAAACACTGTTTCTGCAGACTTCTAAGACTTTGTCTCACGTCATAGGAAGTGTGTAATACCTGTTCAAGAAAAGAGAAACAATATAATCCAGAGTCGCTGATTCAAGAGCAAAGAATAAATAAATGTATAAATATAAAAAATAAAATGAAATGGGAATTCTTAAATAGACCAATAAAGACAACCAGAGGTATATGTAAAGGAAATTTACCTTAAAACTTTTTTAATGCTTATTACTCTAAATACATATTTTTCCTACAACTAAATCCTCAAAAATCTGTAGTTTAAAGTAGATTCAAAATCAATTGCGAGCATCCAACCTTCAATGTAATTGGAATCAAAAATTATTGAACGGAGCAACTAATAAGCTCAAATATTTCTCTCATTACTCTATTTTATAAATTTTCAGTCATGATTTATTATATTCTTGTAATGAATTATAAAAATCCTTCTATAAGATAAGAAAACATATTTGATTATGTGATATTGTTAACTATATATTGAGTCAGGATTTTTCATTTTCATGCGAGGGAGCTTTGTTTTCCCAATAAAACTTGTGTGAGTGTACAGTACATTTGGTTTCTCTGAAATTTCGAATTATAAATAATAAACGTCATGAGCAAAATTTAGTGACAAATATATTTTGTATAGAAATTCTTAGTAATATTTGTCACATATCTTGTACGACAAATAATTTGTTAAAATTTATTAATTAAAGAAAATTTCTTGAAAAAAAAATTTATTTTGCAGTTTATGGCCCAGCTTTAATCATAGCAGCAAATATACAACGTAAAATAAATGTTCCTTTGCTGCTTTCAGGGAATATTTTTTCTTTGATAATAGTTATATATATATATATATATATATATATATATATATATATATATATATATATATATATATATATATATATATATATATATATATATATATATATATATATATATATATATATATATATATATTATATATATATAAAATACATACTGAATTATATTTAATAAATTAAATGCAGATGTTTCAATATTCTTGCCTTTCGTTAGATCTTAGCATAACATTTAAAAATAAATATATTCAGAAATTCCTATTGTTATAAAAATAGTTGTAATGGGTTCTTCACACCTTTAGCGTCACTGCTATTTATATTTACATTTCAATATATAAATTTATTCAGTTATTTTTGGGTCAAATATTTCTTTTGCAATTTTCTTTTACAAGCGAAATACCAATGCTGTAAAGATCACCACTAACTCAACCGAGTGAATTTCTCCATCTTCTTTACTCAAAACTATCTTTACATTACTGATTATCCGTTTGGGTTTGAGGGACTCTCCAATCTGCCCTTTTTGCGGACTAGAGGATATGACTGGTGACCACCTTTTCACTTGCCCTGGACTTTCGGACGTCGCAGATAGAAATTCTGCGGAAGATGACTTTTCATTCACCTCAAGATTGTATTGGGCTGCCCGACAGAGACTGATGGTTGAAAAACCAAGGTCGGGCGTAGGATAAAAAAAAAAAAAACATTACTGATTATCTCTGGTATATTTTTCAGTGCATTTCCTTTCTCAAATTCGCTCAGGCTTATACAAATTTTAATTAATCTTTAAATTTAGAAATGATTTTATTAATTTTTTAATTTCTCCTAGCCAATTTCCTCATCGTCTGAATAAAATTGTTTTTATTTATTTTCCATTGCAAATTCGTTTTATAACTCTGGAAAAATCTTATATATTTTTTTTATAAAATTCTCAAAATTGGAATAAAATGTAGCTAACATTATTTCTAAAATTCCGACTATTTTGTTGAATCCTAACTACATTACAATGGCAAACGGAATTAAATATTTAATATTTATGTTTTATTAATAATTTTAAAAGTTATTTTCATTATTTTATTTCTTAATGTCACAAAGCATATATTTAAAACAAAAGAGGATCAACTAACAACTATTACGTATTTTATAATTAAGATGCTTAACATCAAAAGTAAAAATATATAAGAAACACGAGCAAGAAATTATAATCTAATTATCAAATAATAATTCAAATATAATCTATATATTATATCTTTTTTGGATGGTAATTTGTCTTAAAGGGAACACACACATGATAACTAGAAATTAAACATACGATTAAATTTATATTAGACTGAAATCAATGCAACGAAAAATACAAAATGCGTGCTATAGATACTTATCTCCATAAAGTTGACAATCAATCTCACAACATCAAATATCTCTTGATTTAAAATCAAGAATAATTTGGTTTTGGTATTAATCAGTTAGTAAGATCAACACCTGAGTTGGTGCATACCTTTAATATGATTTAATTGAGAAATATTAAGTCCTACGAATATTTAATGAGAATACTTTATTAAAATAGCTGCTTTTAAACTACTAAAAACATTAAATGTGGTCATTACTTCTAACAATTGTCACTCCTCATCCTTAAATCACAAGCACGATAAGCGACTATACAATCTCCCTTTTAAACACTGTATACCTGATCACTTGTTGAGGAAAGTTGTTTTTCTCATAGCTAGAAAGTTAGTCCCGCTGCCCTCTCTTACTCGATAGAAATCCCGAAGGTCCAATTTCTTCGACTGACATAGCATTGTGAGAGGAACAGTCGCTTTACCAACATTAAAACTAATTATAATATTTAGAAAATTCAACTAACAGAAATATATTTCAAACCTATCATAAGTACCCAATTCTATACACAGTCATTTTCTTGTATTACTTAACTTAGAAATTCAAATATTAATGGTCTTCAAATCACTTTGCAACTTCAGTAAAAATATAATTCCAATGATACAAAATAAGTTCCCTTAAGAAAAACCTCATTTAAGAATGTTAAGCAAAAACTATTTGGGAATTATAAAATTATAATTACAATATTATAAAAATATAAATAAAGCTAGAAAAAGTTGAATAACTAAATTTTGAAGACTGAGAAAATTTACCGTATGATATAAAAATATATGGTTCAAAAGAATTTTACGTATAACACATGAGACACCCATGGTGATAGTTTTCAAACTTATTGATAAACTTTTAAATGATATTTTATGGTTATTCCCATAAAAATAAAAAAATATTTAACTAGAAACATATAGCTAGAAAGCTTGTAGCTGTTGTAAACTTTAAAATCCTAACTGTTTTAATCTTCATAACGGACTTTTTATATGTATAATAAACTACATTCATCTGCCACAAGATAAAAATATGAAGCGTAAAAGTAATTATGAAATATAATTATGATAAGAAATGAGAAAGAAAATCAAGCAGCCATTCACACAAATGTGTAAGTAAAGAGAATAAATGCACTACAGTAGTAAGAGCCCCACTACCAGAGGCGGAAGTGCCACGCCCCCTTGGGGGTCATGTGACTTCCGGTTTTCTCGTGTAAGAGTACGAGGGTATTTTGAGGGGGCGTGTCACTTGACTTATACGAGGCAGAAGGAAGAAACAACTCAACAATGGGGGTTTTTGGAGGGGGTAGCAGATTTGTGACGTCATGCCTCGTGTAAGAGTATGGGGGTATTTTATGTGGTGTCATCAAGATGTTAGTTTCGGAATGGAGTGTTTTATAGCGCCATCTAGTGTTTAAATGAGAAAATAAAATTATTTTGGGAAAACAATTTTTTAGAAATTGGCCTGAGGACCGAACTGCGGCTCTATTCAACATAAGAAAAAAAAATTTATAAGAAATGTCCAGCAGTGGTTAGATGTTTCAATCAATTGTGTATTGCAATGCCTTTCACCTTTTGTTCCATTGCAACCAAAAGAAATTTTTTTTCAATTATCTGATCGTTTATCAGTTATCTGTAGGTAATTCGATGCGGTCAGGTGAGAATGCTTTCTGTCGAA